>OZ004715.1:8699299-9409924 GCA_963924515.1 Vespertilio murinus | reverse complement strand
ATCGATGTTTCTAACTCTCTACCCCTCTCCCTTCCTCTCTGTAAAAAAATCAATAAAATATATTTTTTTCAAAAGAAGAAGAAGATCCATACCATAACTTACAGTCCTTTATCTTCCTGCAGTGAACAGCCTCCCATCCAAGGCTTAATCAGGCAGCTTCTCTTTCTCTCTCAGTTATCTTTAGATCTAAGTCATCTCCTCTCACCTAGTTCACACAACAGCACTTGAGACAGCATCATTAGATGATGAAATTGAAGCTTGGGAAAGGTTAGCAACCTCCCCAGGCTCCTAAAATTAGCCCATTACAGTGACAGCTGTGCATCCATAATTATGGAAGTGTGAACTACATCCCATTTCTAATTACTGTGCATTGATTCATCTTTGTAAGGTATGAGATGACTAACAACAATTAGATACCTAATATGTGTGTCTTTTAGCCTGAATCATACTCTAGTGTTAGTTCCCTCACTGGAGGGTGTCATTCTAAAAATTTAAACATATAATTTCTTTTTATTAAATACATATTTTTATTGATTTTTAGAGAGGGAGAGAGAGAAACATCAGTGATAAGAGAGAATCATTAACCGGCTGCCTCCTGCAGGCCCCACATTGGGGATTGAGCCCATAACATGGGCATGTACCTTGACCAGGAATCGAACTGTGACCTCCTAGTTCATAGGTTGACACTCAACCTCTGAGCCACACTGTCCGAGCGTGATTTCTAAAGCTTCTTGACTGCTGGTTTTGAAAATGATCCTGATAATTTCTAAACTTTCCACTAGATGATCAAACCAAGCTTTAATGTCCAATTCTTGGTGGTAATGATCTACTCTACTTATTCACTCCCTCAAAAAAACACTCCCCATTATGCTACATCATAAACTTCAGGAATGAAAATGTAATAAGAAAACTGTTCATTCAGCTATTGACCCTTGTCCTATATTATTTAATAAGTTTGGATTTTGAATATATTCTGTATCTTTCCAATGATGCAATCTCTCCTAAGGATTTACATATTAAATGTTGCCCATTAAGGGGGAAATATGTTCCTCATCTGGTAAGTGTTTGTGGGCATGTATTTAATAAAGATGTAATTCATAATTGATTTTCCACTAAAGGATCCCAGTTTGAATTTAAAGTTCATTTCCAAAAAAAATCATCATTTACAACGGAAAATATTTTTCACATCTCCACTGGCCAATGAGTATGTGTCTAATGTTTCTGGTCAATTGAAATCTCACCTTCTTTCTCTCAACTTTGGAAAACCATGTTTCATGCCTGTAACTCTTGGATTGAGACTTCCTGCGTGGTGTGGTTTAAAGAGCCAATAGAAGTTCTAAGAGTAGAGAACAGCGGAGCCTTAGGAGTCTAGATATTACTTATCTGGCACAGGTCATTAATGGCTCAATATCATTAAAATCTTCTATGTGCCAGAATCCCAACTCTGTGGCTATAGACAAGTACATGGTCATCTTGTGAGCATAAGAGCTGGAAGAAAGATAATGTTTCTAAAAGGTAACTAAAAAGCAAAGTAGGAAGTATAAAATTGTCCTATTCCTGGTATAGAACAAGTGTAGCATACACAGGACTACTCTCATCACTGAGCTCGTTGGCTGACATAGTCAATATACTCCTACGCCCAGTGAGCCTGGATGAAGCATCATCTCAGCATCTTCTCAATCCAGTGGACCTAGGAGCCATGCCAATCAGTCAGAATAAGTGCATGTAATGAAATCTGTTAGATATTTTTATATAGATAGTGGCCAAGGAATTTAAAAGAGGGTGGGATGATATAAGAATGGAACACTTAGAGAAGACTTCTTGAGGAGAGTGAATCATGAGCTTGAAAAATGGATGACAGGCAGCTTAGTGGAAAGAAGAGCTTAAAGCATTCAAGCAGAGGGATTGGTGGGAACAAAGACACATCAGTGGGAATTGGCTCGGTGGGTTTGGGATGATAAAAATACCTTGCATATTAGAAGAAAAACTTTACCACCCAGCCAGCATGGCTCAGTGGTTGAGCATCAATCTATGAACCAGGAGGTCATAGTTGGATTCCCAGTCAGGGCGCATGCCCAGGTTGCGGGCTAGATCCCCTGTATGGGGCATGCAAGAAGTAGCCGATTAGCCGACACTGGTTTGGCTCAGTGGATAGAGCATCAGCCTATGGACTGAAAGGTCCCGGGTTTGATTCCGGTCAGGGGCATGTACCTTGGTTGCAGGCACATCTCCAGTGGGGGGTGTGCAGGAGGCAGCTGATCAATGATTCTCTCTCATTGATGTTTCTAACTCTCTATCCCTCTCTCTTTCTCTCTGTAAAAAATCAATAAAATATATATTTTTTAAAAAGAAGTAGCCGATCAAGGATTATTTATCATCACTGATGTTTCTTTCTCTCTCCCTTCTCCCTTCCTCTCTGAAATCAATAAAAATATATTTAAGAAGAAAAATTTTACCAACTCATGGCCAACTTCAGTGATGGCTTTCCTATATAAGAAAAGTTAGATAGAAAACATAGAGATGGTCATTTCTTATCTTCCTTTCTTCCCCTCCTTCAAGGATTTTAGGAATCCAAAAGAAGCATCCAGGAGGGGAAAAAATGACTTAAAACATAAAAGGAGAACATTTTTAGAAACCTTCAAACTTCAAAAATATATCTACACCAGATGAAATGATTTAAGTATATCAGACATGAAGTAGGTCACCAGTTGGACCCTCTAATCTGCAACAAGAATGATGTTTAGTGATGTTATACAGGAATGTTCCTGGTGCCCTGATTCAACCCCAAAGGGATTGGTTTTCAGCTCAGACTCCAATCAGGATCATTTTAGGGGGAAAAGACTTGTCTGATGCAGGACAAACTGGCTGCAGGCTCCAGACAGCAAAGGCCCCCAAAGCAGAGAAAGAAACATTTTCCCAACAACAAGGATGTAGCACTAAAGCATGTTTCCCGTCATTTGACAATATTTAAAGTAACTCCAAACATGTATATGGGAAGAAACTGCACCTCCTACATACCTGCAAAAGGCAAAAATGGTGTGGGCTAAAAGGAGAAATCAACACTCAGCAGAACATGGACAAAGAAAGAAAAGGAAGTCCAGACTGGATGACAAGAGAGAATATTCCCTTTTGGTTTTTTTTTTTAGATTCCACATATAAATGAGGTATACACCATTTGTCTTTGAAGAAACCTATCTAGTCAAGGATTCTAACCAAACTGTAAGTGAAAATAGAAGTAAGAAATTAGTATATGAGCCCCTTTACAAAGTATCCAGTGTTATTGTATGGACTTATGTATAAATTAATTTATTTGAAATGTTTATATGGTTGTTATTCCATAGTGGTTTCAATTGTGCTCAAATAGTCTTTATAATATTTTCTAAAATTCATTAAATGAACCCTTCAGATACAATTATGGATGGCTAGTTGACTAAGATAGACCTTGCTGGGGTATTGCATTCGAAATTCTGTGCTCAGAGTGGACCAAACAACTAAGCAATCTATTTAGGTCAATGCCTCTTGAAGCAGAGCCACTGGTATAGAGGTAAGCCCACACCATGGAGGACTCAGGAGCTTATATTCCCACTAGTAGCCCTGCCCACAAATCCATGTGCCAGTAGCTCACTGCCGCCCTCCAGTAGCTCTCTGCCCACTGCCCTGCCTCCTGTAGCTCTCCGCTGCCCACTTGTAGTTCACTGCCCCACCCTCCTGCTGACCCATGATCCAGTCCTTACGCGGTTGGTCGTTATGCTTCACAGCATAAAGACCATTTGCATATTACATCTTTATTATATAGGATATTAGTCACTTCCATAGTTCTTCAGGCCAAGTGGCTTCCCTCAGCCCAGGACAGTTTTCCAGCTGTGAAACAGTAGCAGCTAATTTTCACAGAAGCTGTGAAGAAGGGCACACCAACCCAATACAGGGGATCTTGGTAGAGTGCTACCGACTCTTTGCAGAGCATTGTCCTGCTTAGCCTTATTTTTGTCTAGACAAACTCTGTAAGTGGCAATGCAGGCAAACCTTACTCCAGCACCTTCAGACTTCTGTAAGACTCTTTAGAAACGGCTCCTCTGGAAGTAGCCTCCAAAACCCCATTTTGAAAAGACATATGCATACTTACGTTCATTGCAGCATTATTTACAATAGCCAAGATATGGAAGCAACCTAAATGTCCATCAATAGATGAATGGATAAAGAAGTGGTGTATACATACAATGGATTATGACTCAGCCATAAAAAAAGAAGGAAATTTTGCCATCTGAAAAAATATGAGTGGGCCTAGAGGGTATTGTGCCAAGTGAAATAAGTCAGACAAAGACAAATGTCATATGACTGCACTTATGTGTGGAATCTAAAAACAAAAATAAATAAACGAACATGCAGAACAGAAACAGACTAATGCATACAAAGAATATTTTTATGGTTGCCAGATAGGAGGAAGGCTAGGGGGATGAGGGGGAAAGGTGAAGGGAGTAAAAAGTACACATTGTTAGTTACAGAATCATTACAGAAATGTAAAGTATAGCACATGGAATATAGTCAATAATATTGTAATAACTTAGTATGGTGTCAGATGGGTCCTAGATTTATCAGGCTGACTACTCTGTAAATTAAATAAATACCTAATTACTGCATTGTACATCTGAAATGAATTTAAACTATAATTGAAATAGTTAAAATGTTAAAAAATAAAAGACACCAAGTACTGGAGAAAGCAGTGAAGGGGCCAATCCTGATGGAATAGAAAAGGTAAAATGGAGAATCAGCCTTGTAATATCATTGAATGAAGAGTTCTGAGTAAACCAAAAGGGTACTAAGTTGTCCTTATTATTATCTTATGATAAGGTCCACAAATTGCCAACAGCCAACCCACCTCTTTGTCATCTAATGTAGACTGACAGTTGTCTGATCCTGGAGATTCTCTCAGCCTCCCACCAAATAATAGACAATCACCATCTGGTGACTGGGTTACTCATAAGTCTTCTTCACCCTCATCTCCAGCATAGATGAATATTGGGGAGCATGGGGGCATAAATGGAAAGTATAGAATACACTTCCGCTTCACATTCTTCTGTCTTGCCTATGATTTGCCCTTCTGAACTTTACAGTTACCCAACAAGACTCTAAGAAGCACCAGATGTTGTTTATGGCTACCCACCACCCAGAGGGAGCATGGCTAAGGTGCCAATGCTATTCTGCCTACAGAGTTTTGTTTTGTTTTGTTTTTAGAAAAGCGGTGGGATGTAACAATTTACACTTCGATTTTTCTTTTATTTGTTCAGAATTTGGTGTCCCCTTCCATTTCTCCTCCCTCTCTTTTCACCCTAGCTCCAATTAGAAATTTTCACTGTACAAAATTCCACTCCACGGGAACCTATATCAAATTTAGAAAGCCGTTGGTATATAAAGAAACGTCATTGCAAGAGGGTAGAACAGAGTGTGCCATGTAATCAAAGGCAATTAAAGACATTCACCCAATTGTGAATATACATCCTTTGCATACACAATTCTGGAGATTTGTTTAGAGAGCTTACATACTGGGGCACTGGATGCTTTCCAAGAGGCACTTAAGGCATAAGAAGCACTTACTTGAGCTTGTGAACATGAATGTTGTTTGTGTTCTTACGCATGTTTGGCAAACACAATGCAGGCTCTGCTTTCCGAGCATTTGGCCCTAAAGAAAAAGGAATGTGTTAGCAAATCCACCAAGAAGGACACTAAACCGAAAATGTCTTCTGTTGGATCCAGAGGGAGGCTGAGGGAGGCTGTTTTTCCAGCTAAAGGCAACATCTGGATACAATCGCCAAGAGCTCTGTCTGTCTTGCCTTGGCCACATCTAGCAGAGAGACAGAAAGCCTTACCAAAAACCCAGTGTTTTCACTGCAACGTTGCCCAATGCGTGTAGCCCACCTGGAGTCAGTTAGGAGGGTGACATGTTCATATAGGCAGAACAATCTCACTCTGCACCCCTCAGAGACCTCAAACATTTGCCATCTGCTCCCAAGACATGAGAAGAACCATCTACATGCATATCGGATTTCTTGGATGGTGCCAGGGAGGGGTGGGGTGGGGGTTAGTGCTTCTTTCATCTCCATTTATTAAATAAGAAACAGCCAGCACTTTGTAGTCCCTATACCTGGCTGCAGTAGCAACTCTGTTCGTCCTGTGACTTAGCAAGTTATATAACATCAGCCTCACTGCCTCATTGGTTTAAAAAAAAGATAATTAATAGTGCCTGACTCATTAATTGTTGAAGACTGATAAGATGATAAATGTAAAGTGGCCACACAGAATAATCTCTCAAAGAATGCAGGCTTAAAGTATTAAATCATTTCATAATATTCTCCCTGTATTTTCTTTTTGGCTTCAATGCAGAAAAGTCTACTTCATTAAAGAAGAAAGGGGTGTGGGGAGGTGGGGTGGCATGTGGAGAAAGAAAGAAAAACATGATCTACCACTCAGCCTTACAATTGATCACACCTCCATTTCCTTAAATGCCAAGCTCCTTGAGAGAGAAATCTGCATGTGTGGCCCTGCCCTCACTCGCATTCACTCTCACTTCCTTGCTCCCTCCCCCACAATAAGTGATGAGAGTCACCCATCAACAGTCTTTGCCATGAGACTTTGAGTGTTTCCCAGGCTCCCCGACTGACGTGCTGACCAGATGACTGAAATGAATCAGTAGAATGTGGACACACATATTTTTCCACTCGCGAGCAGAAACTTCAAATGTGCTCACTCCCTTCGCTGCGGCCTCTAGCATTCTTGCTTTCTTCCCTGAGATCAGTATGGAAAATGGAGACTTTTCCTGCAGCCTGAGAAGATGCCTTGAACCCAGGAAAGCTCTCCAGAATTATAGCCAATCTCAGCCTTCATTAATGTCAGAAGAAAATAAGTGTTTGGTTTTATTCTTTGGAGAACTGGGTTATTACTGCAGCTAAAGCTGACTCATACCTTGCGAGCATTTGTTCTTTTACCTACCTACGTATCCCTACTGTAATACCAATAAGGGATGACACACCAAGGACCACCCCTTTTTCATCAAACTCCCTCTCTCCCACCATCCACCACCCACCTTCCTATACCCATGATTCCACTGGATATTGCCATGTTTGTAACTGTGGGCTCCCCTGGCCACCAATTTTTGACTCACAGGTGGGATCTGACCCCGTCTACAGTGGAAGAACAGCATGATCACACAGAGGCAAATGAGAGGTTGCTTGTTTGTATTGCTAAATGTCCATACACAGGAAAGAATTCCTGACAAGGAGGGGTGAGACCAGGATGACCACACACAGAGAGACAGGAAGGACAGAGGTCCCCTGTTCAGGTAGGAAGGATTTACCACGAGCCGTTTGGTGGCTGGTGGACAGCAGATGGAAGAGATAGGTCCAGACAGAACAGGTTGGAGCTAACGTGATTTGGAGCCAAGTCTTTCAGCTCAAATATAGCCTTGACCAAAGACTTGAGGACCCGTGTGCTGAAGCTAAGTCTAAAGGCAGAATCCAGAGACCTGGGGGAAGCTAATTGATCCTAGGGGTTGGGAGGAGGACCATCAGGCAGACCAGGGATGCCAGCTTCCTGACAAGGAAGTGTGAATAAGAGACTTTTTCACCCTAGCTGGTTTTGCTTATCGGACAGAGTGTCAGCCTGTGGACTGAAGGGTCCCGGGTTTGACTCCGGTCAGGAGCACATGTCTGGGTTGTGGACTTAATCCCTAGTGGGGAGTGTGCAGGAGGCAGCCAATCAATGATTCCCTCTTCCTTCCTCTTTGAAATAAATAAAAACCTTTTTTAAAAAAAAAAGAATAGACTTTTTTACCTCCAATAGCAGCTTCTTAGAGCCAGCCTAAGCTCCACGTTCAATTTGTTATCAACATAACGAGTCCAATCACAATGAGAAGTACTGTGACCTCCAAGACACTACTCCAGTGGTTCACAGGGAGATTCCAGAATAAACACCAGGGTGTTCTGGGCTTTAAGGATAAAACAGTCCTTCACTTCACACTCCAACTGAGTTTTTAGTTGTGATGAGAAAGAGCCTTTTGCTCTAATATAACCATGCTATTTCACATCTAAAGGAAGGACATATCAATAGAAAATCATGCCCAGCATAAACGTCATAGAAGACAACTGTGTCACGATTGACACAGGCTGTGGAATTAAGCAGGAGTGGTTTTGAAACCCTTTTTGTCAATGGCATGAGTTTGGGCACTATTAGGAACCTATCTCAGGTTCACTTGTTTTGCTCCCTTGTAAAATGAGGAGTAAATGAACCTCAGAGTGTTGTAAAGATTAAGAGAGACATTATCCTGGTTTCCCCTTTGGTATGGAGGATTAGAATGATCAGACCTACTCCTCGGTGAATAACACATGATTATCCATACTTCCTGCATGTCTCTTCTTTATTACTTTACTTATTGTCCCTTTTATTTCCCATTCCCAATTCTTTTCTTTTTAATATATTTTATTGATTTTTTTACAGAGAGGAAGGGAGATGGAAAGAGAGTTAGAAACATCGATAAGAGAAACATCCATCAACTGCCTCCTGCACACCCCCTACTAGGGAGATGCCCACAACCAAGCTATATGCCCTTGACCGGAATTGAACCTGGGACCTTTCAGTCTGCAGGCCGACGCTCTATCCACTGAGCCAAACCAACCAGGGCCCATTCCCAGTTCTTATTCCTGTTCCTAACATGCACCCACTAGAGAGGAAAACTGGAGGGGTCTGCCTCATGGTGTTCAAATCCTCTGACCCACTGCCCATGAGCTGGGAGGTGGGGGGGGGGGGGGAAGGGATTATAGGGGAGGGCTGAGCTCTAGCTCCCAGGGATGGCTTTTATATTTAGTTCAATCTCCAGAATGCCTGGATTATATACTTCAGAGTTGGCAGCATGAGGTCGGGACTTTGTTTCTCCTGGGCATATGCATTCCACTTCCTCTCTGTATCGTACTACCAAATCCCCCTCGTTCTAAAGGCAGACTGCATAGATGTGCCATAGGGAGCTGGGAGGGGGCTTTTGGGTTGAGTCTTCCTTGGTGGACTCTATGTAAACATCCAGAAAAAAAATGTAAGGAAGGTTCACATGCTTCAAAAAAGAATATCTAGGTAATTCAAGTGACTTGGCTTTGCCTTGATATATAGAAAATGCTGCAGAAATCAGTTTTGTTTTGTTTTTTTCAAAAATCTTTACTATGTCTTCTCACAACTCACCGTGGTTCTCCCGAGAAGAAGGCATCTGAAAAGTCTTTCTGGGTAAATTACCACCAACAAGCCCCACTCCCGCTCATAAATCACGCCATTGTTCAATGACGCACGGTCAAGGCGGGCGCTATTTATCTCCCCCAAGCAAGCTTGGCAAGAATATGTTCAGAAAATATTGGTCACGTTATCCTGCCAAAAGGTTAAGAGAAGGATTTGCTTATCTATAATGATTTATGGCACTGACAAGCAGGTGCACCCGTGTGGCCAGGAAATGCATATGGATAGACAGAGCAGCTTAGAACAAAATTATGGTGTCAGGGCACAGAGCCAATCGCTTCCTTGTGTAATGGGACAAAAGCAGCGGGACCCATAAATCACATTTGTCAAGAATAAATACAAAGAGAGCCAGGCAGGCCAGTGCCCCTGGTTGTTTCTATCTCTATCATAATGCGCTGGCCTGCCCTGCCCCTGCCTCTGCCAGAGATAAGGGCTCCTATTGTTTCCCTGCTATCTCCAGATTAGGTCTAAACACCAATAAAGAAGTCACACTGGCTCCTGTCAGTGCGCCCTGTCATTGCCTGACTCGCCCAGTGACTATTAAATGATTTTCTGGGGTTTTATGACTTAAGCACTAAGCAAGTGTATTGGAGCAAGACCCTGTCCCTGTCTCTCCTATCCAGTGAAGAAGCCTTCAGTGAGCCGAAACCGGTTTGGCTCAGTGGATAGAGCGTCGGTCTGCGGACTGACAGGTCCCAGGTTCGATTCCGGTCAAGGGCATGTACATTGGTTGCGGGCACATCCCCAGTAGGGGGTGTGCAAGAGGCAGCTGGTCGATGTTTCTCTCTCATGACTTTTCTAGCTCTCTATCTCTCTCTTCCTCTCTGTAAAATATCAATAAAATTTGGGCTGCCTACACCTACCTGGGTGTCTTTAGGCAAGTTTCTTTAGGCAAGTTTGCGGTTCTCCCATCTTTCCTGTTCAATGCTCTTAAAAAAAAAAAATACAGCATGTGGCCAGGACCGATTTGGCTCAGTGGATAGAGCATTGGCCTGCGGACTGAAAGGTCCCAGGTTCCATTCCGGTCAAGGGCATGTACCTTGATTGTGGGCACATCCCCAGTAGGGGGTGTCCAAGAGGCAGTTGATAGTGATTCTCTCATTGATGTTTCTAACTCTCTATCCTTCTCTCTTCCTCTCTGTGAAAAATCAATAAAATATATATTTTTTAAAAATACAGCATGTGTCAGTTCGAAAAAGCTGAGATGATAATCCAGATGAACCAAAAGAAACTAGAGGGGGGTCCCCAAAAATGTATACACGCACTTTGAATAATTATAAAGGCGGTGTTTATTAAAATACATTTCGTTTTCAAAATGGAGCTATCAGCTGTTGCAGGGTGTATACATATTAGGGACACTTGGTATATGAGGTCACACCAGGGCCCTAAGCCCCATGGCTATCTCATTGCCAGGCTTCTGGGGGAGGGGGCGTAGGGAAATGTTGATAAAATGAACTTGAAAGACATGTCTCACATCTTTAAATGAAGAAATGGGATGCATGCATAGAGGAGAGGTCGGTCTTTTTCATTCCGAAATTATACACTTAACGTGTAAAGAAGAACAGCTAACCATCTGCTGATTTAATTGACATTTGAGCACAACTGAATTGTTCGGAAATAAAAATGCTTTATACCTTCCTGGTTTGGGGAAAACATTCTCCCGTGTTTTATTGTGGCCCTCACAGTAATTCCAAGAAAAATAAATGTCAATACAACACCCCCTCCTGCCTCCTATCGTGCCTTGTACTATTTTAAGCTCTAACTGCACCATGGGTAGCAATTGGTATAAGCAACCTTGCCAGAAACGGCTTTATTATTTCCACTCCTTAAAGAAGACAGCCAACCTCCAGGTGTTCCATTCAATGGGTCCCGCGCAAGCTGCAATGCTCGTGCACTTGTTTTCATCCATTTAGAAGCCTGAACTTGGAACAAATATTGTTAAGACCATTTGCAGAATTAAAATGCGGAAGATAAGCACTGGATCAGGTGCTTGTCCCCTGCTCCCACCCCTGGCTCTTCTCCGTTAGTGGAACCATACGTCTACAAGGAGGCAGCACTCCCTCCCTCATGCATCACCTCCCTCCTTGCCCAGCTCCATCCGTGCTCTGCCTGGCTCCTGACTTGCTGGCCTATCTCCCATTTCCAGATTAGTGCTCACCTCCTAGACCTTCAGTTGCTCCCAATTGGACTTTGTTGCTCTTCCTGGGACAAAGGCTTACACTTGCTCTGTAGGTCCATTCCGTTTTCAGTGAGGTCACCAATCACAGCCTGACCCTCTCTGCCTGGATTACCTGGTCCTCCCAGACCTCCCAAAGAGAGGCAGTTTATTTTATATGTGACCGTGGCATCCATTCTCAACTACCTTGGAGTACGGACAGAGACCCCTCCACTTCCTCAGTTCCTTAAGCAAGAAAAAAGGATAAGAGTCAGAAGGACTGACAAAGAAATCAGATGACCCCAGGTCAAGAAAACTGCAACAGATATAACCTCCAACTATTTTTTTAAATAATATTTTCAATTGAATTATAGCAGATGTATACAGTTCAAAATTGTGCATGTGCAGGTTGATGGCTCAACAAAGAAATACATCCATCCATCAACCACCCAGAATCAGAAATAGAACATTACCAGCATGCCAGAGGCCACTCTCACGTGCTGCCAATCAGAAACCCCCCTTTCCTCTCAAAAGCAGCCAATATCATGATTTCTGTCTCCAGGCATGAGTTTGTCTGTGTTTGAATTTTATATAAATGAAATTACACTGAACATACTCTCTGGGCTTTGGCTTCATTAGCTGAACATTATTTGTGAAAATTATGGAGTTATCATTGTGTAGAGATAATCCATTTTCATTTCTGGATAATATTTCATTAAATGAATGAATACCCTCATAATTTAGGTATCCATTCTAATGCTGAGGACTTTTGAGTTGTTTGCAGCTTGGGGTTACTATAAACAATCATGTTAGAAATATTTTGTACTCATTTTTGGTATATGTACATGCACATTTCTATTGGTTAAATACCTAGAGTAGAATTTCTATCACAGACTTTAGCAGATGCTGCCAAACCATTTCCCAAAATATTTATATTAATTTACACACAATTAACTACCAGTGGTGTTCAAGAGAAGCAGAAGCCCTATTGCTCACCTATACTTGGTATTGTCAGTCTTTTTAACACGAACTCTTCCCATGTATGTCTAGCAATGGAGTATCCTAGACCCATGCAAGCGTGGAACCTAATCTAGGCCATAAGCAATGGAAGACCCTGCTCAGGTCCTTCTATAGTCATGTCACCATCAGAAGTCATGTCACCATGCTGGACCAAAGGCAAATAGAGCAATAGAAGGCCTTATTGGTATATTCTGAGCTTGTACCCTCAAGAAAAATATAAAACTTTTTTTAAAATTATTTTTTTTAATTTTTAAAAAAAGTACTTCATTATAAATATATTTTTACAAAAAAATATATATGAAGATGTTAAGGGTAAGTAAATTTTTTAAAAAAGAATTTTTTCCCACCTGGTGTTGCTCAATGGTTGAGCGTCAACCTATGAATCAGGAAGTCATGGTTCTATTCCCAGTCAGGAACACACCCAGGTTACAGACTCAACCCCCAATAGAGGGTATGCAGGAGGCATCCAATCAATGATTCGCTCTCATCATTGAAGTTTCTATCTCTCTCTCCCTCTACCTTCTTCTCTGAAATCAATAAAAACATATTTTTTCAAAAATATAAAATTTAAAGATTAACACTAAACTACATTACTCAAGACTATGCAAAACTGGATGGAATGTATATTTTCCTAGTAGCGTATAAACTGACTGCCACTAAGTGATAGTTATGGGATATTAAGCCACTCTTGAGTTAAACGTATTTTGAGGTTCACTCCTAAAATAAAATTTTGAAAACTACTGAAGTCAGAGGCTGCTATACAGATCCAAGGATGCTATCATGGTTTTTCAACATAAAAATTAGAAAATTGAGAAAATGGCCTAGCTTGGGGTGGAAAGGGAATATGATTCTATTGTTTCAGACATACTCCCTTATTTCTCAACAGTTAACTGTCAAAATATATATATAAAAGCCACAGAAGGGCCACAGCATTGAGTTGACTCAGTTCTTGAGATTGTCAAGACAAATGAGCAAATACAAAACATCACCATGTGCATTCTCATCTATTACTTGTCAACCACCTGACAACAGGCCATTGTGATGGGCATCTGGGATTGTCCACAGTCACAGAAATAAATGAAGGATTGTGGTTTGGGACAATGGATTCTGTTCTTGTCTAGAGTTTGAGGAGTGGATGTAGTATTTCATGAGATATTTCCACTTTGCTTTCTATGCAGACCTTCCAAGAATCCTAAAATACAAAAGTACCTAATGCAGTGCTTTTCACATAGTAAATGCTAGTATTATAGCTGGGTCTTTCTCAAATTTAAGTAAGATTCAGCTTGTTTAAATGCTGATTTTTCCAGCTTGTACCGAGAGATTCTGTATAAATCCCCCCAAAGTTATTTGGATATGTGTTCCCATAGACTTCATTTTGAGAAATACGACTATACAATTGCTTCTCTACATACGTGTGACGAACCTCTTTTTCTTTATGTTCCAATCCATCACAGACTTCAGTTTTATGAAACATAACAAAAATGAATTACTATAAAAATAAAATGAAAATCTATATATACAAATATAAAGTCTAAGTTTTTATTATTAGATTCAGCAGGTATAAAATTACATATCGATAAATACATCAATTCATCACTAAACACAATCTGAACACAAGAAAAGAACAAAATCTGTGCATATGATTCATTGAAATTGTTCATAGACATAAAGAGCATAATCATTATTATAGTCATAACTTTTTGTCATTTCACACTCATAACTAAACCAAAAATTATGGCGTTAGCAAATCCCCACATTGAGCACCTACATATACGTCTTGAGCAAACACCAGGAGTTTGCTCCAACACTGATATACGTGAGGACATGTATATCAACAGTTAAAGCAGTGGTTCTCAACCTTTCTCATGCTGCGACCCTTTAATACAGGTCCTCATGTTGTGGTGACCCCCAACCACAAAATTATTGTCATTGCTACTTCATAACTGTAATTTTGCTACTGTTATGAATCATAATGTAAATATCTGTGTTTTCCAATGGTCTTAGGCTCTACAGTAGCCTACAAGGGTCACATAAGACCTTGGAAAAACACAGATATTTACATTACGATTCATAACAGTAGCAAAATTACAGTTATGAAGTAGCAACGACAATAATTATATGGTTGGGTGGTCACCACAACATGAGGAACTGTATTAAAGGGTTGAGGCATTAGAAAGGTTGAGAACCACTGATTTAAAGGCTTTCTGGAAACAAGTGTATTTGATATGCTAGATCGGATTGACAATGCTACTCACAGGGAAGAACTAGACAGAATAGCTAAATGATTTCAGTGTTTTGTTTTAATAACACTCATAGACTCGTGGTAGGTAAACCATTCCCAGAGGAACGGTTGACAGCAGTGGAAGAAGAGAGTTTAAAGCCATTTCAGCGAGCTCAAATATCCTTTCCTAATGCCTAACATGTCCCTGCCTGACATGTCCACTTTGCAGCTCATGACACATGGGACTCACCATGAAGTTAATCACCAGAACTGGTGTATCTTTCATCCAGAGGCAGAGGACTTGATCACCGCTTGGAAGGGGCAGCAATGCCAAATTGCTATCAAAATTCTAAACACATCCTCTCATTTGCACACCTGTCTCCTCATGGGTCAGTCATAAACAGGTGGCCAATTAGCACAGCCCTCAGAACACACTTGGAATAACACTGACCTAGAGGACCTGAAAAATGGACGTGTCTGAACTTCATTCTGCAAAACCTCAAGGCTGATAGTCATGGCCTCTTTTAAACATGGAGATCCACTCAAAGGCTTGTGAAAAAAATTAGCATATTTGGAGCCATGCGTTTAACTGCTTAATGCCTCCAACGCTGTGCAGATGGCAAACGAGCAGACAGACATTTGTGTCTTCAGCTTTACAATGATGCCATCGTCATACAACATTAACTTGACATTCATTTGTTAGGAGTATGTTTTTGTTTGAAATGCCTGTAAATAATAATTGTCATTTTACATTCATAATGACAGCAGAAAACAGTTTCGGCCAGACAAATCCTATTAACGGGAACACATTGGGCTTTCACCAGCAAACAAAAGAGAGAGAAATCATGGGGATAAACTCTGGTACCCCCGAGGGAAAACAGAAGTGAATTCTAAAGGCTCATTTTAATTCATGCCCTCACTGCTGAAACCAGACCCACTGGCAGAAAGCCCCGGCATTGTTATGACAACCTAGCTAACCAACGGGTGTATGGAGTCAGCCCATACATGGGACATACCCTCCTGCCCCATAAGGCATATGGGAAGCAAGAAATGTAGACCTTAACTTGACTTGGGAATTGTTTGCAACCGCTGACTCCTATGAAAAAGGGCTTTCACGGACATATTTTGCTCTCTCGCAGCACTGATTGGTCCACCATCTGTCTCTGTCCAGTTCAACTCCAACTTTGGGGCTCTGAATGTCTCTCTCCCCCATCGCTCTACGCCAATGGCTCTCAATCTCTGAGCCTCTGAAGACGATAGCCACACAAGCATCCCTCCTACTGTTGATCACGGTGGAAAACCCACTCTTCCCTTACAACAGGGGATCCAGGTCCATTAGCTGACACTGTGCTACGCAGGACAACTTAGAGGGGGACACAGTTTGCTGGGAGTAAGAGGTAGGAGACACAGAAAGAAGTCAAACCAAGAGTCAAAGGAGGAATGGGAGCAGTTTCCCCCAGGCTACATGCTAGAGTGTGGCCAGAGGAGGAACAGGTGAGCTCAAACAGATGCATGACTCTGAGGGCAAACCAGAGACTAGCTGGGTGACAGATGCTTTACAGCAGCATGAGACCCTGTTAGGCAGTGGTTGGGGGTTATTTTAATTCATATATATATATATATATATATATATATATATATATATATATATGCCTAATATGCAAATTGTCCCTGTGGGAGTTCAACTGGGAGACCCATTGCTTGCTATGAAGTGTGCTGACCTGACCACCAGGGGGCAGCGCAGAAGGAATGAAGACCCCAGCCAGCAGCCGGAGGGAAGGCCCCTATCAGCCCTGATCGCTGACCAGGCTTGGGACCCTACCTATGCACAAATTTCGTGCACTGGGCCTCTAGTAATTTATAACAATGCTTGTATGTCTTCATCTCTGAAATGTGCTTTCCTGATATAATTTATAACAATGTTCATATGAACTTCTTCAGTACCATCATGTTGAGAGCAAAGGAAAGAAAATGGAAGTTATCACCCCAGAGCTGCCTTGGGGCACCAGGCACTTTGTATTCTGACTGCAGTTAATCCTCCCAACAACCCTGTAATGGTGGTGGCTGTATTATCAGCTGCACTGCCACTGAAAGACACTGAGTCTATCTGATCCCAGTCCCAGAGCAAGGCTGCAGGCTTCCCCCAATCTCACCCACTGCATGTTGTGCACACTTCTGGCTGCTTTGACTCATTTTAATACTTAGTTACTTAGTTGGTTGACTCACTGTAATAAAAAAAATTACTCATACCTTTTGTACACAAGAAATTGTCAATCATTATTTAGTATATAAGTGAATGAATTCTGTGTAGGCTTTTTAATCTACAACACAATCATCTATTTCAAACTGCCAAGCCATAAACCTGTAAAAAAAAAATTTATTTAAATGCTGAAATTTAAGCTTTTCCTATTGTTACAAATCAGAGAGTTGGCAAACTATGGCGTGTGAGTCAAATCTGGCCCGCAGCCTGGTTTTGTACAAAGCCCAGCAAGCGAGGAACAATTTTATATCTTTAAAGAGTAATTTTTAAAAATAAATAAAAGAATACGTGACAGAGACCAGAGATCATATGTGGCCTGCAAAGCCTAGAATATTTACTATCTAACCCTTTACAGAAAAAGAATTGCCAAGCCCCATTATAGATTTAAAATATTATCATGCTAAGACCATGCATTCTCCCAGGAGTGATTTCACCATAAAAAATTAAAAAAAAAAAGATTTTTAGAGGAGTGGAAAAATTTACTCATTTTATGTATAAACAAAGAGAAACAGATAGTACATAAACAGATACACAGGGTATCTGTGGTTTGGGACATTTCATCGGGGAGGAGCAAGTAGGAAAACAACATCTAAACAAGCTCCTTAAGGGACAATAGGAATGAGCTTGAGAGCGGTGCTAACCAACAGCTAAGAGTTGGGGGGCGTGGCTTCATGTGTGTGAGACATCCAGGTTCATCTTCAGGACCAAGCTCAAAGGCCTTCCGCCAGAATCGGACACGCCCACAGCACAGAGCTAAGTCACTGCCCCCGCCTTGCCAGCCTGGCCCCAGGCAGCCATTTTATTATGAAAAATAAAGTCAAGGGCTTCATTTCTTGGACTGAGAAGCTCACATGTTGTCCCCACGTTTGGCATTGGAGACATCTCCCTGCCAAAGAGAAGAAGCATCCCCAGTTCTGTTGTATCAAGTCCAAGGACATCCAGTACCAAACCAGAGAAGTACCTGGCAGCCGGAGAGGTATATCCTCCGTGTCCTTTGTAGCAAACATTCACTGAGTAGTTTTCTTTTTGTTTTCTACCCACTGCAATTCACACCCGTCACGTGAAGCCGCTGTTGCCATGGTCATGGGAGAACTCTATGCTAAGCAACCTAGTGGGCACTGTTCTCTTCTCCTGTTGCTTGACTTCTCATAATCCTTTAAAACGTCCTCTCCTTGTTATACCCCCCTCTTCCTCTCAGCCCTCCACACTTTGCTAATGTTCCTCTTTCCTCCCGGGACAATCCCTCCCTATTTCAGGTTCCTCTTCTTCCACCTGAGAGGAATTTTAAGTGCCGAATATAATAGTCCTTTTCACATAGTATTCTACATAACTCTTGAACAGTTACTTAGCATCCAAAAAGAGTTATTTGGGGTAGTCGGTTTTACCGCTTAAAATTAACACGGGCAATAATGTGACATCAAAGAAATTTCAGAAAGTCGTCAGTTCCTCAGCCTCTACCTACCAATCTCATGCATCCCAATTTTTGCTGACCACACATTGTCTAACTATGTTCCATAAGAAATACAAGGGAGCCATAACTGGTTTGGCTCAGTTGTAGAGCATTGGTCTGTGGACTGAAAGGTCCCAGGTTCGATTCCGGTCAAGGGCATGTACCTTGGCTGCGGGCACATCCCCAGTAGGGGGTGTGCAAGAGGCAGATGGTCGATGTTTCTCTCTCATCGACGTTTCTAGCTCTCTCTCTCCCTCTCTGTAAAATATCAATTAAAAAAATTTTATTAAATAAAAAGAAATACAAGGGAAGGGAACCAGGCCCCTGTACAAAAACAAACACGTATTGCTTTTCTCATGAAAAATTAGGAATTACCTGTCTCCATGGGAGACCGAGCCATGCAAATGAATTATGAAGCTCTGAGAGATCCTGAAGCCCTTTTCACCCTCAAGTTGATCATCTGTGTGTGACTCATTCGCAGTGAATTTATGCCTGAACATTTTGAGTCTTCACCAAATGTTGCCTCATTATCCCCAAGCTGAAACTACACTGAGTGCTCAGCCAACCTCTCCCTTCCCTTTGACAGCACATGCTGCCAGAAATGCAGTCACTTCTGAGTAATCCTTCCTTACTCCTTGGCTAGTGAGTACTCTCTCTAACTCCTCTGCCTTGCAGATGATGCTCTTGCTTTAAGTATTTAATCTCCTTTCCTCTTTGTCCCCCTTTCCGCTGGCCCTCAGCCCCTGCACACAGCATTCATCTGTGGTCTCAGTTCTAGTGCCATTCTTTTTTTTAAAAAATTTATTTAGGTATTATATGTGTACATAGCTTACCATTGCCCCCCCACCTCCCTTTCTTGCCCTCCCTCCCCAGAGTTCTGTGTTCGTTGGTTGTACTTATATTCATGCATACCAGTCCTTTGGTTGTTCTCTTATCTCCCCCAAGGTCTCCTTCCCCTCCCCGATGTCATTTGACAACCTGCTTGTTTTATGGTGACTATATCAGGATCACATGAATAGAATCCACTCCTCATTTGACAATCTGCTTGTTTTATGGTGACTATCTCAGGACCACATGAATAGGATCCGCTCCTCCTCTGGTTCACACCGCCCCTCCCCCCGGGTCCCACTGCTTCCCTGGGGCACACGGCTCTCCCGGGGCACATGTCCCCCCCAGGGCACATGGCTCTCCCAGGACACACGGTCCCCTGGGACACACAGCTCACCGGGGGCACACGGCTCCCTGGGACACACGGCTCACCTGGGGCACACGGCCCGCTGGGACACACGGCCATTCTTTTTTTTAATTTGTTTTTATTGATTTTTTTTTTAGAGAGAGAGAGGAAGCATAGGACAGTGCTCAATCAACTGAGCCACACCGGCTGGGGCCCTAGTGCCATTCTTAGGGTCTCCTCCTAAAACCAGACAAGTTCAGGGGCTGCCCAAATTGTTCAAACATCCTAAATATAATAAACTAGTAACCCTGCGCACGAATCCTTGTGCCAGTAGCTCTGTGCAGGGCCTGGCCACTTCATGCCCTCTGCCCAGAAGCTCTCCATGGCCCAGAGGCTCATCCACGGCCGGGCACGAAATGCTTGCCTCATCACCACTGCAACGAAGCAAGCATTCCACCAGGCCACTCATGTTGCCCACTCTCAGGGGCCACACCTCTGGGACTGGGGGCCTCAGAGGGGCTGAGAGGACTGGGCACCACCATATTGTGGCTATGGGCACCGCCATCTTTGTGACATAGTGACGGTTCATTTGCATATTAGCCTTTTATTAGAGAGGATGACAAAAGTGGGGAGGAGACAGGCATAGTGAAAACCTGGAACTGGATTCCAGTGCCACGCCCATCACCCCTGTGAAATCCAGCTACTGCAGATAGCATTGTCAGCGCACACATCTCACCTTTAACGCTAAAATCCCACAGGATCGTACAGATAAATGTTACCGCAAGGCACTTGAGACCCATACTAGAGCAGCTGAAACATGGTTTTAAAGAATATGGAACAGCAAGAGAAAGGCACATGTTACCCACCCAACAAAGACACACAGCCCACACTTGTCAGCTTCTTTTGAAGTTCTTCCTATAAGCTTACACCCTCGGCTTGATTAGCTCTGGCATCATCCCACAACCGCAAAGCCCAAGAGAGCGAACAGATATGCCCCAGCACCCTTTCCCCGCCCTGGGAGGACCTGATGGATACGCATATCCATGAGGGAAGGCACTAAACTGACATTAATTGAGCAACAGCGTACTGGTGCTTCATGCTTGCTGACCATTTCGTCCTCCCGACCACCACAAACGTTACTATCTTTAGCATCACCTTCCAGATAAAGACACGAAAGGTCATGGCAGGCATGGATTTGTTGGCTACATCTTAAATTTGACCCGCAGTCCCAAACACAGCACAGCTCTACGACTCTGGAGGCTGATGTATGGGCCCTTTCTAAAATAGCCGTGAAGGGATAGATGGCTGTGAACACAGCTAATGGCCTGCTGAAATAGAGATGGGGGCGGCCGGAGTTCAGAGAGGGGTTGCATTCCGCTATGGAAAATGATGAGAATCCCCGGAGTCCCCGGAAGTCTCACAGATGCTCTCTGTGCAGGGCCAAATTACGGCTCTTGATTTATCTGATGAAAGGCACCTCAAGTAATTTTTCAAGGTCAAGACGAGAAGCCCCGTGAAAGTCAAGGCTCTGTTGCCCCTGAATGGTAACAGAAAGTAATTGTAGCTCATCTGGGGCATCTTTGGAAAATAAAAATAAAAAATTGTAATTGGCTGAAATCCGTTTGGCTCAGTAAATAGAGCGTCGGTCTGCGGACTGAAAGGTCCCGGGTTCGATTCCGGTCAAGGGCATGTACCTTGGTTGCGGGGCACATCCCCAGTAGGGGGCGTGTCAGAGGCAGCTGGTCAATGTTTCTCTTTCATTGATGTTTCTAACTTTCTGTCCCTCTACCTTCCTCTCTGTGAAAAATCAATAAAATATATATTTAAAAAAAATTATAATTGGCAAAACTGAACAGAATGTTATATCCCCTCTGCTTCCCAAGTCCCTCAGAGAATGCCAAGGACCAGGGAAGCACAACATTGCGCCGGATAGCAAATTCACTCAACTAAGTGTGGTTTCTATATGCAGGTTGGTTAAAGACGTCACCTGTCCCAACAAGCTTCCAGAACTGCCCTAGATGGATCTGGTTTTCCCCCGGGACTCATAAATTACGCAGTTGGCTGGATCTGTAACTCGCACAAGCATCTCACCGGGTCAGCCTTGTAAATGCCAATGCCAAGCCACCAGCCCCTTTCCTTGCGTGTGGTGATTATGGATGCAATGATTTCAGAAACTGATTGGTTGCTCCGCATTTGGCACGGGCCTGTCTTTCAGCCCCTGCGATCTGTCATCACTGTTAATGAGATATTGACCTCCTTGTAACCCAAGCAAAAGAACGTTCCCTGTTGAAAGTCAGCCAAGAAGAAAACCCTCCAGAAACTTCTGCAGACTCTGCGCACTCTTCTCCACACCTTGTCCGGAATGGCCTCGGCAAATGGGCCCGCAGCAGAACCCCACCCCGAGGGCCACACCCGCACGATGGGAAATGCAGGCATTGAGGATGCCCAGGGTCCTTTCTCTCCCCAGGACAACAAGGACCACCTCCAACCGGTGAAGCCCTTAGAGCCAGGTTTCTCAAACATATTTTATTGAAGACTCCCGAAAGGCAGAGAATGGCAAACTCGACACTCAGAGATTCTAACGGCATGGCTGTTGGATCTGACTGTATAATATTTCTTAGACGTCTTGTGTGATATCTTTAAAATTTTAGTATACATCTTCCATCCCATTTTCACAACATATCCAGGCTTACTTTAATACTTAAGAAGCTCTGGATCAAGTGAAATTGATATCCCAGGAAGTGAGACCAGAGTTATTCCGGATGCCAAGTAGACTGCGGCCTTTGCCTACACAAAAGCCCCCCTTCCTCACTTGAAGATCCTCAGTCTTAGGGAGTTTTCTAAATAGAAGTTGTCTCACCTACTTTCAAGAATGAGGAGCCGAAACCGGTTTGGCTCAGTGGTAGAGCATCGGTAGAAAAGCTATAGCACAATCATATTCTTTCCATAGCTGAACATGATATTCAAGACTCAGTAGATCTTCTCAACGCACTGATTACTGTGTTATCATTAATTTATCCCCAGTCGTCGATAGCAGAATTCTACGATGACCCACAAATGACATTTGCCCCTGTTTAAGTCTAACTCTTTGTGAGTGGGTGGAGCCTGTGAATATGAGAAGAAATTACTCTACTGATTAGGTTATGTTATATGGCACAATTGACTTTAGGAAAGGGATGATCCAGATGGGCCTAACTTGTCACATGAGTTCTTTAAAAGCAGAGTTTTCTCTGACTGTTAGCAGAAGGAGAAGTTAGTGATTCATACATGAGAAGGTTTCAACCTCTTACTGCTGACTTGAAGATGAGGGAGGCCATCTGAAATGGACCTAAGAGCAACCTGATTGCTGAGAATGAACCCCAGCTGACAGCCAGCAAGAAAACAAGACCTCAGTCCTACAACCACAAGGAACTGAATTCTACCAACAGCTTGAATATACTTCCCCCAGAGCATCCAGAGAAGAATATGCTTTTGAGACACTTAGAGAATTCAGTCAGGTCTTACTGAACTACTGACCTACAGAACTGTGAGCTAGTAAGCAGGTATTGTTTTAAACTTCTACGTTAGTGGCAATTTGTTATGCAGTAATAGTAAACCAATACTCCGGTCTTGGATTTAAAATAAGGATATTCACTCTAACCAGTTTGGCTCAGTGGATAGAGCATCAACCTGTGGACTGAAGGGTCCTAGGTTGGATTCCGGTCAAGGGCATGTACCTTGGTTTGCGGGCACATCGCCAGTAGGATGTGTGCAGGAGGCAGCTGATCCATGTTTCTAACTCTCTAACCCTCTCCCTTCTTCTCTGTAAAAAAAAATAATAATAATAAATAATAAAATTTTAAAAATAAAATAAGGATATTCATCCAAAAAGAACAAGACCCAGGAATAAATTTTCTAAAAGATTTTGTTTCTCCTAGTAATTAAATGACTGGACATGGACATAGGTACCCTGGACATCCTACAGTTGGCCTGGGGAAGGGGTTATCGGTTGAGAAAACACAGTCCCTTTCAAACAGTGTTTGTAGTTAATGACCACCCCTCTCTGATTCTTACAGTGACAAATGCTGAACTTTTGAGAGAGAAATAAAAGCTTTAAATGCTTCTAGCGTCAAAGAGGACAAAGAAAAGGCTTTTTCCGGTATATCACATTTGCATTTGAAAAACAGGAGTTCTTAGGAGTATTGATCTTGTCATGCCTACATCCAAACCTCACACACCATCTCCTCTGAAAGGTTCTTGCTGAAAAGAAAAAGCTAAATATGTTAAAAAAAAAAAAAAAAAAAAAAAACAGAAGGGAAAAAAAGGATGCCAGTTGTAAATGTTCAGCTTTACCAGTGGGGCAGTGAAGGACAGATAGAAAGGTGAATATCTCCCAAAAACGATTTTTAACTGTCACTACTGGGATAATAAGTTCAACTAGCTGCAAAAATGTGCCTCTTACAGAAATGGCTGTGTGAAATCATCCCCTGGAAAATGTGAAACTTTATGCACCCATTCCATCAGAGGGGAATTTAAAACCACTCGCACATGACCGGTTCACAGATCATGAGAGCTGAGGGTTCTGTATCAATAATATCAGGTAGGCCGCGAAAATCAAGAAGCTTTTCCAAAGGGCAGCTCCAAGAAGGGGGCGTGGGCCAGCTTCCCAGACCCGGAAACAGTAATAGGCTGTTTGCTAGCTCGCAAGGCAGACAGCTGCCGCCATGAGATTACAGAATCCCCCTAACCCTTCCTTCTAATCTTCCTTGGTCTTAACTTCCTTCTACAAGAGCTCCCCAGTTATAAAATACAACCAATCGATGTCTTTATACCACATCGTCCTATTTGAATCTGCAGCAAGTAAAGAGCAAGCATGTGTCACGGCCCATTGAAAGAATATAATGAGTTAAACTTTCTAAATATTTCCTAGCTTATATCCCCTTATCAGAGAAGCCAGTTCCTCTGTCTGCACCCAATCCTTTGGGCCTGGAAAGAGTGCAGGGAACGTGCTGTTTCTGCTGAGAGGGGGGCGTGACGGAGGGGCATTTGTGGCCAAGGACAGGGCATGAAGCAGCCCTGGCAGTTCTGGAAGACCCTGGCTTAGCATGTGAGGAGGCCCTGGAGCCAAGCTGACACCATAGTAAGAGAAATAAAGAAGTTGGCCTTGGTTTCCACATCGGAACGTGGTGTGAGTGACCTTGGACCCCTCCCACACAAAGATTTCGCAGCAGTTTGAACAGAGGGCAGTGGGAGAAGAACTGAGTCGTGCCAAGGGCCACAGCAGCGGAGTCAGAATGAGCTCAGAATCCTGCTTTTCAGGGTTGGGATTCCCGCCTGACTTGCGCTGTGCGTCAATGTGTTGAGTGGTCCAGCTTGGCCAACTGGTCCTCATTTGCCTGGGACTTTCTGGCGTGAGCACTTGGAAGTCCCATGTCTTAGGGAACCCCCCAATCCTGCATGAATGCTGTCTCTGTATATATCTGTCTGCAGTCATTCATTGTCAGTACAGTAGTAAATGTAAAATAGAGAAGTTTAATTGGATCTGATCACCATTTAACACAGATGACAATATCGTAGCCTAGCAGACCTGATCTTCAAGGGAGCAAAGAAGTTCAGCGGTTCTCAGTAGACACTCACTCAAACTGCCCTTTGAGAATTGCTTACTGGCCGAGTTTTGGCATGAAGTCTGATTTCTTAAAGTAGCCCACAAAATAACTCTTAAACTGACCCATATTGTCCTGGACATGTCCTTGAGAAAAACAATCCCTCTTTGCACTTTAATTATGCTAGAACAGTGGTCAGCAAACTCATTAGTCAACACAGCCAAATATCAACAGTACAACGATAGAAATTTCTTTTGAGAGCCAAATTTTTTTAACTTAAACTTCTTCTCACGCCACTTCTTCAAAATAGACTCGCCCAGGCCGTGGTATTTTGTGGGAGAGCCACACTCAAGGGGCCAAAGAGCCGCATGTGGCTCGTGAGCTGCAGTTTGCCGACCACGATGCTAGGATAACATCCACAAGTGTTCATCTGCTTTTGCTTTGGCTGCTGCAGGACACCTGAAACAGCCAGAATGGTGGGGACCTGTGAGCTGTAACCCCACAAAGCAGCGGCTACCAATGCACCCCTTCCATGGACCATGTCAGGCAGCAGAAGACCGTGGGATGGATGGATCAGCCCAGCTACCTCTGTCAATGTCCGGTCCTCGTGCAGGGACAGCAGATGGAGGTAAGAATGAAGAACACCTGAGGTCCCGCCTCCCCTTACCCTCCCTCCAGGCAGAAGAGGTCGGGCGCCCACTGCCTTCAGCTACTAGCTGTAGCTTCCAGAACTGATTGACGCTATGCCCTTGCTCTCAGCATCCAAAATCAATAAGACACTCACCAATGACATCACTGCAAATTATGGCTACTTTTAGGGAAATGTGTTCCATTTAAATGAGTCACATAATGCAAACACTATGTACAAGGGGTCAACATGTAATAATAAGGAGACCTTACTAACCAATTAAAATTTTAGCTCCATTTGAGTTTTAGCCTCTCTTTTTACCTCCCAGTCCCCTGATAGATGTGACATTAAAAGGAAAATGGACTCAAAATGGACTGCATAGATGATCAAAACACAAAATCAAACCCTCCGATAAAATATATTCTTCATTGCCCTAACCTAGCCGTGGGCAAACTACGGCCCTCGGGCCGGATCCTGCCCGTTCGGCTGTTCTATCCGGCCTGCGGAGCCGAAAGAGTGGAGGGTTCTCTTGCTCTCCCCTCCGCTCCTTCACCAGCAGCCCAAGGTGAGAGTGCCAGCATGGTCAGGTTGTTTTTGTTCCGGCCCTCCGGTCCAGTTTAAGAACCCATTGTGGCCCTCGAGTCAAAAAGTTTGCCCACCCCTGCCCTAACCGTTATGGCTCAGTGGATAGTGTCGGCCTTCGGACTGAAGGGTCCCAGGTTCAATTCTAGTCAAGGGCATGTACCTTGGTTGCAGGTACATTCCCAGTAAGGGGGTGTGCAGGAGTCAGCTGATTGATGTTTCTCTCTCATCGATGTTTCTGACTCTCCCTCTCCCTTCCTCTCTGTAAAAAAAATCAATAAAATCTTTAATATATATATAGATATATTAAATATTTTAATTATATATATTAATATATTATATATAATATAAATATATATATTCTTCATAAATATGTTTTGCATATACTTCCGGTAAATATATATTTATTGGAATAAGAAATGTGCTCATCTGCTCTAACCTTGGGCTCTGACACAGTGAGAGGTGAGTGAGCAGCCCCATGACCTTGTAAATAAAAGCAAGGAGTAGACTTATGGTCTGTTGCCAGAGGAAACATACAAAACATTATAAATGTGCCTTTTCTACATCAAGTATGGTGAGGAGAGGGGCTACATGCCCAAGCTCAGATCAGGACAGAGACATGAAAGAGGAAAAAGCTATGACAACGTTAAATGTGGCTGCGGCCGCCTCTAACCACCATGCACTCTCTATATGTGAGCCCACGGGGACATTTGCTCAGATCCCGCGGGTCATCCCACTGGCTAAGGGAATACACATTCATTCTCAAGAACACATAGAACATTCTCCAGGGGGAGCATGTTCTCTCCAAAATTATATATTGGCATGGCCATCTTTTTTGCAAGACCCTGACTGATCCACCCCTGTTGGGATAAGCCGAGCACAGAGCCACTCCAACGAAGAATCTGAGCTGTGAGCAACTTTTTCCCTGTGTTCAAGGAGCAAGCGCCATGCTAGAACAAGCTTCCTAATTAATCTGTCCCATCACTTCCAGTCAGCACTACGAAAGCTTGTGCTAAGGAGAAATGCCTGTTGGGAAACCCTCCCACAGAGGACTGAGTCTGCCTCAAGGAAGAAGCATTCCAACGTCAGAGGAGGACAGGGTGGCAGGGGAAGGAACCAGCCTTTGGCAGGTGTTCAGGGTGGGTCAGAGCCGATTGCAAGGGGTTAATTAGGGTGGCTCTGAATAGCAGCCCCGAGAAGATATGGTTCAGGTCAGGTGATGCCCACAGCAACAGGGCTGCAGAGGCTTCTCATGGTGATTAATGAAAGTCTTGGCCTCTGATTCCCTTAAACTCACAAAGAAAATTAAATTTTCTACAAGATCTCTCCTCTGATTGGAACCAGAAAAGCCTGTTGCTTATTCCCCTTGGGGTGCAGGCAGGGAAGAGAGTTATCTCAAGAAAATGCAATCGGCCGAAACCGATTTGGCTCAGTGGATAGAGCGTCAGCCTGTGGACTGAAAGGTCCCGGGTTCGATTCCGGTCAGGGGCATGTACCTTGGTTGCGGGCACTGGTCGATGTTACTCTCTCATTGACGTTTCTAACTCTCTATCCCTCTCAATTCCTCTCTGTGTAAAATCAATAAAATATATATTTTTAAAAAGAAGAATAAAATGCAATCGCCTGGGTGTCCAGGATTGCCTCCGCCTTTTCTCCAACAGCCACGCCTCAGCAGGAGGTGGGGAAGATGGATAACCTGTATGGAGCCTCCTGCCTTGTCCTGGGCACTGTGAACACTCTGTCTCCTTTGGGGTGACTTTCCATGTAACCCTTCAGGACACTGCCGTAGAGGGAACCTTCCTGAGGAAACAAATCAAGAGACAAAGCCGCTCTAGTGCATAGTCCAGGGTCATAGAATATCGTCCTGCTTTTCCTGACCCAATTATTAAAACAGAACAAGAGGAGGTGGTGGGGTGTGGGGGAGGCATAGTGGGTGAAGCACAGATGTTTAGCTGTGGTGAAACTATTCTGAATGATACCGTAATGGTGGGCGTATGCCTCTAGGCATTTGTCAAAACCCATAATACAACATAAGGAGTAATCCCTAATGCAAATTATGGATTATAATTTATGGTAATGGATCAGTATTGATTCATCGATTGTAACACATGTACCACACTAATGCAAGATGATGCTAGTCGGGAAATGGTGTGCATGGGATGGGGAGTGGGGTGCCAAAGAATGGGTGTATGAACTCTCTGTTCTGTCTCCTCAGTTACTCAGTAAATCTAGTCTGTCCTAAAAAAGTAAAATCTATTAATTATGAAAAATCATATTAATAACAATCCCACTCACTGAGCTTCTGCCCTTTCTACAGCTTTGGAGTGCCCTGGCCTTTTCCATTGGGGTTACAATTGGCCCTTCATATCCACCCGTTCCTTATCCGCGGATTCAACCAACCAATCCATCCACAGGTGGTTGAAACCAAGAAGAAGGGAGCTGTGGATGCGGAGGGCTGGCTAAGAGACTTGAGCATCCTCGGGTTTTGGAATCCACATGGGTTCCTGGAACTAATCTTGCAGGTACCAAGAGGTGGCTGCATAGGCAGTTTTGTGACTAGAACTATTCGGCTGGTTTACACCCGATGGCCCAATGCTAAAGTGTTGGCTATAGCAAGGGGTCACTAGATACTAAGAGCTCATCGTGGAAAAAGGGAAGAAAATCTCCTGGTTAGTTATCTGTGGATTAAGGATGAAGGTCATAGTGGCAGGAGGACTTATTCCTAATAATACTCTAAACAGGTGACAGAAACTCTAGAGGGCTACCCAGGCAGAGGTGGGCATGTTTTAATTTAATATGTGTTTGGTTGGGGGAGTAAATAAGGGAGGACTATAAGACGTTAGCCTAAAAGTAACGCAGGGCCACTAATGCTTTCTGAACAATGCAGAGATGTGTCTCCTACACATTGCGGTAGCTTACATTTTGGAGGACAGTTCTTTATTCCACCCTTTCCCTTGTGACTTCGCAATCCCCCCCACATAACTCCCATCCCTTCACTTCAGGATCAGCTATAAATTTGCTTTGGCCAAAGGGATCTTAGTAGATGTGACACAAATCTGGCTTTTGCAGTGGAGCCTTCCCTCTTGGACCTCTTCTCTGTCATGGCATAGACACACCCTGGGTAGTCTGCTGGCCCAAGAAAGATGAGACACACTTGCAGTGAAAAATGGAATGTCCCAGACATTGCCATCAAAACAGAACCATTCAGTCAGGCCCCACTTAGATGAGCCCACCTCTGGCCAGCTCCTGATGCATGAACAGAACAGTCCACCTGAGATCAACAGAGGCATATATCTGACCTGGAGATGTCTGAGCTAATAAATAAATGCTTTTTCTGTCTGCCATTGAGATTTTTTGTGTGTGTGCTTGCTTGTTACATAGCAATAGCTGACTGATACACTCACCATATTTCTCTCCTCAAAAGAATTCAGGGAATTTTGACAAGGAAGCTAATCAATCCATGGACAAACAAAGTCATCGATGAAGCTAAAGTTAGGGAGTATTTCTCTCTTCTTCTCATGGAAGAAAGGGCAGGACAGTGCTGGAAACAACAATGGGGAAGGCATGGCTCTGGGTAAGATAATAAGCATGCATTCCTCCAATGTATGTTGCCCTAACCTCCTAGAAGAAACAATAGCTTTTCCTAGAAGTTAGAAGCATCCTACATTGTTCTGGAAAACTTTTAGCTAACCCTGAGAGTTGATAAGCAAACTTCTCTAGGAAAGTAAACATTAAATGCCCAATACCTCTCTCTCTCACACACACACACACACACACACACACACCCTCCAAAGCTAAATATATCAAAGGTTTTGCAGTGTGCGGAGATAAAAAAGACACATTTCCATCATAAAAAGAGAATTTCTTTTTAGAACAAACTGATCTCCCTCAACATATGAAAACTTAACTTACATTTCTAAAGCCACAATCAATCATGTGTCATGGGCATAAATAACACAATTCAATTCTCTAACTTTTAAGATGTTGGCTGACCTTCATAACTTTAAAAGGTTGGAGTGGTACAGGCCTCACACCTGTCAGCAACCTGTTATTAGGGGGCAAAAAGTGTGTACAATTTGAACATTTCAGTCTGAGATCTTATCTCCTCTCCATGGCAGCTGGTCCCAACCAGGCAAGTTTAGGCTAAGCAGCTCTACGCATTGATTGCTTCCCTAAGCCAGGAATTAGAGCTGTGAGTTGTCGAGAGAGAACCAGTTCGCTGTCCCCAGAACTGACATGCAAATTCTAACAATCTTCCTCACAAACAAACTTCAGGCAGGCATGAACCCAGACTGTTTCTCACCCTAAAGTGTGTCCACAGCGCCCCCATGGACCCTATGTCCCACCCCCAGTCCTCAGAGATTCTGGCCCAGCCAGCGCTGCTCAGCTGGTGTCCTGGTTTATCCTGGCAGCCATGCTCCCCCTGGCCGGAGCCACCCATCTGATCAATGAGGACATGTCAGGCAGCAACATGATAAGACTTTTCTCAGCCTTTTATAGCAAGGTGTAAAAGTGCTTCTTTAACCCGTTGTAAACAGGTAACGGGTAACCTACAGCCTTTTCCTATCCCTCAACATCACTTGGTATCTGAGCCTTTTCCCATTGAGGATCCATCCTCTGGCTGCCCAACAACCTCAGTTCATCCCCGTCCCCATCCTTTGTCCAAGATCCAGCCCACCACTGGGCCTGGTCTGGCCACATGAGAGGTTTCTCCCCTGACCTGTGGCTATGAAGTCCCAAGTCCCGCGTGGTTCAGGGTTCAGGCTCTGGAAGAGGGGTCACATGCAAATGAAAGAGATGAGATAAGAAATAATAATTTGAAAATATTGGGGAACCAGGTGGGAGCCCAGCTCAGAAGGAAGGACTTTGCTTGGGCTCCAGCCTTGCCACCCTTTTATTCAATTTGGGATTTACCTATAGCCCTTAGGCCGGCAATTTCCAGTAACTGGCAGACTATCTTATCAGTAAGGACTTACATGACTGTCTGGTGGGGAAGTTGCTTCAGCTACCATTGTCTGGACTAACCCATGGGTACGTAACTCTGACCTTTGCCAGAGCTCAAGGGTCACCAGCCTTCCGGGTTCCTTGTCCACACCTCTGTGCTAGCTTCCTGCCTCTGGGATTGGGTTGCAAGGAAGTCAGGCAGACTAGGTGAGCGTCAGGGGCAGAACTGCACACTTTAGAACTTATCCGTGAAGCTTTTTCCCTGCCACGAGCAAGAACATCTCGCTACAGCGACACAGCCCTTATCTTGTCAGACAGCCATATCCCATTTTTGAGAGACTGAACCCAGCAGGGCAGAAAATGAGAAAGATCCCAAACCCAGATTGTCACAGAAAGCACTTATCAGAAGCCAATACAACTCAGATCCCCCGGGTACAAGATCAGGAAGCAGGAGCCAGGCCTTGTGAAACGCGGGTCACTCCCTGATCAGAAAGCTAAGCTCCCCAGGCGAGGACCACAGTGTCCTGGAGACAAGGATGGATTTCTTGATAATCTGGGCCTCACCTGGGAGAGGCCTTACGTTATGTTGCTAACAGCGCCATCTGGTGGTTCCTTGAGGCTGTGCCTGCCTGAGGAACCTCTTCCGGCACCCGCAAAAATAAGAGTCAGAAAAGTCAACGTTTTGCTTTGCTTTTCATTCTTTCTCCCACCTGCTCACTCTCGTTTCATTGTCAAGATTAGTCTAGCCCCAACAATGAGCATGATGAGGAAAAGTCCATTTGGAATAAAGCAAAGTACTCCTTTGCTGGAGTGCGTTGGACATCGAATCAGCCAGAAGCAGTGTTGGGATGTGCCAGCCCACGGTGGAATGCAGCACTTTCTCTCTCTGGTTGTCCCCACATGTCCTCCCCCTCCCTGACTTGGAAAAGGCAGGAAATGAGGGCAGAGAATGCCTTATCTGGCTGCCCCTGGGACAGGGGGTCGCCTTACCTTGCTGTCCTCAGCCCAGAAGGAGAAGCTACGACTGCCACATTATTCTGGAGACAGTGACACAACCAAGGGCCTCCTTTGACCTTTTCCAGACCTCTCTTAAATGAATGCTTCATCTCAGTGTTTAAAGACAATATCCAGCCTGCCCCCCAAATCTTACTGCACACAAGAATGGGGGGGGGGGTCGCTGGACAATAATGCCCCTGAACATAGATGCTTCAGATACGACTCATGTTGATGCCAGGATGTGTCCTTTCCACTCAAACCAATACACAAAGTGACTATTTCCAGGTAAAAATAGTCACTAGAGCCCCTGCTATGATCAAACTGATGGTGCCAGAGAAGTCACAGCAGACAAAGGGGACACAGAACATTCTGGAAAAGTGAGCGAGAGAGAGAACTCTGAAGCATCCGAAGCAAAACCAGCCAATGGGAGATTGTAAACTTCTGGCAGGATGCTTTTTTAAAAAATATATATTTTATTGATTTTTACAAAGAGGAAGGGAAAGGGATAGAGTTAGAAACATCGATGAGAGAGAATCATCGATCAGCTGCCTCCTGTACACCTCCCACTGGGGATGTGCCCGCAACCAAGGTACATGCCCTTGACTGGAATCGAACCTTGGACCCTTCAGTCCGCAGCCGACAGACACTCTATCCACTGAGCCAAACCAGTCAGGGCAGCAGAATACTTTTTTTTTTTTTTTTAGATGTATGGTTTGTTGGGTGCGATTGTTATCCCCTCAGGTTTCATGCAAGTCGCCTGTGTAATTCTTCACCTTGGGGTATATTTTGCGGAGCAGGATGCAGATGCAACTCAACGTTTGAAGCTTCCTTCTGCCCTCTGTCATGGCTCCCGGATGAGGAAACAGGAGGTGTCCCAGAGGTGGGGAGGGGAGAGGGGAGTGTGCAGGAGTACCTGTGAGTCCCATGTCTGTGATGTCGGGAATGGCGGTGGGTCCATGAGTCATGGGGACAGCACCCTAGGGTGGTCACAAGACCTCCAGGAGATGCGCGAGGGTCAGGAGGCTGGACCGAATGGCCTAGCCCAGTGGTCGGCAAACTCATTAGTCAACAGAGCCAAACATCAGCAGTACAACGATTGGAATTTCTTTTCAGAGCCAGAGTTTTTAAACGTAAACTTCTTTTTTTTTTTAACTATATTTATTTTATTGATATTTTACAGAGAGGAAGGGAGAGAGATAGAGAGCTAGAAACGTTGATGAGAGAGAAACACCAACCAGCTCCTCTTGCACACCCCCTACCGGGGATGTGCCCGCAACCAATGTACATGCCCTTGACCAGAATCGAACTCAGGACCTTTCAGTCCGCAGACCAACACTCTATCCACTGAGCCAAACCAGTTTCGGCAAACGTAAACTTCTTTTAACGCCACCTCTTCAAAATAGACTCACTCAGGCCGTGGTATTTTGTGGAAGACCCAAAAGAGCTCATGGGCCCAAAGAGCCGCATGTGGCTAAGGAGCCACAGTTTGCTGGCCATGGGCCTAGAGCCCCCAGCCTCATGAGAAACCCTGCTGCTCCAGGCTGAACCTGAACGGGCCCCATAAGCTGGGACGGGACGCGTGTCTCAGCATTAACCAGGTGGGCACGTGACTGGTGATGGCCAGGCCTCCCCTTGGCTTACTCCCTGGAATGGCCTCCAGGTAGAGTCAATGGCACAGCCCCAGGGTAGAAAGATGCCCACAGCAACACCTGCGGTGAGGTTTCCTGCCAACACCACAGGAGGCTCCAGGGTTAGAAAATAGAGGAGGAGGCCAAGGCCGTTTTGGCTCAATGGATAGAGCATCGGCCTGCGGACTGGAAGATCCCGGATTCAATTCCAATCAAGGGCATGTGCCTTGGTTGCGGGCACATTCCCGGTGGGGGGTATGCAGGAGGCAGCTGATCGATGATTCTCTCTCATCGATGTTTCTAACTCTCTCCCTTTCTCTTCCTCTCTGTGAAAAATCAATAAAATATTTAAAAAAAGAAAATAGAGGAGGAGGATCCCGCCTATACCCCCCTACCCCCCCCCCCCCCAATGAGTCTCAGATTCACAGCACCCCAACCCCAACCGTATTGGCAGGAGCAGACTTTGCAGACACCTGCCGCTCGAATTAGAGGGTCCCAGGAGGATCTGTGAAATGGAGACTGAAGACAAAGGCCCAGAAGGAAGGAATTAAAACCCAGCCATTCAAAGCCCAGAGCCACACCCAGGCCCCGCAGTGGCCGTGCACAGGCCTGGAGTTTGACCACATTGGTGAAACGTGGCTTCCCATTAGTGAGGACCCGCTGGAAGCACCAGTCAGAGCCCGCGATTCACAGCTGGAGCTCCTGTCTTCTGTTAATCCTCACCCGAGGGTATTTTTCCTCTGATTTTTAGGGAGAGATGGAAAGACCGAGAGAAACGTCGATGTAAGAGAAACACAGAGATTGGTTCCCTCATACAGGAGGAGGAGCCCTGACCAGGGCCTGGGCTGGGGAGGAGCCTGCAACCAAAGTATGTGCCCTTGACCGGAATCGAACCCAGGACCCTTTGGTCCACAGGCCGAAGTTCTATCCACTGAGCCAAACCGACTAGGGCTAGCTCGTGTCTTTTGAAATCTCAGTAAAAATGGCCTGAACATGCCGAACCGGTTTGGCTCAGTGGATAGAGCGTCGATCTGCAGACTGAAGGGTCCCAGGTTCCATTCTGGTCAAGGGCATGTACATTGGCTGTGGGCGCATCCCCAAGTGGGGGGTGAGCTGGAGGCAGCTGGTCTATGATTCTCTCTCATCAATGTTTCTAGCTCTCTATCCCTCTCCCTTCCTCTCTGTAAAAAAAACAATAAAAATATTTTTTTAAATGTCCTGAGCATCCTCCCCCACAGGTGCAGGAAGTTCGGTGACTTCCCAGAGGGGGGGGGGGCAAAATTAGGGTTTCCCCCTCTGCCAGAGAACACACCAGGAAACCAGGCAGGGTAGCAGCCCCACCCAGGAGAACCGACAGGGTCTCTCCGATGCCAGTCTTCCTCCCTCTCCAGACCGGCCTCCCAGAGAGATGTTCTTTCCCTCCGATACAAATTCCGTTACTCCATCCCCCTTAAGACTTCGATCTATAGTCAGTTTTGCTCTCAAAAAGCAATTACTTGATTGTCAAAACTCCCTAAGCTGAACACTGAAGATCAGTGCGTTTTATTGTATGTTAAATAGCCCTCCACTTAAAAAAAAAAAAAAAGCAATTGCTATGGGCGTTCATAAAACCTGGCAACACAGGCTAACAGATATGTCATCAAAGACATCTTCTACCTGTAAGAGGGGATACTTCCGCACTTTGGGACACCCCAGATTTGGGTTAGGTTAATGAAAATTGAATATATAGGATAAGATTCTCAATCAGAGTGTGAACTCAAACATTCTCAACGCCAGGAATCACCCGGGCGAGACAGACCCAGGTGAGCAGCCGGGGACCCAGGGCCGGCATGGCGGCATGCGGAACTGCTACATGGGGAAGTATTCAGCAGGGTCTTTTTTCTCCCCTGGATTGGGGAAGAAAAAAATCCACTGTGCGTCCTTGAGCAAGTTCATCCCTGGGCATGAGATGTTCAGCTGTGAAAGGGGTAAGATGAACGAGGTGATCTCAGCATCTGAAAGTTTATGGTCAAGGCTGTATTTTAGCTACCCAAAGCACTCGGGCGACCTTCACCGTAACTCATATACGTGAGGCCTCCTATACGCGACCAGCCCGAAGACGACGCCACTGTTCCAAGTCGCTACATAGAAAACCAAGGCTTAGAGCAGAGGAGACCACGCAGCAAACTGAACAAGAGGTGCCTGACGACCTCCACGCCACGGAAGAGAGATGCATGCTGTGTTTCCAGGTTGCTAAAGGTACAATCCCCACAACTACAATCCCTTAGACCAGTGGTCGGCAAACTCAGAGTCAACAGAGCCAAATATCAACAGTACGACAATTGAAATTTCATGTGACTCGTGAGCCGCAGTTTGCCAACCACTCCAGGCCCGCGGGCCACATGCAGCCCACAATGAGTATTTTTGCAGCCCAGCCAATATAACGGTGTGAGCCGTTTTCTACAGTTATGAAAGGAAATAAGTCTCCTGTCAGACCCAGAATTACCGACACTGACCTGGTGTCAGTTTTGAAAGTAATCACTGCGAACAAGAGTTCCTCCGAAGGAGGAAAGATAATTGCAGAGAAGAGACGCCAAGGGTCAGGAAGAAAACATGAGTTTCTCATGGCTCCTTTTCTTTCGTTTATACTATACTTTTCAAAATAAACCTTCGTTTCTATGAAAATCGAAACTTTTGTGGTTTGTTGTTGTTGTTGTTGTTGTTTTGCGGCCACTTAAACTTAAACTTTGTTTATTTGCCCCGTGTTAGCCTTTGAATTTGGCACGCTTGCCTTCCAGTGGTTCTCAACCTTCCCAATGGCCTTGGGCTCTACAGCAGCGGTTCTCAACCTGTGGGCCGCGACCCCTTTCACGGGGGCCGCCTAAGACCATCGGAAAACACAGATATTTACATTACGATTCATAACAGCAGCAAAATTATAGGTATGAAGTAGCAGCGAAAATAATCTTATGGTTGGGGGTCACCACAACATGAGGAACTGTATTAAAGGGTCGCGGCATTAGGAAGGTTGAGAAACACCCCCTCACACACACACACACACACACACACACACACACACACACCGTCTTAGTTCTGGAAAGAACCCGCATCATGGGAAGGGAGGGTACAAAAGTCTCCCAGCAAACCATTAGCTGCTAGGCTGGGGCCGGCAGGGCTTTCACGGCCACGAGCAAAACAGAACAAGGCACCAAACCACAGCCCAGTCCTCTGCCTGGGCTACACCGGGCTAAACTTGGCCGTCTCGGCCCAGATGAGGTCATTGCAGAGGGGGTGTTTTCAAAGGGTTAAAAACCAGTAAACACATTGCCATGCAACACCAGTAAATTATACCCAAAGCTGACCAAAGTACCTGGTACTTCCTGCTATCGCTACTGTGATTCCGAGGGTCAACAGCACCACCTGCTGCCCAGACCGAGCAAAGCCTGGCTTGTTGCTCTCTTCAAAGCCATTAACACAAAGGGATTTAACCTGGTGGGTCGCGCGGTGCCTGTGCAGGCTGATGAGGATCTGAAGTTGCCCCCCAAGGTGTGCGAGCTATTTGTACGTGTTTTTGTTTTCATGATAAACCAAAACACATATTGCAAGCAGATGCCAGGTCGTCGGAAGGGTGATTGGAAGGAAAGTCACCCAACCAGATTCCAGGCCTGCCTTTAGTTTGCATTTGTTAGGAGGAGACCAGGAGGCTGTATCAGGTGCTCATGTTTTTGGTGCTGATGTTTTTTCGTTGTTAGTGACACAGAGCCGAGGTGAACGTCTTCTCAGGAAAGCATTTCTACTTAGAGGCCAAAGGCTGCAGCTGTGAGTTTCATCGTGACTGTAGAACCGTGCAGAAAGCTGAGCCCATTGCAGGGCTCACGATGGTATGAGCACACCTAAGCCACCAGAATCTGAGAACAGGAGGGAGCATAGTTCACCGCCAAGGCCGTGTAATAGAAGCGAAGCAGGGTCCATCTCCTTGCGTTGGTATAGATTATTGATGTCGCTTTCTTTGATGTTCATTTGTCATTTTGTTTTCTTTTGTGGCTGAGTATGAATTATAAGGTAAAGAAATGTCTACCTAGCCCTAACTGGTTTGGGCCTGAGGGGTCCCAGGTTCAATTCAGGTCAAGGGCATATACCTTGGTTGCAGGCACGTCCCCACCCAGGAGGGGGTGTGCAGGAGGCAGCAGATCCATGTTTCTCTCTCACCCATGTTTCTCGCTATCCCTCTCCCTTCCTCTCTGTAAAAATCAATAAAATATTTTTTAAAGAAATGTCTACCTGGTATTGTTTCAAACACTTAAATTACATTATATAAAATGATTTACTTCTAACCGGTCTCCCTACTCCTTCCCCCACTTCCCCCATGTACACTCAGTGTCATTTGTTGAATGCGTGAGTAAAATTATCTCAACACAGCGGGTATGCTACTGTTTTCTTCCTCCACCGGGGGTCCTATCTGTAAAACCCATATTCCTAGGGGAGAAGGCGGGGCTGCGGAATCAGGGCAAGCGACCCATGGTCCCCAGGACACCTCTCCCTGCAGCAACCTGTTGACAACAGAACCCAAAGCAGAGACGCCCAGGGAGCCTGAGCATCAGAAGAAAGGGTGGTGTCTTCTTGAAGGCTAGCTTACTGGGGGTATGCCCCCGAGCGAGGGGCAGCAAGCAGACAGGGGCCAGTAGGGGTGGCACTAGAGATGCCAATGATCCTGCCCCGCCCCACCTCCCTTCTTGGACCATCTACCCCCCTTCAGAAGATTAAAAACCACTAAACCCATTGCACTCACTGTCCTCCAATAGGGGCAGTCCATATGCCGTGGGACCGCCCCATCATCAGACAGACACAGCTGATTGGGCTCGAGGTGGACGAGCTGAGCCAATCAAAGTTCCATTCCTGAGAGTCTGAGCCAGTTAGCTCTGCGGAGAGGGGCTACAGGGTCATGGAGATTCAGGAGCCAGGCTGGGCACCAGGACACCCATGAACACGAGGGAACGAGCCCCAGGACGCTGGCATGAAGCAAGCTTATGAGCAGAGGATGGAAAAAGAGGACACCAGTCCAAGACCACTGGGCCTCAGAGAGATGGTGAGGCTGCAGGGTCAGGGCGAGTGACCCATGGTTCCCAGGACGCCTTTCCCTGAGACTGAGCCCATGGCCCTGCAGGAAGCCCCTTCTCTGCCTGCATAGCTTGGGCTGGCCAGCTGTCTTGCAAAGACGCAGCTTGTGCCACGGATGCTGTGTGGTGGAAGACAGGGCCTTAGGAAGGAGGGAAGGAAGCAGAGGGGAGGGGCGGTGTGTGTGCAGGAGAAGCCACTGCTGGCTCCTTCCGTTTGGCAGTGCTGTGAGGTCAGCACTGAGGTGCAACCCGGGAAAATAAAGTGGGTGAAAGCGACTTTCAGGCCCTCAGAGGGGAGGCCTGTGCAGGAAAGCTTGGAAAACACACACACACACACTCTCTCTCTCTCTCTCTCTCTCTCTCTCTCTCTCTCTCTCTCTCAGAAGCAGCAAATGTGGAACTACATGTACCTCTGTCATTTTCTTTCTTTTTTAATTTTTATTGAATTTATTGGGGTGCAATGAGTTAATAAAATGTAGGTTTCAGGTGTACACTTCTATAAATACATCACCTGTCGTATTGTGCTCACCACTCAAATCAGGTCTCCCTCCGTCCCCCATTGTCCCCCCTATACCCTCTTCTACCTCCCCCAGCCCCCTCCCTCTGGCAACCACCATAGCGTTGTCTGTGTTTATGAAGTTTGGGGTGTTTTTTTTTAAATCTCTTCCCTTTTTTTCACCCAGCCCGCCAACCTCCCTCCCCTCTGACAGCTGTCAGTCTGTTCTCTCTCTCTCTCTCTCTCTCTCTCTCTCTCTCTCTCTCTCTGGGAGTCTGTGTCTCTGTTGTTCGTTCGTTTATTTTGTTCATTAGCTGCCACGGATGAGGGAAATCATATGGCCTTTGTCTTTCTCTGACTGGCTTCCTGGCTTCTGTCATTTTCAAGGGAGTCGTCAGGCAGAGCGGGGGAAACAGTGATGTTCAGCCTTGAATGATTTTTATGAGGTTGCGGAAGCCACACCAGGCAGCCTGAAAGCAGCTGCCCCCCCCCCCCCCCCCCCCCGCCAGGTCAAGTTTGAAGAAAGAAACACAGCAGGAGGAACCACCCTCCCATCTGGAGGCTCAGCTCCCCCTCCTTAAGGAGAGCTCCTTGTCGGAGCCCTTGGGCAAAAGCCGGGCCTTTTATACAAACAGCATCCAGCTTTGCTGCTGCACTTTGGGGGGATGGAGGCTCTTCTTGGAAAAGGCGTGTTTGTTGTTGGATTTCTAATGAGGGCACCAGGGAAGGGCCGCCCGCCCGGGGCCACCGCCAGGAAAAGAGCAACTGGGCCTCAAAGAAATGAGGGAAAGGAGACTGAGCAGCGCCTCAAAGGTCACAGGCCACCATCATTTCTGCTGTGGTCTGCTAGCTTCTGAGGCTTTGTCTACGGGCCACGGCTCCACAGCCAGCGTCTGAGCTGCAGAGCAGTTTTCATTGCTGCTGATGACGGAGGCGGACGAGGGAGCAGGGATCTTCTCTGTGTACCTCTGTCCATCATCGCAAAGGGTGAGAGCCCAACACTCTACTTCTGTGTGGCGAGATCTGTCTGGAAATAGTCATTGACGGTTCATCCTTCCTGCATTTCCCCTTTTCCCTTCAGTTCAAGCTGGTTTCAGGGCCCATGGCAGAACAGAAAAAAGAGAAGTAAGCCATAGCAACCAAGATGAAATAATAGTTTAATGCAACAGTTTTAAAATCAAAAATTAAAAAAAAAATCCATGCTTTTTAAGGTGGCCAAGGGGGGATTCCTCATTCACATTACCCTAATCCCTTCCAGGAGGGAATTTGGAGACCAATGGAGGATGGAGCGGGGGAGAAAGGAGTTTGCAAAGAGAAAAGGAGGAAGAAAGTGTTCTCCCCCAAGCCATGGGCCTGAGGGAATGGAAAGAATTCTATAGCTCTGGGTGCCCCTGAAATCCAAGTGGGGACTCAGTGAGGGGTCAAAACCTCAAAGAAGAAGAATCAGTGTGACCATGGAGATAATGTTACAGAGAACCGGAATAAATCAAACAATGCTCGGATAATTTAGAGTCATACTTCATTCACCGTTGGGCTCAGAGAAAATGAATTCAAATTCTAAGCAGAGCTACAAGCAGAACTTCCCTTTTTATTAAAGAGCCAGCCCTGTGTGTGCTTCGTGGTTATCTCGCTGGTGGCCTTGAACACAACACAGTTCTATCCAATTAAAAAAAAATACACCTGGCATGGCATTGAGCGAATGGGCGTATCTAGTCTCTGGTCTACAAGGTCAGACAGCTAAGTTTATCTTCCTTATTAGTCAAGCAAGCTAAAGCAGGCTGGGAAGCGAAGTTATTATTTTAGAATAAGAGACCGTCTAAAAAAATAGCAGATGCACAAACGACTCCAGGCCCTGGGGTGGTAAGGAAGCAGCAGAGAAGTGGCTGGGACGGTGGGGGTGTCAACGGTAGCCCCATGGGAACTGACCACTAAAGGTCACAGGACCATCCTGCGACTTGGCATTTCACAAGGCAAGTAGAGCTGCGAACCTACAGTCAAAAAATAATTCATTTGATAAAAAATAAAATTATGCAATGATGGTTGCACACCTGTGGTTTCAGGCTAATATAAATGTCTGCCATATCCACGTAGAGAAACGGATTAATTGGGCAACTTGCATTAAGATTCAATTTTTTTAAAAAATAAAAAGAACTGGATAAATCTACATGTGATGGAGAAACATATCAATTTTAAATGACATCCTTGGTCTCGGGAAGAATGCTCATTAAAATCCTATTTTTCTGTTTCCAGAGTTACTTCCGTGATGCTCCTGCATAAATCTCTCTGTCAAATGCCTGGAAGCCTTTGGTGCTGGCCAACTAAAATAAGAGCAATGGTAAGTCGTGGGTTGCCCCCCACCCCCAACCCCACCTCTCACCAGAGTTCTCTGGGGAAGTTGGAGCTGAGAATTTATACAGAAGTATGCTTCCTTCTGTCAGATCAAGAGAGAGACGAAGATGTCTCAAGTGAAATTTCCTCTCCGATCATGATGAAGTTACTGGCTTTCTGTTGACATAAATTACAGAAGTTATCTCAATAGACAAAGCATCATTTTCTCTGTGCTGCACAGTTTTCATAATAGCGGCTGGGTTTCTCAATGTAATTTTTCCTAAGGTCAAATTTTCTTCGCCAGGTGTCGTCCGTGATATGAAACCTGTCAGAACAAATCTCGGTATACCTTTATATTCTTGTATTATCCGATTCCCAGATTCTATCAGGAAAATAAACACGGAGAAAGACAATACACCACTAACAACAAAATACATATCTGAGGCTTCTCGGTACAGTGTCTGTGTAAAACAAAAAGAATACAACCCAAGGGAAGGAGACAGGTCCACCATTTATTCTGAGTACTATTGCTTCCTGGAAAATAATTACAGAGTTTTCGCTGTGATTGATTTCCAGATTCTAGGACGCCATTACTGTAAGGTACACCCTAGATTTAATAAGCGCTTTCAAAGGGGAAAGGAAACTCTATTAAGTACTTGTCGATTTAAAAATGCACTCCAGCTGAAGAAATGCTGAAATATGGAAAAGCATCCATCTTAGAGTGAATGCAAAACAAGCATGGAGATTCCATTTTACAGCAGCTCAGTTTTCAGTATTTCCCATGGAGGGATAGCCACGGTGATCCCACCGGGGACCAAGGGCAAGGTCACACAACTTGGGATATGGAGTAACAGAAGAGCATAGTCTTGAAGTCTAGAACTAGTCCTGAAGGTAATGCAGGAATAGTATTTTTTAATACGTTTAATTGATTTCAGAGAGGGAGGAATATGGAGGGGGGGGGATAGAAAGATCAATAATGAGAGAGAGGGAAACACCAATGACCAGCTGCCTCTGCCACACTGGGGATTGAGCCCGCAACCCAGGCATGTTCCGAGCCTCCTTCGTGCTTCTGCGATCTCCAACACCTGTCTGAGCAGGTCCTTCTACTAACTCTGCGGTGCCGTGGTCCTCCACCTTTCTAATGCTGCGACCCTTTAGTGAATCTCACGTGAATATCTGTTTTCCGATGGTCTTAGGCCACCCTGCTAGCGGTTCTCAACCTGTGGGTCGTTAGCAGCGTCGCCTAAGGCCATCGGAAAACACAGAGACTTACATTACGATTCATAACACTAGCAAAATGACAGTGATGAAGTAGCAACGAAAATAATTTCATGGTTGGGGGTCACCACACCATGAGGAGCTGTATGAAAGGGTTGTGGCATTAGAGAGGTTGAGAACCACTGTTCTGGTGCTATACCTTTACTCCTGGCTGATCTTACCTCCCCACCCCCCTTCAAGGGGAACTCCAACACCGGTAGGGAAGGGAGGAGAGAGCTGAGAAACCCGCACTTTGTGACCGATTCTGTGCCCTACTGACCAGTTCCATCTAACCCAGAAGGTTTGGTAAATAACAGCATCGTGTTTTGCTCTCAGGTCATGCACACTCCCAGCGTCATCTGAAAAGACCAACGTTTGGGCACAAAAACCTGGATTGAAATAATGCGGGAACAGGCCCTCTGCGCCCTCCGTGTGTCTGCCCTACAGGTGGGACAGGCCTGAACCCTCTGAGCTCCTTCGAGCCCGAGTGTAATCCACTGGCCGCACGTCCGACACATTAATGCCCTAAGTGGCTCCCTCGAGATCTGCAAATGTTGACACAGTCTCAGCCCGAGTACCTAACTTCACGTAGCGGTTGCTCCGGCTCAGGGATAATTGGCTTAAAAGCTGTATAGATGGGTATCGGAAGGGCAAGAAGGAGTCCACAATTTCGTCTCTCCATTTTTCAGACTGCACCAAGTCTGATTTTCGGCTAAGACTAACATGCTACTGACTGAAATACACAAACAGGCCCATCGCGCGTCCATCACAACGTGTCCATGCGGCCATGCTGGCGCTGGGCGGCGTGGCTAACCCGGGCTTCCCTGGCTCCCACCACCAGCGCTGAGAAGGAATCAGAGTAGGACCCACTTCAGAGTTCAGAGCACGTTTTATTAACACAGAAAGGCTACGGTTCACCTTATGACTCTCACGGGGGGCACCGAGACCCCGGGAAGCACCACTGGTGTCATACACTATGAACTTGATTACAAGGAGGAAACAAAACACATCATTATTACCAAAAACTCCATACTGGTAACAAGGCTTCCCGTCCCCCTTCCCCCCCCCCAAAAAAAAACTAGTATTAAAGGCTTCCAATATGCAAATCTAAAAATACGTTACAACATTTAAGACTCAAGTTTCTCTTGTAAAATATACTGAGCATCTATCTCTCCCTCCCCTGATTCTCCAATTAGGAGAAGACGCCCTTTGCTTTGTGTTTCCCCCTAAACGTCTGTCTATCCTCTGTCCTTGAGCAGAACCGAGGGCTGCGCAGGGGCGGGCGGCGGAGACCACGGGGCCTGCTGGCCCCGGAGCTGGCCCTCGCTGCCCGGGGGGGACGCCTCCTTGCGCTCCTTCCCTGGGTTGGCTGCGCTGGTCTTTCCGGCGTTTTCGATCCAGGGGTGCTTCAGAACTTGGTGGGCCGTGTAGCGCTTTTTGGGGTCTACCACCAGCAGCCGGCTCACCAGGTCCTTGGCAGCTGTCGGGGGAGAGAAGGAGGAGGAAAATGAGACACATTCGGGTGGTTCTGAGTTTATCTTTCCCACCTGGGAACTGATCCCAAACATCCCCGTCAGCACCGCGTGCTACCCTGGAGCAGCTTTGTCCAAGGGAACCTTCTGCAACCACACAAACCCTCCGCCTCGGTGCTAGTCGCTGGGACCCCCGGGCGTTTGAAAGGCGGCTAGGGAGACGAAGGAGCTGAATGTGGATGGCATTGGCTCCTAACTCGCTCACATTTATTTTTACCGGGAAGTAGCCCCCGTGCAGCTGGGGGCTACTCTGCTGGAGGGAGCAGCTCTACAGGGTGTTCGGTCATTTCTCCCCAGAGCCAGAGACCAGCACCACTGACAGTCATGGCACCAGCCCAAGGGGACAAACAGAGGCCACGTCTGTCTATATGTCTCCCGTCTGTTAACCAAACTGTCCAGGTGTTAAATGAAAGATGTGCGTTCTTCCTTCCAACGTTGGCAAATAGGCCTTCCTACTGACAACATTAAAGAAGGTGCATGAAGAAACCTAAGTAGCCGAAACCGGTTTGGCTCAGTGGATAGAGCGTCAGTCTACGGACTTAAAGGTCCCGGGTTCGATTCCGGTCAGGGGCATGTACATTGGTTGCGGGCACATCCCCAGTAGGGGTGTGCAAGAGGCTGCTGGTCGATGTTTCTCTCTCATCAACGTTTCTAGTTCTCTATCTCTCTCCCTTCCTCTCTGTAAAATATCAATATATATATATATATATATATATATATATATATATATATATATGTAGTCAACAGTGCAGATTCACAATTAATTTCCTTCTCTGCCCAAAATCATGAGTGAATCTGGAGAGAGAGGTGATGACACCTAGGGGGCCAGGGGACAGGCAGGGAGGAGGAAAGATTTCTGGTTCTCCAGGCTGGCTCTCTGAGCCTCCTCCTCCTCAATCACTTGAGAATACCTGCATCACTCCTTCAGGTCCTCAAAGGACATAAATCAGTGGTTCTCAACCTTTCTAATGCCGCAACCCTTTAATACGGTTCCTCATGCTGTGGTAGCCCCCAACCATAAAATTATTTTCGTTGCTACTTCATAACTGTCATTTTGCTGCTGTTATGAATCGTAATGTAAATATCTGTGTTTTCCGATGGTCTTAGGCGACCCCTGTGAAAGGGGTCAAGACCCACAGGTTGAGAACCGCTAGCAGGTTCTCAAGACCCTTGGAAAACACAAATATTTAAATTAGATTCATTAACAGTAGCAAAATTGCAGTTATGAAATAGCAACGAAAATAATTTTATGGTTGGGGGTCATCACAACATGAGGAACCGTATTAAAGGGTCGAGGCATTGAAAATGTTGAGAACCACTGACGTAGAGTGATGTAGCAGGAAATGAAGGATGAAGCGCAACGTGTGGACGGCCCACCTCTGTGCAGGTGCCGTAAGGGGCCCTGCCCTCTCCTCACACGCCTGACCTAGAACCTGCTCACAGTCAGAGCCCAGCGGGGCTCCAGCCCGGCATCCCCGCTCCCCCAGCGTGGAGGCCCCAAATCTCACCCTCAGAGATGTTGTCCCAGTAAGGGGCCAGGAACTCGAAGTGGCCCAGCTGGATGATGTCGAAGAGCTCGTCCTGGTCCCTCTCCAGGCTGCGGAATGGGGGGAAGCCACACAGCAGGATGTAGAGGATCACGCCGGCGGCCCACATGTCCACCTCCAGCCCGTAACCTGTGCAGTGGAGGCAGAGACACAAGCGCAGCTGAGGCCAGGCTGGGTCGGACGTGATGAGGTCAGCAGGGGAGAATCATGGCTCTGGTCACAGAGGGCCCCCGCTCTCTGCAAGCAAGAGCCACTTCCAAACATGGCTGCCAAATCCTACCTACACGGGGCTCACTCCTCCCAACGTGGGGGACACAGACATGTGGTCCTCAGACCACGGCCACTGTGTGGCCCTTTATTACTGGTCTGTCATAAAGTAAGCACACAGACATGGAAAGGAAACATTTGGGAACTCTTATTTGACATGGCTATGACATGGCTAAGACATCCAGTTGCACGCTCCAGGGACACCCAGTGAACAGGGTATAGGTCATAGGTTCAGGGTTGTGTAGCACACGTGGTCAGTCACCCATGGCATGAGCTGTGACCCCTGATTTAGAAAGAGGTCTCATGCTTTGGTCAAGGAGAATAACTTCCAATATCCCCATTAAAACCTAAATGCCAGCTTAGCACCAGCTCGAAGATCTTTGTTCCGTACTGAAAGAATATGAAATGTGAAATATTACAAAAATGAAACCTGAATCAGTAAGTGAGCGAGAGTCCCACAGAGCAACGTGTCACGCCTACCTTTCTCAGAAAGAATTTCGGGCGCGACGTAAGTCGGGGTCCCGCACACAGTAAACACTGGTCTCACCACGTGCTTCGCAAGGCCAAAGTCAGCCAGCTTCAAGGTCGTCGATTTGTCCTCATTCCTCTGAACCTGAAAGAAACCAGAATCCCCAAACCACCAAAACTGTGATGAGAACAAAGAAGGAAAACTCATGCAACCACAAGCATAAGAGGTCAAGATCACGAACAATAAACCTACACTCCCTTATAGCGTAGCCCAACACTGATGAACCCAATTTGATCTCAGCGACAGGTGCTCACATTTTCAAGTAACAAATTAAAGAGTTAGGTTTTATACCCTATTGCCACACAGGGCTATTTAAATTTTTTTTAAAAAAAATTGAAATCTGGTTTCTCAGATGCACTAACAACATTGCAAATGGTCCACGGCCATTGGCGACTAATGGCTGCAATACTGGACAGTGCGAGTGCAAAGCATTCCCCTCACCACAGAGAGTCCTATTGGGCAGCAGGACCTCAAACAAGAACCAATGACATTGGGAGTACAGACAGTTTTAGTGATGGCTAGAAAATGCCTGTGGGCAAAGTGTGGGCAAAAGTGGGGAAAATGAAAAAAAAAATAGAAATTAGAATGAAGAAGTAGACAAACGAAGTGGAGGGATGTTGAATACCGGCCCTAATTGGGGGGAACTAGGGGAAGGGGTGATTTAAGAATCAAACAGCTGAAACTGGTTTGGCTCAGTGGATAGAGCGTCGGTCTGCGGACTGAAAGGTCCCAGGTTCAATTCTGGTCAAGGGCATGTACGTTGGTTGCAGGCACGTCCCTGGTAGGGGGTGTGCAGGAGGCAGCTGGTCGATGTTTCTCTCATCGATGTTTCTGACTCTCTCTCCCTCTCCCTTCCTCTCTGTGGAAAAATCAATAAAATGTATTTTTTTATTTTAAAAAAAATTAAACAGACCAGGAGTCCTGATTTCCAGTTCTAAGACTTGCAGCTGGATGGTCTTGGACAATTTCTATACTGATCTGAGTTTTCATTTTCTCATTTTTTTTTTAAAGACTGGGTGAAATTTTCCAACAAGCGGAGTTCTATTCCGTGGAGTAACCTGCCCTGCTAAGTGTTAGCCTGAGAGCAGGGGAGGGAGACGTCAGGCCTGCGGGTTGACTCAGACTGCTGGGGACTCAGGGGTACCCTGGATGTGGGCTTTCATTTTTAAACCTTCATTTAAAGACTTTTATTTCTAAAACAGTCTAAGATGGCTGTCCTAGTTTGCACATAATAAATCTTTAAAAAGTAATGCTATGGGGCTGAGCTTTATGCTTACATATTGGAACTGACAGACTGGGTTCTAATTGTTAATATTTTTTAAAATATATTTTATTGATATTTCACAGAGAGGAAGTGAGAGAGATAGAGAGCTAGAAACGTCTATGAGAGAGAAACATCAACCAGCTGCCTCTTGCACACACCCTACCGGGGATGTGCCCGCAACCAATGTACATGCCCTTGACCGGAATCGAACCTGGAACCTTTTAGTCCACAGACCAACGCTCTACCACTGAGCCAAACCGGTTTCGGCAAAACCATATTATTTTGGCCCCCAGAACGGTTCGCCTCTGGAGGCCGGGACTGACTCAGACAACAGGAGAGGCTGGCGCTGGAGTCTCCCTGCTCCTCACCGAACCCGCAAGCTCCGGCCAGCGGTGCCCTGAGCAGGTCCCGGCCACCCAATGGTGCACCGACCGGGGTAAGCCTAGTGATGACGTCACCCACGGGAGAGCCTCGATGGGGCCACCGGAGCTGTAGGAGAAACTGCCAACGTGTCTGCAGGCACCTGTCCTCGCATCTCTCACAGAACTGGGCAGAGGTTTTCAAAGCTCCCACCAGCACTCAGGAAGGGGTGACAGGAGGACAAGAGGGAGCACTCTGGTTCTCCCCGTGTCCCATCAGGGGGACAGCAACACCCCAAAGTGCAGGGGGTCATGGGGCATCCACTCTCCTTCTGCTCTCCTTCTGCCTCCAGCCCGTGAGCTCCCGTCTCTGTGAGCAGATACGACTCAATTACTGAGTCTGAGTCACCACCGGCCGAGCTCCGCCACGTCTCCATAATGAACCCAGCAAATGGGAAGGCACAGACGTATGAACGAAAATGCGATTCCGCCCTGGTGTGCGTACAAGACAGACACGGCCCGAGAGCAGACCGGGGAGGTAATTGTTAGAATAATTTCCATTAGAAAATTGAGTTTGCCAGGGAAGGACAAAAAAATAGTCTGCTGCCTAGAGCTTCCAGATGGATCATCGTCTACATTAATCACTTTTGCCGGGGGATTGTTGGGGGAAAAAAATATGTCCCTCACCCATATTTGCAAATATTTCCAAACAAATGATCAGCATTAAAAGCATTTGGCTGACTTCACACACGGCTGAAATAAACACGTGAAATAACAAAATCGCCAGAGAGTTCTCTTAGCCCAGAGCTGCACGGAGAGAGAGCCACATAACTAACTTCACTGAAACAGCTCATCTGCCGCGAGTTTCCCCGATGCATTTACCTCCCAGGTGGCCACCCCTAGAAGCCAAAACTCCTTTTCTTTTGTCGTGTCTGTTTCGAGAATGTGTCCTGTTCTTTGCTAAAATGCTATATAAGCCCCAAATTCTCACCACTCCTCTGAGTTAATTCACCCCCGGGTTTCTCCTCCATGCATACACGGTGCACATGTACATAAACTCTTGTTTTTCTTTTGTTAACTGTCTATTGTGATTTTACTTTCCAAGACCCCAGTCACAGAACCCAGGAGGGTAGTGGGAAAAGGCGTTCTTTTCCCCCCTCCCCTACGCCCTCCCGGCCAGGTTTGGTTGAGGGCCCACCCACAGCCCCAGTGCACCCATCTGACCTTGCCCTCACCCCACACCTCCATCTCTCTGGTCTACCTAAACTCTCTGCTCTGGGTCGTGGGCCTTCAGGGCTCTGTGTTCAGTTACCTCTCACCTAAAGGGTGCTTGGGATTAATTTTCACAAAACTGTGATGACTATTGACCCATCTGCATTCTTCACTCCCTTTTCTTTTAATATATTTTTTATTGATATCAGAGAGGAAGGGAGAGTAAGAGAGAGGGGAAAAAACATCAATGATGAGAGAGAATTATCGATTGGCTGCCTTCTGCACACCCACTACTGAGAATCAAGCCTGCAACCCAGGTATGTGTCCTTGACTGGAATCGAACCCGGGACCCTTTAGTCCACAGGCCGACACTCTATCCTCTGAGCCAAACCAGCCACATCAAAGCACCCTGCTTTGAATCAAGTTAGTCTTTATTATTTACATAGGCACCGGGTAACATCTGGACGGTCTCACAGCTTCTAAAGGAGTCATTACTTGTCTAACAATTAGCCTCCCTTCTCTCCTTCAATGGGAGGCCAATGTTAAGGGGGGTCTTGTCGTTACCATCTCTGAACAGAAGGGGGCAGCAGAATACAGACCAAACAGCAAGAGCCTCCCTAAGAAAAAAGGTATGTGATGTGAGTAGGGCTCACATATCTTTGCCAAAAGATTAGTTGATCCTGCAAGATTCCTCTGGCCTTTTCCTCCATGGCTCCCTGTTCAACTGGCTGTGAGGACCACACTGATCATAGAAAGCAATTCACATCGGTATGCCTAAAATCAATTTACATTTTGACAGCAAAGATACTATAATATTTTTTTTAAAATATTTTTTTTTATTTTTATATTGATATTTTACAGAGAGGAAGGGAGAGAGATAGAGAGCCAGAAATGTCGATGAGAGAGAAACATCGACCAGCTGCCTCCTGCACACCCCCCACCGGGGATGTGCCCGCAACCAATGTACATGCCCTTGACCGGAATCGAACCCGGGACCCTTCAGTCCGCAGACCGACGCTCTACCACTGAGCCAAACCGACCTCGGCAAGATACTATAATATTAAAAAATGGCTGAGCTGAAACCGGTTTGGCTCAGTGGATAGAGTGTCGGCCTGCGGACTGAAAGGTTCCAGGTTCAATTCTGGTCAAGGGCATGTACCATGGCTGAGGGCACATCCCCAGTGGGGGATGTGCAAGAGGCAGCTGGTCGATGTTTCTCTCTAATTAATGTTTCTGACTCTCTATCCCTCTCTCCTTCCTCTCTGTAAAAAAATCAATAAAATATATATTTTTAAATGGCTGAAAAAAATCAGTAAGGACAAAATCTCCCCTGGGACCCGGCACATGTTGGGCCTTTGGAGCCGACATATCATGCCGATCTTTCTTAATATCTCATATCCATTCCACAAACATTAATTTCTGCCCGAGGCCCTAGAAATATAGTAAATGAAGCAGGTAAACTTCTTGATTTTATGAAACCCTCTTTATATTAAAAAATAATATTTGAAAAATATGTAACTTCACCTAGTGATAAGTGTTATAAAAAAGAAAAAGTGGGATAAAAGCTATGTTGTCTAGTATGGTATCCACTAACCACTAACCACATTTGCTATTTATTTTTAAACTAGAGGCCCAATGCACGAAGATTCGTGCAAGAATGGGCCTTCCTTCCCCTGGCTGCCGGCACTGCCTTCACTCTGGCCGGAGGCCCAGAGCAGGTGGGGTGGTGCAGAACGCCTATGTCATCGCCATGGCAACAACGCACGTGTCCTGCCCCACCCCCAGCTGCTCAGGGCCTGTGTATGCAAATTAACCTTCCAGCTTTGTTGGGTTAATTTGCATACTCACTCCTGATTGGATGGTGGGAGTCGTGAAGGTGTGGTCAATTTGCATCTTTCTCTTATTAGTGTAGATTGTATCTTTCTCTTTTATTAGTGTAGATAATATATAAAGTTCAAGTCAGACTCCCAAGGAATATTTAAAGTGCTCGTATGGCTAATGGCTACCATATGAGGTACTGCAGATATAGGACAACTCCATTATCACAGGACATTCTATTGGACAGTGGCAGAGGATGGCATTTTATAAGGTAGTTAAGGAAATTTGCTAAGAAAATAATATTTGAAAAAAATCGTATTAAAATCTGAGGAGTGAGCTTTTCAGGTGATGGAGATAGCAAGTGCAAAGGTCCTGGGGCATGTTTGGCTCATGAAGAACAGCCACTAAAGGCAGGGCTGGAATGAGTGAGGGGTGAGTCGTTGGAGTGAGGCTTTGAGAGGAAGACAGAGACCACATCATGCAGGGTCTCTAGGCCATGGAAATGAACGTTAGCCTCTATCCTGAGTGCCATGGGAAACCAAGGACAGCTCTGACCAGAGGAGTTACAGGCTCTGATTTCCATTTGGAGAAGGCCAGTCAGGAGGTGACTGCCAGGAAGGACCGGTGAGGAGGTGACTGCCAGACTCAGCAAGAGGTGGCAGTGGCTTGGTCATGGGCAGTGCAGTGAGGCATGGAGAAGATCATCCTGAGGGTAAAGAAAAGACTAGGGAATGGGAATGACTGTGAGGAGGAGGGGATGAAAGACTCAGGGGTGTCTCTGACGTTCCTGACCCCCGAGCAGCGGGCCAGCAGTGGCCCCATCTTTCTGACGGACAAGGGTGGTTTGGGTGCAGTGTGGGGAGGAGGGCCTGGCTGGAGCTCAGGAGAGAAGGAAACGTGGAAAACAATAGATACATCTCTTCCCAGGGTGTGCATGTGTAGATCACTAAAATGAGGCAGCAACTGAAGGGGCCTGTGGAGAAAGCAAGGGGTTTGCTTTCGTTCTAAGCTGGCAGGTATTGCAGCGTGTTTACTCCAGTATGTGGTGATGGGCGGGAGGCAGGGAAAGAAAGCGTCTGAGAGATGCCTCTTCCCATGGGCTGAGGAGGCCAACGAGTCTCCTTCCTCCCAGCCCCGTTTCCAGCCAGGAGCATGGCCCTTGTCGTCCCTTATTCCGGGACAGGTGCTCTCAAAGGACCTGCTCCTGCCTCACATCTCTTCACACTCCCCCGAGACACACACACACACACACACACGCTACTCGCACCGCTTTCTTCACCAGATTTAATTTCTTGGCTGTTGGCCATAAACAAGCTGGCCTGTCCGCTTCCCCTCCTGAGTGGGTGGTCGGGCCGTCATCGCCTCCCCAGCTCCTGTCTGCTTCCTCCCCGTCAGCACGTCCCAGCCCCGCCCGGGGAGCGCACACTGGCGGGAGAGGCAATTAACACTGACATTTCTGCAAGCAGGAAGTTCTCATAATTAAAACTTACTTTGCAAGGTCTCAGGGGTCTAAATAACCCAAAGCAGGAAAGAGGGCTAGCATCCTGTCGGGAAATGCAATCCGTAGAAATAAACTCGGTAACATAGGCCTGAAATTTTTTATTCTAGAGCCCAATTATCAGATGTCAATATTTCTGTTGATTAAAACAAAAATAAGCTGAGACCGGTTTGGCTCAGTGGATAGAGCGGACTGAAGGGTCCCAGGTTCGATTCTGATCAAGGGCATGTACCTTGGTTGTGGGCACATCCCTGGTAGGGGGTGTGTAGGAGGCAGCTAATCGATGTTTCTCTCTCATTGATGTTTCTCTCTATCCCTCTCCCTTCCTCTCTGTAAAAAAAAAAAAAAAAAAAAAAAAAAATCAATAAAATATATATTTAAAAAATAAATAAATACGCTTGCTTTCGTCATCAAGAGCTCTCGGTATATTCAGAAAGGCTCTAAAAGCAGCAACAATTGTGATCAGCCAAGTAATCAAAAGTCAGTTCTCACCTAATCATTTTCCTAAGCTTAGCAAATGCAGGTCTTAATACGGACAGTAGCCGTCCACTCAAGGAAGAAACAATTGCTTTGATCATACAAAGCTCAGCACCAGTGCAGAAGACTAAACTAGAGAACATTAACTGATGGACAGTTGTCATATTTACTCACATTAAACCTTAGAAGACCTAGCGAGTTTTGTTTAGCATTATCATATCAGCAAGCTGAGAGATGACAGCTCTCCAAACCCAGAGAGTGAGCCCACAGTCAAATCCAACACGATCCAGACGTTTCTGAAGCCAAACAGCACTGACATTCGCTAGCATTTGGACTCCTGACACAGCAATAAGTTGGATTTGACTCACCCAGAAAAAGGACAAATGGTTAATAAATATGACAGGTCTATCCGTCTTTATACATGCAAGCAGGCAAAATTATCCACAGAGGAGAAGAGATATTTATCTTATTCCACATAAACAACTCTTGTATTTAGAATGAGAAAGTATAGCGACTCTCCAATTTTGCCTCTGTCTCTCTCAGAACACACTCACACACATACAACACACACACACACACACAACATATACATATACATATACTTCACTGCCCTTCAGGACACTAAAAAACACTTCTTACTGACAGTCCAACCCATGAAGAGTTGCTAAGCGACTTCTCTGAGGCCGCTAGCTTACCCACACTAACCGTGTGGGTACGTTTTCTATTTCCTGAGGTGAACTCCTCCACGCAATCGACACCAGTGCTCACTTTCCATTTTTAAAACTGCTGACAAGTAAGTCCCTCAACACCAATGAGCGTCTCTATGGCCCAAGAGAGGGGCCGGCGGACAGACTGGTTCCAGGACCTTGTGGAGAAAATGCAAGCTCAGGTGGCTGTCCCCCACAGAACACAACCCTGTGAGGTCAATGACTTCCTCCCGCATCCCGGAGAGCGTGTATAGCGGGGCCACTGCGTGAGGGGGCACACGCCCAACTTGTCTGGCTCCTGGGACCAGCCCAGGCCTCCAGGCAGAACCCCTCCTGCGGAGACAATTGGGGGGGACATCGGAGGGGCATTAAAGCACACTACTCTGTTGCCATTCCAAGTGGCCACATGAACCATGTGTGATAGCACATCACACATGGAGATTACTTGGGCTCAGACCCAGAAGACAAACAAAAAGCAAGTGAAGGGAGGATGGGGACACTCAGCTCGCACAAAAATGAAATTTTTCACAGAAGGGTCATTTGCTGGTCATTCAGACCACAGTTCTGTGAATTTGGGCAAAAACAAGGTTACCTGACTGAGTGGTCAAAGTAAATCTCATTTCACCAGATAATTAGCTTGACTCACTCATGGCTTCATTCTCCTCGGGCACTGGTCGGCAAACTCATCAGTCCACAGAGCCAAATATCAACAGTTCAACCATTGAAATTTCTTTCTAGAGAGCCACATTTTTTAAACTTAAACTTCTTCTAACGCCACTTCTTCAAAATAGACTCGCCCAGGCCGTGCTATTTTGTGGAAGAGCCACATGTGGCTTGTGAGCCACAGTTTGCCAACCACTGTCCTGGGGGGAATAGTTTACGGATAGATGAATGCATGAGGATGGTCGACAGCCATGGAAATGAGAGGAAACAGGCTAAATCCCTGACCAAAAAAAATAAATAAATCATAACAATATGGCTCATCAAGATCACCCTCTCCATCCACGATTGCTTGACCTGCAGCAATCCGGCTTTGAGTGCTGATCCACAATACCCACCTTAACTTCAGAGTTATGCTGATGTCATAGCAACGGTGGCAGCTGCCACTGACGGAATCCCCACTGCTTCCCCGGCAGCAGGATACATCTGCATTCATTCATTCATTCATCCTACCAACATTTCATGAGCATCCCCCATGTGACAGAGCTGGTCTAGGTTTCGGGGTATAATCTGAATAGAACAAAATTCCTCCCGTCCTAGAACTTTCTTCCCCGTAAGAGGAAGAAAGCAGAAGACTAAATACAAACGGCCCCAGACGGTGGTCAGGGCAGGGAGGAAGAGAATGGGTAAGTATGCTCTCCTAGGACCTCCAGGAGCAGACTTCTGGGGGCCTACTGACTCGGGGCACACACAGGGAGCACACACACCCCTGGGACCCAGGCACCGAAGAAGAGGATGTTCAAGACACTTACCGCAGTACCTGGGCCGTGTTCCGTGATTAGGGGAAGGGATTAAAAAGGGGGGGGGGGGCAGGATTTTGCTCTGAATCGTATACTGTCAGGAAGAGGGAGGGATTCTATGACTGGGCATCGTAGTGACTCTTAACCAGAAGGCAGGACGAATGAAGTGAGGCAGTCACTCCAGCAGCCAGAAGGGGGAGATGTGGCCATGTCTGTGGTCTGGACAATCTTGTTTCCATCTGCCTCTGGATACGATTAGCAAGGGGTCTTGCATTTGTCTTAACCCGGTGGTGGGCAAACTGCGGCTCGCGAGCCACATGCGGCTCTTTGGCCCCTTGAGTGTGGCTCTTCCACAAAAATACCACGTGCGGGCGCGCACGCACAGTGCGGCTGAAACTTCATGGCCCATGCGCAGAAGTCGGTTTTCGGCCTGGGCGAGTCTATGTTGAAGACGTGGCATTAGAACACTCAAGGGGCATGTGGCTCGCGGGCCGAGGTTTGCCGACCACCGTCTGACCCCATCATGGCAGGGTGGCCTGAGCTGCTGTTGATGCTCTGTGAAACTGTTTATGTCCGTGGGAGAGCACACTGCTCCCCGGGGTGCCAGGCCGGCTGCCAGCTGTCGGGGCTGCTTCTCTCTCTCCTGCACCCGGTCCTCCTGCCACCTGCCACGGCAGGTACAGCTGTGTCATGTCTCTTGGGTAAATGAGAAGCTGAGGCCCAGAGAGGGGAAGGACTCACCCTAGAGCAAGCAACTAAGAAAGCCAGGATTCTAAGTAGGTTATCTGATGAAACCTATAGAATTTTACCAACCAATGTCACCCCAATAAATTCAAAAATTTTTTTTTAAAAAAGTAAAGAATTAGCCGAAACCGGTTTGGCTAAGTGGATAGAGTGTCAGCCTGAGGACTGAAAGGTCCCGGGTTCGATTCCGGTCAAGGGCATGTACCTTGGTTGCAGGCACATCCCCAGTAGGGGGCGTGCAGGAGGCGGCTGATCGATGTCTCTCATCGATGTTTCTAACTCTCTATCCCTCTACCTTCCTCTCTGTAAAAAAAAAAAAAAATATATATATATATATATATATATATATATATATATATATATATACAATTTTTTTAAAGTAAAGAACTAAAAAAAAAAGTCAGTTATCTGACTCCAGGACCAACCAGCCTCTTATCCACCCCACCACCCCCGGGTCCCAGCAGTGTGAGCCTTTTGAACTCTCGCGACAGGAAGGTCACCTCCAAAGGGGTCTGGGGTGGGTTTCAGTGGGAGAGAGGACACCAAGCCTGCAGCGCCAATGGCTACCAGCTGACACCCCGATACCTAGGCCAGGGTTCGTGCAAACGCCCAAGAACCAAATCCACCCCCCACCCCCCCAGTCCACCCAACAGGGATGAGGAAACCTGTTCCGTTTTGTTTACATTGGAAGGTTTCTTTTTTTCAAGAACCTCATCAAAACCCATTGATGAACCACAACCTGGGCCTCACACACGGGCCCAAGGAGGCCAGGACCGCGTGGGGGCGCTGTTCTGGCCGCCAGGGGCACAGCCCGGGGGCAGCAGGGCCAGGCTTACCAGCAGGTTTTCCGGCTTGAGGTCCCGGTGCACGATGTTCTTGTCGTGCATGTGCACCAGGGCCTTGCACAGGTCGGTGAGCAGCAGCGCGGCCTCGCGCTCGGGGAACCTCACGTGCTCCAGGATGGCGTCGAACAGGTCCCCGCCCTGCACGTACTCCATGATCAGGTAGATCTCCGCGTCCGTCTCGTACACCTCGCGCAGCTTCACGATGTTGGGGTGCGAGAGGCTCTGGATGATCAGGATCTCGCTGTCCACCATGTCCTCCTTGCCCTTGAGCTTGGCCTTGTCGATGACCTTCATGGCGTAGGCCTGCCCGCTCTCCCGGTGCCGGCACTCCTTCACCACGGCGAAGTTCCCGTCCCCGATCACCCGGCCCGCCTCGTACCGCTGCTCCACGCCGGCCCACAGGATGCCCGCGGGCCTCCGCCTCCGGCCGCCCGGCCTCTCGGGCCTGCTCTCCTCGGCCCTCATCCTGGGCTCCTTCTCCACCCCGGGGGCTGGCTGGGCCTCTCTGGGAGGCGCCTTCCTCCCGCCTGGCTTTCTCTCCTTCTCCGCCTCCTGCTCCTCCCCTCGGCTCCTGGGGGGCTTCTCGGGGTCCGCGTGGGGCTCCCTGAGATTCCAGCCCCCGCCGTGCTTACTCCTGGCATCTTTCTTCCCCTCCTCTCTGGCCGGCTGGGCTTCCTGGCCTTGGGCGTCTGCGTCCTCCTTCTGGTCGGGGTTCTTGCCGGGTCTCGGCTCCTGGGTGGGGTTCCTGGGCCTGCCCCTGGGGCCGTCAGCCTTCCACCCGTCCTCCCCGCCCGGGGCGTGGGCCTCGGGGGACCTCCTGCAGCTCCTGGTCCTCACCAGCCTGTCCGCGTCGTCGTGGTGCGGGCCCGTGCCCAGGTCCAGCTGGCTGGTGCCCAGCGACAGCCTCTCCCTCCTCCGCAGGCTCTGGCCGAGCGCCCTCTCCCGCTGGCACGTCTCGCACCGGACGATTTCCCCCGAGGTCCTCTCGATCTCCACGCCCGGGTGCTGCTCCCCGCGGGGGGCGGCGTCCCGGGGCGCCTTGCCCCCGGGCTCGGCCTCCCGGGGGCCCCTCGCCCAGGTCTTCTGGGCCCTCGCCCCGTCCTCGGGCCCCGGCTCTCGGGGGATCTTCCCCGGCCGGGCGATGGCTGCCTTGGGCCCGGCAGCAGCCTCCCCGCAGCTCTTGGGGGGCTGGGCCTCCCCGCAGTGGGGGGGCCCCCCTTTCGGAGCCTTGCTGCAGAGCCTGCTCCTCGGCCTGGGAGACGGGACCCTGGTGTGCTGGCCCGGCGTCGGGGCCCGGGCTTTGCCGGGGTACAGCTCGTCCACGGCCGCCTGGATGCTCTTCAAGGTCAAGGGCTCCTTGCCCACGGCGATGAAGGCGTCCCCGTCCCGGAAGAAGTCGGAGACGCTGCGGACCTCCCGGCCCCTGAGGTTGAACAGCTTCCGCACGCGGTCGCCCTTCCACCGCGGGGAGCCCAGGGCCTCGGACACGTCGGCCAGCAGCTGCTCGAAGGTCTGCCCGCAGCGCCGGTGGAGGAGCAGGGTGACCCTGCGCGGGGGGTGCCCGCCCGGCTTCACCACCGTCACCACCCGGGGCCGCAGGGCGCCGCTCTCCGTGGTGGCGTGGGCGTGGACGTGGACGCAGTGCGGGCCGGGCTGCGGGCCGGGCGCCGGCGCCAGGGGGCCGCGGGGCCCCGGGCACGGCCTGTCCACGGCCCCCCGGCCCGCAGGCAGCCACGGGGCCTGCAGCTTCCGCTCCGTGAGTCGCGAGCTCAGGTACCTGAGCGAATGGTCACAGAGGCCTCGGTGTCCTGCCAGAGGGAAAAGGACAAGGCAGGGTTAGTCGGCATGGGTTCCAGGAGCCCTCTGACCTCCCGCAAGGCTCTCCTAGAGGTCACGGATTCTGTTGGAAGGGTGGCCTTTGAGGGTCTGCTTGGGATGATGGGGCCTTTACACGTTAGGTCTAACCCAGGGGTGGGCAAACTTTTTGACTCAAGGGGCCACAATAGGTTCTTTTTTTTTTTTTTTTAGTATATATTTTATTGATTTTTTTACAGAGAGGAAGGGAGAGGAGAGAGAGAGCTAGAAACATCGATGAGAGAGAGACATCGACCAGCTGCCTCCTGCACACCCCATACCAGGGATGGGACCGCAACCAATGTACATGCCCTTGACTGGAATCGAACCTAGGACCCTTCAGTCCACAGGCTGACGCTCTATCCACTGAGCCAAACCGGTTTCGGCCACCATGGGTTCTTAAACTGGACCAGAGGGCCGGAACAAAAGCAACCTGGCCATGCTGGCACTCTCATCTTGGGCTGCTGGTGAAGGAGCGGAGGGGAGAGCAAGAGAACCCTCCACTCTTTCGGCTCCGCGGGCCGGATAGAACAGCCGAACGGGCCGGATCAGGTCCGCGGGCCATAATTTGCCCACGGCTGGTCTAACCGCTGTCTCTTCTGCGAGAGGCCATGAGTGCCGGACAGAATCTGCACTGGGCCTGAGGGGGCCCTGGTACGCCTCCCAGGGACCCCCCCAGGTTGGACCCCACCTCAGGAGCCCATTCCAGGCAAGGCCTGACCCTGAGAACCCACCGCCTGCTCCCCTAAAACGAGGTGACCTTCCAGGATCCACAACAGAGACAAAAGGTCCGAGGTTTGCTACCCAGGAGATACCAACCAGAGGTCATAACTTTCTGGCACTTTAAAAGAACCTTGATCTCGCCAAAAACCAGTTTGGCTCAGTGTATAGAGTGTCGGTCGGCCTGCAGACTGAAAGGTCCCAGGTTCGAATCCGGTCAAGGGCATGTACCTTGGTTATTAACCAGTAGGGGGTGTGCAGGAGGCAGCTGATTGATGTTTCTAACTCTATCCCTCTCCCTTCCTCTCTGTAAAAAATCATTAAAATGTATTTTTTTTAAAAAAAAAAGAACCTTAATCTCACCCATCTCAACTTTTCTCAGCTTGACTTTCAACCCACTCATGGCGAGGCAGCCTGTGAAGAGGTTATGTCACAGTCGGAGACAGATCTGGCTTTGAATCCTGGCATGACCACTGACTGTGCGTGTGAACCTGGGCAAAGTACTAACATTTCAGTCTTCTATCTATGGAGTCGGGATGCTAACACTCTCCTCCCACGACGATTGTGAAGAACAACTAACAAAATGAATACAATTTACCTAGAGGACTTAACACACAGGGCACAGCCACTGGCAGCTACTAACCCTGTCCACACCACCTCAATTATCCAATTGCATGATCACCTCATTGGTAGTAACGTGATCTATTGAGAAGGTAGAATCCCACTGGGAACCTGACCTCACAGAGCTCCTAGACCCGTGGTCGGCAAACTGCGGCTCATGAGCCACATGCGGCTCTTTGGCCCCTTGAGTGTGGCTCTTCCACAAAACGCCACAGTCTGGGAGAGTCTATTTTGAAGAAGTGGCATTAGAAGAAGTTTACGTTTAAAAAATTTGGCTCTCACAAGAAATTTCAATCACTGTACTGTTAATATTTGGCTCTGTGGACTAATGAGTTTGCCAACCACTGTCCTAGACAAACAGCAGGGAGAGTATTTAAAGCTCTGATTAAGATTTTTTTTTGCCCTGTGGGATTTTTAAAAATTGACAACTCTGGTCTACATCTAGAACGAACTCTTCTAAAAGGCTTTTTCTCTCATTATTAAAAAAAAAAAAAAAAAAAGGAGGGGCTAAAGAAACCAAGATTATTTACTGTTCAGAGCGTGTTGTTCATTCTCACCGTATTTCCAGATAAACTGGATACATGGATAAACCAAGACTGTGTTTCCTGATCACCTGGACCAGCCAGAATGAACTGGAGGAGACACAGGCGGCTTGATTTCCATTCCTCTCCGGGTCAAAAAAGGAATCAGGGAAATGACTGAATGTGTAGAGCAGTTCGACCGTGAGGGAGGAAGAGCAGTTATCCAAGTGACCCCACAGGATCCCTACGTCCTGTCCTACGTGTACCAACCTGCCGTCTGCACCTCTTTGAAAAAAGTAAGTTACAAGTGACTTTGAAGAGCATTTGAATTGTGGCAAAGACTCCCGCGGTGCCAGGATGGGCAATCTGACTGAGCATATTCACCCAGAACTTTTGTTTTTTTGTTTTTTAATTACAACATACAAACTGTTCTGCGACGATTTCCATCTAGACACAGGTGTCAGGGTAGATGACAAGTGGGGGCTAGTGCCGATCTCCCCACGTGTCACGGATTTATGAGCTTAACCACCACGCTGACAGCGGCACCATGTATGGGCATCTGCTATTCCCTTTCTTCTCCCGCTCTGTCATCTACCTCCGTATCTGTCGGCGAGAGTTGGTGCTGAGAGGGGGGGCTGCCGGAGTAACACTAGGGCGTGCTTCCTCAACGGAAAGCTTGGAAGATGCCAAGGAAGGTGACCTTCCAACGCATGTGCGCAGAGGAACCAATTTGTTATTTCCATAGGAAAACCCTCAGAGGAAAACCCTCAACACAGCCCAGCCATGTGGCTCAGTGGTTGAGCACCGGCCTAGGATTCAGAAGGTCGTGGTTCGATTCCCGGTTAGGGCACATGCGCAGGGCTGAGGAGGGGTGAGAGAGAGAGCAGTGTTTCAAACGCCTGTGGGCGGCGCGGGGACCCAGGTGATGAGGTGCAACCGAGTAAGCCACCCAGGCCCCAGGCCCCGGGGGTGGGGTGGGGGTAGGGGGGCGGCAATGTGGGCCCCTGACCACACTCTGACAGCCAGGGAGCAGCAAGGGGAGGGAGGGGCAGGGAGGAGTGACAGGACGACCAGGGAAGCACAGGAGCCGGTGCACCTGAGCGCGGGTGACACCCTGCCGCTGGCTGAGGTCCCGGGCGAGCAGGTGCAGCCGCTGGGACTCCACGCTGAGCGTGAATGTTAACGTGGCCTCGTTTGCTCCCGGAGCCGCCAAGGCCTCGGACATCCGGTGGCCACGCAGTCACAGTTCTCCCTGACGGCTTTCCTCCCACGGACCCTGCTTCCCACTTCCGATCGTTCCGGCACACGGAGCCCCTGTGCCCCCTCTTGCCTGCGGTGCATGTGCCACTGTGGGGAGCTTCTCCTCCGTGACACCCGATGCCGGTTCGCTTGGCCCGAAGCTTCCAGGGGGGGGGGGGGCAGCTTCTCTTGCCGTCTCACCCCGGGTTTACTGTTTCCTCCCACCACTCCCAGCTCACCACGGCCTCATCCCTGGGGAGTCGCGGCTCACTCGGTAAAATTCCAAGAGGGCAGGGCTCCCAGGCCGGCTGCGGCTTCCTGTGCCCTGGATTTTCAATCCCAGCTCCTGGAGTCACGATGACCTTGACTGGGGCTGAGTATGCTGTTCCCGGCGCCGTCCAGGTTGGCCCTTTGGACACGCTGCTTCGGAAGGGGCGCGGTGAGGACGCCCACCTGGGGCCAGTCTGCGGCGGACGGATGCCCCCAAGACAACCCCGAGTTTCCCTTTCTGCCTCCACCGACCTGCGTCCCACGACACGCAAACTCTGGTCTGCCTGAGCTTTCCCACGATCCATCCATCCCTCTGGGTGGGGCTGCAGAAATCACTCAAAAACCAAACTGAGCCCCCTGATCTCATTTCTCCAGCTTCCATCTCTCCAGCTTCGTGCCTTGGTTTGAGCAGACCTCGGACTGATGTGAAGACCTTGGGAGTCTCTGAACCGTGTGTCGGTGCCGGGCCCTGAAACCTCTCACCCTCATGTGTCAGATGCTTATCTGAGGGGTGGGCAGACCCTCCACCACGTACTGTTGTACAGAACAGAGGGGGGGCAAAGGGTCTGTGGTTTTTACATGATTCTGACTTCTTTTTAAAAATATATATTTTATTGATTTCTCACAGAGAGGAAGGGAGAGGGATGGAGAGTTAGAAACATCGATCAGCTGCCTCCTACATACCTACTAATGGGGATGTGCCCGCAACCAATGTACATGCCCTTGACCGGAATCGAACCTGGGACCTTTCAATCCGCAGGCCAATGCTCTATCCACTGAGCCAAACAGGTCAGGGCTGATTTTGACTTCTGGATAAGACAACCTGCATGGCCTTTGCCAGTGGGGCTCAGCTGGCTGGAGTTACAGGGTCACTGGTTCAGTTCCCGGTTAGCACCCATACTCATGTTTCAGGTTCGACCCCTGGTTGGGACAGAGTGTACAGGAGGCAACCCATCAATGTTTGTCACATCAATATTTCTCTCTCACATGGATGTTTCTCTCCCTCTTTCTCTCTCGCCCACTCTCTCCATCTCACCTCTCTCTTTCTCTCTAAAATCAATAAAAACAGCCAAAACCAGCTTGGGTCAATGGATAGAGCGTCGGCCTGTGGACTGAAAGGTCCCAGGTTCGATTCCAGTCAAGGGCATGTACCTTGGTTGCGGGCACATCCCCCCAGTGGGGGGTGTGCAGGAGGCGGCTGATCAATGATTCTCTCTCATTGGTGTTTCTAACTCTCTATCCCTCTCTCTTCCTCTCTGTAAAAAAATCAATAAAATATATATTAAAAAATAAGTAAAATAAATAAAAACATATCCTCTGGTGAGGATTAACAAAACAAAACAAAAATAAAAGACAACCTTAACATGCAACATAAAATTAAATAGCAAGTAAATCTAAGGGAGAGAAAATGTGTCCAAAAGATAGATAACTTTCATTCACATTCAGGAGAGAATACACATTTGAAAAACACTGAGCCTGTTTATGTAAAATAAGAATAAGAGAATGCTGTAACTTTGTGCTAATAAATAAGACAACTTAAATGAAGTGGATGGATTCCAGGAAAGATACATATTACCAAAGCTGACTCCAGGAGAAATAAATGGCTTCCCCGGTGCTATTTATCTGAGGTTTAGGTACCCCGAGGAAGAACTTTGCATAAATATTCAAGACATGGTCATTTATATGACTGATTGGATTCATGGGGGGAAATTGCTTATGTTGAAAAATGCACCCTTTTGTAAATATCCTTCAATTCCTTCAATAAAATTAAGGGCAGCAATCCAATCTAAGCCGGATGCAAAGGAGGATTCTAAGGAGGACCCGTGTTCTAGACACAGAGGCTGGGTGAGTGAAAATCTTTGCAAGTCAGAAACGAAAGGGCCAGGGGCCCACCACCCTCAGTTTCCAAATGCGCCCGCAGACCAGAGAGGGTAAGCAATTAGCCCAAGGCCACATAGCTGGTTAGTAAGAACGGAAACATTCCTGCCGTGGATGCTCAGTCTTCTTGAACAGCGGCTCGGGCGGGTGTAGGGGTGTCATCTGGACCGCAGGATCCTCCAGAGGAAACGGAGCCGCTCACAGACCCACCCCTGGGCACCAACACCCAGCAGGCAGCCTCCGTTCAGCTGTGTCCTAATCGTGAAGCCAGCCGGCACCCCACCCGGACGGAACAGAGTCACACCGTGTTCCTGCAGCTGGCAATAAGCGAGTGAGCTTGGCCCCGATGTCCCCGCAGACAGGCCGATCTAAACACAACGACTCCCCAAAGTGTTTTAAGATTCCAAACAAAGGAGAGCGATGCTGAGATAAAGCAGATGGTGGTGCAGACTTTTCTTCCTTTAGGAAATTCAAACTGGGCTTGGGTTTCCTCTTACTTATTTTTTTTTAATTATTTTTTTATTAAGGTATTATCTGTGTACATAGCTTATCATTGCCCCCCCCCATAGGTGCCCTCCCTCCCCAGAGTTTTGTGTCCATTGGTTATTCTTATATGCAAGCATACCAGTCCTTCGGTTGATCTCTTATCTCCCCCAGATTTCCCTACCCTCCCCCCCCCCCCCCGCTGTCATTTGGCAGTCTGCCTGTTGTTTTACTGTCACTATATCTATCTTTCTGTTCATTCGTTTATAATGTTCTTTAAAATCCATAAATGAGTGAGGTCATGTAGTGTTTCTCTTTCATTGACTGGCTTATTTCACTCAGCATGATACTCTCCAATTCCATCCAGGTTACTGCAAATGATGAGAATTCCTTCCTTTTTATGGCAGCATAGTATTCCATGGTGTAGATGTACCATAGTTTTCTGATCCATTCATCTGCTGACGGGCACCTAGGCTGTTTCCAAGTCCTAGCTATTGTAAATTGTGCTGCTATGAACATAGGGGTGCATATATCCTTTCTGATTGGTCTTTGTAGTTTCTTGGGGTATATTCCTAGTAGTGGGATTACTGGGTCAAATGGGAGTTCCATTTTCAGTTTTTTGAGGAAGCTCCATACTGTTCTCCACAGTGGTTGCACCACCCTGCAATCCCACCAGCAGTGCAGGAGGGTTCCTTTTTCTCCACAACCTCGCCAACATTTGTTGTTTGTTGTTTTGTTGATGTTGGCCATTCTGACAGGTGTGAGATGGTACCGCATTGTTGTTTTGACCTGCATCTCGGTTTCCTCTTACTTAAAAGCAGGAGCCCAGCCAGCATGGCTCAGGGGTTGAGCGTCGACCTATGAACCAGGAGGTCACAGTTCCATTCCCAGTCGGGGCACATGCCCGGGTTGCGGACTCAATCCCCAGTAGGGGGCGTGCAGGAGGCAGCCAATCAATGATTCTCTCTCATCATTGATGTTTCTCTCTCTCTCTCTCCCTCTCACCTTCCTCTCTAAAATCAATTTAAAAATATACTTTTTTAAAGTAGGAAAGCCATGGTACCACGACCCTGACTGTAAAAAGGCATCCAACAGGCACCCCAAAGCTCTAGCCGTGGCCCCAATACCCACCTTGGGTGCCAGAGCCAAGAGGGCCTGGCCTACATGTCAGTGTCCCTGTCCTCACTGGCACGGAGCCTGCCTGGCCACCCCCTGCCCGGCTCCCAGACGCCTGTGAAGCCCGTAATGAAATGATGGGCCTAGGGCAGGGGTCGGCAAACTCCTTCGTCCGCAAAGCCAAATATCAACAGGACAACAATTGACATTTCTTTGGAGAGCCACATTTTTTAAACTTAAACTTCTTCTAACGCCACTTCTTCCAAATAGACTCGCCCAGGCCGTGGTGCTTTGTGGAAGAGCCACACTCCAGGGTCCAGAGAGCCGCATGTGGCTCATGAGCCACAGCTTGCCGACCACGGGCCTGGGGGGCCTGCCTGCGGGAAGCGCTCACACCTGCTGGTTACATCAGGTGGCCCACAGGGGCACCAAGGCGAGCCAGCCCCTCTGCTGAGATGCCAACGCCTCCCATGGCTCCCTCACACAGCCCCGGCCTGCCGAGGGCACCCTAAAACTAGACGTTTTCGCCAAGACCGCTGCCTTCAGGGCCTGGGGAGGGTGGGCGGGGCCGGTCTGGCTTCCCCAGGACGGGCGGAGAAGCTGCAGGCTCCCTCGCATCACTGTCCCTGGGCATTTGCCAGGAACGTGTAACCTGAAGGGATGGGCTTCTCCACATTCAGGGGCCTTTCCTGGGGAGATGCCAAGGGCATGGACCTGGGGCCAGGCCTGGGTAGGCCGGCACAGGCAGGTGGTGGGCGAAAGAACCCAGGAAACCCGCTAACGAAAGCTCCCTCCCGGTGGGTGCGTCGTCACCAGAACGTGCAGGGCGATCTGAGCAGCCCTGTCCTCGGGGCTCTCCCCGTCTCTGCCCCAAGCTACTCAACAAGGAGCAGCTACAGGGCCAGCACAGCCGTGGGTGCTGTGGGTGCTGTGGGTGCCCACCCTCGGCCCCTCACCGGCAGCGGCCCCACCCACCCAGCCAGCAGCTCTTATGAATGTTGACTGTTAAGGGGCCACCTCGGCTCACCGAACCCTCTGCCGGGAGCCGCTCCACCCAGGGAGTGACCGCACGATGCACCTCCGAGGGCAGGCCCTGACCATGGGCACGGGGAAGGGGACAGAAGCCCAGCCCCTCACCCTGAGACGGGACCAGCTCAGGTGCGATTCATGCCCCAGGGCTCCTGTGGGTACAACCACGCCTGCTCCTCTCGCTCCCTTCTTCTCATGACAGCAGCACCCCTCCCCACCCCCCGAAAAACCATAGGTACACAATCCTACTCTGAGGTTCTGCTTCTAGACCCACACCATTGCCCAAAATTATAAAAGGCCTTTAAATTTTAAAAGAAGAATGGGCACTGAGTGTTTGGGGGCTCCCTCCCTCCCAAAAAAAATTCTTAAGTAGCAGCCACCCTTCCTCTCCTATTTCATTAAAAACAAAAGGTAGCCATGCTCGGCCTGTGTCCTGACAGACTGAGGCTTCCATTCCTGCTCAAAGGCCTGTGCCTGGGCTACAGGTCTGATCCCAGCCCTGGTCGGGGGACGTGTGGGAGGCAGCCAATCTATGTGTCTCTCTCACATCGATGTTCCTCTCTCTCCCTTGCTCTCTATGAATGAATGAATGAATGAATGAATGAATAGCTATGAAACAAGAAGACCTATTACCGCTTGAATTTTTAGCGGGCAGTAATTAATTGTAGGTTAAAGAAACATAACGCCAGCCTCCGGATAGCCAGAACCTGCTGAGGATGTTTGACACTTATTGAAGGCAGCGTGACAAATATAAAACTCTCCTTTTTTTCCCTCCCTTTCGGAGATAAAAATCCGTCAAGTGTACACTTGTTCCTTTATTAACAGCCTCACTTAAGCCTCCTTAAAGGAGCCCCAGCCAGCATGGCTCTGAGGTTGAGCACCGACCCACTGTGTGCGAGGCCAGGAGAACAGCCCGGGGGCAAGACAAAGGGACACGGGTCCGTCTCCTAACCCAGCCCGCTCCACCTCGGCAGGAACACTCCTGTCCCTTCTGAAAACAGCTTCTCAAACACACCTCCTCTGCACTTGTGATGAGGAAAGCGCAACTGAAATAAAGAGAACCAGCAGCCACCTGGCCGCCGGCTGCCGCGCTCTGTAATGCAGACAAGGCAACTGGGGAAAAGCAAGGAACTCACAAAGGTGGCCGAGAACATGGGAACCACAGGGGTCACCCCACTGGCTCGTGGGGAGGGGGGTTTTCTCATTCTTTTTTTAAAAAATATATTTTATTGATATTTTACAGAGAGAGGAAGGGAGAGAGATAGAGAGCTAGATACCTCGATGAGACATTGACCAGCTGCCTCCTGTACGCCCCCTACTGGGGATGTGCCCGCAGCCAATGTACATGCCCTTGACCGGAATCAAACCCGGGACCTTTCAGTCCACAGACCAACGCTCTACCACTGAGCCAAACAGGTTTCGGTGGGTTTTCTCATTCTGTATTTCCCCTTACATGAGTGGGGACTCGTCTTTTCCTTTCACGCTACAGGACATGCTTGGAAAAGACCATCATCTTCAAGACCTATGAAACATCTTCAGTTATGCTATTCTTTTTTAAAAAATATATTTTATTAATTTTTTTACAGAGAAGGAAGTGAGAGGGATAGAGAGTTAGAAACATCGATGAGAGAGAATCATCGATCAGCTGCCTCTTGCACACCTCCCACTGGGGACGTGCCCGCAACCAAGGTACATGCCCTTGGCCGGAATCGAACCCGGGACCTTTCAGGCCGCAGGCCGACGCTCTATCCACTGAGCCAAACCGGTTTCGGCTAATTCTTTACTTTTTAAAAAAATTGAATTTATTGGGGTGACATTGGTTAGTAAAATTCTATAGGTTTCATCTCTCCCTCTCTGAAATCAATTAAAAAAATTTTTTTGTAAAGAAAAAGGAAAAGGAGCTTCATCTCCATCTTGTGCACTGGGTGTCTTTCTGTTTCTTTCTTTTTCTCTTTAAATCAGCATGTCTGATGATTGGGGTTATCACAACGCGAACCCGAGGTGAGACACCGAGCAGGGCCGTGGGGCCTTTCATTTGGTTCTCCATTAGCCAGCCTGACCTGCCGGGCCTGTCTCCCGGACCGCCGGAGAGCCGGCGTCCTGCCATTATCTTTTATTATCCAGTCTCACCTATAAACCTGTTCTCACCACAAGTGTCGGCTGGCGAAGGGGAGATTAGGATGTGGGGGCCTGTGATGTCTAGGACAGTCAGAGACTCGTAAGCGACCGTGTCTCCAAGAGAACACAGGATGAGCCCACGCTGTTTGCTGCCGGGCACCTGTGACCGCACCTGCGCGTGGGCGGGGCCCTCTGATTCCTCCGCAGCCCAGCTCCTCGCGTCCTTTCTCTTTACCCCTTACTCCCTCCCTCCCTCCCTCCCCGGATTTATTTCAGTTCTAGAATGTCCCTGTTTATTCTGTGCCGCCTGCAAAGTCAATCAGAGTACATGGAACGTCATGAAATAGTTTCGTATGGTTTTACTTCAAAATATAATTAGAAAGTGGGTAAACTATAAAGCCAAAATTTTTTAATCATATAGATGACGCTTTCCTATATAACAGCAATAACCAGCTGGAAAAATACAACTTAAAAATAAGAACATGTATATAATGTCACTGAAACCGGCATGGCTCGGTGGATAGAGCGTCGGCCTGCGGACTGAAAGGTCCCAGGTTCGATTCCCGTCAAGGGCACGTACCTTGGTTGCGGGCACATCCCCAGTAGGGGGCATGCAGGAGGCGGCTGCTAGATGTTTCTCTCTCACTGATGTTCTATCTCTCTCCCTTTCTCTCTGTAAAAAATCAATAAAATTTTTTTTAAAGGATATGTATAATGTCAATGTAAAAAGGATTCCTAGGAATTACTTTAGCAAGAAATGTATATGATCAACGCAAGGAAAACTACAAAACTGAGAAAGGGCATAGAAGATCCAATTCGATGACTGTCCACTACAGAGTATGAAATACTAACAAGCTAAACACATCAATTCTTTCCCACTGTAATTTGTCGGTGTGGTGCACTAATAGGACTGTTGAGGGAAGACAGAAGAGAAATGAGTAATGAGTAATGAACATAGTAAAATATATTATAGAGCTATAATTACAGCATCTTGGTACTTCTACAAAAATAGCTGAATTTAAGTAAAAAGAAAACTGTAACCCCAAAATAAGTACTTTTTGATATGAGACTCTAATGTATAATAAAAGATCATTACAAGCTAATCAGGAAGGTAAAAATAATTTTTATTCATGATTGAAACAATTGGTTAACTTGGAGACAAAATGAACTTGGATTTTTATTTCACAAGTATATATATCAAAACAATTTCATATTAATTAAAAGCCATAGCCAGCCATAGCCGGTTTGGCTCAGTGGATAGAGCAGCAGCCCAAGGACTAAAGGCTTCAATGTTTAATTCTGATCAAGGGCACATACCTTGATTTCAGGCTCAATCCCTGGCCCTGATCAAGGCATGTGCAGGAGGCAACCAATTGATGTGCCTCTCTCCCATCAATGTTTCTCTTTCTCTGTCTCTCCTTCCTTCTACTCTCCCTAAAAATCAATGGGAAAATGTCCTTGGGTGAGGATAAACCAAAAAGAGCCATAGCCAAACATAAGTGAACTTGACTATACATCGAACCACTGAAGAGAGGAGTTTGGAAATTAGAAACATTAAAGGAGAAACACAAGAAATTAGAAACACCAGTAAACTATCCCAAGAGTTCTTCCCTGCCCTACAGGATGGGCTGACTTACATATTGTTACCCCCAAAGGGACAGTGCTGATGCCGTGGGTCAGGTAGGAAGGTACCACAACCAATAAATGCCAAGAAGCTCAGTGGCTTCCATAATAAAGCTTCCTGTTCTAATGAATTCCAGTGTGGACTGAGCAGCCTTCCTCCAGCTCAGACCCTCCCAAGGTTACTGAGCAGTGGGAGAGACATGATGGCAGGGCCTTGGTTCCACCTGAGAGTGACACACAGTTTGGCGTGTTCAAGTACTTACACTGAAAGTTGTTTGGAGCATGAAGTATGCTGGGTAGGGCTCAGTCAGGGAGGCAGCGCTCAGTGCCTGAAGACGTATTAGTCAGCATAGGCTAAGCTCTGCTGCAGTAACAAATCAGCTTCACCATCCTAGTAGTTGCCCCAAGAATGGGCCAACCATGCCCCTGCACTGAGAAAGTCCTCACAAAAGGTTGCAGTGGATTTCAGGGCAACTGTCAGAACAGGGACTATGGACAGGAAGTGACAGCATCTGCTAAAGAAGGGGAGCACATGATATCTGGGGAGCACCAACTGTCTCTGCCTCAGATGCACAGATGCAAACTCCAGAGGATTATTCTGGTTGCAACCGATCAGAAAACAACTCAGCATCTGGAATAAACTGAACAACCAGCTCCATCCAATCTATTCTTGCAAAGACACTCTTAAAACCAAGGCGAAGATTGCTTGGGGAATCTGCTCCTCCGACCTGCGCTGAGGCCCAAAGATGCTTCGTGAAAGGTGCCCCGGACCAGCTCACGGGTGTGGGGGTGGCTGGTAGGGGGAACGCCCTGCTACTTTGGGGGGATCCCACAAGGAAAAGACATGGCGCCCATCCTCGAGTAGTAGGTGGTCTCTGGGGGTGACAGGCAAGCACCTGCTTCTGAACCGCTTACCACAGGCCCCTAAGAGAAGCAGCGGGGGCACTACACGTCCCCCCGGAGGTCCTCGGGGGGCTCTGCCATGAAGGGGAGGCCTGTACCGAGGCCAAGAGACAATCAGACATTTTGTCATGAGCGCGAGCAATCGGGGTCAAAGCCACTGCTGGCTCACGGGGCTCCCAACAGCTGGTGCGTTAGGTTAATAATTCATACAAAGAGGACACACCGAGTTACGGTTTAAACTATTTAACGCTGAAAACTTTAAGTGACACATGATTTCACCACAAGGATTTTTTTTTTCCAGTTTGTAACGTATTTTAAGATTTACTGATTGGTTTTTGGAGGTAGAGAGGGGAAGGGAGAGGGAGAGAGAAAGTAACATCTACGCGAAAGCAGAATATCGATTGGCCACCTCCTGCACGTCCCCTTACTGGGGATCAAGCCGGCCACCCGGGCATGTGCCCTGACCAGGAATCAAACCAGCTATTTTCTGGTGCGCGGACAAGACCCCACCCACTGAGCCACACCAGCCGGGGCAGTTCGTGAAATTGTTGTTTGTCTGACTGAGTGGCCTCGTGTTCTGCCCCTCTCCTCCCCAGAGTGCTGAGTCTCCACGTTCCCCGTTACGTAACCGCCCGGAGATCATTAACCTGCACCAAGCCTGCTGTCTCCTTGGAGAAATGTGCAGCATCCGTGTCCGAAAACACAGAGTGGAAAGTTGCTTGCTGGGGCTCTTACAAACTGAAGGCAGAGAGCCAACCTCATGTGACATGCTATGAGGGCTTCTAACTCAGAACCATCCACACTTCTCTCAGTTTCTTCACTTTCTCCCAACATGTGGAGCACATACAACACACACACAGTGTGCACTTAATTAGGCAAAAGGTCGCTAGAGCCCTCCCCAGCAGGCACAACAGAAAGCCTAGCAAACTACTCATCCCAATGAGTGCTAATTAAACGTGCCCAGCAAACAGACACCACCACAGGCGGCAGTCCCCGAGAGACTGGCTTAGGAACGCTCCCGTCGGTTAGGAAAGTGGTGAATGTGGCTGCACACAGCTCCGGCCGCGGGCTCTCCCGTGCCTTCTGTGGACACGCGTGGTCAGCGGCACCAGCAGCTGCCCAGATCCCTGTGACTAAGCGTCCTCTCTGCCTCCTCTTCTCTCCCCTCCCCTCCCACAGCCGGCCAATCTCCCAGGCCTGCGGGTTCCACCTCCAATAAGCCTCTCACTTAAGGAAGCCCATCCTCATCACATTCCACCTGACCCATCTGTCTCCGGCCCTCCTACCCCTGCCCCTACCCCCCCCCCCCACACACACACACAAACACACACCCGGACAGTGATGTCCCTAAACCATAGAGCTGGCCATCTCCCCTCCACGAAACACTCTGGTGGACTTCCACCTGCCCTCAAATTCTGGGGGAGCCTCACACATGTCCTGGGGGGCTCATATGTTCTCTACCATTGTTTCCCGCTTAACTTGGTGTTTTCGTTTTTCATGATCACCTTGTTTAAGATCATCAATAGAAAAATCAACGGAACATATTCTGGCTCATCCGAATGACCACGTGATGACCAAACGCTGCCACGTTATGTCACCGTATGCTTGTGTTGATGATGCAGTAGGCAACACGAAATATATTTTTAACTCTCACAGGCTGACGAGAAAAATAACAAATCAGACTACATATGGGGAGAGGAAACTGGTGAGAGCATCGAGCCATCATACAACTCAGGTGGCATAGCACCTAGCATCCCAAATTCCCAAGGACCCGGACAGCGTCTCTCCCGCCTAAAAGGCAATCCTTTCATTTACAATAATATCTGCTCAGAGCTTTAACTTCGCTACGTCCTCAGAGCAGGACCAGGCACAGTTTGTCAATGAGGAAACAGAGGCTCAGAGTGATTGGGTACCTTGCTCCGAATCACACAGCTGTGACGTTTCGGAGCCAACATGCGAAGGCAGTTCTGATGGACTCAAGAGCTCGAACCCCCGAAATGACAAACTACATGGCACCCCGCCACGCACAGAGCGCCTGAGCCCATCAGCCTCCTTGAGCGCGCAGCCTTCAAGACCAGCCAAAGCGGCTCTGGAGGCCTCGCTGGCCCTTCCTACAGCCGCTGAGCTGGTGCTCTCTCCATCCCCTCCCTGACTCCACACACCACGAACCCCACCCCCCACCCCACCATCCCTGAGACACTGCCGGTTCTCGTGGGCACGGGTTTTACAGGCTTGCTCGGTACCGTCAATGAGGCCATGAAAAGGTTTTCCCTTTTATCATCAAACAGCCCTCAGAGGTCGGCTGGACAGTTATTAGTAAGTTAATAAAGGTGCGCACCCCCCGAGGTTCCCAGAGAAGTCAAAGACCTGCCCCAGGACACCAGGCAGCCTCACATCTCCGGGCCTTTCTTCCAGCCTGGGAAGACCAGGTTTGCTTCGTCTGGCAAAGGGGCCAGCGCCTCAGACCCCGGCTCCCGGGACTGGTGTCTCCTTCTCTCTTCCACTCTCCTGGTGCCTCCCTCCTCTGCCCTACATTACCAGGTAGCTTAAAAAATACAATAAAAATAAAAATAAACTTTCCCAAGAACTCCCCCACACGCTTTCCCACCAGATGGGCCAAATTTAGACCACCAAAGGAAAAGGTGGGGAAACTCTGACACCAGACATCATGGCCCCCTGGATGCAAGGAAAGGAAACCTCTGCCCACAGCAGCCCATCCAAACCCTGACTCGGTGAGCCCACGGCCGGCCGCGGCCCCCTGGGTGGCCGGGCGGGTGGAGACCAGGCCCACTCCTGCCGCCTGTGGCATGGCGTGTCCACTGGCCACGGCAGCCTTTTCTTCCCTCCTAGTGGCTTTAGAAAGAAGCTGAGACCTTTAACCAGCTCGCCATTGCACCAGAAAAAAAAGCAAAACATGTACCGGAAATATCCAATGTTTAGGAAAACATGAGGGGAGATTCCTTGAACTGGGAAAAAGAGTTCAAGAGGGATGAGAGAAGCCAAGATATGAGATCTCGGGACAACTGAGGAACTCTGAGGCTCAGACTAGCTGGGTAACAACGTGGTTTTGCTTTTCTGAGCAGAGCGCCCAAGCACCATGCCACCCCTTCTGCTGGGCACTGCGCGCAGCACTGAAGGCACAGAGATGAGGGGGCAAAGGGGCGCAGAACCCTCCCTGTAACCCCGTGCCTGGGCATAGGGCTCCCGCTGCCCGGGAGGATGCACCTTGTGGGAATGCGTACAAAGAAAGGCTCTCTACGGGCCGGCTCAGCCTACCCAAGATTAACGATAGTTTTCCTCCGATCCCATGGGAGAGAGAAATAATGTTGCCAGTGAGAGGATCCATGTTTTTTTGGTTGTTTGTTTGATTGATGGATTGGTTCTCTAGAATCCCGTCCTGGAATAAGAATCCCCATGGAAGTGTTTTGTTAGGAAGTATCACTAGGAAGACGGGGAGGGGAGGGAAGAAGTGAGAGGAGAAAGAAAAGCAAGCCCAGCAAAGACCCACGGAGGCCAACTGACACAACTCCACCGTGGTCCCTGCCGACAAAGGATGTCCCGTCCCCGGTGTCCCAACCAAGGGCAAGGGCGCTGGACTGTTTATACTGCGGCGCGTCTGTCATTGGTCAGGCTGCCCCCGGGGAGATGTCAATTCCCAGACACTCCGGCTCTCCGCTCCTTCCTCCAGCCACGCTGACTCCAGCGGCCCACGGTCATCCTCCAACCAAGAGGGGGGCTGGCCGTGGGACCAGGGTACCGATGGGCACCAAGGTCTCTGAGGAAACACTGCGTAGCACGAAGCCTCTACGACAGCCCGCTGTCCAAGATCGCTTTCTCCAAGGGTTGCCAAAGTTTTGGCCATGATAACGCTGTTATTCTCTTATTCTGCAGCCCCGTGGGGTTCTCAGGCAGGAACCCTTACCAGCTATGCCCTTCCGTTAGCTCGCCATCAAAGACCCTGACCCACCGGCCTTTCCACCTAAATAGGAGTTACCTAGCACCTTCCAGCAGTCGTGTCCTGCCCCTGCTCTTTCCCCAGTGGAGCGCCATGCTTGGCTACTGTTCTAGGTGCCCCACTGATGTGACCACGATCGTTCACACCACACCAGCCCACCAGACCAGCTCCGCGGGCAGTAACATCAAAGCACAGGACCACCAATGCCAGCATTCGCCCGGGAGCCAGCAATGAAGGCAGGACCCAGCTTCGATGTGACAGCTGTCATCCTGGACCACACCTCAAAGGAAATGGGGCCAAAGGGGGGGGCGGGGAGAGGGTGACTAATGAGGGGATGACTAACAACTGAGTTCCCTCCACAACTTCTCACCCCCCACTCCCAACAGGTGGGTACTCTGAGAAGGTGTCCCCGGCGCCTCTGCCCACCTCACAACACCGCCCCCACCCAGCGCCAGACGTGGAAGGAAGGCAGGGTAAATGCGCTCCTATATTTGTGGTTAATTAATGGGACAGTTCACCAACTCAGTTTGTTTGTTTTTTTCCTGTGGATTCCCAAATGCTTTGCCTCTATCCTTTCTCCTGATGGTCCTCAGCGTGTTTCTTTGCCTAGCTCTAAGGAGAGCTCCCTTCCCTTTAGCCTTTAGCTGGGTCAGCGAGCTCTGGAGACCTGGGTTCAAATCCCGGCCCTACCGCTCCGGGCCCGGTGGCCCTGGGCAAGCCAGGGGTCTGGGCACCTCGGTCCTCTCCGCTGGCACAGCCGGGCTCAGTTGGTGCAGCGGGTGAAATGGGGTCAGCTTTAGGGAAAGCACCCGGCAGGGGGGCGAGGCTCAGGAAACCTCAGCTCCCTCCCCAGCGCCTTCCCCGCTGAGGTCCACCTCCCCTCGCAAGACGCCCACGCGTGTCTCCGGAAGCCCCCTCCGGCTGGCGAGGGAGGGGGGCCAGCTCCGGACGGCACTGTCCCCCAGCAAGCGAGTTTGGGCTGGTGTAGACGCGTCTGCACCCGCACACACACATGCACACACACACACACATGCACACACACATGCACACGCACACTGCACCTGGGGCACCCCCGCGGGCCCATCACCCCCGCGGGTCGGGCACGGCTTCCCCACCCGGCACGGGGCGGCGTCGCAAGTTCAGGAGACAGGGTGCCCCCACCCCCACCGAGGCGGCGAGCTCGCCCGGGTCCACGCCGGGGCGCCAGGCTCTTATCCGGGGGGGCCAGCACTCACCCGGGGGGGAGCACTCACCCGGGGGGCAGGCACTCACCCGGGGGGGGCCTCACTTACCCCGGGGACAGGCACTCACCCGGGGACAGGCACTTACCCGGGGGTCAGGCACTCACCCGGGGACAGGCACTTACCCGGGGGCCAGGCACTCACCCGGGGGTCAGGCACTTGCCCGGGGGTCAGGCACTCACCCGGGGGGGGCCTCACTTACCCCGGGGACAGGCACTCACCCGGGGGGCCAGCACTTACCCGGGGGGGCCTCACTTACCCCGGGGACAGGCACTTACCCGGGGGTCAGGCACTCACCCGGGGGGCCCGCACTTACCCGGGGGGGGGGGGCACTTACCCGGGGGGCCCGCACTTACCCGGGGGGCCAGGCACTTACCCGGGGGCCAGGCACTTACCCGGGGGGCCCGCACTTACCCGGGGGGGGGCACTTGCCCGGGGGGCAGGCACTTACCCGGGGGGCCGCCGGGGGCAGGCCGGGCCGGGGGCGGCGGCGGGCGCGGGGCGGGCGCGGCGGCCGGCATGGTGCGCGCTCAGCCGGGAGGGCGGCAGCGGCGGCGGCGGCCGCGGCTCGGGCAGCGGCTCGACGGTCCGGCGGGCGCGACGCGAGCAGCCAGGAGCCCCGCCGGCTCCCCCGTGGGCTCTCCCGTGGGCTCCCGCCCCGCCCGCCGCGACCACGGGACCGGCTCCTCCGGGGGCGCCGGGCTTAGCAACCGCGCCCGCCCGCAGCTCCCGCCCCTGCGCCGGCCGGGTGCGCGCCGCGGGGCCCCGGAGACCGGGCGGGGCCGGCGAGGACGTGCGCTCGCACCCAGCACCGCGGGCGCCCGGAGGCGGCCCCGGGGACCCCGGAGCCCCGCCCGGCCCCGCCCTCCACTCCCTCCCGGCGCCGCCGCGGAGCCAGGCGGTCCGGCTTTGAACGCGCGCCTCGCCCACGCGCTCCGCCGCGGGCGGACCGAAGCCGCCCCAGCGCCCCGCCGTCCCGGCCCCTCCCGGCAAGTCCGGGCTGCCCTTCCTCCCACCCCATTCCCGCCGCTGCTGGCACACTGGCTCTAAGAGGGCCTCAGCTGCCCTCCATCCCGGGTGTCCCCCGGATTCAGAGGCCTGCGCACACTCTGGCCCACACTCGTGGCCTCAGAGACACGGGCTGCAAAGCATCCCTCCAGCGCTCCCCCACTACACACATGTACAAACACACACACACACACACATACATACACATACATACATACACACACACACACACACACACACACACACACACACGTCTTCCGGGTACCATCGGCTGCTCAGTGCCCCTTGCCCTGTTACAGTATATCCCTATGCCCCTTCCCAGCACCACGTGCCCAACCTTCCAACCTTAATCTTTGTAGATCCCCAGGTCTGTAGCCACACAGCCAGGGAAGGGGGTTGAGGGGTCACCGCATACCACATTCTCCACTGGCTCCAGGGAAAGCCATGCCCTCCTCTCCACACGTCCACAGCCTGGTCTTTTTTTCTCCTCCTCCTCCTCTATTGTTTAAAGTGTCATAGGTAGTATGACCTATGTCTCCTTTTTTCCCCATTGCTCTCTCCCTGGCTACCCCCCCCCCCCCACACACACACACACATGCCCTCACCCGCCTAGTGTCTGTGTCCATTGGTTATGCTTATATGCATGCACACAAGTCCTTTGGTTGATCTCTTACCCCTTCCCCTCCCCCTGCTTTTCCTCTGAAGTTTGATGGTCTGTTCCACGCTTCTCTGTCTCTGGATCTATTTATGTTCATCAGTTTATGTTGTTTATTGTAGTCCATAAATGAGTAAGGTCGTGTGAAATTTATCTTTCTCCAACTGGCTTATTTGGCTTCGCATAATGCTCCCCATGTCCATCCGTGTTGTTGGGAATGGTAAGAGTTCTTTCTTTCTTTCTTTCTTTCTTTCTTTCTTTCTTTTTTTTTTTTTTACAGCAGTGTCGTATTCCATTGTGTAGATCAAGCATGTCAAACTCAAAGGCTAATATGGGCCACATAAATGAGGCATGTGGTCCTCGGGCCGCGAGTTTGACATGATTGGTGTAGATGTACCAGAGTTTTTTAATCCACTCATCTGCTGTTGGGCACATAGGCTGTTTCCAAATCTTAGCTATTATAATTGTGCTGCTAGGAACACAGCACAATTATCTGTAGGTTCAGGCATCCACTGAGGGTCTCAGAACATATGCCCTGTGGATAAGAGGGGACTAGTGTGTCTGGAAATTTCTTTCAGGGGAAGTGTCCCTCATGTGCATAAATACTTTCCAGCCACTCTTCCTGGCCCTTCCATTTACATTTTAGGAGCAACGAAAACAAAGAAATTGAGTCCTAGGAAATAATTAAACTTTTGTGGAGGAGAAATCTGATTTCTCGCAGAGGCAGCAGTCCAGCAGTGTTTAATGATTGGCGAGGTCATCATTTATATGTTGACTAGTGATATGCTTTAAACAATGACAATGAACACCTTCACTCAAATAATCAGGTTACCGCAAAACAAAACAGTGAGGGATAAACCGGATGCATCTGGGTGAGCACTGGAAGAAATTGCTAATTGCTTACTCAATACCTATTCTCTCTTTCTGACCCAGTAACAGACCCTGATTGTCAGCCAAGCACACTGCAACCTAGAATAAAGAGTAGATTTCCCCGCCTCCCTTGCAGCTATATGACCCGTCCCTGGCTAATAGAATTGGAAGTGTTGTGTCAGAGTTTCAGATGGGCTCCTTAAAGATGCAAATGCTCTTACTAGATATACTCCTTTGTTCCTCTCCACCTCCTGCTTTGGTCCTGGGTTTCAGACATCAAGTCCGTGGTAGGTCGTATTATTACTTTCAACTCTTCACTCTATCCCTCAGTAGAATTAGACAACCACCTTTTGTAGTACATGGAGTCATGGAGTGCACGTCCCTAACCTTGATTTTCAGCTCACTGACTTTGGCCAATGGGGTGTTATTGGACGTAATGTGAAGAGAGGGTTGGAATGTGCTCCTGTGGGTGGGTTTGCCCTTGTGTGCTCCTCTCAATTACCCAGGTAAACTACCTGTCCCAGAAAAATGTGGGGAAACACGCAGCAGACCTCAACTTCAACTGCTACGTTCATATGAAGAGAAACATTGAGTCCTCGCTAGTTTGGCTCAGTGAAAAGAGTGTCGGCCTGCAGACAAAGGGTCTCAGGTTTCATTCCGGGCAAGGGGTGGGCAAACTACGGCCCGCGGGCCGGATCCGGCCCATTCGGCTGTTCTATCCGGCCCGTGGAGCCAAAGAGCGGAGGGTTCTCTTGCTCTCCCCTCCACTCCTTCACCAGCAGCCCAAGATGAGAGTGCCAGCATGGTCAGGCTGCTTTTGTTCCGGCCCTCCGGTCCAGTTTAAGAACCCATGGTGGCCCTCGAGTCAAAAAGTTTGCCCACCCCTGGGCTAGAATGACCTTCAAAGCCCTTCAACTTCTGGTCTTGTCTATCTGCTAACCCTCCCCTTCTGCCATTTTTGCGTGGATACGCAAGGCGCCAGCTACTGCAATGTCCTTGCCTTGTCTTGGCCACCCTGTCTTTCCCCGCACTGTGGCTCCATCTGCCCCTTGCAGCCCTGACTCTGCCACCCCCTCCTCACAATGAGAAAACAGCCAAGCCATGATTCAAATCTCAACCATTCTGCCCTCCTTACCCCGAGAAAGATAGGAAAGTAGGGTGCTTGGAATGACTGCATGGCCAATCTGATCTCTCCCCGGTGCTGACACCTAACCCAGTCGCTGGCACATTCCATTCAGCCCGTGATTCTTATCCGCCTTGAAGTCAGCCCAAATGCCTCAGCCTGGTGTGAGAGACTCGCCACCTCATGCAACCCAAGTCCACACTAGTGAAAGGTTTTCAAAAAGAAGACGTCAAAACCACTGCATGGATAAAATACTAGCAGAGGATTTCCTGTGGGCGTCTTTAATGCGTGCAATCTACCTTCTCACTCTAGTTCAGAAAACTGTGTGTCAGATGGATGGAGACATGATGTAAGGAATGCATCAAAGCATGTTACCTTCCTGGATACAAGCTCTTGCTTTCAAACGAATCCCAGTGTCTGCTGAAACTGCCACCTGGGCCATCCTGATGCCCAGAAATATGGCACTCTTTGCTGTAGAGGCAAGATGCAGATCATTGTTTCTGTATTATGGCAATAAAACCTCATTCATTTGCAAACCTGCTCATGAGTTTTCAAGTTGGGAACAGTAACAAAAGGGAAGTCCAAGACATTCTCAAGTCCTTGTAGTCTCATTGTAGATTCAGAACAAGATTTCAGGTATTACAGGATACTATGTTACTTTTATTTATTTGAAAGTCGTATTCTTTTTTAAAACATATTTTATTGATTTTGTTTTTACAGACAGGAAGAGAGAGAGCCAGAGAGCCAGAAACATTGGTGAGAGAGAAACATGGATCAGCTGCCTCCTGCACAGCCCACACTGGGGAATGTCCCCTTGACCGGAATTGAACCTGGGACCCCCTCAGTCCAAAGGCTGATGCTCTATCCACTGAGCCAAACCGGTTTCGGCAATACTATGTTACTTTTAAAACTTACTCAGAATTTCTGACAACACTGCCTATAATTAGATAGAAGAGCTAGGGAACTGAACTGGGCCTAATGCTGAAAAGGTGAGGCTCTAGTACAAAAATACGTGGGTTCTCTATTGAAATCCCCAACTTTCCTTTAAAAAAAACCAAAAAGGCCGAAACCAGTTTGGCTCAGTGGATAGAGCATCAGCCTGCTGACTGAAAGGTCCCAGGTTCGATTCCGGTCAAGGGCATGTACCTTGGTTGCAGGCACATCCTGAGCAGGAGGTGTGCAAGAGGCAGCTGATCGATCATTCTCTCTCATCAATGTTTCTAACTCTCTATTCCTCTCTCTTCCTCTCTGTTAAAAATCAATAAAATATATTTTTTTAAAAAAGGAGAGAGATAATAAGTAAATGCTATTCAGTCCTAAGACTCCAGGATAAGACCAATAGGCACACAAATGCACATGCACATTTACAAAATGCATGTATGATTCATGCCTATGTATGGGACACACTGACACTGAGAATGCTATAAAAATTTTCTAACTTAGGGGCTCCAATTCTCTTATATAATAAGTTAAAATAAATGTATCAATGATTCCATTGGCATTAAATTCTCCCTGCTCATCTTTATGTTAAACAAAGAATAGAAGTCATCTGGGATACGTGTGCTGTCCTCATGGTTAAACAGAGAGAAAGTGGGCAGGTATTTCCTGGTTTTAATATTTAGCTAAAGGTTGCTGCTCTAGAGCAGGGGTCTGCAAGCTACATGGACCTCACAAACTCGCCCACTGTCAGTCTGTATAAATAAAGTTTTATTAGCATACAGCCATACCTTTCATTTATATACTAGAGGCCCAGTGCATGAAATCCATGCACGGGGAGGGTCCCTTGGCCTGGCCTGTGATCAGGGCCCATCTTCCCAGGTTGCTGGCAGCTGGCTCTGCCCCCTGCCACTGACGCCGGTCACCCTGTGTGCGTGGGGCGACCAGCAGGACGATTGCATCCACCTTGGTCTGACACCACCTGCACCCATTGGGTGATTAGAGCTTGGCGGCCCAGGGGAAGGGACCAAGAGGTTGGCTGGCAGGCCCCAGTCACCTGATCAGGGCCTGTGGGTTGGAGGCAGCTACTGCACTGAGCGTCTACCCCCTGGTGGTCAGTGTGTGTCATAGCAACTGGTCATTCCACCATCCAATCTATTTGCCTATTATGCTTTTCTATATAGAGATTGTCTTTGCTACTTTTGAACACTTCTAACAGAGACTGTATATTCCACAAAGCTGAAAATATTTATTATATGGTTCTTTACAGGAACAAATTTGCAGCCCTTGCTACATTGGCAGCCTATCTAGCTAGGCTCTGTATGAAATAGAGAAGAGCAAGCCACCAAAATCTACCTATTGATAGGTTCAATAAGGATGAAAGCTCTTCCGGAGAAAAATGAAAGCTCCTCAATCTCAACTTCAAGACAGTCCTTCTGTTTAAATGTAACACTTTCCGTGTTTAGCTCACTCGCCTCTCTGAACATGCTCAAAACCTCCACCAAGTAGAGAAGATCGACATGAGGGGAGAGGCAAACATTTCCGAACTATCAGAAGCTTCCACGTGAGTCATTTCTCTTAAACTTCATAACTTGAGATAGGATCATTCTTGCCATTTTTCTGAGGCTGTCTCCTGTTTTTAAACATTTGATAAAGCTGGGCATTAGAAAGTCTGAGAAATTCACCCAAAGTCACCCAACAGCCTAATAAATCGCAGAAGCAAAATTGGAATCTGGTCTGTCTGATTTCATTGGCCATGCTCCTCCCGCCATATCTTGCTGACTGGTTAATGTGTTCATATATTTTTCCAGTTAATAATTATCAAGCACTTAATGGGTACTTGCTATGTTCAATCACTAAGGACACAATATCATTAGAAACAAAGAAGAGAAATTGATACCAAGGTAAAATCCATTTCAAATGAGATAGAGCTGACCCTCCATCCCAGGATCCCCTCAATCCGTAATCTAATTTAAAAAAATTAAGAGAAACCATATCCTTATGAAATATACTTACATGGTTCTATTTTTTCAAAAAGATTCCGTGTTGACTGATTAGACTGTAACCCTGAAATATATGCATGATGTATGTAGACAATATACAAATGTCAGAGAAGTTGCCTTGCTCATGAGATTGGAAGCCATTTCTCAAACCGACTCGGTTTCGTTTTTACCCAGATTACCTTTGAGTTTCTAGGAACCATCATATCAAACAAAATTCTGGTGGCATAGAACCCATGAGACTGTGATGAGTTACACACAGTCACTATGTCTCTAACTTGGGTGTCATTATTTTTCTTTTTTAAAAAATATGTTTTATTGATTTTTTTTACAGACAGGAAGGGAGAGGGACAGAGTCAGAAACATTGATGAGAGAGTAACATCCATCAGCTGCCTCCTGCACACGCCCCACTGGGGATGTGCCCACAACCAAGGTACATGCCCTTGACCGGAATCAAACCTGGGACCCTTCAGTCTGCAGGCCAACACTCTATCCACTGAGCCAAACTGGTTAGGCGGGTGGCATTATTTTCCAATATCATCTTGGGCAATCTTTTTGTATAAAGCTTTTACAAAGTTGGACACAACAGGAAAGAGAAATCTGTATTATGTATGTGCATGATAGAAGTTTCCTCAGCTTAGGTTTAAACCACAAAATACAACCCAACTCATTTTTTAAAATTATAGTTGACATGCAACATTAGTGTCAGCCGTAACTAATGTATTATAACTAATATACACATATTATATTTGTTTCAGGTGTAAACATAGCGATTCAGCATTTATATACCTTCCAACGTGATCACCACGCTGAGACTAGGCACCATCTGCCCTGTATGAAGTTGTTCCGTGTTATTGGCTGTATTCCCCAGGCTGCACATTCCATGCTGCGACTGGGAGTTTGTACAATTCAGTTCTTGACACCTGCATGGCACCCGGAAGGGAGAGGTGCGCTGTGATTTTCACACTCCGGGAGAAGCGGTGGTTTTGGCAGCCGGGTTGTGAACTGGGAAATAAGGACTGAGGTGAGGGCTGAGGAGCAGCAGCCACATCAGAAGCAACAAAGAGTGTTTTTATACAGTTAAAACCTGGTGCTCCCGCAGGCGCGCCCACGCACGGCTTTGCTAGGGAACCGTCCGCGGTCAGCAGCAGGCCCTCAGGGGCCGTGGCCGAGGAGCCGGTGGAAATCACAGACGTGATTGGATCCCAGTGCCGGCCCCGTCCGCATGCTGGGAGAGGAAATGGGCAAGAATGACTCTGCTTTTCCCACACTCAAGTAGAAATGTGTTGATATTAAATTATAGAGCCCTTGCTGGTCTGGCTCAGCAGAAAGAGTGCTGGTCTGGAGACTAAGAGTCCTAAGTTCAATTCCGGTCAAGGGCACGTACCTACCCTGTTTCCCCGAAAAGAAGACAGTGTCTTATATTAATTTTTGCTCCCAAAGATGCGCTAGGTCTTATTTTCAGGGGATGTATTATGTTTCCATGAAGCAGGTCTTATTTTCGGAGGATGTCTTATTTTCGGGGAAACACGGTAGGTTGCAGGCTTGACACCCACCCCTGGTTGGGGTAGGTGGGAAGGCAACCAATCGTGTCTCTCTCTCTCACATCAATGTTTCTCTCTTTGGCTCTCTCCCTCTCCCTCTCACCCTCTCTCTCCCTCTTTTCCTCTCTCTCTTTCTCTCCCCCTCCTTTCACTCTCTCTAAAAACCAATGGAAAAGTATCCTCAGGTTAAGTATTAAAAACATTTTTAGAGATGAGATTGTAAATTTTTTTTTCATGTCACAAATAATATAATCTAAAACCTATTCTATGATTCCAAACGGCAAGTGTCATTGGCATATCCTGTATCATAGAGAGTGGAGATTACAACCGCAAAGCTGAGATGTCACCATGGTAAATACTATGAAAGCAAAGCTAAGATATTCTCATTTCATTGGGAGTTGGAGCTGTGGTACAAATGACTCTGGGTAGGATTTCCCCCCCCCCCCAATATTTTCTTTCCTTTATTCATCCGAGAAAGAAGTTAATAGCAGGTTATTGAGCCTGTTTAACAGCCACAAACAGTGCGCCGGACCGCGAAGCTCTTTCCGAGGCCAGGTCCACAAAGCGCAAACCAGGAGAGCGGGCAGCTCCCTCCCCATCCACGCAGCCACCCTCCTGGGCTCCGGCACAATGTGCCTGGTGACCTCACAGACTCTGATCGGAGTCTTCGATGAGAAACTGCTCCAGAATTTCTGGGGGACAGCCAATTAGACAGGGAGAGAGGAGAGAGAGAGAGAGAGAGAGAGAGAGAGAGAGAGAGAGAGAGAGAGAGAGAACGAGCCTGCCCTACTGTTCAGGATGGAGAGATGGCTACTCTGGTGGGGGAAAAGCACAAATATCTCCTACATAATCTGAAATTATTGCTATGAGTGTTGACATTTTCATGTCATGCTTTGTAATATTTGAAAATCGTGATGGTATTTTGAACTTTAAGTTGGTACATGGTGTGATCTGTGCCACAGTGGTTCACAGATGCCTTTTTAATTCCCAAATAAGCATGTGGAACAAGCACCAAGGCACAGCGGCGACAGGCAAGCAGGGCAGTCTCGCTGGGGCTGCACAGCGTGGCCTTCTGCACGTAGTCCTCCTCTTTATGTTTGAGAACCTTCCTGGTTTGAAATTTCAAGAATTTTGCGAGTGCTCCATGAAGCTCTAGAGTGGACCATCCCACTTACTAGTGTACCCAAGTGAGTGGAGAGCATGAGAGCCAGGGGAATGAAACAGCCTCTTCTGGGTGAGAGAAGAGGATAAGAATGAAGAAAACAAAAATTCCTACCTTTGGCCCCGCTGGTGTGGCCCAGTGGTTAAGCATCGACTCATGAACCAAGAGGTCCCCAATTCCATTCCCGGTCAGGGCATATGCCGGGGGTTTCTCAGCCGATTGAGATGTTTACATTTCTCTATCTCTGTCCCTTCCCCTCTCTCTAAAAGTCAACATAAACCCTTTTTTTAAAAAAATCCTAACTTTGTTATGGTTCACTGTTAATAATGTTTTTTCTTCCAGCATTTTAGCAACAAGAAACTTGGACAAAACCCCCTCAAATTGCCCCTCAGCTTCAGAAAAGGTAGGAAAGGTAGATTTTCTTAAAAAGCTATTTTCAGGAAAGCATTTAAAAAAGCACATTTGTCTATCAAAGCAAAACTGATACTTCTATCATTCTACCACTCTTGGCAGCGTGATGACTTCTGTTTAAGAGAAGGGGCGGTTTACTCGATTCCTTTCTGTCCCTGGAGCTCTCTACTGCCGGACAAGGTGATCAGCGACCACATCCTGCAGGAACCGACAGTGTGCACCTTAGTCCTTAGGGAACAGAACTGGGAGCGTGCAAATGGAAATGTTGGTATTGAAGACAGCCTAGCTATGGTTTAAAGAATGTTTTTCTCTAGAAAAAAATAAATGAAAGTATTTGACACACCGTGACAGAAGACTTGGTCCCAAAAGATGGCACCTCCTACACCTTGAATTTTAAAGAAAGCATCACCTTGGTTCTTAGAACCTCAGCTACAGACCATCTATTACATACTAAGCTCTCTATGACTAGCTGTATGTGAATTGTCTTACTTACTCTCACAGTCATCTCTTTGTACCCATGTCAAAATGAATCAGCTGAAGCGACTCTCTAAGAAATCTCACAGTGATAAACCCAACAACAAGACGTTAATTTTAAAGACTGTAATAAAAAGATAGATGGCCTGACTGATGTGATTCAATGGTTGAGCATCAACCTATGAACCAGGAGGCCATGGTTTGATTCCAATTAGGGCACATGCCCGAGTTGTGGGCTCAGTCCCCAATGGGGGATGTGCAGGAAATAGCTGATCAATGATTCTCTCTCATCATGGATGTTTCTATCTCTCTCTCTCGGCCTCCCTTCCTCTCTGAAATCAATATATATTTTAAAAGGGACACAACTAGAGGACACAGATTCGTTTGGGGAACAAATGTCGTCAGATAACACTTGACTTCTCTTGACATTTGGGAAATTGTTAGAGGAAAGCATCTGGATCACACAGGAAATCCCAAGAGAATGCAAGTGTGGGAACTCACTGTACCATTTCCGGTTCTCAGTGAAAAAGTCCATCGTTAAGGGTGTTAGAGACAGATGTCATTGCATCATGGGACTCGCCCATAAAAAAAAAAAAAACCAGGTCAATGGGAAAAAATGTGTCCCAGGGACATAAAAATGATGCTACTCTGTTAATAGACACCAGGGACTCCTGTGAGACCTAAGCCATGGAAAACACAACATGAGTCAGGAACATTCCAGGGAACAGCCAGGGAGACGAGCCAGATGAAGCCCATTGGGCTGGAGCGCTTAGGTAGTCAGTTCAGGGGGAGCAGGCACTCCCCCCCCCAAAGGGACCCGAGGAAAAAGTTCATAGACAGGGCTGCCTGCCACATTCTCCAGTCCAACATGCACACTGTGGGCAGGATACCTTCCGTGATGGTGGCTGTCTGCCCTACTAGTCTTGGGGTGGAGGCCCAAGGTCACACAGGTGCATAGTTCCCCTGTTGAAAGCCTGGGGTAGGATCCATTGCCCTAGTTAACATGGAGCTTCATGTCTTAACAGGAAATGATGATTTTGGACTTACCTAAAAGAATAAAAATTATGTGATGAAGGGATGGCCACTCATGGCCACAGCCTGTTGAGCTTTGGCCAAGAACCGGGTTGCTGGTCCTCTCCCTCATTTGCCACGCATGCCCTCACTGCTCCTGGCCGCAGGAGGTCCTCTCAGCCCTGCCAGCTTTGTGGCAGGGGTTTCTCAGTGTGGGCGCCCTTAAGATCCCGGAGGTCCTTTGGATTCCCATGGGGTTTGCATCCTTCCCAAGATCGGCATGGAGATAAACCCCAGAAAGAGCAGCTCTTAAGACACCCCTTGAAACACTGTCCTCCAACAGCCGGTCTCTGAAGGTCTCTGCGTTTCCGAGAATTCTCTCACCACCACGGTAATGTTTATCTAGATCCTTGCCCGGTTTCATTTCTGAGTCATCTGAAAACTAAAAATTTACAAACCCTGGAAAATAAGAGACGTCAAATAAAAAACGAATAATGACAGTCATTTTAAATTACCATATGCAAATGAACTGTCTTTTTTCCCCCTTATATTTTATTGATTTTTTACAGAGAGGAAGAGAGGGGGGATAGAGAGCTAGAAACATCCATGAGAGAGAATCATCGACCAGCTGCCTCTTGCACATCCCCCACTGGGGACGTTCTCGCAACCAAGGTACATGCCCTTGACCGGAATCGAACCTGGGACCCTTCAGTCCTCAGGCCGACGCTCTATCCACTGAGCCAAATGGTTTAGGCTGAACTGTCTTTTTTAAACACGTATTTATACGGGGTGTTTCTTTTTTCCAATAAAAGTGTGCTTTTGCAGTCTTTGGAGAGTAACAAAAAAATCTTAAAGAAAAAAATAGATAATGACAGCAACCTAACTATAGATAGGAAGGGATGGTGGGCTCCCCAGAAATTTTATTGTTACAATTTTTATTTTTTCTTCTCTCGGCCCTTGCATCTACTCCTTCACCAGGTCCTGTCAATATTACCTCTAAAGTAGCAAATCCACCCACATCTGAGCTACCAGCACCCTGATCTAACCTCCTGTCACCTCCTGCCTGGATCACGGCCATGAGCCCCTTCATTTGTATATCTCTGCTTAGAACCTTCCCTTCGCCCAGCTATTCCACACCAGAAGATGGGGGAGCATTTCTTGTAATGCAAATGTGACTGAGTCATGCTCTTGCATAAAAGTCTTGCATAAACATTTGAAAAGATGCTCCCCTGTTTACTCATTTGAATAATGCAAATTAAATACACAGTGAGATACCACTACAAAGCACACAAAGATAGCTAAAATTAAATAGATGCAAAACACAGCTGAAGCTGAAACCGGTTTGGCTCAGTGGATAGAGCGTCGGCCTGCGGACTGAAAGGTCCCAGGTTCGATTCTGGTCAAGGGCACGTGCATTGGTTGTGGGCACATCCTCAGTTGGGGGTGTGCAGGAGGCAGCTGATCAATGATTCTCTCTCATCGATGTTTCTAACTCTCTATCCCTCTCCCTTCCTCTCTGTAAAAAAAATCAATAAAATATATTTTTTAAAATATGCAAAACACAAACTATAGGTGAGTCTGGAGAGAGACTGAAACACTCAGACCCTGCTGGTGAGGATGTAAAATGATGCCACCATTTTGGAAAATAGGTTTACAGTGTCGACTAAAGCTAAGCATCATCCATCTTGTGACCCAGCAATGATGTCATCAATGTATTCCAAAAACACATATTTATCTAGACACCGTCACAAGTATTCCCTACAACTCATAATGAGAAACTACCCACATGCTCATCCACACTACAATGGATAAACCAATTTTTGGTATAGTCATGCAATGAGAATGGACAGTCTGCAGGTATAACTATAACAGGTGAATCTCATGGACACCATTTTGAGTAAGAGAAGCCAGATAATAGAGTATGTATTGTCCAATTTTATTTGTATAATGTACAAAAGCAGGCTGGAAGGAGTAGATAAAGGAGAGATTATATTCTACACTCTAAAAGCTCATCTGAGCAAAGTATTTCCAATGGGCTGGTTTGGGGGAGGCACAAGAAACAGCCAGTCTGTGGGCTGGTTGCCTTAGATATTGTCTAGGAGTCCACTCTAGAAGGACAAGCAGGATTTAGGACTGGAGAGGCTGAGCCGACTGCCTGAAAGTCTAACATTGTGCCAAGGGCTTGACCTACATTATCTTAATGACCTTCAGAAACCAGGAGTCAGCAGTTACAATGAAGAAGCCCTCGCCTGATTGGAGAGAGAACTATGGGTTCACCAGGGGTGGAGGCTTTATCCCAAAAGCGCCCTGCAAGAAACATTGGTCCTCGGACTGTAGGGCCCTGGGTTCAATTCTGGTCAAGGGCATTACCTCTGTTGTAGGCTCCATCCTTGGCCCTGATTGAGGCCACCAATCGATGGTCTCTCTCACATTGATGCTTCTCTATCTCTCTCTTCCCTTCCACTCTCTCTAAAAAGAAAGAAAAATTCAATGGAAAAATTACCCATGGGTAAGAATTAACAAAACAAACATAAAAAAGGAAAAAGTAAGAAATGAGAGGCTGGAGCGCAGATTTCTTGTAAGGTGGGCTTTGTGTATGGTTATAGACCTAATGACACTGATCTTCAGACATTCTTTTACTTACAAGAGGCCAATAATGAGAACAGCCGGCTACAAAACTTAAAATTAGCAGTTAGAAGTAAAAAATAAATAAATATGAGCTATGCTTATTTAGTATACCACACCCCCTGGTAATGTACCTTGTTTAATGCCTCCTACTGAGCTGGCATTTAGTAAATGCCAGTTTCCCCACATGAGACTCTTTTATCAGCTACACAGAAAAACAGCAGCACGATGGGAATCAGAAAACAAACAGAAAAATTGAAAAATGGCAGAGAACTTGACGGAAATACATTTTAAGAAAGGATATACTTAGTGTGGCTTACTTCCTCGCCCAAACCTAAAGGATGGTTTACTTAGTGCTAATTAGAAGACCAGTGGGAAACTCTGCAAAGTGAGGTAATTCTCATCCAAATTATATAATGAAACACACCAAATCATATAGCAACGCCAAAGTGTTCCTACGCAATGATCTAAAAACTTTTCAATGAAAGGAAAGGTTTCATGAACAAAAACACAACAGAACCAACTATTAGAATAAATAATAGAGTTTATCATGGTTTTCAAAAACATTAACATAAAAAAATCAGTTACAGAGTTTTAGTTTCACGAAATGGAAAGGATTATGGAGATAGATGGTGGTGATGGTTGTACAACATTATGAACGTATTTAATATAACTCACTGTACACTTAAGATGGCTAATGTAGTAAATTTTATATTATGTGTATTTTGCCACAATTTTAAAAATCAAAGAGAAAATCAATAGCAACTCAACCATTTTGGGAAAAATCATTGAGCAGTATCTACTAAAAATTACCATATGCAAAATCTATTCTACTCCTAGGTATATGGAAATACATACATATGTTCACCAAAAGATATGAACAAAGATGTCTGTATACCATATTATTCATAATAGCCATAAATCACACACTACCCAAATGCCCATCGATCATAGAATGGTTTAAATAGATGGGGATACATTCACACAATGAAGTACCATCAACAAAAATGAGTGATTTACATCCAGAAACAATACGCATGAATCTCATAAACACACTATTGAATTTTAAAAGAAGCCAGATGCAAAAGTACAAACTGATCCCATTCATATCTATATCCTATATAATAAAAACCCTACTATGCAAATCAACCAGAGGAACGACCAGTTGCTATGATGCGCACTGACCACTAGGGGGAAGATGCTTAACACAGGAGCTGCCCCCTGTTGGTCAGGGAACCCCCACAGGGGACCACCACTTAGCCAGAAGCCGGGCTCACAGCTGGTGAGCACAGCAGTGGTGGCGGGAGCCTCTCCTGCTTCCGAAGCAGTGCTAAGGTGGTGGCAGGAGCCTCTCCCACCTCCGCTGCAGGCGGATAGTAAGGAGTGAGGGGTCCTGGACTGCAAGAGGGATGTCGGACTGCCAGCTTAGGCCCGCTCCCAAGGGATCCTGGACCCTGGACTGTGAGAGGGCACAGGCCAGACTGAGGGACTCCCCTCACTGGGCAATATATATATATGACTAATATGCAAAGTGTCCCCTCAGAAGTTCGACCAGTTGACCCCCAATCTGATTGCTTGCTATGATGTGCACTGATCACCAGAGGGCAGCACGGAATGAAGGAAGCCCCAGCCGGTAGCCGGAAGGCCTCGATTGGCCCTGATCACTGGCCAGACATAGGGCCCCTACCTGTGCATGAATTTTGTGTACCAGGCCTCTAGTAAGGTATAAACCAGGCAAAACTAATATAAGAAGTTAGAAGGCAGGGTAGTCATAGTTATCATTGTGGGAGTTGTGACTAGAAAGAGGCTGGGGGGACAAGGCGGGCTCTAGGGTCTTATGACATTGACATGCTCAGCTTATAGAAATTCATTGAGTTATCCTCTTATGATAGGTTCACTTCTCTGTATCATATGTTTAAAATAGATAATCTCATTTCTTTACCTAAGCAAAAACTAATTAGACAATCTTCTAGGAAATAAAACACCACTTAAGGGGATCAGAATGTGCCATCCTAAAATATGCCACTTGGCATAAAGGGTTATTTGTTGCTGAAGGCAATTGAGAGAGAACAGGCATAAAGAACGCTCTCTACCCTCCGCTATCTGCCTAAAGACAGGGTTTAAATTTCCCTTCCTAATGGCAACATAAATTTCCATTTGTACAGGTGTCTCCTTCTCCCCTGCCAGGAAGATTCTTAATTACCAATCTTCCCAACAGAGAAGGCACCAGCATAACTCTACATGACAAATCTTAATAAACGATCCTTTACCTTCCATTACTTTCCCCCATATGTTTACCTTGCCACACTTACTGCCCTTAAAAGAACAGAGCTAAAAGAAAAGAAAGCAAAGGCCACACCCAACCCCCCACCCCAGGAGACCTGGAGCTTCCAGCAGATGGCTGCCACACTTAACCAGACCCTAGTTTCCAAATCATATGGGAAATTTCTAGAAGAGCATGCCTGTCGGCTCAGTTCCCTGCATCACCTGCATTGCTTCCTAGGGGGTCCTTTCAGATCAGGCTGAGAGCCTGCTTCTCCCCTGGGGGAACTCAGTACCACCTGCTCATGCTACAGCCGCCATGGGTGAGCTCACAGGGCAGAGGGGTGACAGGCCGACCCCGAGCATTGAGGGACAGGACAGGTCATATACCAATGGCAGGGAATGAGGAAATGGAGATGCACTTTTATTATTAAGTGACAAATAACTACACTGGATCAGGAGATTTCAGTCTGAAAAGATGGCTCCTGGAAGGGGAAGAGGTTGAGAAGTGTGTTTCTCCAATAAAGCCAGCACAAGGAGTCTCCCCAATGGCCATGTATGTCATGGGTTGTAGCTGCTTGGCTATACAAAGAGGTGAGATTTCTTTCTGTCTTGGCAGTGGCTTAGAGCAGTGGTCGGCAAACTCATTAGTCAACAAAGCCAAATATCAGCAGTACAACGACTGAAGTTTCTTTTGAGGGCCAAATTTTTAAAACTTAAACTTCTTTTAACGCCACTTCTTCAAAATAAACTCGCCCAGGCCGTGGTATTTTGTGGAAGAGCCACACTCAAGGGGCCAAAGAGCCACATGTGGCTCTCGAGCTGCAGTTTGCCAACCACGGGCTTAGAGGATTGCCTGTGCTGGCTTATTCGATCACGTTTTGATTAAACAGTAATTAAAGTGTTGTCTTTCTCTACTACCTTTGCAACAAGGACTTCTGGGTCAGAAGAAGATTGTTTTTAATCTAGTTTCCTAATGCAGTATAGTTTAAGATTGCTGGTGTAGGGGAGAAAAAAAAATCCTTCTCCTCTACCCATCCTAGGTTCTTCTGGGGCCGTGTACAAAAGACAAATGAACAAGAAAAAAAACAAGAAGATGTTTATTCATTTGTGTGTCTCTCATAACAAGGGAGCATTCAGTGGTGAGAATCTCAAAAGGGTGGTTAGACCTGGGGCTTCTAGCACCTTCAAAATAAGAATAATGCCTTTCTAGAGAAGTGACAGAACAAGGGGAAAGGACTTTGAGTGTCTGGGGCAGCAAATTGCAGGGAGGCAAATTATGAAGAAACTAATGATAGGTAAAGGGCTAGTTAGTAAGGTTTGTGAGGTGATTCCTTTAGTGTCCTCTCTGGGTTGATACTGGTCTGGAGTTTTCTCCGATGATCAGCTTTCATTTTTTCCTGGTAGAGAGGGACAGGTACAGATCTAGGTGCTGAAGGTACAGAAGTGAATAAAACAGACAACATTCCAGCTCTCAAGGAACTTATGCTCCAATGTGAGAAGACATATAATAAAGCAGAAAACAAACCAATGAGATAGCTACTCATTGTGATAAACCCTATACAGTGAAGAAAGCAGAGAGCTGGGACAGAGAGCGACTAAGGAGCTAAGAAAGGTGAGCTTCTCAAGTGCTTCTGGCCTGGCCTGGTCTTGGCAACTGAAGACTCCAGTCCTCGTCCTCCCAGGGAAGAAGAGGAGCACCTTGGGGAGTGGGGGTGGATCCCTCTGTCATTTCAGCAGATTGTTGTCATCTGAGCCCTGTTGCTAAGGCAACCCAGACGTGCCTCAGGCAAACCTCCCAGAGAGCTTGGTACCCAGGTAAGCAAAGCCAACTGCTGCTAAGCAAGACAGCTCTCACCCAGAGCACCATGGTGTCTGGATGGTCTCGCCCAGTAGGTCCCTGAAGGAGAGAAAGGAAGAGAAGCGCTCGTGAGGGGCAGAGTCTGAACTCCTGGTCCATGGAAGAAGACAAGACTGAAACGTCTTTTCAGAAAGAACAGTGTCGACAGCAGCAATGCTAAGCATGAGGACTAAGCAAATCTTGGCCAGAAAGACTGCTCCATGTCTCTCTTGTTTACACCCTCCCTTTCAGCTGATTTCGCCCTTGTGTCCCTTTGATTATGATGTGTCTACATGTGATTTCTTTTCATTTCCGGTTGTCCTTTCAACTCCAAAAGTTCTATTCACATCCTTTACATGATTTCTATCTTTTGATTGCTGGTCTCTAGCCAGGCGGAAGCCATATCACTTTTTATGACGTAGCCTTGGAAATGATGCAGTGTTTCTTCTGCCATGAGCTATTGTTCCTGGTTTCATTGAGTCCCCTGGCCCTGGGACTACAGGGCAGGTACAATGGCCATGAACATGAAGCCTGACAGAGGAGGTGAGGGTGTGGGAACTGAATTGGCTGCTCAGAAAGGAGAATTTACCAGCCTCTAGCCATGGCCTCAAGACTGGATCAAGACAGTCTTTGTTAGAACTACAACACACAAGGTCTTATTCCCTGTTGTCTTATGGACTTTATCCTACAAGACACGTACTAAGCAGCAGCCAGAGGCAGAGATCTTGCGGCATTTGAAAACACTTATAGGCTCAAAGACGAACGTGTTAGTGGCTGCTGCCCAAGACGCAAAGTAACAGTTGGAACAAACAATAGACCAGCCTAAAAGCTTGTGAAAAAAGACCAGGGGGGAAATCAGAAAAGGGATATACCAATTATTATTAATTATTGGAATTAAAAATCCATTAGGGTGTTCCAGTTACTATGGCTGCACAGAAAACTACCCCAAATCATCGTGACTTAAAAAATATGTATTTTGCTTACAGGTCTATAACCGGATTGGGCCTGGGTGAGCAGGTGTCTCTATTGACATCACAGGGACAAGGACTAGAAGCTGAAGTCACCTGGAGGCTTGCTCACTTGCATGTCTAGTGGTTGATGGCAGCTATTGGCTGAGACTTAGCTGGGCTATTGGCTGGAGCAGAAGGCCTCTCCCAATGGCTGCTTGTGCTTCCTTACAACATGGTGACTGGGCTCTCTGAGAGAGAGAGACAGGTAGAAACTATATAACGTTTTATGACCTAGCTTATAAAAAAAATGTAGTTTTTCTTCTGCCATGTTATGTTCCTTAAGAAACTAAGTCCCACTCAGTTCAAGGGGTGAGAAGGCAGACTATCTCTTGATGAGGTTTGTCAAAGTCCCAGTAGAGCATGTGCGACTAGAAACATTGCTGTGCCGGTTTGGGGAAAATATAATCTACCACAGGAGGGGAGCGGAAGAAAACTGGAGACAATGGGGGCACAGGAACAATGAGTAGGGGTGTCCCTTAGGCGAGAAAGTGAGTAGGGACATGATTGAGCTTGGCTACAACGAGCCTGAGAAAAGGAACAATCAGTGGCCGGCCAGCGTGGAGGCTGAGATTGGAGAGGGTGGTTTCATGTCCTGCCTGACAGTTGTCATCTTCCTCCAGAGGCATCTGTGCTGTGTGCTGCTGGGCTGAGGATGCTGCGGTGTGGTGGGCCAGGTGAAAGGTTTAACTGGGGTTGCAGGCATCAGCGGTACGGATGCCGTACCAGATCCCAGATGGGGGCACGGCTCAGTCTTGGCTGGCAGGAAGGGCAAGCCTGAGTGAGAGCTGCCAAGGACATGGTGGGGCAGCAAACGGCATTCCTTGTGTTGATGCTGTGTTGATGCTGTCAGAGCAGGGCGCTGACAGTGGTGAGGGAAGGCCATGGGCTGGCAGCTTACCCTCTCCGCAGCCCAGTCTCTACATCTGCAAAGCGGACACCGCCGGCTTCTCAAGGTAAACCAGGAAGCTTACATACAATGACAGCCGTGTTTCACCTGGTTCCAAATGCCACTGGGATGGCGGTCCACACAGACCCCATGATGGCTCTGCTGAAGTAGATCATGAGCGTTCTTAAAGGGAAAGGAACTGCGTGGCGATTTGAGACCGGGTGTCAAAATCATCTTGTGATCTTCATTCCTGGGGGCACTTGTGGGAAGGCAACCAAGTTTGATAGGAGACGATCCACTTCTTGATGTGAGCCGCCCACGGGCTGTCAGAGGGCCTGGAGACGGGTTTCCCAGAGAAACTAGCTCACTGCCACCGCGAGGGAGTGCCTCTGCTTGAAGCTGAGACTGACACACAGCCCCAGATCCGGGCTGGCAAACAGCCAGGTGCCTCGCTCTGCTCGCTCTATGCAGGGCCTCCCGCATTTTCTCTAGTCTCCCCATGTGGACTTAGGGTGGCCGGGCCCCTGGGGAGCCCGCTGGGGGACTGGCAGGGCAGCACAGCGGGCAGGGGCACAGGAGGCCGTGCTCAAACAAACACTATGACCGTTTCAGACGCACCCACTCTCAAGTGCACGCTCTTGGCCTTGCATCTGTGTTAAGCTGTGAGCCAGAAATGTGTCTCGTCTCTAGGGGGAAATGTCTCTACATCAGCAACTGTCTGCACCTGTGCATACCACCCACCAGGCCCACAGATCTGGGGGCCGTACAGTGGGCCTGGCGGGTAGTAGGTGCCCATCTCGGGGCCTTCTCTTCCTTTCTGCCATCCTCCTGCCCCTCAGGGGCCGCTGCCAGTTCACTTGGGAAGACTGCAGGCCTGGTTGGAGGGCACCGAAGATTCTGTTATTGTAATGGTCAGCTGGTTCTCATACTCCCTCCAAAGCGTATGTCCAACTTAATTCAACAAGCATTTATTGAGCATCTACTATGAGCCAAGCTCCATGCTTACTGCCAGGACAAGCATCGAGGAGCCGTCGACCTAGAGCGTTTCCGTCCAGAACTTTCTGTGGCAGCGGAAATGTACAATATCTGTGGAGTGCACCACAGAGCCACAATGTGGCCAGTGTGACTGAGGAACTGAGTTTTCAATTATATTTCTCTTTAACTCATTTTTACTTAAATCAGCACAAGCAGCCAGTGACTGCAAGAAGGAGGCAGGCAGGTACACCAAAGCCCTATACCACCTTCTGCTCTGAAGTGCTCAAATGGAGGCATGGAGACCACATGCTGGGGAGCGGAGTATCTGCTTATCATTCATGGGGTGACGGCCCTGATCATGAAGGCCTCTGTCCTCCTCTCCTCACGCCAAAGAGGCCGTCCCCTGCTCACTGCGCAGGTCCCGCCCTGCCCTGCTGACGCACCCACACATACCTCCTCCCGTCAGTGCAGGATCAGAAAGGAGTGTGTTCACCCTTTGAGACTGCAGGCTCCCACTTTCGTTTTCAAAATATCTCCTGGAAGAAGGGTAGACAAAACAGAGCTGGTCCTTTGGCAAAGACTCCTTCTCAAACATATTGCTGTTCCCTTGGACTAAATTGCCAGGACTTAGTTCCACCTGGACTCCCCCCTGGGGCAGCCTGTGCTTTTCCTTTTAATTAGATGCAAACAAGAAACAGAAGGAATGAGAAATTCAGCCACTTGCACCCTCATCCCCCTTGCCGCAACCCCCTACACACACACACACACACACACGCACACACTCTTCTCCGGGCTGTGTGCTGCCTACTCACAAGCTGTGTGTGCCCTTGAGGCCCAGGCCTGACAGCCCAGAATCTGCAGCGCCTCCTTCTCTTCCAACAGGATTGCTGCTGCTTTAAAATTTTTGTTTGCAAGCCCTCGACAGGAGGAAGATGAGAGTTCCCCTGGGAAAATACGTAGTTGGAAACCCAGGTCTCCCTGAAAACTCTCAACTGATTGGATTGTTAAGAGCCCAGTTTTGATGAGCCAGGAAAATGGACAACCACGGTCGGCCCACCCACGGTTGGTCCCAGGGTCAGACGTTCGGCCTCAGGCACAGCAGATCGCATCCTCCCCTTGTGTTCACGGGGTCCCGCATCTCACAGACAGCCCAGCGGAAGGAATCAAGGGTTTTCCCAAGCTCTGACCCAGGAGCTCTGAGTAAAGCTGCAAAGGTCACCAGTGCGGGCTGCTCTGTTTCCTCCCGTGTGAAATCAGGGGCATTTCATTGGAGGGCCTCTTGGATGTGGCCCCGCCCTGTACTGCCCCAGGGGTCCCGCTCCTGGTCTGACAAGCGCAGTGACATGGTGGGAAAGAATCTCGGATGCTGGATTCTTCGTGGCAGCTCTCACCCAGGAAAAGGGACTTGGTGCAAAACAACAACAAACATGTTCCTGACTCCTTCCCTCTTCCCAGTGAGCACCTGCACGGTGGGCAATCGAACAGCCGAAGGACTCGGGGAAACTGGGAACACCTGGCATCTGCTTGGAAACAAACCTAAAGGGTGGAGGACGTTGATGAATAGAAGTTAAAAAAAGTTTTGTTTGTTTTTTCATGAAAACTTCCATCCTCTCTGTCTCTGTACGGTTCAAACGAACGTACCCGTGATGGGCCAGTGCTGGAGAGGTGTCCTGAGGGACAGGCTGGCTAAAGCTCTCAGAGCCTTAGCTTCCATCTGTCTGATGGGGGTGACCCTGGCATCTCTCTCTGTGCATGTGAGTATTCATGGGGCAGCACCTGAATGAGCCAGCGCCGAAGACTCGTTCACTAAATGGCAGTTGCTACTGTTATGGTGACTACGGCACCGTCTTGAGCCCCGTGGCTTGATGAGTGTGTCTTCGTGGCTCAGGAAAGAAGACAGGGACGGTAGCAGGAGGAAATCATCACTTGTGAGGTTCAAGGGCGATAACGCTCTCAGGGGGTCAGGTTAGTCTACAGCTAGTAAGATTACTAAGAGCAGGGCACACAGGATCAGGTGATACAGTTCAAGATGTAAAGGATGGATACCCTGGAAGCTGAAATCCCCTCTTATTCACAGCTGGCTGCAAATCCACACCAGTTCGGTGGGGGGTCCGTTAGATGAGAAGCAGAGGACCAGGCTAGGCCTGGGAAGGACCTCAAGGAGTGCCTAGAAGAGCATCCTCTCCTACTGGGTTAGCATCACCATGGAACACCCAACAATATGTGGGACTGTCTCTTTAATATAAATCCCTCAAAGTAGAAGTGCTGGTGTTATACATACAATGGAACATTGTTCAGCCTTAAAAAGGAAGGAAATCCTGCCACATGCCACAACGTGGGTGAACCTTTGAGGACATTATTCTTTATGAAATAAGCTAGTTGCAAACATACAAATACCATATGAACCCACTTACATAAGGCACCCAGAGAAGTCAGATTCACAGGGACGGCAAGTAGAACGGTGGTGACCAGAGGCTGAGGACACGACAGAATGGAGATGCCCAATGGGGACAGAGTTTCCATTTTGAAGATAAAAAATAAATAGGTCTGGAGGTCGGCTGCACAACAAACAACATGAATGTACTCAACTCCACTCAGCTGTATGTGCAAAAAGTGGCTAAGTTGCCCTAGCCGGTTTGGCTCAGTGGATAGGCTGGGGACTGAGGGGTCCTGGGTTTGATTCCAGTCAAGAGCACATGGCCAGGTTTCGGGCCCAATCCCCGATAGGAGGCATGCAGTAGGCAGCCAATCAGTGATTCTCTCTCATCATTGATGTTTCTCTCTCCTCCTCCCTTCCTCTCTGAAATAAAAATATTTTTAAACAGTTAAGAAACTAAATTGTATGAGTATTTTACCACAATTAAAAATAATAATAAACAGCCAAAACCGGTTTGGCTCAATGGATAGAGCATCAGCTTGCGGTCTGAAAGGTCCCGGGTTCGATTCCGGTAAAGGGCATGTACATTGGTTGCGGGCACATCCCCAGTAGGGGGTGTGCAAGAGGCAGCCGATCGATGATTCTCTCTCATCGATATTTCTATCTATCCCTCTCTCTTATTTCTGTAAAAAAATCAATAAAAATATATTTAAATGATAATAATAATAATAATAATAATAAACAAAAAGGTGGGAATGCTAAATCCAAAGGTGTGTCCCTTTTTTAATTTGCGTGGAGACTGGCAGTGCCCTTGGGAAGGCTGTAGTGAGCCTGCTCCCACTGCACTGAGGGTGCCCTTCTCCCGGTGCCCCGTCCCACCTGGCATTATCAATCTTGTGGACATCACTATGTGGAAATGGGAAATGGGACTGAGGGAGGGCAGACACTGACACTCAGCTTTCAGGGAAACAAAAAGATGTTCATCTGCTCGGCCCCTCCAGCCCCTCCAAAGTGGCCTCGAAGTAACTTGGGGTTGCAGTTGTAAAACTCCGTGACACCGCCCCCGGGAAATCCACAATTATTCTCATTCTCTTCCCCCATCCCACTCCTTAACCTTAAAACGATGACTCCAAATATCACAGACTGGCCTACATATTTCCCTGAAACAGCTGTCCTGCAGAAATCACTAAAACGCGGGTTAAAAATAGTCTCTGTCTCTAAAAGAAGGCTGGGTCCCTGGGAACAAAGCCCACTTGGGAATGTCCCCGCCTCCATCGAGGGCACCGAAAGCTGACCCAGCTTTGTCCCCGGGGCTCGTCAGTGCTCATGACCACCTCTGCCTGCCCTGGAAGTGGAGGCCTGCCTCAGATCCCTGCCCCATCGGTGGTCCGTCTCTGGGAGACAGGAAGGGAGGGAGAGGGAGGATATCACAGCCAGGCTACAATTACCGTGTCTCCATTTCCACTTTCTAAATCCCCAAACGGCTCAGGGACTTTTTTCCCTGTTGTCCACTCCTAACACTAAGTCAGGATTGCAGTATATGAACAGCCTCTTCTTAACTGTGTTTTGTATTTTTAATTTTTAATAAAAAAAATTTCAGACAAGTATCACATTAACTCACTCGTAAATGATGAACAAAATAGATCCAGAGACATAGAAGCATGGAACAGACTGTGGAATCTCAGAGGGAAGAAGTGGAGAGGCAAGGGGAAAAGAGATCAACCAAAGAACTTGTATGTGTATATATATGCATATCACATGGACACAAACAATAGGGTGGTGAGGGCCTGGGGCAGAGGGTGGGGGTGGCATAGAAGAGGTCAATGAGGGGAAAAGGGGACATGTGTAATACTTTCAACAATAAAGATTTATAAAAAAACATTTTCAATATAACAGTTGACATATAATATTATATTACTTTCGCCGAAACCGGTGTGGCTCAGTGGATAGAGCGTCAGCCTGAGGACTGAAAGGTCCCGGGTTCGATTCCGGTCAAGAGCATGTACCTTGGTTGCGGGCACATCCGCAGTAGGGGGTGTGCAAGAGGCAGCAGATCAATGATTCTCTCTCATCGATGTTTCTAACTCTCTATCCCTCTCTCTTCCTCTCTGTAAAAAAATCAATAAAATATATATTAAAAACAAAAACAGTATTATATTACTTTCAGGTGTACAGCTGTAGTTAGACATGTATAAACTTACGAAGTGACCCCCCCCTTCTTCTGCCACCACACATAGCTATTATAATATTATTGACTATATTCGTAATGCTGTACTTTATATTGGTGACTGTTTTCATAACTGGCAATTTGTCCATCCCCTTTTTCATCCATTCCCCTAACTCCCCTCCCATCTTGCACCCATTAAAACCTTCTCTGCATCTATGGGCTTGTTTCTGTCTTGTTTGCTCATTTATATTGTTTTTCAGAGACTTGAAAATATATATATATCTGAATTCCCGGTCTAAGAAGCTAAAATTTCAACCGTATGGCTCACTTCCGAGATACTGTGATGAAAGTACTGTTTCCCCAGGGCAACCCACCCCACAAAAAGATCCCATTAGATTTCAGGTCACATCACCACTGAGAGGGGTAACATCGGTGCTTGAAGCAGAGAACACAGAACTCTGAGCAGGGCTAGAATTCAGCAGCATCTGGAGACAGGTTTCTAAGCCACCCACCTAAGCCACGCCTGCTGCCTTGCTGACGGCTTCTCCCTCCCCCTCAGGAAGCAGGGGGGAGGCGTGAGGAGCAACTGTCTGCAGCAGTGGGCAGGCCTGTGTCTCGGCAGGGAGAAAGGATGAACTTGGACCTCTGTGCCGTTAGGGTGCTTGCTGGGTAGGAAGATGGCTCCCATCCTCTGGGTTATAAGGATGACTCCTGGCCATTACATGACATGGATCCAGGAGCACATGGAAGGCATCCTACCCCCGGATCGGCCTGCAGGAGAAGGCCAGGGGGAGAGAGTGCACGCTGGTTAGGCGTGAGAAGATTAAGATGGCTATCACGGCTGGAGAATCTATGAACGTTGGAACCCTGTCCTGCAAGGATCCTGAAGAAGACAGACACAGGAGGAAACGTGATCGAGAAAAGCGGCACAATGCCGCGTCATTAGCTAAATACTGTGCCCCCAATGTGCAAAAACAGGACATATCCACAGCCTGCAGGTCACAACCCAGCACCCAGGACCCCTCCCCCCAAGTACCCCTGAGCCTCTTCCCTGCTGGTGTGCTGGGTGCAGGGGTGGCCAGGGGTGGGGAGGGGGTGGGGATACATGATGAGCTTGCGGTGAGGCTGGAATGTCCACACTCGCACAGGGAAGTCCCTCAGGGTGCAGGATGAAGCAAAGGAGGGGGAGGAGAGGAGAAGGGATGGGGCAGAGGCCTCTTGTTGTCACAGCCCATGCCCCACAAATGTTAGGGGCAGACTGTCCTTATGTGACAGCCGGCAGTGTCGGCTGCCCGTGTCCCAGAGGAACCAGACCCAGGAGCTGAGTGGAGAGAACCCTGTAACATTAGTCAGAATTACGCCTCCTGCCAGTTGCCCTGGCAACCAAGTCTCCACTGCTGGCGAAGCCCTTCCCGGCCAGCAAGACGTCAGGGTCCCGAGGGGACGTGGCTGGGATGACAAATGGATGTTTCCATGCGTGGGTTCTAGGACGCCTCAGGCTCCTAGGGCACTAGGACCCCCACTGGGCCAGGAACACAGGTGCGGTGGCCGGAGCCCTTTCCTTCCAAAGGCAGACTGTCAGGGTCTGGGGGACTCTTGGCATGCACCCCCATCCTGGACTTCAGGCAAAGCCTGGCACCAAAGAATTACCGATTCTCCGCCCACAGTCCACGCCCACACTCTGAGGCCGGCCGCGCTGAGGACATGGCTCTCTCCAGACGGCTCTCTTTGTTTAATATATCTTATTGGTTTTTTACAGAGAGGAAGGGAGAGGGAGAGAGACAGCCAGAAATACTGATGAGAGAGAAACACCAATCAGCTGCTTCCTGCACATTCCCCACTGGGGACATGCCTGCAACCAAGATACATGCCCACAACCAAGCTATATGCCCTTGGCCGGAATCGAACCTGGGACCCTTCAGTCCGCAGGCCGACGCTCTATCCACTGAGCCCAACCAGTTATGGCTCTGGGAAGCTTTTTGAGACAGCGCTGCCACAGAAGGAGCAGTGCTATCTCTCCCAGTCCTGAGCCTGGGGGACCCTGAAGCCCAGGACCAGAGGACACTCTGCTTCCTGAGGCCCAGCTGTCCTGCTCCCTCAACACAAGCAGACACCGGGATCACATAGCCAAGACCTGAGGGCGTTCAAGCTCATGGCCACGGACTCCAGACTCTGCACCAGGGCAGGAAGGAGCCTTAGACCGTTCATTTCCCAAAGGGGGAAACAGGCCGGGTGGCTATGCCCCCACGTGACCCACTCACCCATCATCCATTGCGCTGCTTCCCCATTTCCATTCTCCCACACCCAGGATGGTGTTCACGGGTCCGACTCACCCCAGGTTACTGGCTCATTAGGGGCAGGACCAGGACCAGACTCCAGGCCTCCCGCCCCCCAGGGCAATGCGAGGGGCGGTCCCAACAGACGGCACTGCCAAAACTGCCCACTTCCTGCATGCTCAGCGCCTCCAAAGGGAAAGAATTTGCACACACAGGCCCTCAGGGGCACTGCGACCAGCTGAGCATGCCGGGCCGTGCTTCCTGTCTGTCCGGCCTTAGTTTCGGGGGGCACAGAAGCTCTGCCCACCTCGACCAGCTACCACAAAGAACCTTCACCCACTGCGCAGAGGCTGGAAATAAACAGACGGACGGCAGCATGTAAGAGAAATGGTTTAACTTTATAAAAATGTGATAATACAGCAAGATTTGATTGGGGTTGTTTATCTGGCAAGTGAAGTTTATAAAAAACACCTGGGATAAAAATCAGAACCATAACTAATAAAAGTTAGAAACATAAACACTTTGAGGAAAGAGTCATTTAGAAAGACAGTGACAACAACGAGCAGCCAAAGCAGCGGCGACAGCGCGGGCGGAGGGTCGGTTCCGTGGGGGTGACAACACAAGGAAGGGGCTGAGGGGGGGGGGGAGCCTGACCTTCCGCTCTAAGCCCAGCGGAGGGGCTGGGGAAGGCGGGCAGTGATCTCAGAGGCGCGAAGGCCTCCAGAACGGGACTTTATGGGGGGGGGCAATGCCTCCTGCACACAGACACCCGCCCCCCCTCCTCTTGCGGGCCTCCCGGCAGCGGGCAGTGATTCACAGCTGAGTCCCTACGGATTGGCACTGAACGACTGGCCTTCTCCTCTGTCCACCTCCCTAAGGGGGACCATCACAGCAGGCCCCTGGGCCACATGGTGAGCTCAGTGAGAGAACACTCACCAGAATGTCAACCTGAGCTAGAATGACGAGGTCGTTCTAGCTCAGGGAGAACCAAGGAAACGGCATACAAGGCTACAGAGAACACTTAGAGACGTCTTCCCGCAGCGAGGCAGGCTGGAGGGTCCCAGCAGCATCCCCGTCCTGGCCGCCCGAAGGACTCGGGGGGATTCTTGACTACATCCTGAGGTAGTCTAACCGTGACTCGCACAGGTCGCTGGGCATGGCGGGGTGGGGGGGCGGGCAGGAAAGTTGCCACAGAGAAAAGGCTAACCTACATGAGGACACAAACTATGCTACAAGTAGGCTCGGAGATGACCGGACTGGATTGGGGTCAGGAGAGGCCGGTGGCAGGGCCCACGCGGACCTGGGCACGCACCACCCTGGCTGCAGCGTGTGGAGGGAGATGAGGGAATCCTGGAGGGATTTCCTGGCCCAGGGAAGCCGCAACTTTGAGGTGCAGGGTGACCCTCCTACTGACTCATGCCGTGATGGTTTTGAGTCAGAGAAGTTGGGGACATGGGGGGAGGAGTCTCAAGGTTCCCTTCCGTGATGGCTCCTCCCATCTGGGAGTGTTAGGGGAGCTCATACTGCTGGGCCTGAGCCGGAAAAGCACTGGAGGTCCCGCTCGGACGGAGCAGTCAGACCCTAAGCCACCATGGAAGGAGGAACACTGCCGCAAAGCAAAGAGGTTGCTAGACTCCCCCACTCTTTTATGCCAATTGACACTCTTTTCTCTTCGGCCCGGCACTCGGAATTCTCAGTCAGGACGGAATGTTCTGAAGGTTCAGGCAGCAGCGGCTGTGTGGCTCTAGTATTTTCTCTGCTTCGCACATTTCCGTGAACGCCTTATAGGACGCAGCTCACCGAAGTCCTCAATTTCATTCTCATATTCATCTTCGTCAACGATTCCTATTTTAAAAGCAAACAAAACAAAAAAGAAAGAAAGAAACAATGTGCAGAATGGTGATACTCTCCCCCCCTCCCCCACTCCACTGCAAAACAGAACCCCCTAGTAAAACCTCCTATCTCTGTGACTGTTTTTAAATTAAAGGGGTAAAGGCCTCCCGCCAGGGTGACAGAAAGTGAGGATTATCTCTGAGCACGGATGATGAGCCAAAGCCAAGCGAAGCCCTCGTCTCCGGAACTAAGCTCTCTTACAGGCTGGCTCCTTTGGCCTTCTTTTAGTGGCCCTTTAAGTGACAGAAATCAAACAAAACCCACGCTCAACCACAGACGAGAGTTGGTACATCAGTTACCTCCATTTTGAACTAATAGCAAAAAACAATAGTCCCAGACTTTTTTGTTGGCCTGGACATTTGTGCCAAGGGCCCTCCAGTTTCCCCCAGCTCTGGAGTCAGGGATTTCCAGAAGCTTCTGGATTAAAAGGACTCAAAGAAGGGCAGCTTGGGCCGGGCAAAATACTCAGAGCAAGAAAACCTGTGGGCGGTGGGGAGGGGGCAGCAGTTGGAATGGGCAAGAGGGAAGACTTTCCAGATCAAACAGAACTTGGCAAGGGAATGCCAACCGTCGGGAGAGAAGCTGACTCATCCACGCAGCCTTCAGCGTCCTGTGGGAAGACGCCGGCCAGCTGCCCCTGATTCTGTTTGTTGTCTATCCCAAGCCCAGGACAGCACTGACACACACCAGACTAGACACACAATGATAATCATTAACTGACAGGCAAACATGTTTACCAAGGAATGGCTTTGCAATGTTTTGTGCATCCTTGGGAGTCACTGTTCTGAGTATGAGCAGTGACCGACCAGCATTGATAACAGCTCAAGTGGCAAAAGAGGTTTTTTGGGGGAAAAAAAAAACAACTAACATGAACCCAGAATAACCCTCACGGTCTGGTGGAGAAGCTCAGATCTAATGATCTCACTCAGCGGGGCAAGGGTCCCAGACAGAAAGCGGTCAATCCTGATGTCCTAGGCAGCCCCACGTCAGCCTGACCTGAACGTGAGCGGAACCAAGAGCCACGGGACCCGGAGCTCGGTCCCAGGACCAAGGGCGCCTTACCTTCCTCCTTCAGGTGCAGCTCGGTTTTCTTGAGCCACTCCCTCGCATCCTTGACTGACGGGATCAGAACGTTGACCAGCCGAGTCATCACCTCCTTCGCTGTGGGAACCAAAGCACAAGGCCTCTGAGTGAAGGGGCCGCTGTCGGGCCTCGAACACCCAGAACTAGAGCCAAAGCCCCCGCCTCCCCAGAGCTTGTGTGGGACAGGGCCCCACTGCCCCCTTCTGCCACCAGCAGCATCAACTGCGATTAAATGCTAGCCTGGCACCAGTCCTGTGTGTCTGTTAAACCTTAAACGGCAGCGTCTGGATTATGGAATGATTCTCAAATATGCAATTTCACTCACTTAGTACGGAACATAACTTCCACTCTGTGTTGCTAAGAAGTAGCTAACGAGGAAGTTAGAGGTAATCTGATTCAAAGGCCCATTGGCATTATTTTTTTAAGTCAATATTTTATTGACTTTTTACAGAGAGGAAGGGAGAAGGATAGAGAGCTAGAAACATCAATGAGAGAGAAACATCAATCACCCACCTCCTGCAACCAAGGTACATGCCCTTGACCGGAATCGAACCTGGGACCTTTCAATCCGCAGACTGATGCTCTATCCACTGAGCCAAACCGGTTTCAGCAGCCCATCAGCATTCTTATCATTAAGGGCTCACACTGGGTATGGCTTAAGGACCCTACTAAAGGGAAGAGACCAGCTACGCACAGAGTGGGAGCTCAAGAACTGATCATGAATGAATGAATCAAAAGCTTAAAGAGTTTCCTCAAGACTTTAAACATTCTCCCTGTATTATCTCCGTAGAACTAGGCTGAAAGCCCTATTCTTGTCTGTAAGGCCCGGGGAACCAGCCCAGCCTAAGATAACCAGGAAGTTTTCATTGGGGAAAGGCTGGTCCAAACCATGGTACTTTGTTCTTATTTAAGAACACACAGTCCTGCCGAAACCGGTTTGGCTCAGTGGATTGAGTGTCGGCCTGTGGACTGAAGAGTCCTGGGTTCGATTCCGGTCAAGGGCATGTACCTTGGTTGTGGGCACATCCCCAGTGGGGGATGTGCAGGAGGCAGCGGATCAATGATTCTCTCTCATCCTTGATGTCTTTATCCCTCTTTCCCTCTCCTTTACTCTCTCTGAAATTAAAAAAAAAAAAAATTAAAAAAAGAACACACAGTCCTTACTTGTATTTCTGCAAATGCCAACTTCCATGACCCCAGGTCAGACCTCAACATAAAGGGCTTGATTCCGACCTGTGTTCTCAAAGCCCAGGTTCCACCACGGCCCGGGCCCCCGTTCCCAAGGGCCCCTTACCGACAGCCCAGGTCTTCTGCCGGTAGAGGTCCTCCACCGCGTCCGACACCTTCCTGATGTTCTCCTGGACCTTCCTCTGCAGCATGAGGCTGTGCTCCCTGGAGCCCAGGTGACTGCGGATCCACACGCTCTGCTCGATGTCCTGCACCACCAGCTTGCCTTCGTCGATGGCCGGGTCCACCTTCTCGTGAAAAAACTCAGAGTATTTCTGGTAGGCCATCTGCTGCCGCTGGTGGCCTTCGAGGTGGATGTGATGCTCGTAAGACAGGCTGTTCCTCTCCCGACCGTCCTTGTCATTCAGCTCAGCCACGGAGCGGGCCGCCACCTCTGCGGTCTCTCCCTCAAAGGCTTTACTGGGGCTGAAGTAGTTCTCGGGGCTCCGGGTGAACTTCACCCCGCACAGGTCACACTGGGTCCTGTCCACGTCGGCTTTTTTGAAGATCCCGGTCCCGGGCTCCCTGGCCTCCTCCCGGGAGCACTCCATCTGGGCACTCACCCTCCTCTTCCAGCTGATGCACAGCGCCACCACCAGGCACGCCCTCCTCAACTTGCGCTGGATGGAAGCCTTCCACTGCTTCTGGGACAGGATGGTGGCCAGCAGGTGGTCTCGGTCTTCGAAGGCCAGCTCGTCCATCTCATCTTGCCCGAACTCATACTCCGGTTCCGGAAAGTAGCCCACGGGGTCCACGCAGAGCAGGCGGTTTAGTTTGACCTCCTCGTGATAGAGGCCACGGACCCCTTTGGTGTGGCCACTGTCCCACCGCCAGTGGCAGTCCATCAGGTACTCTTCATCGCGCTCGAAGAGCAGGTCCTGCAGCGCCTCGGCCACGCACTTGACGTCGGCCGCCATCAGCGCCCGCTTCACCACCTTCCGGAGCCTCTCGGGCACCTGGTCCGGGCAGTCGGCGCTCATCAGCTGCAGCCTCTTCTCGATCTCCTGGAAGTGGCGGTGCAGGAGCGCCTTGCAGGACGGCTGCAGGACCACCTCGGCGTTCACCAGCATCACCAAGCACAGCACCAGGGTCCGCTCCGCCTCCCCGGAGACCACGCAGTCAACGTCGCTGAAGGCATCGAGCAGGACGTTGAAGTTCACGTTCTCGTAGCCGCAGAGCACCTTGACGAGGTAGGAGAGGTGGAAGCGGAAATCCTGAATGGCTCTCGTCACGTCCTTCGGTTTGTAGTCCTGGATGATGGAGAACACGTCCCCCAGCTCCCTGTCCCTCTTGCTCAGCAGGAACTCCCAGTAGTGCAAGAGCGCGATGTAGCTCTTGGGGAGGCACAGGATGGCGCTCTTGCGGAGGCGGGCCAGCACCACCCCGCAGTGGACGAACTGGAACTCCAGCAGGGCCACCGTGTTGCCGATGCTGGGGATGAGCGGCTCTTTGCACCTCTTGACCAGGACGTTCATGAAGCGGAAGAAGAGCCTCTTGTAGTTGTCGGGGTTCCTGTACACGTAGAGCTGGTCGATGCAGTTCTCCAGCAGCCGGATGAAGCACAGGTGGGTCTTCTCGGTGCTCTCCTCCTCCTTGTTGGGCGCCAGCATGCCGTACTTCCCCTCTATCCCTTTCACCCTGCTGCCTCTGGCCGGGCCCCGGTCCTCTTTCTCTGACGTCAGGGCTTTCAGCTCCCTGTGGAAGTCGTCTTCCTCCTGGTGGAGCAGCTTCCCAAACTCCTCTCGGTAGCTGGAGGAGAGCAGGAAGGCCTGCATGGCGCTCAGCCACAGGTCGGTGGACTCCCGGCGGCTCCGCGCCCTTTCGTTCTGAAACAGGAAGTAGATGTACTCCTTCAGGGCAAACCGGTAGGACCGGAAGGACTTGTAGTTGGGTTTGAGGATCTCTTTGCACGCCATGGGGTTTTCGGACAGCACTCGCTGGTGGAAATGTTTAGGGAAGACTACGCTCAGGAAGGATTTGCAATGGCCGTACTTATCCGCAGACAGAATGTAATCGATCTGCTCAAGTTCCTCGGCGAAGCTTTTGGGGAATACTTTCTTGGCTTCCAGAAGCAGCCCGTTGATGGCCACCTGGTGCATTTTGGACTGAACCAAACACTTGGCCTCACACCGCCGCAGAGGCCGGTGGTAATCTTCACAGTTAACGTCGTCACATTTTAAGCCAACGATGAACCGCAGGCAGATGCCCGGGTAGGTCTTCCCAAGCAGGCTCTGCGTGATCTGACAGAGCCTGCTGAAGAGGTGTTTGTGTATGGCCAGTTTCACTTGGTCGGTCATTATCAAGAAATGGTCTTTTGTTTTCTTCTCTTTCAAGTTTAAATCCAGGTCAAAAATGATTTTTAATATGGGTCCAGGGTCATTCTGAGCGATCTGGCAATACTTGGCATCCACTTGAGAAATACCAAAAAACTCAAAGCAGAACTTGACCATATCCTTCTCGGCATTGTTGGTCACTCTCTTGAGGGCCCTGACCAGGTTGAGGAGGACTTCCAAGCCCCCCGGAGCCAAGGCCAGGACCTTCTGAGGGTCAACCTCACAGTGGCTGGTGGCTTCGTAGAGCGCTTCCACCACGCCAGCCGAGTGGTTGAGAGTGTCGAACCTGTAGAAGGCATCCTTGAGATTCTGAAAGTCTTTCAGGATCACCCCCAGCAGGAACTGGGCCTCAGCAATGCCAAACAGCTGTTTGGTTTGATAGCAGAGATCCAGGGCTTCTCTCAGAATGGCCTTGGTGTGTTCTACATCCGAGTCCCTAGCCACATTGAGGCGGGCAGCCTCCAGTAGGCACGAGGCCTGGAAGTCCTTGTCGGCGGTGAGCCTGGCAGCCTCCAGGAGGAAGCCATGTTGCTTCATCAACATGGCAGCCTCTTCTCTCCGGCCTTCCCTGTTCAGCAGGTCTGCAGCCTCTGCGAGCCGTTTCCGAGACTTCAGGAACACCAGCTGGTCATCTACGTCTAGCTTCGAGAGGACAGCCATCATCTCCTTTATCTTATTTACACTCAGGTATTTTGCTGCAGCTTCTAAGTAAAATTGACTGGCTGAATAGGAGAGCTTGGAGACAGGAAGGGTCTTGGTCCTTAGCATTGCTTCATATCTACAGGGAAAGATGACCTAAATCATAACTCATTATCATGCAACCAATAGAAAATTTCCTTCAAAATATAGCACAGAACAACTTAAGTAAAACTGCCACATGTAGTATATAGCCTACTTTCCCAGGAGCCAAGAGGAGATTCAAACCCCTGCTGGGCAGAAATGCAGAATAACAGATTCTAATACCACCAGGGAGGTCTCTCGGGGTCAAGATTTAACCCCATCCATTCCCTCTTCCCCTTTGGAGTAACTACGCTAAAGGATCAGGAGGCCTCCACTGGGTCATGTATGAAACCTACGTAGCTTAAAACTGAGGGTATGTGCACATATATCATGTACATGTTTATAAATACATCACTGAGCATCTACCAGTAGATCACAATGAAGCAAAATCCTAACTGCCCGCTAGCGCTCTTACCTTTATCTCGCCACACACCAGGGAAACTGTCATCTCAGCAGGTAAAGGTGAGAGGACAGAACCGTCACTAAGCACAAAATGGCTGTGCATTTTATATACACACTGGTTACCTCTTCCTCAGCCCCTTCTCTTCATGACCCTGTGTCAAAGCTTATCAAGAGCATGGAGAACCCAGAGTCTTGTTCTCAAGAAGCTCTTGACCCAGCACCGAGACCACCTCTCAAGTGGAAGGGTGACATGGTCAAATCACTGAGGAAGAACAGGGTGACATCACCAGAGCAGGAAGCAGGGCGAGGAGAGGTAGAGAAAAAACCACCTACTTTTCCACTGCAACAGCAGCTTCTTCATAGAGCTCCTCTTGACAATACATTTTAAGGGCTAGATCAAATTCCTGAATCTGCTCAAAGCATCTGAAAGCATCTTGGTAGCACTGGCTTCGCTTATAGAAATAGGCGGCATCTTTTATCTAAGATGGAATACAATTTTCTTCTCTGAGAATTCAGAATATAACTTTTTATCTTAAAAATAAACCAAACACCTTGAATGATATATAAAATAGTCATATATTTTGCTATTTGTTGGAATCCAGTGGGGGTGGGGGGGAACGGGACACTAAAACGCAGGTAATGTGGGAAAAACTAATTGGAGAAAAATAAATGTGAATCCCAACCTCACACCAAACACAATACACAAAGTGAAGCTCCAGATGGGTTAAAGCTCTAAGTGTGAAAGCTATTGGGGGAATGTATGAAACTATCTCTAGTGATTTGAGAGGTAAAGAAGGTCTTCAGCAAAACCCGAAATACTCATTCAGAGAGGAATGGATGGATTTGGTTACATCAAAACTGTTCAAGAATGAACACGTGAAACAGTTAACAGAGAGAAGAAAAACACTGACATCTTGATCAGCACTGTCCAACCGACCTTTCTGTGAAGATGGAAATGTCCCATATCTATGCTATCCAATGTGGCAGCCACACACCCACCAGGTGTGAATAGTGAGCAATGAAATGTGGGCAGTGCAGTCAATGAGCTGATTTTTTTATTTCATTTAATTTGGATTAATTTTAATTGCCACATGTGGCTAGTGGCTACTGTACTACACTAGGCAGGTCAGAACATAAAATGGATTCCTGCAACCATTAAAAAAAAAAAAAAGACTTTCCTAAGAAAACTAAGCCAAGGATATAAACTGGCAGTTCACATTGGGAGAAACTTAATGAAGGTGATCAGCCTCACTAATAATCAGAGAAATGCAAACTAAAACCATACGAGATCTAACCATCTGGTTTGCAAAACTCAGAAAATCAGTAACCACTGAATGTGGTCAAGAATGTGGAACCCACGGGCACCAAGTGGCATGACTGTTCTGGAAAGCTCTCACCTTTACTTGCTGATACTAAGTATATGCATACCCTGGGGCCAGCAATCTCATTTCTAACACCACATCTCACGGTCTCACACAGAACTGGAGGAGACATATGCACTACACCACGTGTGGCAGCCAGGAGTTGGTGGTCACTTGGGTGTCCACCACTAGGGAAATGGGTAATCAATGCTGAAGATGCCCACTGTGGAATACTAGCAGTGATCAACAACCTGGCCAGACAGAACACTATAGCAGGAGGTGAAAAAAGAGAAAAACAGAAGAGATGCTATTTAGATAAGCTTAAGATATATATGCACAGAAAATACTATTTATTCTTCCGTTGTGCATGCGCACGAGGATATATGGTAAATGCACTGGAATGGCTGCCAATAAGAAGAGAACGGGAATGGAGATTGGCTATGAAGAGGAAGAGGAGGAACAAAATGAAATGCAGCAAGCGTGGCCTTGTACCACGTTCACTGGTGGGCTTGCCACGAACAGAAGAGCATTCCACTCCTCTCCCTCTCACACTCCCCAGCCAACCCCTCACTCAATCCCGTCCGCTTGGCTCTCTCAACACTTCCCAGATATGGCCCCTTCCCATCACCTCCATCACCGTCGTGGCAATGCAGGCCACCTATCTCAGCCTCAGCCACCACCAGATTCTCTTGACATTTCTGCTTCTATTCTTGCTGCCTACAGATCTCTTGACAGAGCATCCAAATAATTAGCTTCATTCAGTCCTCCAACCCAAACCTTCTACTGGCTCCCCGCGACTCCTGAACAAAGTCCAGTCCCCTACCATGGACTCTGAGACTCTTCACGATTTGTTTCTGCCCGTCTCTTGCTCATTTTACCAGTTCTCCCTGGCTCACTCTGCTCCGGCCAAAGGGCTTCCTTGCTGTTCTTGAACCTCGCCCACACGCTCCCACCTGCGGCTCTATGCCTGCAGGGACCTTGGCCTGCCATGCCCTCCGCTCAGCAGTTGTTCTTGGAGTCTCCGCTCAAGAATCAGCTCCTGGCACCCCGACTAAAATACCTACCACCCTGCCTCCTCTCACCATCGCTGACATCTTATATTCATTCCACTGGCTTATCTGCCATCTCTCCCTCACACCAGAGGGAAGCTCTGCAGACAGAGGCCCAGCTTTGTCGCCTGCTGCTTGCTGAGCACCCACAGTGCCTGGCACGCAGCAGAGGTCCTTGGATTTGTTGAACATTTAACTTCATAGCTCTACTTGCTGTACCTGAGGTCCAAAGAGAAAACAAAAACCAATTACATATGCCAGGCCCTCTGAGAAAGCTCAGCTGGCTCATAGTGAGACAAGCTCCATGAAGGGCCAAAATATACAGAAGATTTGAGTGTCCAGAGACCTCACAGACCCAAAAGCTCTTAGGCTCATCGTCCGCATCAATAAAACCCCGGAACCAGTACATCTAACTGCCCTGACCCCTCGCCCCTCCATAACAGTACCTCTAACCATGCTGTCTGCTTGCGTCGCCTGGACAATACTGATTACTCAGAAAACATTGCCCTGAGTATGAGCGAAGGCCCCAGTAAGTACCAGTGTGCCCCCAGCTGAAGAAAGGAGGGGATGACTCGAAGAGGCAGCTCCCTACGAGGCCGGCTCTGCTCCACGAGGGGGTGCCCACTGCCATCCAGAACAAGGGCGTAGAGAGGTTTCCAGGGAAACCAATGCTGCTCTCTGGAGAGAGGCCGGAGGCAGGCAAGGCAAAGGAATCCCTGAAGGGAAATTTCTCACTCCCACGGCCCCTCTCAAGCATTTCTTCCGGTGGGGAGGAGGGAGGCGATGTGGCTGAAGGATTCTGACAAAGGCTGCTGCCAAGCTGGTCAATTTGAGTAAAGCTGGTAGTTTGGTGCCCCTAAGAGACCAGAAGCTGGCTGAGGGTCCAGTCCCCTTCCTCCCCTTCCAGGGAGGGGCCTGAGCAAAACAAAAAAAGGAACCAGACTCTCCTCTGGGTGGGGCTTGAAGCTACTAGAATGTTCTGGTCAAGCCTGCAGCAGTGGAGAAGAGGGGGGGCTGTGCCCCTGGGAGCAGGCGGTCTCCCCACTCTGTGGGCACTGACGTCCTGGAGGGGAGATTGTGGGCTGTGCTATGGTCACCCGGGCCCCCTCCCCGCCACTTTCAGAGGCAGAGCTTGGCAGGCTGGGAAGGTGGGGTGACAGATAGGAAGGGGTCTCTGGCTCAGTCATGACTGGCCTGTAGTTGTCACCGCCTGGAGTCCAAGTGGTGGCATTAGAGGTTGGAGGGTGATGGCATCAGAGACTAAAGGACCCGAAGAGTTTGGAAACTATTCTAGTTCCTGAAATCTTAGCAACCAGAACGTCCAGCCCCACTGAAATTCCTACTCCATCCCCCTCTCCCACATCCTAATCACGTCCCATAATAAACACAGGCAGGGAAGGCAACATGAGAGCCACACTTCAAACTTCCCAGCAGGTGCCACCTGCACCCCACCCAATGCAATGCTCGGGGTGCTCCGAGGATCCAGGAGTTACTGTGTTTCACATACAGACATGGAAACCACCCCTCCTGGAGCGACATGGTAACCCACCAAGACAACTGTGACAGCCACAGCTGGACCCTGTAGATAGAGCACCGCTTCTCAGATAGCCAGTAGTGAAGGACTCAGTGGTTTTACACATCCAATCCACCGACACTGATTCATTAAAATGAATCACATAACTCCCAGCAGGGTGACTATAGTCAATAATGTTGTAATGCATATTTGAAAGTTGCTAAGAGAGTAAATCCTAAAAGTTCTCATCACAAGAAATAAATCATTACACTGTGTGGTGATGATATCAAAGTTGTTGGTAGTCATCTCATAATATATACATACACTGAGTGGCCAGATTATTATGATCTCTGAACACATAATAATCTGGCCACTAATATATATATTAGGCCCGGTGCATGAATTCGTGCATGGGTGGGGTCCAGCCAGCCTGGCCAGGGGGACAGGACATGGGCGGTTGGCCGGCCTGCCTGCTGGTCGAGGGGACAATTTGCACATTAGCCTCTTATTATATAGGTTATACACTGAGTGGCCAGATTATTATGCGTTCAGAGATAATAATCTGGCCACTCGGTGTATATCAAATCACTATGCTGTATACCTAAAACTAATACAATGCCATATTCTACTCTAATTCTATAAAAAATGTTCACTAAGAAAATTATCCCCAGTTGGATGCTCAGCAATGCTAAATTGCTATAAAAATGTCTGACTGCTTACTTTCATCTTCTGTGCCAATCTTGTTGCAGAAAAGCCATCGTGTGTGGCCTCGGGCAGCCTGCTGCCCACTGGGAGTCGCCGTGCCCTAGGCTAGCAGTCTGTCTAGCAGAACTCTCTGCAACGACGGAAATGTTCTGTGACAGCGAGCACTTAAAACGTGGCTAGTGAGGCTAAGGAATCGGTTAATTTTCTCACACTCTGATTCACTTAAACTTTAAACTAAACAGCCACATGAGGCTAGCGGCTGCCAGAATGGTCTGTGCAGATCTAGAGCAATCACAGGGAACACAGAACAACCGCCATGCAAATGCCAAGCCGTTCACCCAGGCGGGCGCCAGACTGCGAGCACAGAGGAAGAGAAGGGGAATATTCCAGAGCCTGTCTTCCCTTTGATTTGAACATATGGCCTCCCTGTGGTTAATATCAGGTCTCAAACATTCCCACAGACACGAACACACACACACACACACACACACACACACACACACACACATCCTTGGAGCCCTCTGAACATCTGTGCAAAAGGAGAAAGACGGCCTTCCCTAGAGTGGACAGGGCCAACTTCTCCCTCTTCGGAGGACTGGAGCCCCTTCCAGACGCAAGAGAGGCAGACGCTTCCCCCATCCCCATCCGCTCACAGGGAGCCGTTTTCCCAGGAGCAGCCGCGGGCCAGACTGTACCTTCCCCAGCTTCTCGCACAGCTGAGCGGAGAGCTGGAACTCCTTGGCGTAGCTCAGACACTTAAGGGACAGCTTTGGCTCTTTGCATTCCAAATAGGTCTTAGCCAGTTCCAAGTACTCCATCTGCTTTTCCCTGTGAGGGGGAAACAGAACAGAGTTTGCACGGGACACTGACCTAACACCACGTGTTTACCGCTGAGCCCACCAGAGCGAGCCTGGAAGGAAGGGACTCTTACTTGGGGCTGAGTTTCTTGGATTTCATGTTCAGGGCGGTGTGGTGGGCCAGGGCCAGTTTCTCCTTCTCGAACGCGCCTCCTTTCTGGTAGCACTTGGCTGCGACCTGGAAGAGGCAAAAGGTTTTGATTCCCCGCAAGGGAATGGAGGTGACCAACAGAACCAGAGTGTCTGAGCTGACAGAACGTGAGTCTCACCCAGCCCAAACTGAGAGGGAGAGGAAGGTGCTGGCGAGCTAAAGAAAACGGCCTTCGAGGATCAAGGCCAATAGTGTTACCAGCTAACACTTCACACTCAAAGGTTCCTTCTCCAAGTACCCGGCAGCCATTGCAAGGGTACACAGTGCATACTTTTACAGATAACACCCTCTGTTAATCATCCTTCTCTTGTATAGAGTAGCGATTTCAGGTAAGAGACACAGAGCAATTGGTCCAAAGGCACAGAGTGGCTTTTCTGGGCTCAACACAGGTCCTCCCCAGCTGGTAACTCAAACAGCTAACTGGTGGTGTTGGTGGAATAGCCTCAGAGCACCTACTGGGGGTAGAAATGGGGACAGAGCCAGTACCTCAACATATCCCAGAAGATAACTGGCCAGACCCTTGGGACATGCAGATCTGTGTAAACCAAACTGAAGGTGGGCAGACAAGTGTCACAGAGGAGTCAGTCTGCGCCCCGGTTCCCGCCAGCAGAAAGCTGCTGTTCCCCAACAGGAATGCTGGCACCAGGTCTGCAAGCCCAGGCTACGGGGTAGAAAGTTCACATTCTGCCCAACAGGTCGAGATTGGGTCTTAGTGGGCAAGGGAAAGGTTAAGCGGCACTTGCTGACAAAACGGACAGGATGGCATCTCTTCTGCTCAGGCTCTTTGCTGCAGTGCCCCTAGCCCCATGGGCTTCCTATGATTCCTGTGATCTGTGCCACGCCCCTTCCCACCACAGGGCCTTTGCACAGACTGTTCCCCTGACTGAGATGTCCTTCCCTCCCCTCTCTGCCTGGTTAACTCCATTCATCCCATAGGTCTCAGCTCAGTGCTCCCTTACTCGAAGCAGCTTTCCCTGTCCATGACAGGTCGTTCTGGGGGCAGCTGGTCTCTCATCTCTGACATCTGCAGCAGCTGGGACAATGCACCCTTCTGTTTGCCTGCCTCACTCCTCATCATATCCCCACAACCTAAACACAATGTTGGCCCCTCGCTTAACAGGAATCTGTTGACTGAGTGAATCTCAAGCAGTAGTTCTCATTTGTACGGTGTGGTTCTGGAACATTCACTGACAGGCGGCCAGAAATTCAATAAACCACCTGAGTTTCGAAGCCTTTAGCGGAGTCTAAATAAAGTTGGAGGAGAAGGCTTTTTATAACATTCTCATCTGTGCTGGCTCCCCTAAAAAGACTTCTGCAGCTAAAGACTATATATTTACAAAAATACCTTCCGGATACGCCCAACAGTGCAAATTCTGTTTCCTCACCCCTTGGGATTCAAGGGTGGCCACAATCCTTCACTCCTCCCTTATCTGTCCATGCCCTTTTACCAAACCACCCTGCACCTTCTCCCATTAAAAAGGCTGCCCACGTCCCCGCCCTTCTGATCTCAGCTGTGACTTGCTTGGCCAGCAGGACACAGGGAAGCAGCACTGGAGCAATCCAGGCCAGGCCTCAGGAGGACTGGGTGTGCCTGCTGCCCTCTTTGAACCCTGCTCAGGCATCGCGTGAACCAGCCCAGGTTGGCCTGCGGGAGGCTGAGCGGCATGTGATTCAGGAACCCATCACCCCATCACCCGAGCCAAGAGCCAGGAGCAACCTGCTTGCCACCTGGCAGCGGAGTCCAGACACGTGAGGCCCCCAGCTGACACCAGAACTACTCAGCTAGACTCAGCTTTGCAAACCCACAGTGCTGGGAGCTGCCTAAGTGACTTGTTTTAAGCCACTTGAGTTTTGTTTGGGGTGTTTGTGATGCAGAAAAAGGTGAATCCTACATATGACTTACTTGCGGTAGACTTAAAACCACTTTCTCTGCCATAGGAGACGAAATTCTCCTAAGAATTTGGAGAAAGAAAACTCCTGGAATTCCTTCTCCAGGCATGTCAGATGGAAGACACCTCAACAGTGACTCCCAGTAAGTTCTGACTTGTGTTTTCATTGCACTCCTCACTTCCCAGTACCTCCACTCGGGTCCAACGCTAAGAAATTCCAATGAAAAGAAAGATCATTAAAGCGGCAGGACAGGCTTGTGAGGGAAATCACTGTCTTGGAACATTTCTTCGGGATTAGGCGGGGGAAGAAAGAGGCGTGCTCTGACCCAGGTGAGCTCGGGTGTTCTCGCAGGAAGCACCGCCTGCACCTGCAAGCACGGGCACTCCAGATGCCTGCGGAGCCAGAGCTTAGGGAAATGTGCCTTTCCGTGTGACCAGGCCTGTGGTGGCCGACCCTGTTGTCAGTTTTCCACACCCACTCCTACCTTTCTTGCCTGATGGCAGAACCTGCCTCCCATGAAAGGCCAGATGGGGTAGCTCCCCCAGACTCCCACAGAGCCAGGCATGGGCACGTGACTGAGTAGTAACCAATGAGATATAAGGAGAAGTCCATTGGGGACTTCATGATAAAAAATTTAAAAAAAGAAAGAAAGAAAAGAAATGCAGGAGAAGAAAGTGCCTGCCCTTTCTTCCTGCTTGGGATGCTGCTGAGATGGTCGGGCACTGCCATGGCCATCACGTGACCATGAGGGGACATCTAAGACAAGCTGAGGTGACACAAGGAGGAGGTGGAATGAGACTGGGCCCATGTGGACTTGTTGAGCTGAGGTGTCTGTGACCTGCAGGTGAAAATGTCATTAACACTGCAGCACAGCAAACACACATTCAATGGTGCCCCACCTGAGACCACGTGATCTGGAGGGATAATGACTGGGAAAAAGATGGGCTCTTTAAGCTGGTTCAGTATTTCAAGAGGACTGTCGGTGATAACATTTCTTGGAAGAACACTGCTCAGGCTCACTAAGATGTCCTGTGGCTAGAAATTAGTGAGCTCAGTCTAGTGCAAAAGCTTAATCTATGCCCATCAGACTCAAATGGGCAGTAAAGTCTATGTCTGATCAACTTTAAAAAAGAGAGAGAGAGGACTAATCCATTGCCATTTTAAAATGTCTTTTAATTGCCCTGGCTGAGTGGTTCAGTTGTTTGGAGCTCAGTTGGTCCTATCCACCAAAAAGTTCCGGTTCGATCCAGTCAGGGCACATAGGGGAGGCAAACGATCAATGTTTGTCTCTCACACCAATGTTTCTCTCGGGCTCACTCTCTCTTCCTTCTTTCTCTAAAATCAACACACATATTCTCAGGTGATAAAAAGTTGTCACATATTTGTAAGAAAGCTTTAAAATGTAGAACACAGGAGGGAAAGAAAATAACTAGCAGTGTTCCGTGGTGAGGCAAAACCTTCCATTTTTGTATCAGCGCATGTTGGCCCTTGGCCAAAATGAAAGTCTGTCATGGCTCCATTGGAGAAGGACCATGACAGGAAACTCCCCTCATCCAGGGGTGACTTGATGCTGCAGGAAGTAGCACAAGCTCCATCACCCTCACCCCATCCTGGTGGGAAACGTGGTGGTGAGAGACCTTCCAGTGAGGCTAAGATGAGGCCACCAGTCACCAAGACTTCCCCCGCCCTTACCTTCCAGCACTGGTGTTTGGCGTAGTAATCCCCTTGTGCGATCCACTCCTTCGCGGTTGAGGTCTTGACAAACATGCTATCATCAAAGTCTAAAATGAAAAAGAAAAGTAAGTTTGCTTCTTTGGGCATTGGTTCACTTAAACCTGTTTTTAGGGGATGGATTTTGCCCTCCTCCTCACCGACCCCTGAAAATTTAAATGTTGGAGTCCTAACTGGTACTTCAGAATGGACTCTATCTGGAAATTGGGCCTCGGTGAGGCTGTTCCGGTGGGCCTGGAACCAGTCCGACTGGTGTCTTCGTTAGAAAAGGAGGCTGACGCCGGGGGCTCGCACAGAGGAGAGGCCACTTGAAGCCAGAAAGAGGCCTCAGGAGGAGCCAAATCTGCTGACAGCTTGAACCGGGACTTGTAACATAATTTTCTGTTGTATAAACCACCTAGTCTGTGATATTTTATTATGGCACCCCAGCAAAAGAATACATCTGTGTTATCTGTCTAGCATTCCATTTAAAGATCTACCATAGCTTACCAGGGCCATTGTTATGGGTTTCTGAAGGAGGGTATGGCGGTGAGAAAGGGTACTTTTTGGTTTTGAACTTGGTTGGCTCTACCTTCCTTTTCTATGACTATGGATTAGAAGACAGGTAGCAATTCTAATTCCTCCTTGAAAATTCAAAGCCATGTACCTCTTGGCAAACTCACATAATGAGACTTTAGCAAGGAATAAGGTGATTTCAGTGTTCCCCAATGTGCAGACTTTGCACTCACAGTGAGCAATATGACACTTCCTTGGTGAGCATAGACTGTTATAACCACCCGCTGCCGGACCCACCTGCTAGCCTCACTAAGCCTGCTGGTGACAGTATCGCACCCTCACCCTCCACCCCGAGCGACACCAGGAGTGGGCAGCCTTCTGCAGGCTCAGAAGTCTGAGCCTCAGCTTCATCAAGTACCTGATGGCAGTGACTACCAGGACAACACAGACAGCCAAGTCTGAGCTGAAGGGGTCAGAGACACGCAGGGCAACGGATGTCACCCGGGGAGCCAGGCAGTCATGCCAGCTTTGTCTAGAAGGTGCAAAACCATGCCGTGAGCCTTGCAGCCTGACCCCCTCCCTGCGGGTCCTCTGCTGTCCCTGCAGCACTGCGTGCAAAGATGACTTCGCAGCATCTCGTTCTGACTCAGTGTGCACCACCAGCCCCGGTGACATTTAACCTCACAGCCACGCGCTGCAGTTTCTCTGCAGAAGGCCAGTGAACGCCTCTGTATCGTGTTGAAGAAACCCGAATCAGTCACTACACTCATCCCAGCTCCCTGGCATAGTGGAAACAGATGTTCTTGAAGACTTGACCATGTGCTATTTATAACACAATTTAGGACTGTACTTTTCTTGTATTCTTTCTTTCTTCTTCTTTTTATTTATTTATTTTTGTTGTTGTTGTTGTTGTTAATCCTTTATTTCCATTGATTTTTTTTCCATTGATTTTCAGAGAGAGTAGAAGGGAGTGGGAAAGACAGAAAGAGTGAGAAACATCAATGTGAGAGGGATACATCAATTGGTTGCCTCCTGCACATACCCTGACAGGGCTGGAGATCAAGCCTGCAACTAAGGTACATGCCCTTGACTGGAATTGCACCCGGGACCCTTCAGTCTGTGGGCCAACACTCCACCCACTGAGCCAAACCAACCAGGGCATTTGCTCATATTCTTTCTTTTTTTTCTTTTTTTTATGCTCATATTCTTAACGCTACCAAGACATAATAAATTGCAATCCTTTTTCATTCTGAATTTTTAAATTTGTAAAATGCCTATCTTGATGATCTCGTATAAAGGGATGCCTGAACAGATTTTGACAATAAACGGCGTGCGGGAAAGATTAAGGACACTCACAGTTGGCCAACCCACTCACTTTCCTTTCAGTCGAGGGAGAAAAAGTGGTCGTGTGGCTACACAGGTGGAGAACGCTAATGAGATGCTAGGTTAACCCAAGCCTTTGACTCTTCCCACTACATCCCAACAGTCAGGGCCCACGAACAGAACATCTAATCCTGGTTCCCAGCTGAGCCATTGGCTGTAACCAGAAATAGCCTCCATACAACTGGTTGAAACATGCTCAGGAAGCCAGCAAACACCTCTGCCCAGCACTTGGCCCTGTCCTTGGAGAAATTAACTGAAGACCTGGACGAGCCAACTCAACCGCTAACCCACAAGAAAGACCACTATGTTCTCATTTATGCAGGGCTCATTATTTCTCCCGAGTTATCCTATTAGAAGACCTTCATCCCATTTTTTAATTAACTAGTCTTTGTAAATTATGAAAATGTTTTTCCTTAAAAGAAAAAACAACAAAAACACCACTGCAAGCAGCCTAGAAGGGCATAAAGTTGAGAAGAGGTGCCCACATCCTCACACCCACCAGTCCTCCTGGCACCATAGGAGCCACCACTGTGAACGGTTTCACACTGAGGGGCACACAGATCATTTTTAGCTTCTTATCTTTACAAACCGGGCTGTGATGAGCACTCTTGTTCATGTATCTTGGAGATTTTATACAAGAATATTCTAGGATAGATTCCTAGAATGGAATTACTGGGTCAGAAGCTATGCTAATTCTTTATTCTTATAGATATTGCCAATCAGCTCTCCAAAGGCCCACAGCAATTTGTATTCTCCCAATAGCCTATCTCCTCTAACCCTTCACCATGGTCCTCACTAGTGAAGCACAAATAAAATATCTTCCCTAAAAGAGTTAACCCTCCCAATCCCATTACAACACAATGTCCAGCACACCTTACCAGTAAATGAATAGAGAGATCTCAAAATCTATGCCCTTTACACCTGACGGTAGGAACAAGTGGGAGTAACAGAATATGTTAATGAGATCTTACCTTTATTTTCATCTGTCTTCACAACTTGGACAAAATTTCTTCGAATGAAGTATTTGAAAGCAGGAGCCCGCTTCTCCGGGTTCTCGTCGAAGATCCAGAGGTTGGCGCGAGCCCGGGTGATGGCTGTGTACAGCTGCTTCAGCTCTCCGTTGAGGAGCTAAAGGTGGGATGAGGACAGAGACCGTGAGCCTTGTGTCTAGAGCCACAAGGTGACACCCTTCAGTTGGCTTACTCTGATTCTGGGGAAATACAGGAAGTAAATTATGGAGAAGTCCAGCAAGGCCATGAAGAATGAGGAGCTCACTGTGGCCTCAGCACTGGTCAGCACAGCTCCAGCTGGGAGTACACCATTAGGTCAGCACCTCCCTTAAATATGCAGTAGTTTCATCTTTCAAAATAAATTATAGATTCATAGGAAGCTACAAAGAGAGTAGAGCGAGCCCTACCGGTGTGGTTCAGTGGTTGAGCGTCAATCTATGAACCAGGAGGTCATGCTTCACTTCCCAGCCAGGGCACATGCCAGATTGCAGGCTCAATCCTCGGTAGGGGGCGTGCAGGAGGCAGCCGATCAATGATTCTCATCATTAATGTTTCTATCTCTCTCTCTCTCCTTCCCTCATCCTTCCTCTCTGAAATCAGTAGAAGTATTTTTTTAAGAAAAAGATAGTACAGAGAGGTCCCATATACCAGTACCTCCCACTCTATTTACCCCAATGGTTATATCTTACACAATAACTGTAACTTATTTAAAATTAAACCAGTCCTACACTTCTATTATAACCATCGCCAAGTACTCAATTACCCATGACCAACCCCATGACTAAGCACGGTAGCTGTAAGGCGATTATGACTTGGACCAGAGACGGCCTTCTTGATTAAATAGTGCATCTTTCAAGACAACAGATTAGTGGCTACCTAGAAGTTTGCAAAGCTTAGGGGATTTAACTTCTATTTCCACAGAGCCTTGGAGGCATTTACAGAAATAACCTGATAACTGCTATTTTGTTTGCTTTATACTTAGAGACATAAAACTAGGATTGTACTTTAGGAGAAAGTAGTGTTTGGTTTTGCTGGTTCGATTTTCAGTGATGTCATCCTCACTTTGTTCAGTTCCCCAGTACCCCTCAGTGGAGAATTCCATGGGACGTTTTGGCTTTGCCTCAATGACGTAGCTGAGATGTGAAGGGCAAGGAAAACCGGGCCCCTTAACGGTCAAGGCTGCTGAACAACAGCCTCCACTAACTAGGCTTCTGGACTTCACTTCTGAGTTCCCATCAGCAACATCAAAATTTCTGACCAGTTCCTGAGGGGAACAGAAGGTACAACCACCCCTCCACCTTCACAGTGCCCACCCATCAGGCCCAGTTCTGCTGGGACCAGCGAGTTTTCGGACACTGGCATCACTGCAGCTCTCCCGCCTGCCTCCACTCCCCAGGACTGATGTCCGAGAAGAGCCAAAAGCAAGCGTCCATCTTCAATCTCATCTTCTCGTCCCAGCCTTGGTCACTGGCTCCCTGTCAAATACCCATGTGGACAAATGGCAGAAAATCACCTTGTACATTTCCGGATTCACCATGAGAGAGCGCCCTTGAGAGGAAGTGGGTTTGTCCAGGGGCACGTCAATCAGTGGCCCGCTGGCCTCCCGGGAGTCAGGTGACGAAGGTGTAAACGAGGAAATGATCTTCCATTCCTTGTAAGCCTGAACAACAAGGACAGATTAAAGACCAACGGAATATGCTTTCCAACTCTACACACAGCCTCCCCGAGCCTCCTGGAGAATTGAGCGCCCCTTTTCCTGGCCTGGGGGCCAGACCATCAGCCCCAGCTGGGAGGAGGGGGCCATCCTGTGGCCTCCAGAGGATGGGATGGGTTTCAGGTTGCGCAGGCAGAGATCAGGGAAGCGTCCAGGAAAACTCCCCCAGATATGGTCAGGGCAGCTGGGAAGCCTGGCACTTGTGCCCACTTCCAGAGGAATGCCAAGGGCCCAAGAAGTTCTTGGAAGAATATTCCAGAACTGTGGGGTACACGGTTCAAGATAAACTCTGAGCTCAGACAGAACAAATTCATATCCCAGTCCTTTCACTTACTAGCTACATGAACTTGGACAAACTGTCTCTTCTGGGTCTCATTCTCCTGCTCTATAAAATGAGAATGCTAGAACTACCCAAGTTTGTTGGGAAAATATAAGCAGATCATTAATGTTGAGTATCTAATACTATGGCTGATAAAGAGTTCAATATTTTAGCCAGTGTTCCCCTTTATGTAAACTCAAACCACACTGAGTCTGTAGACTATGAGTGGGCAATTTTTTTCTCTCTAAAGGGTCAGAAAAATAAATATTTATAGCTTTGTGAGCCCTATGGTCTCTCTTGCTACTACTCCACTCTGCTACTACAGTACCAAAGCAGCCACGGTCAATATGTAAATTAATGAGCATGGTGTTTTCCAATAAAATATATTTTTTAAACTAAAATTGAATTTAATATAATTTTCATGTGCCACATAATGTTACTTTTCTTTGTTTTTTCTTACCATTTTAAATTTGTAAACCATTCTATCCCACAGGCCATTCAAAAATGTCAGTGGGCTGGATTTTGGCCCTGTGGGCATGGTTTGCAGACCCTGTGTGGCTAAAGGGCACAGGTCACATGCAGTAGTTAGATGCCAGAATTCCTATGGAATTTCAGATTTCATACTGTACTGTGGCTTGTGAGAGCAGCCTGTGAACTCTCCTAGACTTTGCTTTTTCTATTCCTGAAGTGGTGCTTCTTGCCACCTGCGTATCTCTTCAAGGTAAAATGGAGTGGATGCCGCTCATTGCCTCTTGTCAGTTACTTCCTGACTTAAACTATACACACTTCAGGTTAAGTGCTTTAAACACTGTCTCTTAAATAAGAATGGTTATGCTAGCAACCAATTATGAACTTAATCACCAGGTTCTGAAAAAGAGATCTGAGTCATGTAATCATTTAAGTAGCTGGAAGTTACAAAAACATCTCGGGGCGTATTATGACTGTCCTCTCTGTAAAGCTGTTTACACAATCGAATTGTCTGCCAAGGAACTCAGGTAAAAGACATATATGATTTGGGAGAACCTCCGAGCAGACAGCATGAGGTGCGGACTGGCTGGCCTCAGAAGGGCTGGGGAAGCACAGTGCATTTTAGAACCACTGAATGGGAAGAAAAGCCGCTCACATTGCACCTGACAACTGCTTCCATGAATAAAACACATTCGACTTTCAAGACAAAGCCTTTTAGGAGTGAGTCCGTGCATTTGTGCACAAGAGCACAAGACCACAGGCCTGCAGCACTTCTGGCAATACAGCAAGAAGCCTTTAAATCTCCCAGCTTCTGCTGGGATTCACCATTGGAAGGAACAGGGCTCTGTTTCTACTGCAAGCCTACCATTCCACTGTGGGGCCTGCAACCCACAAAGGTTGTGGATATTTAAGTCCTTCCTGTCCTATTTGCACATGAGTGTGAGGGAAAGGACTCCCCACTGGGGCAGAATATAAATGGCAGGCACCCTTCCAAGTCCCCACAGGAGGAGAGTTTCGGGGTGACTGGGAGAATGACTACCCCTCCCCAAACTGAGGCAAAATCCTACAGAAGGACTGGTATGACATTCTCAGGAGCTGGCCCTGATGACCTGTGGTTGAACAGGTAACAGTAAATCCTCTAGAGAGAAGACTCACAAACCAGGGCAGTAAGGACCCCCTCATACATGCACGCACACACACGCACACATGCGCACACACGCATGCTCACCCAGTGGCAGATTCTGCAACGGGAATGCCTGCCAGAAACATAAGCCAGCATGGGTGGAAGAAGAGGCCAGGGGTGGAGAGTACCCTCCACAGTCCCCCATCTCAAAGAGCAATTACTGTTCAACAGCCTTCTGCCAGTCACCCCGAAAGAAACCCCACTTGAACAGGTGACTGGGGACTTGTGTGATCCCTGTCTTTCCTCTGCTTTGATTAAAGCATTTCCTCTCAATGCTGATGCACACTTTGGGGTCTTGAGGTCGTCAGTGACAAAGGGTGGCTCTATACTGGGAATGCAGAATTACACCGCCTGCTACCTTGGGAAGCACATCCCAGGTCTTTCTATAAGTCCTACTGTGCACAGAGGAGGAAGTGGCTGTTACCAAAGGATTCCACTTGTGATTGTTTTAATTTCGTGCACCTCACTGAGCCACTGGTGGGAGCACAGGGTCAAGGTATCGTGGGGCCTTTGTCATTTCCGGGATCAAAGTGAGACAGTCACTGGGTTTTTCTTTCACAGAGGCAACCACAAGCTATAGATCCCTAAGTCCAGAGCTCCTTGAGTTTCTTACTGGCACAAGCACACAACTGGCACTTAATAAAGAACAGGAACAACAAACTCTTACCCCTTCCTCTTAGGAGAGCCTCGGTCCAACCATGACCAATGGATGTATTATGAGAAAAAAAAGTTAGTCCTCAGAGATTAAAAATGGTTCCAGAGTTAACGCGAGTGCATCTGATTTCATTAGCAAAAGTCAACAGGAAAGGAATGCACTTAAGGTACGGCAAAGATACACTCATTGTGGAAGGTTCTGGAAGCTGATCTGCATGCAGAGCTTTAAAAGGAAGGGAGTACAGTGAAACTGAGGACTCAAAGCATCTGGGTTCATGTCTAGGCTCTGCCACTTATGTTACCACTACAGGCAATTGACCTATTTCCATGAGACTCAGCCTTATGTGCAGAATGAGGGTAATAAAAATGCAACCTCAGAGGGCGGGTGGGAGATAAAGTGAGGCAATGCACTCAAAAGGTATTTCACAAACTGTAAAGCACCCATAGCAACCTTAGTTATAGGTATTATCAAGTCAAACATGACATTTTTTTTTTCAAAGATCACAAAAAGAGTAAGGATTCCAGGTAAAGGGTCAATTCTGGGGCAGATTTTAGAGTGTAAAAGCTAACAGTGCTCCTGAACTGGCTATGGAAACAGCCCTTCCGAGCATGCGCCATGTGCAGTGGAAGTCTGCAATAGGGACCAGGGCACAGCCAGCCAAGTCCCCAGAGGAGACCCACAGCACAGCCAGCAGCCAACCTGAGTCCCCACCGAAGACAGCAGTGAAGAGAAATCAGTGGCTAGGAAACCAAGGACAGTGGTCTTGAGTTAGTGGCTTTACCCATAATGCACTGAGAAAGACCATCAAGTCAAAGCAATGAGCTGCACAGAGGTCACTGGGGGGGTCAATCTGGGGACACTCTTGCTGCCATTGTCTGCGTGGGTGGCAAGCAGTGGTGGCGAAGCCATGCCAGAAGGGAGCCCCCAGGCAGGCAGCCGTTCTCGTCCCCGCATTACCTGATCCAATGGGCAGGCACGAAGCCTCATTGTCTTCCAGGAGTTGTCTCTCTCTATGGACTGACCTTGCCCAGTTCTGTCCTCACTGGGTGGACACTGCTACCCTGGCCTTCACTTGTAAGGCTCTCCTTAGAGCTCACTCCAACTTGAGCATCCTTGGGAGTCAAGGATAACGGCAGCTTGTGAAAACTGGAAGCTGGCATTTGGGTACCAGGCATTTAGAAGAAGATGAATACAAGAAAATAAGAGAGGGCCGGGCACGGGGAGAACCAGCCCACACCATGCTTGGCAACAACTCATAGCCGTTGTCAAAACCCACATCAAACACTCCAAGCCCCACACTATGGATGATACTCCAGAACAGAAACAGGCGCCTTTTGCAAACTCTCTTCAACTCAGCTCCAAATTCTCTTTCCCCGAGTGGCAGGGTAGCTCACACACACACAAGTGTCATGTGGAAAGAAGTCAGTGTGACATACCTCGGAATCAGTAAAGAAGTTGTAAAGGAGGACGTCATCAAATTCTAAGCCTTTTGCTTCATAAACCGTTAGCACAAGCGCTAACCCCAGTTCTTCTGGAATTTTCTCCTTTGCCATTTCATTGGCTACAAGGATCACCTAGAAAAAGAAAAGTCAAGATAGGAGGGGAAAAAAACATCAAATGCTACAAAGAAAAATCAGCTTAATCTCGGTCCTCTTCTATAGGAGGCAGGTAATGTGATTAAGTAGCAAGCATGCCAAAACCGGTTTGGCTCAGTGGTAGAGCGTCGGTCTGCAGACTGAAAGGTCCCAGGTTCGATTCCTGTCAAGGGCAGGTACATTGGTTGCGGGCACATCCCCGGTAGGGGGTGTGCAAGAGGCAGCTGGTCGATGTTTCTCTCTCATCGCCGTTTCTGATTCTCTATCTCTCTCCCTTCCTCTCTGTAAAATATCAATAAAATATATATATATTTTTTTAAAAGAAGAAAAAGTAGCCAGCATGGACTTGGTCAGCCAGACTAGTGGAAATATTAGTAACAATTAGTCACTCACCCATCTCTGAAATTTACCCATTCTGGGAGAAGGGCTATTGAATTCTACCTTGTAGGATAATTTAGCCTCTCAAACCTTTGTTTCATTTTCCAACTGCCTTTTATTTCAAAACAACCCCAAGATGCTCACCTGGTGGGCCCCAAACTCAATGGGCTGGGTCTTCCTCTTGTTCCCTCGGAGCAAAATTGCCAAGTCGCTTACACTGCAAGACTCCAGGACTGTTGGTTTGGGACCATCAAAGAGGCCAGAATCCCTTGGAAGGCGGTCAAAAGATTCTGGGAAATAGAACTGAAGTAAATCCACTATCCCCGAGGCCAGATTGAGGATTCCTGGAATAAAACAGAAAATACATGTCCAGTATTGAACATGACAAAATGGCTGGTTTTGAGGGTTTTTGTGTAGGAGCTTTTTCCTGAGAAGCAGTACTGGTCCTGATAATACATATAATTGCAAGCCATTCTGCAGTTCTCATTACACGATCACTTTGGCCCTGAGCCTTTATTACTCCAGGCACGGTGGATGAAGGCAAAGGTTTTGCCAGATCTCATTGCTGACCTACATTCATATTAGAGAAAATTACCTCTTGAAGAGGAATCAAGGCAGAAATGTAATCTGAACAATGAGAGTTGTTAGAATGTGATTATCGGGGGCTAGCATAGATGGTAAGGAAATAAGACTTATCCTGCCCCCTCTCATTGGTGCTCAGAGCACTAGAGACAACATTGCCATGGTAACGGCAGCGCTGGAGGTCAGCTGAGGCTGCAACCAAGGCCTCCATCGCCCTCTTCCACCAGGTTTGTGGCCAGCTGAGAGGACTATACCAAGAAACACTGTCAGAGCTGGAGAGAAGGTTTTCTTAAGAACTTTCTCCCTGGGTCCCGTTTTTTGTCTAAGCTTAAAGTAGCAGTGACAGTGATGCTCACTGAATGCTACCACCACAGGCACGTTCACAGAAATCACCCCATTTTATCCTCCCGACTGCCCAGTGAGACAGGCCAGACAATCCCACTGTGACCAGCAGGGACTCCGAGGTCCGAGGTATCAATCAACACTTGTGAGGACATGAAGCTGACTGCATGCAGATCACCCGGGTCTCTCCACTAGTCTTAGGCGCATGTGCCCTTTGCCTAACGCTGCACAGAACACTAGGTTCTTGGTAGATGACCACAAAATGGGCTTATATGTCCACTGCTGCTACCAAGTAGTAAAGGGAAGTTTTACTAATACTCATTTAAAGTATGCAATATAAAGAAATCATAAGACCAGCTGGCATAGCTCAGTAGTTGAGTATCAACCTATGAACCAGGAGGTCATGGTTCGATTCCCAGTCAGGGCACATGCCCACATAGAGGGCTCCATCCCTTGTAGGGGGCATGCAGGAGGCAACCTATCAATGATTCTCTCTTATCATTGATGTTTCTATCTCTATCTCCCTCTCCCTCTATGAAATCAATACAAAATAAAAATAAAATAAAGGCGAGGCCACAGCACCTCTCTCGTAGGTGAGTCCAACCTCTGGACATACCCGAATGAGACCTGTAGTTCTGGTACAACTGGTGGATCTTCTTGGGCTTCCGGACAGCACACTGCTTGTCCCCGGTGCTTCTGCTGGCGTAGTGGAACAGAGAGCGCAGATCGCTGAAGCGGAAGGCCACGCCCTTCATGATGCTCTGGGCCGTGTCCCCGGTGAGGAACATGGCGTTGGGGTCATTGATGCATTTCATCAGCAGCGCGAGCTCAGCCTGCGTGAAGTCCTGAATCTCGTCGCCATAGAGCTCATGGATGGACCATGGAAGCATCTTGAGCTTTGACAGCCTCCGGGACAGGTTGAACAGAACATCTTCTTCGTCAAAATAGCCCTTCTGGGACCTGATCTGCTGATACAGGCAGAAGAGGTTGTAGATCTCGCTCCGGTCTTCCTTGAAATTGGGGGACCGCTTCCTCCCTAGTTTCTTATACTCGTCTTCCGTGAGTCTCCCCTCGGGGCTGTTGAGGGCCTCAAAAGACCCCTTCAAAAAAGATTTGATTTCTTTCCAAATCAGTGCAGGGTTATAGGAGGTCTTCCCTTTGTGCATTCTGGGCCATATTTCATTGGTGAACACCTCAAACGTCACGTACACCCTGGGGTCAATGTCACACGAACGTGTTTCCGCAACCTTGTCCTCCTCGACGTTGTCCCCATCCCCCTCGGCCTCCTCCTCCTCCTCCTGCCAGTTGGGGATGGTCAGCTCCTCCTGCGTGGACCACCCGACGATGGTTCTCTTCAAGCTGCCGTCGTCATTTCTGAGGAAAAACGGATTGGGCAGAGAAGCGTCGAGCAGGAGGAGCAGCTGCTTGGAAGTGACGAACAGGGGGAAGTTCTCGTCCCTCAGGTCCTGGAGTTTGTGGACGTTGGGTTCCAAGGGCTTGTAGTGGCTGGTGGCCTTGGCGGACTTGGAAAGATCAATGAAATTCCTCTGCACCTCCTGGCACAGCACGTGGTTCTTGGTCACGAAGATCTGGTGTAAATGCTCCAGCTGCTGGGGGCCTTCCGGGGCGCATACTTCTGCCACCTGGCCGGGCCCCCCGGGGTCCCCGCTGGCCGTCCCTGCGCAGGCTTCGCTCTCCTGCTCCTCGTCTATACTGTCCACCGTCTCCACTTCCATGGAACCTTCCTCTTCCTCGTCCTCCTCCCCCTCCTCCCCCCTACCAGGACTGTCCTTCTTGGGTTCCACTTCGGACTTTTTCTTGAGCCACACCTGCTTGGCCAGCAGGGGGCTCCCGGCCTGCTTGGCTTTCTCCCAGTAGATGTGGAATTTCTTCCAGAGCCGGTACAAGCAGCACGTGGTCTTCCCGGTGCCGCTGCGGCCGATGAGGATGATGGGCTCCAGCGGCCGGGGGTTGAGGTGGATCACGGCGTACTCGAGCTCGCCCACGCGGAAGGGGTACTCCACCGTGGCCGTCATGTCATTGAGGATGTTGAAGGCCATGTTGGTGCTGAAGCTGTGGAACTTCATGACGTTGTACTCGGTCTGCACGGCGCTGGCCGGGGGGAAGTAGTGGGGCTCCACGGGCACCCTGCCCTTCTCCGCCTCCGTGTCCTCCACGTAGCAGCGGGGTATCCGCTTCCGCACTCTCATGTTGGCCGACACCTGGCCTTTGTTGATGCCCCTCAGCTTCTTCCGCAGGATGCAGGATAAGCCGCGGTTGTAGGCGCTGCAGATGGCCCGGATGGAGTCCGTTAGCTTGCCGTGGTCTAGGACGATGTCCCAGATGCGGATGATTTCTGTGTAGACCTGCCCCGACTTCTCCACGGGGTGTGGGCTCCGCTCCGGGGTGGTGATCTTCTCGGGGTTCTCGCTGCATCGAGGGGAGAAGTCGATGGCCAGCTCCCACAGCAGCCGGGCCCCTTTGTCCAGCTTGGCCTCGAAGAGCTGGATGTTCCCTTTGAGGTGCTTCAGCCGCTTCTGCAGGCCCTGCGTCCACTCGCCGTTCCCCAGCTGATGGATGGTTAGGATGATCTTCTTCTTCATGACCTTGGTCATCACCTTACTGGACAGCTTCTTCAGCATCTCGGAGGTACACTCGATCTCCCAGGTCATGTTCTCGAAGTCCTGGAGGCAGGCCTCCACCTCCTGGCAGCTGTCCTCCCCGCTGTTGTCCTCCCCGCCTCTGTGGCCAGCGGGCACGAGCTGGGAAGCCCCGGGGCCCGCCTGAGCGTGTTCACCCCCGGCCTCGGGGGCAGCGGGGCCGTTCCCCCCACAGTCAGGGCCCCCGACTCCCCGGGTTCGCTGGAGCTCCCCCCTCTTCATTTCTGGGCCGGCTCCTGTGTCCAGGGGCTCGGAGTCCTGAGGACAGTCCTCCGGGAGAGACATGTCCAGTTCCACCTTCTCGATCAGATCCATGATGTGCTGCACAAGGCGGTCCCTCTGAGAGCAGGGCCTGACATGCTCCTGCCTCGCCGCCTGGCCATCCGAGAGCGCCTCCCAGCTGTCGGGAACCACGGCTCCTTCGGGCAGGGACGAGCCGGCGTCACCGCACAGCGAGTCGGACGAAAGCTGGGACTTGAGCTGAGCCGTCTGACCAGCCTTGGAGAGCTTGGCCAGGTCCTGCCGGCTCCTCCGCCGGCTCTCGGCCACGGCTTTGTTCCAGGCCAAGAGCAGCGGGGCGTTCTTCTTGATCCGGTGGCGCGCGTCTTTGCCCTCTTTGTTCTTCAGGTTGAAGTTGATGTCGAACTTGGCCAGCAGGTCGAGAAGCTTCTTCATGCGCTTCAGCATGCCCCTCTGGAAGACCAGGTGCATCAGCGTGTTCCCGCTGCTGTCCTGGCTGTTGGGGTTGAGGTAGTCGAATTTGGCGGGGTTGGACCAGAAGAGATCCAACAGGTGGTTGAGGAAGTTAAAACCGATGTCAGCTGCAAGACACAAACAACGCTCTGTGAGTGCTGAGCCCCTCTTCCCGGGGAACAGGCACCCCTGGAGTTAAGAGAGGTGCTGGCCAGGGGTGTCTTAGGACACCTAACTTCCCCAAGTATTTGGCAACCTGGTGGTTCCCCACTTGGGAACTCTGCTCCCCCATAGACATGAGACAGGGTCTGGGGCATTTCTGATCATCACAATTTGGGACATGCTACTGGCATCAAGTGGTGGCGGCCAGGCATTCTGCTGAGCATCCCACAGGGCACAGGGCAGCACCCAGCGCAAATGTCAACAGCGCCAAGGGTGGCAAACCCTGAGATAACCTCATGGTATTCCAGGAGGATCCTTTATGCCAGGGCCCTTGAAAACCATGTAAATAAAGTACTTGTTGGCTATGGAGCCAAATTTGAAACTTAAGAATCCTCCTCAATCCGCCCACCCTGATCATTCACCGTGATGGGCACTCCTTCCCGTCAAGCTGCGGGCAGGCAGGCCTCGCCAAGGAAGGGGCTTTTTCCAGATCATTGGCTTTCCCAACAGGGAAAAAAAACAAACAAAACCCAGAGCATCGGTTCTAATATCCAGCCTCTTCCCCAAGGCAAAGACCGGTTTGCAAACAGAGGCCTACCGTTGACATCCAAAAAGATGTGGAGAGCTGCATGCAGAGGAGTGTCGCCTTCGGTGAGAGAAATGCTGCGGGGGTCCGCACCCTTGGTCAGGAGCAGAAAGGCCAACTCGAAGTCCTGGTGCTGTAGGCACATGGCTAGCGGCCTCGCCGGGCTGTCCTGCAGGCCCTCGGGCAAGGCTGAAGGAGGCAGAAAAGGGCCTCGTGAGCTGCACTCACGTGACAAGGTACAGCCTGGGCACCCGGAGGCAGGACCACCTCTGCCATTATTCCCAGGGAAGCGCTGATGCTCACGTGACTGGTGAGGCCCGCTACCACCCCTGGCAGGCAAAGGCGTCCCAGACCCTCAGAGTGAAAGCCCAGTTCCTCCCAGTGCCCTGTCTGTGGGCCCTTTCTCCACCAGCTCTCTGGCTTCCCCTGCCGTCCCAAAACAGGATATGGGCCCCAGCATGGGCCCTGCTGGGGAGAGACAGGGCCTGCCAACAACCAAACCGGTGCTGGCCTGACACCACACCTGCCACACAGTCGTGGTCAGGACGTGGGCTCCACTACCAGCATCCTTTGTTTCTATGAAGCTTCTCCCAGAGGATCTACTGTCAACTGCTATCTTCCCTGGCACCTCCCAGCCCCCCCTCCCTTCCTGCAGCTCCGTCCTCCCTCCACCTCGGCCCTGCCCAGGCCTCCAGCAGCCGCACCCTCACTCTCTGCCCGGGGCCCAAGCACACGATTCCAGGGAGGTGCTCCCTAAGTGCTCCGTGACTCGGGAATAAAGCTGGAATCCCGTTATGGCCAGTGTCTGGGCTAAGGGAGTAACACTCCAGGTAGGGAAGAGGTTTGAAGAAATAAACTCTAGGAGGCATCCATCCACCTCCTGAAGCCTGTGGGTACAGCCGACGTCTGGGGGCTTTGAATGGCTCTTTGAGAGCGAGGCCCAACGTGTCACCTCTCCCCTTAAACGGCAGAGCAAGCGGAAAACCCACAGCCTGGGTGCTCTTCCGAGTGAGCTCACTTCGAGTTCAAAACATCCCTAAGGAAGAGGGACTATCAACATTCCCTTTTTATGAGGGAGCGGACAAAGGCGCAAAGAGCATGCCAAGGCCACCCAGCTAGCACTGGCATGAGGAGGGTGTGAGGTGCTGCCAAAGCAGGTTGGTATTTCCAAATTCGTTTTAAAATAAAACCCAGTCCAGCTGAAACCGGTTTGGCTCAGTGGTAGAGCATCGGTCTGCGGACTGAAAGGTCCCGGGTTCGATTCCGGTCAAGGGCATGTACATTGGTTGCGGGCACACCCCCGGTAGGGGGTATGCAAGAGGCAGCTGGTTGATGTTTCTCTCTCATCGACATTTCTTGCTCTCTATCTCTCTCCCTTCCTCTCTGTAAAATATCAATAAAATATATTTTTTAAAAGAAAATAAATAAAATAAATAAAACCCAGTCCAGCAAGAGGCTACACACCCCAGACGTCCACCCCGCCAGGTGCGATTGTGCTGGCTAACGCAGCAGGTGCTTCCACCAACCAATTGTCTCACTGTTTCTTTAAAAAACGAGCACCTTGAATCCCAAAGTGCTGATTACAAAAGAATGCCGCAGAGCTGGCGAGGACCCCCGCAGCATATGCCACGCAGGGGCCAGCGGAGGTCAGGAGGAAGTGGCCACTGTGGGCCAAGGACTCCCTCCACGTACCTGAGGCTTCTCATAACGGTAATTCCAGAAATGCACACTCCCCCAGGGCACCACCCACCGACAGGCCTCCTCGCTGTTTCCCCATGAGGAGACAGGAAGAGAAAGAGCAGGATTTGAAGGAGCCTTCTAAAGCAAGGGAGAAACACGGGGCCAGCAACGGCCCGCTCACCTCCACTGTCCACCAGGCGGCCCAGCAGCTGCACCCGGCGCTGGTCCCAGGCGCTGAGCGGGGGGACGAGGGCGCAGAGGTCGAGGCCCGAGAGGTCGCAGTTCTTGAGGAGGCAGTCTCCCAGCGGGGGCTCCCCGCTCGCCTTCCGGGTCAGCAGCAGAAGCACTTCGGGCCACTTCTGCTTCTCCAGCAAGAACTTGACGAAGGTGTTGGCGTAGTCGCGGTTAATGTCACAGACCAGGTCAGGAGGGATCTCTGTCAAAAATAAGAACACACCACACTCCACAATAAGGTTCCTGCGGTTTCTGGCCCCAGCCACAGCTTAGCACATCTATGCTAATTCACACGTGTGATGGGTCAGAAGTTCGAAGCGCTGGATAAACCACGAGCAATGAATGAGTTAGGAAGCATAGCCACCTCCCACCTCTACGCATGCCTTTGCTAGCTATGCGGCCTCGGCATGCTCTTTGTCCTTTGTCGCAAAGCTCCTTGGGAAGGCCAGACATGCCCTGAGGTGAGTACCGCCTGGTCTAGGAGGAGAGCCGAATTTTGGACTGTCCCTGATTATCTAGTTTGTCATCTAAAATTCTTTTCCTTCCCTGATTTTCCCATCATGAAAAAATTAACATTCCATTCTACAATAACCCAATGTCCCAATGTTAGCCAGTATCTATAGAAGAGAGAAACATCAGTGGTATTTTTAAAAGGATAGTCTAAGCCAGTGGTTGGCAAACCATGGCTCCAGAGCCACATGTGGTTCTTTGGCCCCTTGAGTGTGGCTCTTCCACAAAATACCACGTGCGGGCGCACACATTCAGTGCGGTTGAAGGAGTACCCTAATTAAGTTAATAACAATGTGCCTACTTATATAGTTTAAGTTTAAAAAATTTGACTCTGGCCAAAGCCGGTTTGGCTCTGTGGATAGAGAGTCAGCCTGCAGACTGAAAGGTCCCAGGTTCGATTCCAGTCAAGGGCGTGTACATTGGTTGCAGGCACATCCAGTAGGGGGTGTGCAGGAGGCAGCTGGTCGATGTTTCTCTCTCATCGATGTTTCTAGCTCTCTATCCCTCTCCCTTCCTCTCTGTAAAAAATCAATAAAATATATTTTTTTAAAATTTGACTCTGTTGACTAATGAGTTTGCCGGCCACTGGTCTAAGCAAAGAGTAATGCTAGGAAAAACTAATAATGGAGGTTGCCTCAGGGATGGGACTTAGGGACTGAAGTTCACAGATGGATGACAGACTTTTCACTGACGGATAACTGAGGTTTTGTGCGGGCTGTTTTACATGTAGATCATTACCTCTTTGTTGTTGTTATTGTTAATCCTCACCCAACGATATTGTTTCATCGATTATTTTAGAGAGAGTGGGAGGGGGAAACAGAAACATCGATGTGAGAGAGACACACCGATCGGTTGCCTCCCATACACACCCCGAGCAGAGTCTGTAACCTAGGTACCTGCCCTTGACCGGAATCGAACCCAGGACTCTTCAGTCCACAGGTGGACGCTCTATCCACTGAGCCAAGTTGGCTAGGGCAGACCATGACATTTTTAAAATTCATTTCTAGAAGATAATTAAAAAGTTTGAATGAGTATAAATCGCCTTTCACACCATTGAATTTGTGAGAGCAATTACCTTGCAGGGAAGAAAGGAGGCGCAAGAACTTCTGGACTACATCTTGCTTCAGAAAGTTCTTATGCAGGAGCCGGTTTCCCGAGTTCAGGTACTTCACCAGCTGCGCGGAGGCCTCCCGGAAAATGCTGCTCTCGCTGCTGGGTCCTTCGCCATGGCTCAGCCCTGCAAAACAGCGCCAGGCGATGCTTCCGAAGAGAGCTCCCAGCTGCAGGAGGTGGAAAAGGTGCAATTCCGCACCCCTCCCAGTACCCACAGGCTTTGCCATTACCTCGGCAGCTCCTCCCACCAAAAGGTGGAGCCTATTCCCCTCCCCACCCCTGATTCCGGCCTGGCTCCAAGACCAGTTCTGACCAGTAGAATGCAGTGGGTGTGGTTTTTGTGCCGGACCTCAAGAGGCCTTATTTAGTTCCATTCGATGTCTAGCTGGTTTTGTTCAGTGGTTAGAACGTAGGCCCGAGGACTGAAGGGTTTCGGGTTCAATTTCCAGTCAAGGGCATGTACCACAGTTGCAGGTTCGATCCCGGGCTCTGGTGGGGATGCCTTCTGGAAGCAACCAGTGGATGTGTCTCCTGTTTTTCTCTCTCTCTCTCTCTCCCTCCTTTCTCTCTCTCTAAAGATCAATGGAAAAAATACCTTTGGATTAAAAAAAAAAAAAAGGTGACTGTAAGTACTAAACGACAACAGAAAGAATGGGTGAAAATATACTAAACTGTGATTATAATAAACTTTTGTTTTTATATACTACAGACTTCCTTCAATGATCATATTTAGTGAATATATATTAGCATATTTGAAATTAAAACTAGCCCTTGCTCAGTGGATAGGGCACCAGCCTGAGGACTGAAGGGTCCCGTTGGATTCTGGGCAAGGGCACATGTCTGGGTGCAGGCTCAACCCCCAGTAGGGGAGGTGCAGAAGGCAGTCAATCAGTGATTCTCTCTCATCATTGATGTTTCTATCTAGCTCTCCCTCACCTTCCTCTCTGAAATCAATAAAAATATATTTTAAAAAATTAAAGCTAAAAAAGGTCTTCTGAAATTGCAACAGTGCTCAGAAGTATTAGAAAACAGAAATGAATCATTTCAAAAAGAGTTTTCGCTTTTGCCTGAAATCTTTCTTTCAAGCTAAAAAAGACAAACTGGTAAGATTTATCATACAAAATGGTGTGTTTTATTACACACATTTTAATCAGCTTAAATGCGTGTAACCATCTCATTTCATAAAAGAAAAATATAAAAACATGTATAAATGCATGAAATAAGACTAAATAGCCAAGTCGCAAATATATGAATTTGCAGATGGAGGCTGGTTTATAGAGAATTAGTACTTTCTTGTTTTCCTTTCCTATTTTATAAATTTCCTTTAAAAAAGAAGAATATATTGCTTTTATAATAAGAAAAAAAAAAACTATCATGGACACATTTAAGTAAGCACTGCATCCCTGCATTTACTGAATACTAGGCCCATCTTGGTGCTGAGGAATGCAAAGATGGGAAACCTCTGAGACACAGGCTCCGTCTGAAGGAAACCAACACACAGAGAAGGTTCCAGTATCCTCCAAGTGCTGTGCTAGAGATGCCTGCACCAACACAGAGCAGAAAGCAGCTGGCTCCCCCTAGGGCAGTGGTCGGCAAACTGCGGCTCACAAGCCACATGCGGTTCTTAGACTCCTTGAGTATGGTTCTTCCACAAAATACCACCTGCAGGCGTGCACATACAGTGCGATTGAAACTTCGTGGCCCATGCGCAGAAGTTGGTTTTCGACCCTCAAATTTCAATCGTTGTACTGTTGATATTTGGCTCTGTTGACTAATGAGTTTGCCGACCACTGCCCTAGGGGACCAGAAAGAAAAGCTTCAAAGGGCCGGATCTGTTCTCACTTGAAAGGCCCAGCATTAGTGAGAGAAGATGAATTGATCTTGTTCTAGGTCCTAAGGAGAGCTGAGCTTCCAGAGAAGGTGGACACGCTGCCATCTGGTGGTGAAAGGCAGGTAAGACAGTACATAATCTTGACTCCTCAGGAGGGAACCCTGGCTCCTCACAGTGGACTCTGGCTTCCCCTGGCTGCTTGTGAGAATCCTGGGTCCTGCCCTGAACCCGCTGAATGAAAATCTGCACTTTAACAGGCTCCCAGCAATCTGTGCGCCCATTCACGTCGGGAAGCTCTGTTTTAGAGAACAGCAGAAATCTTCAGTGAGATTTCTCACCCAGATGCAAAAGCCGTCCTATCCACAGACTCCATCACTACTAGCTCTTCCTGATAACTGTCATCCTGCTCTTTTCTGAGCTGTATCATTTCCTTTTGCTTTCTTTTCACTCAGTGTTCTCCTATGGTCGTTCAATATTCCTCTAGCGCAGCAAGGAAACCTTCCTGGTTGATGGTCTAGAAAACGTTCTGGTAATCAAACCTCCGATACGTTTTCCAATGACCTCTGGGGACTTTGGGCTTGACTGCCCCCACTGCCATCACAAACTACCCATCAGCCCAACGGCTGGCCTGGGATGGCAATCCTTCCAATGCGCTTTACAGCCAAGCAAGTGCAGTTGAGTCCTAGTAAGTACAAAAGGACCAACTGCAATTCTGAGTCTCTCCTCTTGGTTCAAAACTGGACCAGAATGAGTTGGTGAAGGAGCAGAGAGGAACGGAGAGTGAGACCCTGCCTCAGAAGATGAGATGTTTTTTACGATCAGCAGATATTCAATAATTCTGTTGTACAAGGAAACTGAAAATATTTTTAAAATAAATAAAATTGACATGCTAAAGTCTGTAACACTAAATAAAACATACATAAGTACATATACAGTACTATAAGAATTAACATTAGAATTAATAAACAATAAATTGGCAAACAGAGCAACCATTTTCTACCATTAACTGGTGGTCATTTTTTTGTTATTTTAAAACTTAGGAATTCATTGGCAGGCAGTTTCAATTTCTTAATTTAATATACCATTAACAGAGACATGTCAGTGATGATGAAATACATTCCAATTTTGAAGATGTTAAAATGTGGGGGGTAACTTGGAATACAATGCCTATATTCAGACATATTATTAACCAATAGAAATAAAATAAAGACTCTTCCCAAGTTCCATAAGTCTACTACCCATGTCTCCTCCCTCCACGAAAAATGTTGGAGATGGTGTTCCAGCAGAACAAGAGAGAAATCTACATAGTCAACATGATCCAGAAGAATAATATAGAGTAACAAAACTAAACACAGCATAATGTACACACATGGGGACTAGAGCCTAAGTAAAGTCTAAAAAGCATATACTGTGTGTACATGTATACACACACATATGCAATAATGTGTATGTATGTATGTTTCATCAAACCGGGGTACCTAAAGAGTGTCACATCTCTTAAAAACTTGTTTTCATTTTTCAATTACAATTGACATTCAATATCCTATTAGTTTCGGGTGTACAGCACAGTGGTTAGACATTTAACTTACAAAGTGATCCCCCAATATATCTAGTACCCACCCAACGCCATACATAGTTATTACAATATTTAAAGAGCAAAGTTTTCAGGACACTTGATAATTCTTTCCTATGGGTCCAGGTTTGCTACTTATGGTAGAAAGTGTAACATTTGCATAATCATCCTGCCATGCCAATGCTATTGACTGGTTCTCAAGTTTTAGAATCAACCTATAGATGCAGCACAGAAAACTTAAGAGCTGAGGAACAGAATGTAAATGTCACGGATAACATTACTAGACATTACTCAACAATTGGGGCTGACTTGTTGCACATCAGTCACGGACGCTGTCCCAAACTCATGAAGACATGGGAACAGAAGTTAACATAGAAGTGCACAGTGTAATTTAGTGCAACATGAATGTATTTAAATTGTTGGCTCTGGCTGTGTCTGAAGGGTGGGAATGACTTTTTGTTATCTCCTATTCCTTCTGGGTTTGTTTTTTTTCTTTTTTACTGTGTGCATGCATTGGAAAATAAATCCCCCCTAGCATCTAAAGGACAACTTGGCGAAATTCCCAGAATGTTGCAGATGCTCTCTAACTAACAGTTGTTTCATTCTGTCTTCCAAAAAAAAAGCAAACAAGTTTTCCAAAGATTGGGAGTCTCATTTCCATCTTCATATACCAAGAAAAGATTAATCAATTTATATATACTATCACAGAACCAGTTTTTAACCGCCTCCCTGCCCCCCCCCCAAAAAAAAAGTTGATTCACTGGAAGCTGTACCTGATAGGTCCTTAGAACACGCAGCCAGTTTTTCCAAGTGACTATTGATTTTCTCGATGGCTTTAAAGTTCTTGTTCCTCTTCAGGATATCCACCGGGGTCCGGGAGTGTCGGTCTACCAGGGTGGGGTCTGCCCCAAAACGCAGGAGCATCTGCACATCCTCTGTTTGTCCTAGGGCAGGCCAAGAGGAAAAGGGGGCATTGTCCTGGTTCCTTCCGTAAGGAGATGTCCCCATGAGAGCTGGTCCTCCCAGTTTCCTGCCTGAGCAGTCTGGGGCAAGGGGACCAAGGTCCCTGAGCCTGCAGAGCCTAAACTGCTGGCCTTGGGCAATCCACCAAAGTGCCCGGAGCAAGCCGGACTTTGTGGAGTGGAAGGGACAATAGCTTTTAAGAGGTTTAGAAGAGCGCTCCTCTATACCTTTCTCCCCTCTCCTTGGCAACAAGCAAGGAGATGGGGAATCTGGTTACTAGGCAACAGTTACAGCTGTAAGGATAACAGCAAGCTGTGACTTCAGATTTCTTTATTCCCTAGAGAGGAAACAAAATATTCTTCCAGAAAAAAGCCTGTCAGGGGAAGGAGAAAAAAAGCGGCAATTGCTCTCCAATCCGGGGCTTTTTGTTGTCACTGTTTCCATCCTCCCAGCCCCGACCCCCTGGCTGCCAGCTCCGTCTGCTGCTTTGACAAATCTATTTGCCCGGCATCAGGGTGTCTGTGATCACAGATGCAGCAGTCTTCGCAGTGGAGCAGGTGTACCTCGGAGGTACAAAGACTTATGCGGGCATGGAGAGTTAAATGAGTCAATACCCGACCCCCAACTTTCGAACCCGTGCTTGCCTAAAATGCGCTGTCGTGGCAATACCTGTACTCAAGGTATTTTCCTATTCATGCTGTTCTCCCTCCCCATCTCCCCATAACAACTGCCCTTCTTCCACTTTACAAAAATAAGACAGAATTTAAAAGGTCTGCCCTAGCCTGTGTGGCTCAGAGGATAGAGCATCAGCACATAGACTGAAGAGTCCTGGGTTCTATTCTGGTCAAGGGCATCTACTTTGGTTACAGGCTCAATCCCCATCTTGGTCGAGAGCAACCAATCCATGTCTCACATCGATGTTTCTCTCTGTGTCTCTCCCCCTCCCTTCCACTCTCTAAAAATCAATGGAAAAATATTCTCGGGTGAGAATTAACAAAAAAATTAAAGTCCTACTTTTCTCTTCCCATCAAATACAGTGGTAGGCAGAATCCCTTAGATTTCTAGCACCTGGCACCTTCTCTCAATTCTTCACTCAAATACTAATCCAAGGACTGCTGTGATGAGATTCTGAGAATGTAATTAAGATCCCAGAGCAGTTGACCTTAAGATAATTGGGAGATTTTCCAGATAGGCCTGACCCAACCATTTGAACCTTAAAGGTCAAAGGTGTAGAGGTCAGAGATTCCAAGTACAAGAGAGATCTGATGCACAAGAAATTCCCCCCACTCTGAAGAGAGAGGGAGCCCCATGACAAGGAATGTGTGTGGTCTGTAGAAGCTGACAGCAGCCTCTCCCTGACAGTTAGCAAGGAGACTCGGACCCAGTCCCACAACCACGAGGAACTGGATTCTGCCACAATCACGTGGACTTGAAGGAAGGCCTTGAACTTTTTTAAATATATTTTTATTGCTTTCAGAGAGGAAAGGAGAGAGAGAGAGAGAGGGAGAAACATCAATGATGAGAGAGAACCACTGATCAGCTGCCTCCTGCACACCCACTCCGGGATCAAGCCTACAAGCCAGGCATATGTCCTTGACCAGAATCGAACCCGAAACCCTTCAGTACGCAGGGCAACACTCTATGCACTGAGCCAAACCGGCTAGGGCTAGGCCTCTAACTTTATAGAAGAGCACAGTCCCATGTACCAGCCGGTGTAGCTCAGCAGTTGAGCGTTGACCAGGAACCAAGAGGTCCCGGTTCCCATTAAGGGCACGTGACCAGGTTGTGGGCTCGACCTCCAGTGGGGGGCCTGTAGGAGGCAGCCAATCAATGATTCTCTCTCATCATTGATGTTTCTATCTCTCAATCCCTTTCCCTTCTTCTCTCTAAAAAAAAAAATTAAAACATATAAATAAAATACATAAAATAAAACTATTACTATAAAAATAATAATAGTAATAACAAAGTCCCAGCCAACACCCGATTTTAGCCTCGGGAGACACTGGGCAGAAGCCCGTCTTCCAAAAGGGAGGCTTCTCTGTGTCCTGTAGGAAGGACAAGGGATGGAACACATTCCCATTCTGCCACTCATCTGCAGAGTGACATGGGTTCTAGGGCCTAAGCGTCATCATCTGTGAAGCTGGACTCATGACACCTTCCTCACAGCTAGCCCTGAGGGTGAGTGAGAAAACCTGCCCGGGGAAATGGCACGTGGTGGGACTTAATGGCCCTTTCACTGTCGGGACACAGCAGGAGGGGCTGGCTGAGCCTCGGGGCCAAGGCTGGCATTGTAAAAAGTCATTTCTCATTGTTTCTCCTAATGAGAATATAGGTATCTTCCTGAAGGAAGCAACTATCTCTCAGACATGTCTACAGTTCATAGTTTTCAATACATACAAAGTAGATTTTTTTAAAAAACTGAATGGCCTGTGTGTGTGTGAGTGTGTGTGTGTGTGTGTATGTGTGTGTGTGTGTGTGTGTGTGTGTGTGTGTGTGGGCGCGCTTCTATGTTCCCTCTAGCTCTATCACTTGAAATACAAGCTCACACTTGGAGCTTTATCCTCAGTTTAGACTAGAGCTGGAATTCCAATCTCAAGGTGAGACATCCCAGAAAATGTGCTTTTATATCTTAGAAAAGTGATGGATACAGACATATTGCTCCAGTTAAGTGGAAATCCAGAAGACACTGGCTGTGCCCACAAAGTTACTACCATAGTAACCTACTTCCCTTCCCCCTCGCTAAGCCCCCTGGTCGGATTCTCAGAGCTGCAATCCTGAACCTGGCCACTAGGTGACATCACACCCATCTCCATTTTTGTTCTTTTACTGAAAAGGGGTACATATTGCAGAGTGAAAAATATCATGAACGTGGGGGTGTGTATCTTCTTTCTGATTGGTGTTTCAGGCTTTTTAGGATATATTCCTAGAAGTGGGATCCCTGGCAGTTCCATTTTGAATTTTTTTGAGGAAACTCCACACTGATAGCAGCGCAATTTACATAGCTAAGATCTGGAAATAGCCCAAGTACCCATCAGTAGATGAGTGGATAAAAAAGCTGTGGTAGCCGAAACCGGTTTGGCTCAGTGAAGGTTCGATTCCGGTCAAGGGCATGTACCTTGGTTGCGGGCACAACCCCAGTGGGGGGTGTGTAGGAGGCAGCTGGTTAATTTTCTCTCTCATCAATGTTTCTAGCTCTCTATCTCTCTCCCTTCCTCTCTGTAAAAAATGAATGAAATATATATATATATATATATTTTTTTTTTTTTTTTTAATTCATAGTCCCCCCCCCCCCCCCAACATGGATGCCTAGGGCCCGGTCAGCGGGGGATAACAACAGAGAAACAAACCTCACGCTGCTCCTGGGACCCGCTGCAGCGAGGACACTGCACTTTCCTAAGAGTGCAGTGTCCAGACCAGCAGCAGGACTTACACTTGGGCTGTGTCCAGTCCGCAGGCACATTCAATTCCAAGCCGACATGTTATAATCATGAGTCCTCATATTTTTTTTAAAAACCCAGCCTTCCAACGCCTCATGCGATCAGAAGACGGCAGCAGGGCCTGGTTGCCACGGTCAGCACCGGCCGCAGCTCCCTCTGCTCCATCTCCTCCCTTCCACTGGGGCCGAGAGGCCATTACCATGGATCATCGCGGCGGCCCCTTCCCCAGAGCCTGTGGGCGTGCTCCAGGCCTTCCTGTTTCACAGGCTAACAAGGTACCTCTGTGCTGAGCGCCAGCTTTTCCTCCCCCTTTCAGGAAGCCGGTCTCCCCCTGGGGGGCGGGGAGGGGTGCAATTCCTGTGTTAGCTCCCAAGTGCCAGGAAGGCAGGATTATGTCTGTAGTCTGGTTCACAATTTATCTCCAGTGGAGCACGGATTTGGCATAAAAATAAAGCCCTTGGTAACCACGTGATGGGGGCGGGACCAATGCAGATGGAAACCATGTCCTGGGATCATTCGACCCCACAGAAGCCATGCAAAGCCAAAAGCCCAACTCTTGTTTCTCTCACCCCATCTCCTCTCTGCACACAGCTTAACCTCCCGATCATGTTTAATTCAAGGCAACGTTTACCCCTGAGCCCGTCCCAGGATGCACAGGGAAAACATAACGGCCTGTTGAGTGAGTTCATCAGCCCACAGCGCGCCCTGCCCCAGTTCCACCACTCACGCTTGATGAGGTATCCCGGGGAGTGGGCGGCCACCACGTGCAGGATGGTGCAGCCGTCCTGGTCCTTCTGGTTGATGCGGCCTTTCCACTCGGGCTGGTGCTCCATCAGCCACCGGAACAGATGGTTTTCCTCTGAAGGGCATGAAAACGAGTTACTGAAGTTCTCTTCTCTTTACAGAACGCCAGCAAAGCAAGTCAACGTGTACCACCGTGAGGCAAGAGCAGGGCATCCAACACGTGCCGCCCCTGCCACCCACGGGCGTGGGAGACACGGGAGCGTGTGAACTGGAGGTTTTGGAAAGTTACTCACAGTGCACTCAAGTCAGCTCCCCTAGAAGCAACGCCTAAGACACAGATTCTTGGCCATGTGACTTACTGAGAGAGGGAGCTGGAGACCAAGGGAGGGGAGCAGGACAGAACAGGGGGAGGAGGCAAGCAGAGATGTGGTCCTAGCTGCGTCAGAGGCAGAGGTTGACCTCTGTGCCCCCCCACACACGTCAGTCAGCTGAGACCTGCCCCTGGGAGGAAGATGAGGTTGAGGGAGAACCTCCCTGGGACGTGGTGCCTGTTGGCAGAGAGCGGTTCTCTGTCCACGCCTCCAGCAAGTGGGGGTAAGCATGGTCTAAAGAGGATCTGGGATCTGGGCCCAGCCGGTGTGGCTCAGTGGTTGAACATCACCCTGTGAACCAGGAGGTCACGGTTCAGTTCCCATGCCTGGGTTGTGGGCTTGATTCCCAGTGTGGGGTGTGCCAGAGACAGCTAATCAGCTAATCAATGATTCTCTCTCATCACTGATCTCTCTCTCTCTCTCTCTCTCTCTCTCCCCCACCCCCTTCCTGTCTAAAATCAACAAAAATATTTTTAACAAAACAAAAATAAAGAGGATCTGGGTGGGGGCCTAAGAGTGCCCATCAAGTCAGCATCTCCAGAGATTACTTACTACATTACTATCAATCGGACATACATTTTACATTCTTTTCACAGACTCCTTTCCTTGAAGCTCCTGGGATGGAGGAAAGGCCCACGTGTCTGCCAATGTGTTAATACACTGATCACCACATCAGTTTTCCCCTCAGAAACTCGTCGGGGATGAAGTGGAAGACCTGCTCTCACGGGAGCCTGCCTACCTCACAGGAGCGCCTGAAAGGTGGGCGGGAGGAGGAGTCGTGCCTCCATAACCAGAGGCACGCTTCTCTGGGGTCCACATTCCTAGCGTGAAGCTGGGGACACGGACCACATTGCTCTCAGTCACACTTTACTTAGTGCTTTATCTAACGATCCCTGTGTACAAATAAAATCTCTTAAAGACTCCTTAATACATAGAGTGAGTGATGGCAGGGCAAACCTGGCTAAAGCAAAGATGGGGGCCCAGGTTCAAGCCCCTGGCCACCACCACCCCTCTCATCCGGGGGGTGATATGGCCTAGCGAAGGGAGACTGCCTAGCCAAGTTCTCTTGGCCCTTCCGGCTCTCAAATGATATGCCACAGCTGCTTGGAAAAGAAAAACAAGCTCCCGCCAAAAATGTAAAGAGAGAGAGAGAGATTGATTGATTTAACAATAACATTATAAAGATGTTTATGGAAACAGAAGTCCTTTAAATTTTAAAGTCCTTTAAAGTTTAATAAAAGAACACAGCCATCAGTGTTGGCATCAGCCAGTGCTTCCACATCTGCCTTTGCGGGTGGGAGGAAACCCCACAGCGCTCCCGGGAGCTCTGCCAGCAAGCGTATGGGGCCCGGGCCCCACCCTACTGCCAGGACCCATCTAGGAACGCAGATCCTTCCGATCTGGGCCTCCTGCAGCTGAGGTCCTGGGAGCAATGAAAAGGATGCTGGCCCTGCTGCCTTCGTGCATTTGAGTAATCAATCGTTGAATGTTTAAAACATCTGAACACTCTCCATTCAAGTGGCTTGAATTGCGCTTTCCCTTGCGCAGAGAGGAGTGCCAGAGCGCAGAGCCCGGGGGCAGCTGGGCGCTGTGCTACCCGGAGGACACTCACTTGCTTGGATACAGAGTCGCATGAGGGCATGAAGAGGGTACGGTCCAATCGTCTCGATGCTCGCGCCAATGGAGATCAGCCACTGGACTAACTTGGGCACCTGTTCCATTTTCTCATACAGTCCGATGAAGACATATTTCTGGGAAAGAAAAAACACGGGAACAACCATGAAGGTCACTGTATCAACATGAAACTTTCACCCATAACGCTCAGAATCAGTAAAACCTGGCCTTGTTGTGGCCCAAGCATAAGATTATCATAAATAACAAATTTGCAGTTGGGCAGCTGAAAAAAAAAACACCAAATCCAAGCCCAAAGTAAAACTATACCCTTCAAAAAGCCACCTTACCTCAAAGAGACTTTTCAGTGATAACTCTGGGACGTGGATATTTCTTGGTAGTCGCTCTTTTTTCGCGGACAGAAGGAGGAATGACTGGTGAAGGCAGAAAAATAAAAGATTAGAATAATGATGTTCTCCACATAGATGATTAGAGCCAAAGTATCCTTAAGCTTTATAACAAACCAGCAACAAAACAAATACCCTCTGAACCTGTCTCCTTTCTTAGGCCAGCTGCCAACCTTTCAGCCTGAGCCATGATAATCAAAGACTCAGGTCCAGGGCATGTACCTTGGTTGCACGCTCCTTCCCCGTCCAAGCCCTGGTCAGAGCACGTACAGAAGGCAACCAATTCATGTGTTTCTCTCACATTGATGTTTCTCTCTCTCTTTCCCTCTCTCTTCCATTTTCCCTAAAAATCAGTGGGAAAATATCCTCAGGTGAGAATTAACAAAAAATAAAATTTTAAAAATTTAAAAATATAAGCTAGCTAATTAATATATCTCAGTGACTTTCCATCTTTAGGGATGTTCTAGTTAAGAAGTTATTTTGGCCGAAACCGGTTTGGCTCAGTGGATAGAGCATCAGCCTGCGGACTGAAGGGTCCCAGGTTCAATTCCAGTCAAGGGCACGTACCGTGGTTGAGGGCACATCCCCAGTAGGGGGTGTGCAAGAGGCAGCTGATCGATGATTCTCTCTCATCGATGTTTCTAACTCTCTATCCCTCTTTCTTCCTCTCTGTAAAAAATTAATAAAATATATTTTTAAAAAAGAAGAAGTTATTTGGCATCAAGATAAACAAATGCTCAGTTACAAGGCCCCGGGGCCAGCAGAAAGAAACCAGTTAATGTAGAAGGTGCTTTCCCCACAAGAGCCACCATCTCCCCTTACTTACATGCCATAATCCTTTCTTTGCCAACTTCTCTATCACTGATTGCCACACTTCTGGGGCAAAGCCAATGGTGAAAATGTGATCAAAGTAGGGCAAGAAACTTTGCAAAACAATGGGGTCACCTGAAGAAGAAGGAAAAAAGTGCCATCATTTAGAAGTTTTAACTTGGGAAAAGTCTAGAACATGTGGGCAAAGGTCCTCTAATTAAGACCACACAGAGACACACGAAAAATTAAAGATATATGGAGTTGCAATTATTTTCAATTCGGGTGACAATCAATCCCCTACGAGTCGGACAGCCCTTCTAATGCGAGCCACCTTTCACTTAGCCCTTCTAGTCAGCAAAGGCAGCAATATGTGTTCACATTTAACCCCGAAAACATACCCAGAGGGCAGTGGCTATTATCTCCATTACGGAGAAGGAAAAGGAAGCTTAAGGAAGTTACCCAACTCACTTCCTTGGAGAAAATGTGACGAACAGTACTCTCACCAACAGATGAGGCCGTATCACAATGAGGTCAGGCTTCGCGGCACGTCATGCTGCTAGTTCATGACCAAAAACAAGACTGGAATCCACATCTAACAACCCTTTCAGTCAACATAGTCTTCTAACCTGGTGGCCCAACAACCTTGCAAACCACAGTTCTCACACTCACGATGAGAAGAACATCCAAGGGGCTGGACAGACAGACTAACATAGCGCCTCTTCCAGAGTTATTCATTTCCAAAAATGAGTAAATATAAAAATAGCCATGTATTATATGAAAGGCTACCCATTTTCCACAAGTACATTTTCCAAAATTTAAAACTTGGGTGTGGGCATACTCTCCTTGGTAAAAAAAAAAAAAAAAAGTTGGGGCTGCATCACCCCAAGAAGTCCCGCTAACTGCTCCCTCTAAGGATGGGGACAGAAGGAAAGCACCCCGAATTCTCCAGGGACGGTCACCAAGAGCAGTTGTGCAGCCAGCGGGGCTCTGACAGGAGGACTTTCGAAGGACACGCAGAGACGATGGGGAAGTGCAGGCAAGGGACAGCCATGTGGTTCTGAAAGGGGAAGCAGGCCGCAGGCGCTGGCGGCAGGTGGCCAGCTGGAAACCGGTACATCTCCTACCGCTCTGTCTAGGGGACGCGGCGGTGCCCACTTCTAACCCTCAGACACTCACTGCCTGACATGCTCTTACCCGTCTCTGTGCCAACGTCTGTAGGGCCCCACCCCCAGACCACAGACTCACTCTCCCACAATCGCAGTGCAACAGCTGGCTGCCTCGCATTGAGTCTGTGGCCTGCAGTGATTTCCCCACCACTAAAAGCCAAAAACCACACTCTACCAGGTCTAGCATGTGCCACTATTCACACTCTAACGCAGGGGTGGGCAAACTTTTTGACTCGAGGCCACAATGGGTTCTTAAACTGGACCGGAGGGCCGGAACAAAAGCAACCTGACCACGCTGGCACTCTCCTCTTGGGCTGCTGGTGAAGGAGCGGAGGGAAGAGCAAGAGAACCCTCCGCTCTTCCGGCTCCTCGGGCCGGAGAGAACAGCTGAACGGGCCGAATCCGGCCCGCGGGCCGTAGTTTGCCCACGGCTGTTCTAACATCTCTGAAATATGTGTTACAATCGATGTTGTGTTTCAATGCAGAACATAAACTAGTGGCTCGTCTTAAATGGGATCAAGCGTAATATTTGAAAACAACAGCCTGGTTACTGGAGGGACTTCAGAAGGAGCCCTTTGTCACTGGCAAGGCGTATACTACTGAGCTGTATGGTTTTCTGTCCAGGCCTCTGACAAAGCCGCCCCATGGGCCAGGTGATTGGAGGAAGGATCTAGTGGCGATGCTCAGGCCTCCCAACGGCACGCCCAGATGAGCACGTGGGGCCACCGCTGACGTGAGCATCGCAGCCGCGACACTGAACACCGCCGTCAGCTTTCACGGGCCCCCGTCAGCCCTCTCGGGTTATTTTCACAGCAAACCAGAATATTTTCTGAACACATTGGAGACATATGCAAAAATCATAAGGAAGCACAAAAATCACATAAAGCAAGTCGTAGTATAAATAGGGAAAACTATGAATAGCAATAGGAATTAGTCATTTTTACAAACGCGTGAGCCGCCAAAGCTTTCAAAATACTTTCTAAGGTGAAAGCCAGTTTTATTCCAACTACATAAATCAGCCACAAAAAATACAGCCTGCAATCATCTCCCAGGAGCCCGAGTCCTGCAGGAGGAATTCAAATAAAATAACTAGGACTGGAAGGAAGGAAGGAAGGAAGGAAGGAAGGAAGGAAGGAAGGAAGGAAGGAAGGAAGGAAGGAAGAAAGGAAAGAAGGAAGGGAGGGAAGGAGGGAGGGAGGGAGGGAGGGAGGGAGGGAAGAGGGGAGGAAGGAAGGATATGAGGGAGGGAGATAGGGAAGGAAGAAAGGATGCAGGGAGGGAGGGAGGGGAAAGATGAAGGGAAGAAGGGAGGGAGGAGGAAAGGGATGCAAGGAGGAAGGATGGGAGGAAGGGAGGAAGGAGAGGAGGGAGGGGAGAAAGAGGGAGGGTGGGAAGAAGGGAAGGAACGCTTCCCCGAGTCAGACTTACTGCCCATAGTGGTGAAGACTCCCACAAGGAAATCAGCAAACTGGCTCTGGTCACTGCTGCCCTGCAGAAGCTGAAGACCCTCAAAGAACATTCGAGCAGCCTCATAATGCTGGAGCAACTTTAGCAAGGAATAACCAGCGCGGTAGTATCCCTGGAATGAAAGAAGAAAAACCTCACCATCTCTCAAGTGCTGCTGAGAGGACGAGCAAGATTGGGGGTCAGGGGGAGGGGGAGGGGGGACCCTAGGATCTCACTCCCGTGTTAACACAGACCTCTGACAGTCACTGCCCACCGGACTGCCACGTGACGGCCTGTGCAACCTTTTTCCTGTCATCTTCTAACTGCTGAGAAAATAATCGCTTTCCAATCTATGACGTAGAACCCAGAGAGAAGGAAGCTGGCCTGCTGCCAATTGCATGTGTAATTTGTTTATCCATGACTCAAGTCACAGCTGTGCAAGAAGAGAGGCATGAAAAAAAACCCACAACTACAGTGTTCTGGGAAAGAATGAGCTTGTCGGGTAACACAGAAATTGGTTCCTGCTCCTTTCAGTCCAAGTAAACACAATCTGCACTGGGGACGTATGGGGGGAAATTGTAATCACAAGCATTGAGGATTACGAAGCTACACATTATAGGCAAAAAAAAATAATAAGTTTTTTTTTATTTCTGTAGAGAGGAAAATTACAAGGATTCGTGATGCAAACGGCCTCCGGACATGCCCTGGCCGGGTGGGTGGCTTGTACACCAAAAGGTGGGGGTTTGATTCCTGATCAGGACACATTTCTAGATTTCTCGCATTTGATCCCAGGTCGGGGTGCATGTGGGAAGCAGCCGATCAATCAATTGATCGATCAATATTTCTCTCTCACCCCTCTCTCACTCTATCCCCCCACATTGACCATCTAACTGCATTGGCATTTACGGTACAATGCCACTTAACACCAAATCTCTGATTATTTTTTGATTTGTCTTAACTTTCATTTGAAAGTCTCTAAACCTTAGAGAACAATCAGAAAAAAGGGTGTTTTATTTTCCAACCAGGCAAGCTGGTATAGAATTTCCCATTTCTCTGACTTCCTCGGGTTTAAGTCTCATCTTTTTATTTTGGACGCAAGAGATTAGGAGGTGATCAGAATGTGTCACCCCAAAACATGGGACGTGAGGACTGCTGAAACCCCCTCTCCCGGGGTCTTTAGGGCCCTGAAAGAGACAGAAAGTCGGCACTGAGATGAGCCTGCACAAGCAAACCTCGCTGATAGCCCTTATCTGCCATTAGTTCCTCCGTATGTTTATTTCTCCACAGTTCACAGACCCTGAGGTCTTTAGAACCCTGTCCTTTGTCTTGTCATGTCTCCACAATGTGTCACTCTTCATTAAAAAAGATATATAAACTCTCCGGCCCACACACTTCTTTGGAGTCGTCACTTCTTTTCTCAGGAGGCCCCCATGTCACATAGAAAGTAGCATCAAGTAAAATCTGGCCCGGAGGCAGGATTCAGCGGTTGAGTGTCAACCTATAAACCAGGAAGTCACAGTTCGATTCCCTGTGGAATCCAGAAGCCAGGCTCATGGCTGGCGAACACAGCAGCAGTGGAAGCACTAAGGATGTCCAACTGCCAGCTTAGGCCCACTCCCTGGGGGGGGGGGGGGGGTAAGCCATCAGTCAGACATCCCCCAAGGGCTCCCAGACTTAGAGCTTCCAGAATGCAAGAGGGTGCAGGCCGGGCTGAGGGACCCCTCCAAGTGCACAATTTTCGTGCACTGGGCCTCTAGTATATATATAAAAGAGTTGGTGTCATATTGTCCACCAGTTTGCAGCTGAAGTTTTGCTATCATGAAACCTGTAAACAGCAAAGAACATGAACAGATTATGAATTTGGTGTCACTACTTCAGAACAAAATAAGCTCAAAGGATCTCCACCGCACTCCATCCACCAAGCCCAGCTCTGCTCTCCCCTACAAGGGCATTTGAACACTTGGCCATCATTGGCTCCGCCCTTCTCTGGGCACCACGCACATGCCCCATGAGCACCTGTGCTAAGTGCAAAGGGAGTTGAATGAGAAGCACTCCCATTTTAGAAGGGAGGGGAGGAGGCAGGCTAAGAGGAAGGAGGCAGCAGCTGCCCCCCACGGTCCCTTGCACCATACCTTCACGTAAGTTGGATCCCACTGGAGACACTCCTTGGCAGCCACAAACGCCTCGTTCCATTTCCCAAGGTTGTAAAAGGCATTGGACTTGTTGCACAGAAGCACAGCCAAGTCCCTGGGGGGAACCCTGTGAGAAAGAACAAGCTGGAGATCCATAAAACTGTCTTCCTGCAATCACAGAAAACAATCCTTAAAGACCATCACTCTGATCCTGACTGCTGTCATGCCCATGGGGTTTCGGCAGAAAATGTGCCAGGTATGCCTATCACAGCTGACCCTTGTAGGCCCCTAGAAAAGGCACTTACAAGGTATAATCTGTCCTTCCTCACTCCCAAATCCTCTGCTCCCAACTGTTAATGACGAATGTTCTCAACACTTAGGTGCCACTTCCTACTGATCCCTACAGATTTCTTCAATTTTTAGATGGAAGAGATGGGTGTGAGCAGAGGGCAGACATGGTGTGAACCACTCCACACGCATGCTCCTCCTGAATGGAGGCAGAGCTTATCACAGGAAGGGCGGTTCAGAACATGTGACCACAGCATCCCCACAGACCCACTGGGAGAGACCCAGGCCCAGCACTATTCTGTCATACTGGCAGGACCCAGAGCCAGAGTACAAACAAGGCCCACACACCATGTGGCTAATCTACACCGCCCAATAGAGGAGCCACTAGCCACATGTAGCTGTTTACATTTAAATGAATTAATAATCAATAAATCCATTAAAAAATAAATTTAAATGAATTAAACACAATGTAAAATTCAGTCCCTTAGTTGTATTTGCCGCATTTCAGTACTCAGTAGTCACCTTCTACATTACAGATCGTCTTCGCGGTCACAGAAAGTCCTACTGGACAGGGCCAGTCTCAGGATCGGAAGGCCATAACTCAAGCTTACAAACTGCTCCGTAAACACATCCTACCCTCCTCTAACTTATAATACCTGGCAGACAAGGTTCAAATTTAGAAGTGCAGGCACTGTCAGGGCAGGGTGAGCCACGCCTGTGCCCCTGCCCACTCTCTCTCCTCTCTCCACCTCAGCCTTCACCCTGCCCTGCAGGAGATACAATTCCAAGCTCTGTCCACACCCCAGACCTTGACCAGACCTCAGAAGAATGGGTGCAGATAGGAGGCTCATGCAGGGCCTGGGAATGGGGTCCGTGGGCAGAAATCCCTGGGCCCTGGTACCCCCAGTGTGGACCAAAAGGGATGAAAGCGTTCTGGCCCAACAGACTCCGGAGGGGAGAGGGACAGCCGGGGGAAGGTCAGAATAGGTCCCTCTAAAGCACGGGCAGGGCGGGGTCTCTCTTGCCTGGGTCTTGGGGTAACAGAGCTGCAAGGTTAAGTGCTGAAATCAAGTCAGAATAAGGAATAAAACCCAAAAGATATCACAATGTTAACAAAAGGCCAAAAGCCACTGAATTCAAGACACACTGGGGGGAGGGGGCGCGAGTTCTATTTTACTGAATATTTTCAATTGTGAAAATTATACCAATCACTAAAGAAAATTATACCAGTCACACAAAAATAAAGCAAAGGAAAAAAATCACCCCTACTACTGTCCCCACCCCAGTGCTTTACGTGCCTGGCTTCCCTCAGCTCTCATCATTCCCTCTAGGGCAGCCGTGGGCAAACTATGGCCCTCGGGCCGGATCCAGCCCGTTCGGCTGTTCTATCCGGCCCACGGAGCCGAAAGAGCAAAGGGTTCTCTTGCTCTCCCCTCTGCTCCTTCACCAGCAGCCCAAGAGGAGAGTGCCAGCATGGTCAGGTTGCTTTTGTTCTGGCCCTCCGGTTCAGTTTAAGAACCCATGTGGCCCTCGAGTCAAAAAGTTTGCCCACCCTGCTCTAGGGCAGAGATGAGACTCCAAAAGCACAGAGGAGGCAGTAGGGCATCCAGCTGGTGACTGGCAAGGGAGCTGTGACTGGTGTAGTAGATGCCCTGGTGGCCAATGCAGCCATCCCCACCTGCGGTGAGTGTTGGCTGCAGCTAGGGGCTCCAGAGACTTACCCTCAGCCCAATGGGAGCACCCTCCCCCAGGAAGTTAGGCTCCTGCTAGGGACTAAATTGTGTGTCCCAACCCCCAATCCATATGTTGAAGCCCCGGCCCCAATGCGATGGTGTTTGGAGATGGGCTTTGGGAAGGTGATCAGGTGCAGATGAGGTGGTGAGGGTGAGTTGCCTTATAACAAGAAACACCAGAGAGCCTCCTTGCGCTCTCGCTCTACCATATGAGGACCCAGTGAGAAGGTGGCCGTCTGCAAACCAGGAAAAGAGTTCTTACCAGGCACCGTACTGGCCAGCAGGATCCCAGGCTCCAGAACTGTGAGAAATAAATGCCTGTTGGTTAAACCGCCAGTCTATGGTATTTGGTTATGACAGTGCATGCTGACTAATACAGACCCCCTCCCTAGGACAACTCCCAGGGGCTGACCAACCTACAGCCAGTGATGGACTCATATGGGAATCAGAAGGTCAGCCCCTTATCCCACAGTGGGACCAGCCCTGCAGTACAACTCATCCTCCCAAGTCTGCTGGAGATCAGACTAAAGGGGACTGGCTCCAGGCGAGACAAGATCCCTTCCCGGAGCCTTCCCCTGCCCAATCCTGCTTCCCTCAGCCCCATCTGAGAGCTCTGGCTCTGCAGACCACATGCACATAAATCCCCGTATCAGCAGGAAGACAGGCAGCAAGTGACGGGCAAAAGACACAATGTCAGGAAGGGCCATGAAAGGCAACATGTGAGGCAGAAGTCCCATCAGCAGTCACACAGCTAGAAAGTGGTGGAGCTAAGATTTGAGCACCCACAGTGGGGTCAGTCTGTGATCATAACGACTTTCCAATGCTTCCTCTTTAAGAAAACCAGCTATTTTGCCCTGAATGAGGAGCTCTAGGCTCAGCTCTGACAGTTCTGATCTGACCCAGAAAGGGCCAGAATGACAGAAATACAGGCCAAAGCCAACTACACTCAAGACCAGCTGGAGTGCAGATAGTATGGTGATAGACAGGTAGTGTTGGGCACCATGTTTCAGTAATTTAATTCGGTGTCATTTCTAAGTACAAGTTTAGGCTGTACGTACCCACAAAGAGCCAAGCTCTCGCTTCTTCTGCTATGGCTGTTCCTAGAATATGATCTGGGAACCTCAGGGGGGAAGGGGTTCCCCAAGACCATTTCAGGTAATCCACAAGGTCAAAATTGTAGTAGACTGAATAATGGTCCCCCAATAATGTTACCTTTTATGGCAAATGGGACTTTGCAGATGTGTTTAAGTTATGAATCTTGAGAAGAGATTATCTCAGATTATATACTACAATTACAAATGTAGGGATGAGAGAGAGAATGAACCCAGGCAGAGGAGAAGGTGATGTGAGGACAGATGCAGACTGAAATAATGTGCTTTGAAGATGGAGAAAGGGGCCACAAGCCAAGGAAAACGGGCAGTCACTCAAAGTTCAAAAAGGCAAGGGAATGCATTCTCCTTTGAGACCCTGATTTTAGCCTTGTTAAGACTCATTTCGGACTTCTTATCTCCAGAATTGTAAGATAATAAATTTGTATTGTGTGAAGCCACTAAGTTTATAATAACTTATTACAGCAGCAACAGGAAAGAAACTTATACAACAATAATACTAAGACACTTTGTATCTTTACACACTCATTCTCTCATGTGTTCAAGGGATGTTCAGAGGCTACCTGACGTGTGCTATCAATACAGATTGAATGCAGAAGCACATGTGAGAAGCCAGATGTCTTCTCCTGACATAGACATTAAAAGGATTCGTAAAAGTGTAAAATGTGCCAGTCTTCTCACTAAATTTTTTTCTTTGGAAAATATATTTTTCTTTAAAATGTTACTTATATTAACGTGTCATGAACTTCTTATTGATATTTTTATTTAGATGAATAAACGTATACTGTAAATTTCTTAGTTGTAAGTTCTGATACAGACTTAAAACCTACATACTGACAGCTAAAAACCTACATAAACAAAAGCTCTTTGGGTCCTCATGACCCTAAGCGTTATCATAATAGGAAATGTTTGGGAACAGGTCTACTGGAAGTGAAGGGGCAGGGGAAGAGGTGAGCTGCATTCCTGAGCGGTGAGCACTGTGGCCAGGGGGTATAGACATAGGTACTCAAGATGAAACCAATGACAACTGAGAAGTTTGGAGACTCCAGCCATCCCAGGAACTCAGACCCCGTAATCAGACAGAAGGCAGAGCTTTGTAATGTTTATCAACAGTCCCTTAAGTTTCACTTTCATTTCTCTTACTACTCTAGTGTATTCTATTCAATATCTGAGCTGACTCTAGAGATGATCAAAAGGAAGTGAGCGAGAAGGAAACAGAAACTAGGCTGTGCGATAAATTACAAGAACACTTAAGTTCCCTTTTACTTAAAGAAGGTGGAAGAAGACACAAACACTTACCCCCACTGGTATAGCTGCAGGAGGACCTGGATGGCTTCATCGTACTTCCTGATGGCCAGAGAGAAGTTCCCATTCTTAAAAACCTGGTTGCCGGATTCTTTCAACAGCTCGGCGTAAGTTGCCGGGTCCATCCTGTGAGGAAACATAGCAGAGGGCTGGCTGCCAGGCCTGCAGGGGCCCCGGTCCCCTTCCCATCTGCACTGCGGAGAGCCTGGAGAGGCAGTTTGTTGGTTCTGGCTCCACCCCCCTGGGCAGGGCACACCCCACACCCTAACAACACTTCTAGCCATCATGGGACCAGACAGTCTGCCCAGGTCACTTCTTCCTCAGTTCTTTGCTGACCTCAGGAGCAGAGGCCAGACTATTCCGTTTAGCCTTTTCTTAATGATCAGCTCTGCCCTGAGCAAGGGGGCTGCTGCCGGGTGCAAGACAGCATAACACTGGTCGGTACTCTGGCTCAAGAAGAGGCAGCGGTTCCTATAACTGGCATGATTAGTATGCTCTCGTTTACCCGGCACTATGCCCATAAGGAGGCACTGTCCCCGCTGTTCAGTTGAGGAAACAATCCTCAAAGAGGTTCACGCCGCTTGCCTTAAGATCTGCTAATGGCATTTCCCAGTTCAGACCCCAAATTCAAGCTTCTGCTCTTGACCACTTTGCCACGTCACCTAACGGTACACGCAAAACTCAGCTGAGGGTCCTACTCAGAAAGGGGAGCGTTGGAAGCCGCCCATTGTCTTCACTAGCAGAGAGGTGTGAACTAGGCTGGTCAACCTGGAAGCTCTGAAAGGTCAGAGCCAACCAACCACTGTGTAGTTGAGACAATGGTAGCTAAAGCAACTTCCACCTTTTAGTTTTATGTAAATTCTTGCTGATTTCCTCCTCCCAACACACCAGAGGGAAAGGGAAGGCAGTGGGGGAGGACTTACTGACCAACACAATTCTTAGACAGATAGTAATTCTTATTTTTATTGTTTCAAATCTTTTTCTTTTTTTTTTATCCTCACCTGAGGATATGCTTTCACTGATTCTAGAGAGAGAGGAAGAGGGAGAGAAACATTGATTGGTTGCCTCCCCAACAAAGCCTACAACCTTGGTTATGTGCCCTGACTGGGACATTTCAACCAAATAAGCCACACTGGCCAGGGCTAGTTTCAAATCTTGAGGAATTTCGGGTCAGGAAATGCAGACACATGCAGATGTAAGTGATGGCTTATTTTAAGTCTGCCTGACCTTATCAGAAATGTTTTTTTTTAACTGAGCTGAATTCCTCAGGCAGAGCTGTAGCGGAATGAGGCACATGATTCAGAAACAGTCAGAAGGTGAAATTCCACCTACATTTTTCATTAAATAATCTCTCGACCCTGTGGCTCGCACATCGACACACAGATGACTTTGAACATGAAAATAGTTAGTTTAGAGTTGATTGACTAGAGAATAAAAACATGTTTCTCTTTCAAAGTATTGTCAGTCATAAGTCCCATCCATGTTTTTAAACTCACCATGTTGGGCAGCTAGAAAAAGGAAATCGCTGTTAACTAACAATAAACCTCTTTTGTAAATACCTTTTCACCAACACCCTGACCGCAATGTGTGAGGTCCGAAATAGACACTCACAGGAAAACAAGGAATGGCTACGTATATGGAGAGAGGTAAGCAGGACCACCCTCACTGGTGAGCAAGAAATGAAAAGTTAAAACAAAGTATCACTGGAAAATAATTAAAAGAATGCCCCTTCTCTTACAGGGAAATATACTACATCATGGATAGATTTAGGCCCGTGGGTGTTTGCCACAGTGAGAACTGGAAATAACCCTCAATGTTCCATAATGTGTAATGGATTAGAGTCAGTTGTAGTCAGTTTATGTCTTCTAAATATGGAGGACACACAAAAACAAACACAGAAAAGAAAAGAAAAAAAACACACACACACAGCTGAAATAGAGCATTGGCCTGTGGACTGAAAGGTCCCGGGTTCGATTCTGGTCAAGGGCATGTACCTTGGTTGCGGGCACATCCCCAGTAGGAGGTGTGCAGGAGGCAGCTGATCGATGATTCTCTCTCATCAATGTTTCTAACTCTCTATCCCTCTCTCCTCCTCTCTGTAAAATATCAATAAAATAGCCGAAACCGGTTTGGCTCAGTGGTAGAGCGTTGGTCTGCGGACTGAAAGGTCCCAGGTTCGATTCCGGTCAAGGGCATGTACATTGGTTGCCAGGAGGGGGTGTGCAAGAGGCAGCTGGTTGATGTTTCTCTCTCATCGACGTTTCTAGCTCTCTATCTCTCTCCCTTCCTCTCTGTAAAATATCAATAAAATATATATTTTAAAAATATATATATCAATAAAATATATATATATTTTAAAAACACAAAAATATAAAAATAAATATGGAGGACATATTAATGAAACCTCACTAGATGGAGCCCTATTTCAGGCTGAGCAATCAGTGAGACTAAACAAATCTGAACATCAAACCCCCAAATTCTCCAGTGAGCCCGCAATGGGCTTCCCCCACTGTGTCTTCCAAAACACTGCTTTGGTTTTGCTCTAGAACCTTCTACCTGGCCAAAATTCACTGGTGCACTATTTGGTACATATTGGACTGAAGTGCTGATGCTGACCCTTCAGCCTCCTGAGAGGTCGGCTGCTGGAACTCAGTGATGTGGAGCCGGAGTTCCATGACCCCAGATGGGGCCAGATATGTGCTTCCCAACATCAGTGTCCTTGGCAGTGGAGTATGGTTCTCCACTTTACAGTTGGTCAGCTGGGGAGGAAACTCTCTCATGTCCAAAGTCTTTAACCTGGGCCTGCCTGTGCTTCGGCTTAATCTCATAGTGATAACAGCATCACACGTGGTTCCCACTCAGCCATTTCCTAGCTGTGAAGCTATGGGCACGTTACCTGACCCCTCTGAGCTTCACTGTTTTCATCAGCAAAACAGGGCCGATTTAAGTGTTAAATGAGATAGTGTAACTCTAAATTATGTACAGAGTGAGCTCAACTCAAATAAAACCCTCCCCCCAACTGCTCTAGGCCTGTGCTGTCCAATATAGAAGCCACTGGCCCTACATGGCTAGTCTACATTTAGCTTTTCCTAAGTTCATACCCGCTTCACCCATTTTTCCCAATCCCCACCCCCACCTCTGGCAACTACCAATTTGTTTTCTATAGTATAAGCTTGGGTTGGTTTGTTGGTTGGTTGATTTTAGATTCCACATATAAGAGAGATTATATGGTATTTGTTTTTCTCTGTCTGATTTACTTCACTGAGGTCCATCCATGTTGTTGCAAATTTCAAGATTTCATTCTTTTTTATAGCTGAATAGTATTTTTCACCAATTGATGGACATTTAGGCTGTTTCCCTGTATTGGCTGCTGTAGATAACTGCAATGAACAGGGGTGCATATACCTTTCCAAGTTGGTGTTTTTGTTTTCTTAGAATAAATAATCAAAAGTGGAATTGCTGGATCATATGGTAGTTTATTTTAATTTTCTGAAGAACCTCCATACTGTTTTTCATAGTGGCAGCACCAATTTATATTCCCACCAACAGTGCACGAGGGTTCCCCTTTCTCTATGTGCTCACCAACACTTACTTCTTGTCTTTTTGATAATAACCACTCAAACAGGTGATAATTTATTGTGGTTTTTGATTTGCATTTCCCTGATGATTAGTGATGGTGAGCATCTTTTCATCAGCTCTTCTGTCCATTTTTAATCAGATGACTTGTTTTTCTGCTTTGAGTTGTATGAGTTCTTCATACATTTTGGATATCTGTCCCTTCTCAAATATATGATCTGCAAATATTTTCTCCCATTCAGAAGGTAGTTGGTGGTTTTCTTTGCTGTGCTGACCCTTTGTAGTATGATTCAGTTCCATTGGTTTATTTATTTGCTTTTGTTGCTTTCCTTTCTGGTATCAGTTTCGAATGCTCATCACCAAGATCTACGTAAAGAAACTTACTGGCTGTTTCCTTCTAGGAATGTTGTGGTTTCAGCTCTTACACTGAAGCCTTTACCCCATTGCGAGGTAATTTTTGTGTACGGCGTAAGAGTGGTTGAGTTTCATGCTTTTGCATGTGGCTGTCCAGTTTTCCCAGCCTCATTTAGTGAAGGGACTGTCCTTCCCCCAGTGTATATCTTGGCTCCTTTGTCATACATTAATTGATCCTACAGGGATGGGTTTATTTCTGGGCTTTCTATTCTGGGCCATTGATCTACATACCTGTTTTTATACCAATATCATACCATTTTATTTACTATTTTAAATAACATTTAATCAATGTTACCAAAGCAAGAACTCAAACACAAAATATTTTCTGTGCTTACAACTATAATAAAAATTATTCACATCAGAATTTGGGGGGTGGGGGGAGAGTTAGACTCCTCTAGAAACCAAGAGTGAGCTTTTACTGTTATGTGGGCAAACATCACATGTTTTCATGTGCTTAGATTTCTGCCTTTTCTTGGTATCATCACATTCCACTCTCGAGCCACATGCGGCTCTTTGGCCCCTTGAGTGTGGCTTTTCCACAAAATACCATGACCTATGCCGAAACCAGTTTGGTTCAGTGGATAAGTGTTGGCCTGCGGACTGAAAGGTCCCAGGTTCGAATCCGGTCAAGGGCATGTTCCTTGGTTGTGGGCGCATCCCCAGTGTGGGGTGTAGGAGGCAGCTGATTGATGATTCTCCCTCATCAATGTTTCTAACTCTCTATCCCTCTCCCTTCCTCTCTGTAAAAAATCAATAAAATATATTTTTTTAAAAATACCACGGCCTAGGCGAGTCTATTTTGAAGAAGTGGCGTTAGAAGAAGTTTAAGTTTAAAAAATTTGGCTTTCAAAAGAAATTTCAATCATTGTACTATTGATTTTTGGCTCTGTTGACAAATGAGTTTGCCGACCACTGTCACGTCACAGGGGAAAGTGAATTGCCAATCCAGGCTTTTCACTTCTAAATAAGATTTGCCTGTTACATCCTCATTATAGGGAAGAATGCGCTTTACCTCTGCCTTAGAACACAGAAGATTCTATTGTTGAGTCCATTTTCTTTAAACAACTGGGTGGTCTATTTACAAGATGAAATTATTAAATGCAAGTGATAATAATTAACATAATGACAACATGCTTAAGCACCAACTCCGGACTTTACATCACAGAGTCATTTTATTCTTACAAGAAGCCCCACGAAATAGGTGTGATTGTATCCCCGTTAAACACATAGGGAAAATGGTTAAGCTACTCATCACGGTCACACAGAAAGCGGTAGGGCCAGAGTCAAACCCAGATGGCCTGACTGGCTCAACTACATTCTGGAGGACCAAGACAGAGGTCAAAGGCCAGCACCCAGTGACATCACCACAGTATGTGATACCTGCCCAGCACTGAGCACTCACTCCCCTGCCCTTTCAGTTTGTTTGTTTTTTTAATAAATTTTATTGATTTTTTTACAGAGGAAGAGAGAGGGATAGAGAATTAGAAACATCGATGAGAGAGAGACATGGATCAGCTGCCTCTTGCACACCCCGTACTGGAGATGTGCCCGCAGCCAAGGTACATGCCCTTGACCGGAATCAAACCTGGGACCTTTCAGTCCGAAGGCCGACGCTCCATCCACTGAGCCAAACCGGTTTCGACTGCCCTTTCAGTTTTGATAACGATGCAAAAACAGAAAGATAAATAGAGACAGTTCACAGCTGCAGGTTCACAGCCGTCACATCAGCTCTCGGCAGTTTCACTACGTTCCTAAGAGAATTCAAGGTCCAGCTGTTGGGCGGTGCCTTGGGCTGTCTAGCTACACCCAGGGAAGCAAAAGCAAAAATATATATATACACATGCTCCAAGTGGACTTTGAAACAAGCACGTTTGAAGGAAAGCAGATCCAGGTCATTGTGGTTTTTATTAGTCATTGTGTGTATGCACAGGAAATTGTGTAACTAACTTATAGGAATAGAGCAAACATTACCAACAGGAGTGGGCTCGGGGCAGCTGAAATGGGCAGCGGAGGGCTTTACCTTCATACCTTCTCTGGGTACTGCTTGAAATCTTGAAAGCAAATTAGTTTCCTTTTTTGGTTTTTGGTGGTTTTATTTTTTTTATTTATTTTTTTAAATAAAATCCTTTCCAAAGACCCTAAATGCAGTCAGTGATCCAAGATCAACTCTGGAATGCTAGGGGGAGACCGTTCCAAACTGAGACCAGAGAAAACAATTCTCCAAGCTGACTCCTTCCTACTCCCCACAGGAAGTCAGCCAGGATACGAATCCAAAGTCAGACTCATTCTGGGGACTCCAATTTGTTCTCATTGTTTTTCCTTCTTTTTTTCCCCCCCTTAGGGGGGGAAGGGAAAAATGCAGGAGAAGAATAGGGATTTTCTTTAGAAACTTACTCAAAATCCTTCAAAAGGCCTCAGGAGAAGTCTGAAGCATTAGGCCCAAGATTTTTCTACTTCGGTACCAAAATAAGGCAAGAAAAAACAGATCACCCTGCCACCGCCCCCCCTCCGCTGTTTCACCAGCCTGCCATAAACTTAGGGCTGCCCAGTCCATCCACTTTAAATTATTCAACCGTCAGCCATCAACTTTAAATTATTCTGTCCCAACGTATAGCCTCATTAGCCCCCAACCACACAGAACACCAAAGTCCAGTTGGTGATGCCAAAACCAGGTGACAAGTCTGGCTCTGTACTGCCCTTGTAAAACGTACATCCTGAAACTCATATTCCCAACAAAAAGTAAGTATCGTAAATAACGGTCTACCAGGCAGGGTCTCCTGGCTGGTTTTAAATCAATGCCCCTTTTGATGAAATTTCCACACTCACTCAACACACGGGCACCTCAGAATACTCCAATGTTAGCATTTATATAGCATCTATCCTGTGCGAGGCACTGGGGGGACAAGGGGGTTGATTGAGAAAGGACAACCACGAGCCCCATCTTTGAGAGGCCAACTGTCTGTTCGGGAAATGAACGTTAAATAAATAATCGCACATGTATTATAGTTAACAGATTTTCCTTCATAAAAAGTCGAGAGGGTATAAGGAAGCATGTAAAAGAGAATATAACCTAAACGGCAGGAGGAAGGCATGTTTCTCTTAAAAGTAATAGTTAAGCTAAGATCCGGAAAATCAGTCATTAGTCCAGTGAGGAGTATGGGTAGGTGTCCAGGCAAGGAGAACAGTATATGCAAAGGCTCCAAGCCTCACAGTTCAGGATCCGTCAGGGGAGTGGGGAACAGACGTGAGGCTGGAAGAGTAGTAAGTGCTCCATTAGCTAGATGGGCTGAGATCTTGTGGGCCATCAGCAGGTCTTGGAATTCATCTTAAATGCAACTGGGAAAGCAACCCTGTTCCTTACAACGTTCTACGATGATGGGAATGATCTATTCTGTACTACCCGATAAGTTAGTCACTGGCCACTGTGGCTATTAAACATCTGCAATATAGATACTGCAACTAAAGAACTAAATTCTTAATTTTACAATCTACATATATAAAAGGCTAATATGCTCAGTGGCCCTCCTACTGTCCAAATAGTAGCTATGATGTGCACTGGCCACCAGGGGGCAGACACTCGATGCAGGAGCTGCCAAGCTGCAGTGATCAGGCAGTGGCAGTACTCAGGTGACCACCCTGAAACCAAGCCTGACTCCTTGCCGGGCCACGCAATTCCACCTTCAGCAGAGGGTTATGTTGTTGCTGGGGCACTGTCAGCCCCAAAACTGATTTACTGCACACTTGCATTTGTGTTCCACCCCCTGTACAACAGCAGAGTGCTCTCTCACACTCTGGGTCCCCTGGGGGGATGTCAGAGAGCCGGTTTCAGCCTGATCCCTGCAGGCCAGGGGGAGGAACCCCCTCTCACTTCACAGACACCGGGAGGGGCCACGGGAGGTTGGCTCCAGGGCATGTCCAATCTAGCCCAGTCCCACCTTCTAATTAATTTCCTTTCAATGTGCACGAATCCATACACCAGATCACTAGTTACATATAATGAAAAGATATATGTAATAGGGATGTCCTAACCCATTTCCTTGGAAAGGCCAAATTTATTTCTTTTAACATTGTCACTGAAGTAAAATACAGTAATGTTCATTACACTAATCTTGGGTGCTCAGATCAGTGAATTTTTAACCCATGTAATCTTCATCCAAGTCAATACATAGCACATTGTCATATATTGCCTATCTCCTGTAAACATGCCTTCACCACTACTTTGATCTCTAAACTATAGATTAGGTTTATCTGTGACACTGGGAATTCTTGAGTCTGGTTTCTTTCTTTAAACATTATATGTGTAAGTCTCACTAATGTTACTATATCAGTAGTTGATTTATCTTGTTGCTGTGCAGTGTTTCATTGCATGATTTATTCTAGAATTTATCCATTCTACTGATGGATGTTGGATTGTTTCCAGTTTGAGATAATTATGAATAAAGTTGTTACAAATACTTTTGCATATATCTTCCAATGAAGAGATGTCTGCATTTCTCTTGAATACATAAAACCCAGGGGTAGAATCGCTGGGTCACAGGGCACTATAGAGTTTTTATAGACAATTCCAGTTTTACTCTCAACAGCAGGGTGTTGGGAGTATAAACTGCTAACATTTGTCAATAGTACGTATTATCAGTCTTTTTAATGTTAACCAATGTGGTATCTCATTGTGGTTTTAATTAGCATTTTCCTGATGACTAATGATGTGTGCTTTTACATGAAGACATTAGCCACATGAATGTCCTCTCTTATGGGAGCCAAAATGACCCGATCTTAAAAGTAAAGGGTTATTTGTTTTGTTTTTAATAAGTAACCATAGATGACTCCATGCCAGACCCACTTTAGCTCATTTTTTAATCAATAATATCACTACTTGGCAGGAGAGAGAGGAGTGGACTCTGCCCTAGACACCCAACAGCCATTACTCAACTGCACAGCACACAAATGATAACAAACTCAGGAAACACATTCTAAAGTAAGTGGCTAATGAGAATTCACTGGATTCTAGTATGATAGCATGGTGCCACTGTGAAAACTAAAAACAGGTTAAACTTTTACTTGCAATGTGCACGAATCCATACAGCACATCACTTGAAAGTTTGCCCTGAATATCTATCTATTAGTGGTGTTTATAATTCGGAAAGTTCGACACTACCCATTTGGCTACAACGAACCATCCTGGGGCCTTCAAAGTAACCTAACTGAACCCCAGTTGTGTTTGTTACCACCCCCCCTACTCTCAGAGCTATTGTCCTTTTGGGGAGCCCATCACAGACCTAGTTCCTGGGGGTCTGATGAGCAAATCCTAGCTCCCTGCCAGGAACTGGTTCAGGACCGGGTGTGGGGCTCAGTTTTGGCCCTTGAAACTTACAGAGATGTTTGTTAGAGGCTTCTGGAAACATTTTTCTCACTCTCTGAGTAAGCTTCCAGCAGTAAATCTGACTGCCATTTGAGGCACCGGCCGGTGTAGAAGCGTGGCTGTGCGTCTCCACACCGCCGTGCAGATGTGCAGCCCCGAACCTCAGCCTGGGGATGAAGCCAGCACCGAATGGAAGAGGCCAGAGCCCAAGGAGTCACAGGACAAGACATGGAACCACTGGCTTGAGAGAATCCTGAGGCCTGCCTTATGCATGTGGCTATTTACAGTTTTAATCTGAAATGACTAAAATTGCCCGGCCCATGTGGTTCAATGGTTGAATGTTGGCCCATGAACCAAGAGGTCACCAGTTCGATTCCTTGTCAGGAGATATGCCTGAGTTGTGGGTTCGATCCCCAGTGGGGAGCATGCGGGAAGCAGCCAATCAATGTTCCTCTCTCATCACTGATGTTTCTATCTCTCTGTCCCTCTCCCTTCCTCTCTCTCAAAAAAAGTAATAAAAACGTATTTAAAAATAAATAAATAAAATAACTAAAACTAAACTCAGTGGAAAGCTTCAGGTCCTCGGTCACTCCCACCACATTTCAAGTGCTCAGCAGTCACATGTGGCTGCATTACTACCAGCCCTGAGAAAATTCTATCTATACTAATAAAATGGTAATATGCAAATTGTTCAGGACATGCTCACAGTAATGACTGGGCAGCAGGCTGCATGGGCGACAAGGCCAGGAGGGGGGTTAGTGAGGGAAGACCAAATGACTGAACCGCAGGCTGGGTGGGGCAACCAGGCTGGCAAGAGGGGGGGGTGCAGTTAGGAGCAATCAGGCAAGCAGGCAGGTAAGAAGTTAGGAGCCAGCGGTCCCAGATTGTGAAAGGGATGTCCAAGGTGTCCTGGATGTGGAGATGGTGCAGGCTGGGCTGAGGGACCCTCCCCCCCCCCAACCCCATGCATGAATTTTGTGCTCTGGGCCTCTAGTTGGGAGAATAAAGTTCCAGACAGAATAGTAACCTAGGTGCAACATCTGAAATATTATCTTCTACTAGGTAAAAGATATAGCCTTTAGCCAAAACCGGTTTGGCTTAATGGATAGACCGTTGGTCTGTGGACTGAAAGGTCCCAGGTTAGATTCCGGTCAAGGGCACGTACATTGGTTGCAAGCACATCCCCGGTAGGGAGTGTGCAGGAGGCAGCTGGTCGATGTTTCTCTCTCATCGATGTTTCTAGCTCTCTATCCCTCTCCCTTTCTCTCTGTAAAAAAATCAATAAAAAATATATATATATTTTAAAGATATAAACTTTATTGTGTGATAGTGGTAGATTTGAGGGCTGTTGCCCCAAATCTTGGTATGTGGAGTCTCTGCCCAAGGACTGGATATCCCCACCTTTCTTTTCTTTCTTTCTTTCTTTTTTTTTGTTTTTGTGTTTTTGTTTTTGTTTTTGTTTTTAAAATATATTTTACTGAATTTTTACAGAGAGGAAGAGAGAGGGACAGAGAGCTAGAAACATCAATGAGAGAGAATCATCGATCAGCTGCCTCCTGCACACCCCCTACTCAGGATGTGCCCGCAACCAAGGTACATGCCCTTGACTGGAATTGAACCCGGGACCCTTCAGTCCCTCAGGCCCACGCTCTATCCACTGAGCCAAACCGGTTGCAGCTGCCCACCTTTCTTGCACTCCTCTATTCCCACCACTGAGCACCGTGCTATCTTTCTAACCCACACAATATCTAACACGTAGAGATGACGAATATCTGCAATCAAGGTTATAAGTGCTCTTGGAATTACTTCTGCAGCATATTTTGGATAGACTTTGGGGCCACAGGTCGTGCTGAGTGCACCCACCCACATCTCCCCGAAGCATCTCTCAGTGCCCGCAGCGGGACAACTAGAAACTAGGCCGCTGCTCCATAGCTCCCCCATAAACACAGACCTTCCACATCTATCCTCCTCCTGCCATTAACAACAGAGCAAAGCCCTGCAAAGCGAGGTCCAACCTAAGAAAACTGCTGCTGACCTTGCAAAGCAAGCATGAAAAAAACTTCCCGATGTGATTTCATAAAACAACTTGTTTTCCTTCACTGGAGGGGGACGAAATAGCTGTATTCTGCTGCCGCAGCTTTATCTCTGCTGAGTAACTGATGAGAATTCTCGATACAGCCAGCTCCAACGCCGTTTCCCTGGATATTCACATTAAGACCTGACTCACCTCAGAATGACTCACTCACTCTTGTCTCTCAAACCAACCAGCGTTTCAAAAAAAACACAACATGTTTTTTGTTCGATTCCAGATCATAAGTGGAACACTTCACTGTGTGGAGAAAGGCAGGAAGAGGACTCCTGGGAAGGTTAATTATATTCACACAGCTTTACAATGTAATGTTTATAGGCTTAAACTAACACAGGAATAAAATAACCTGTATCTATCTGTTCAACCTGAGGGGACAGACACAGATTTTCAAGGGGAAAACAGGTAATACAAATTTTAATGAAAAAATATGTAGGCATATTTTTAAATATATATAAAATTTATAAAATTCTCATAGCTTTTCTTAAAAGCTCCTACCAGAATATCCAATAGCACTCATAAAATTGAAAGACTTACATGTATTAAAAAAAAAATTACTCGCCGAAACCGGTTTGGCTCAGTGGTAGAGCGTCGGTCTGCGGACTGAAAGGTCCCGGGTTCGATTCCGGTCAAGGGCATGTACCTTGGTTGCGGGCACATCCCCAATAGGGGGTGTGCAGGAGGCAGCTGGTTGATGTTTCTCTCTCATCGACGTTTCTAGCTCTCTATCTCTCTCCCTTCCTCTCTGTAAAATATCAATAAAATATATATATTTTTTTAATTACTCAAAAAAAAATCCTGACTTTTAAAAATACTCAACATGTTTCTGTTTGAGCAAATTCGCTATTATAAAATGTCATATCTTCTCCATATTAAGGAATTAATATTTTCAACAAAATTTCTATTTAGAAAACAGAATGTTTAAGGAGATTAGTGAAAGAATTCTCAAGTTCATCGAAAAGAATAAACAAACCAGAAGAGTCAAGATATTTTTAATAAAAAGGGAAGCATTAAGAGAAATGTTTTCTCTACCATTATAAAATGCATCTCAAACATACCTAATTTTAAATTGCAATACTAACCTAAGAGTAAGATCAATAGAACAAACAGAATATAAGGAAATAATATTCACTATAAAAGAATTTCATCTATGATAAAGGTGGCTTTTTTAAATGACAGAGAAGGAATGAATCAGTTTGCACAACTGGCTAGCTATTTGGAATAGAAGTTAAATTTCTCCTTCACACCACGTTGTAGACCAATAATGGAGACTTCTCGTCTACCTCCCCTCCCCCCCCCCGCCCCAAAATGTCAATACCCTCACCCCCAGAACCTGTGAAAAATTTACATTCTATGGCAAAAGGACTTTGTAGATGTATTTAGGGTTACAGACCTTAAAATAGGGTGTTACCCTGGAAGATCAGGTGAGCCCATTCTAGCCACAAGAACCCTGGAAAGCAGAGAGCGTCCTCTGGCAGGGAGAGAGCTGCCGGGGGAGGAGGGAGAGGAGGGAGAGGAGGGAGAGGAGGGCGGGAGGAGGCGGAAGGGAGAGGCCAGCAGCAGAGGTGCAGGAGGAAGAGGACCCATCGGTGATGCCCTGAGGAGGGAGGTGGCCTTAGAAACTAAGAGGCTCTCTGAACCTCAGCCCTATAGCCACAGGGACTGGACGGGCCAGCGACGTGAATGAGCGGGAAGAGGATTCCCCGCATTCTCTTCTCTCCAGGAGCTCGGCCAGCCGGTCCCTGGATTTCGGCTTCGTGAAACCTGCCAAGCCAACCCAGACTTCTGACCTACAGGCTGGGAGATAATTGCATAATTCGTGTTGAGATAAGCCACTAAATTGGTGATTTTTGTTATGGCAACAATGGAAAACGAATACACATCCTACACCAAAATTCATTCTCAATGAATGAAAAAATGTTCATGTAAAAAAAAAAAGCCACCACAGTGATCAATCAAAGAACTTGTATGCAGATATGCATACCCCAAGGACAGAAGGTGGTGAAGGCCTAGGATGGGGGGGTGGGGGGGTGGGGGTCGGGACGGGCTAGGAGGAATCAATGTGGGGGAAGAGAAGACATGTAATATGTTCAACAATAAAGATTTTTTTAATAGAATTATAGAAAATTTTTAAGAAAACACTACAACATGTTTTTGGCTCAGTGGATAGAGCGTCGGTCTGCAGACTGAAAGGTCCCGGGTTCGATTCCGGTCAAGGGCATGTACATTGGTTGCGGGCACATCCCCAGTGGGGGGTGTGCAAGAGGCAGCTGGTCGATGATTCTCTGTCGTCGATGTTTCTAACTCTCTATCCCTCTCTGTAAAAAAATCAATAAAATATATTTTTTTAAAAACCAAACATTATGTTGAGCAAATGGAACCAAGCTCCAAAGAGTGTATACTGTGATTCCACCGAGAGAAGGTTCTAGAACTTAAGAAATGGAAGAGCGGGAAGGCTATGGAATGGAAAGGGGCGGAAAGCACTTTCTGAGGGATGGAATGTTCTCCATTTTGACCGGGGGGATGGCTCGGGGTAACGGTATCGGCGGCAGCGGCCCCCGCACGCAATTTGAGTGTAAACCCTGCAACATTTACAGAACCTTTGCTTTGTTGACTCGGCAGAGAAAATATTTGTTAAAAACAAAGGCCTAATATTTGCCTGTTTTCTCAGGGCTTTCCCGAAATGACCAGTCAGTTAAGCAGCTAAGAGAATCTGGGGGACTCAGGCCTTGGATGGAGGGAGGGAGGGAGAGAGGGAGGGTCAGTGCTGGAACATCCGAAAAGGGCCCCACTCTTCCTCTGGGGCTGTTCCTTTGGGGAAGGCCCAGCTCCTGGTCCCCGCCCTCATAGACCCTTCCAGAGGGAGGGTGTCACCGGGGAAGCAGCCTCTGCGATGGCTGCTCAGCTCAGCACGGAGGCCTTCCCGGAGGAGGCAGGCCCTCGGTGTGCTGTGAGATCTGGGATCTGTGGCCCGCAGGCAGGAGTGTGAACTTGAGGAGAGGTCTGGGGGTGGCACTGAGGCAAGAGGCTCCAGAGGAGGGTGGCCTGGCCCTCCCCCGTGAAACAGCCACTTTGGGGCGCGGGAATACGGTGCCCAGAAACAGGGGAGGCAGAAAGAGGGTGCCACTGCCTCTGAGGCCCAGCTGGCTCCCCTAACCCTCCCCTAATTATCCAAGTCGTCAGCGGCCTTCCAGAACATTCCTCTTTTTGCCTAGTTTTGTTTTTTCCTTCATTCACTAGGAACAAAGGGAGAGGGGACTGCCTACTCCCCCCCCCCTACAATTTCACATTAACCAAGGTTTTTATTAGGGGTGCCCCGTGCCCTGCCCCGTGCCAAGTCTCCCGAGCTCCATGCTGGCCGCACCTTTGTTCTCCTGCCTTCCCCAGCAGATTGAGCTCTTAAGGCAGGAATTGCGTCTTACGAAGTCTTATTATTTCTGCAGCCAGAGGGCTCAGCGGTGTTGCATGAATAAATGATTTTTCTGGCTTTTTAGCAGGGACAGATGATTAAGCTGGGGGATGGGAAAGGAAGGATTGTGTGCAGGAAGTGGGGGAGGGGAGGGGAAATTTCACTGGTGGTTTTGGCTTTCTGACCATCTCCTGGAAAGCCAAGAAATGCTTCACTGTCATCCATTCCCTTGGAGGACACACATTTAATAGAAGCCAACCACGCAGAGTACAAACCAGGAACCACCAGATAAATCCAACCAAAATAAAACTGCCAAAGCTGCCAGCTACTTGGGGGAAACAATGGAGAAAGATGTTTACACATTTAGAAGCACCTGTAGAGAATTCAATGGTCAGCAAATAGTGCCACATATTCCCATGTGAAATCATAGTCCCAGATATTAAAAAATCGCTCAAAGCAAAGCATAATCCCGTAGATTAGTTTGGAGCTGGCGAACGGTAACATTTGTAGACAAAGAAATCGAAAGGAACCTACCGTAATTAGGGTTGCCAGCTCTTTATTTTGCCAAATAAGAACACTTTTTAAGGTGTACCATCTTCTCTCCCCATAATTTCGCCAAAAAGGGAATATTTTAATTCCCCCCACCCCCCACCCAAAAAAAGAGGAAAATGTAAAACTCAGACTTAAAGAAAGCCATTCTCAAGAAAGGATGAGCTAAGAAGCTTATAGCATAGTTAGTCTTGGGCAGATGGTTTGGACCTTCAAAGGCAGATGTTCCAAGTCCCTAAAACCATGCCAGGCCCCTGGAAGATGCTCAAGAAATATCACTAGCCGAAACCGGTTTGGCTTAGTGGATAGAGCGTCAGCCTGCTGACTGAGAGGTCCCGGGTTCGATTCCCGTCAAGGGCATGTACCTTGGTTGTGGGCACATCCCCAGTGGGGGGTGTGCAGGAGGCAGCTGATTGATGATTCTCTCTCATCGATGTTTCTATCTCTCTATCCCTCTCTCTCCCTCTGTAAAAAAATCAATAAAATATATATATTTTTAAAAGAATTACTAAAGGACAAAGATGGATCAATTTCAACTCCTGGCTCTGCAGTGGAGTCTCAATCACAGGACCTCCGAAGAGCAAGGCCGTAAGGAGGCCTCCCTCCCAGTTGGTGGCTAGTGATGGGCACAATTTCTCCTCAGTGTGTGCCACAGACTGGCATTTCCCCATTTTGCTATTTGAATGAGAGTAGTCCCAGGCTAAGATTTTTTGAGCACATACTATGTTCCATATGCGAAGCTCTTCTTGGGCATTTGCTCACTGAATGTCCCTAACAATGCCAGTGAGATGTATACTTATTGTCCCAATTTCCCTGGTCAGAAAACACGTTTAATCAAGGTGGAGAGACTTCTCCAAGCAAGGAACAAATCCAAAATCAGTGTGCACAAGGTGAGCACAGGGTGAGGGGAACTGGGGGAAATAGGAAGGATGGGCTTTACCATTAAAACCAAATCCCCAGCCGAAACCGGTTTGGCTCAGTGGATAGAGTGTCGGTCTGCGGACCGAAGGGTTCCGGGTTCGATTCCGGTCAAGGGCATGTTCCTTGGTTGCGGGGACATCCCCACTAAGGGGTGTGCAAGAGGCGGCTGATGGATGATTCTCATCCATGTTTCTAACTCTCTATCCCTCTCTCTTCCTCTCTGTAAAAAATCAATAAAATATATTTTTTTAAAATCCCCAGAGAAAGCCCAAAGAGTCAGCATTCCACACTCTGCCTCAAGACAAACAAGGAAGGTAGGCATCAGCCAGCACAGGTTGCTCATCCATCCTGACTCAGTATCTGCTAAATCCAGCTGCCCACCAAGTGCCATATCCTTTCGTATTCCCACTCTCCCCAAGGCATGAGCTGCAGATGACTGTCCGGTGTGGAGCACCCCACAGAGGGCGGCAGCCCTGCACAACGGGCTTTCTCATTCGCAGGAGAACTTGAGTTGAATAATAGCAGTCCAGCTGTCCTCCCCTCCAGACTGTCCCCTCTCCCCTCTGCGATGCTTTAAATGCTGGGTGATGGCCTCCATTTCACTTCCCACCCTCAAGACCAGAGTAATCTCCTTCCCCCTCCATCTAAATGCAGGGCAAGACAACCCAGAAAAGAGGCTAAAGCACCATCCACTGTGACATGGGGAGGGTCCAGGGGTGCCCAGGAAACCCCCCTACACAAAGCAGTCTTCCCAAGACAGGCACTCCCGAGGGGCAGACCCTCAGCATGCTGGGAGGACCTGGGTTCTAGTCCCAGTTCTAACACCTCCTAAGAGTTTCCTGAAACATGGGGCCTTGAACTTGGCCTTGAAACAAGTGGCCAAACAAAAAGATCTATGCATCCATACTCCCAACTTTCTAAATAAAACTCAGAGCCGTTAAAACACACACACAGCCGAGACCGGTTTGGCTCAGTGGTAGAGCGTCGGTCTGCGGACTGAAAGGTCCCGGGTTCGATTCCGGTCAAGGGCATGTACCTTGGTTGCGGGCACATCCCCAGTAGGAGGTGTGCAGGAGGCGGCTGATCTATGTTTCTCATCGATGTTTCTGACTCTCTGTCCCTCTCTCTTCCTCTCTGTAAAAAAATCAATAAAATAAAAAAAATAAAAAATAAAAACACACACATACATTCGCGCCCCCCTCCCCTCTCTCTCTCACACACACACACCCACCATACTTTCCATGGCTCCTAATTCCATTTAGAATAAAGCCCAAATAGCTCAGATTCCATTCTAAGTCCTACATAAGCCCTCAACTTATCTTTCCAGCATTTTCTAACACTATGTGCCCACAATGTTGTAGCAGCGACTCCGAATTCATCTTGTTCCCTCCCTCCCTCTCACATGCCTTTCTTTGCACCGCGATGTAACAAGGTCAGGAGGGGGTAGAAGGCTATGAAAGTGTCCCTGATGGAACACAGAATGCAGAAGCCTGGGATCAAGTCCCACTTTGGGCCTGTTACCAGCTCTCCAGTTCCCTTAACTCCAGGCCTCAGTTTCCAGGAAAATGCACAGTAACACTTATGTGACCGGACTCCCGTTACCTGAGTCAGTCAGCATACACTGAGTGCCAGCCGAAACCGGTTTGGCTTAGTGGAAGAGCGTCGGTCTGCGGACTGAAAGGTCCCGGGTTCGATTCCGGTCAAGGGCATGTACATTGGTTGCGGGCACATCCCCAGTTGGGGGTGTGCAAGAGGCAGCTGGTCGATGTTTCTCTCATCGACGTTTCTAGCTCTCTATCTCTCTCCCTTTCTTTCTGTGAAATATCAATAAAATATATTTTTTTAAAAAACACATACACTGAGTGCCAGGCAAGAATGCCCACGAATATTGAGTGAATGAGCAAGAATCACCCAAAACACTGTGGCCCTTGTAAAGTTTACATTCTGATGAAGGGAAATCTGTAATTTGAGGATTTCTCATAATATTTATGTAAGAATTAAGTAAGATAATACATGAAACACACAAGATAGAGCCATATATAAGCCCTTTTGTGCAATGTTTTTCTTAAAAAGAAGCTGCTCCTTTGCCCTGGAATGTCTGTTTCTCTCTCCCAACGCCCCTCAGTCCGCCTGCTGGGAAGGGCTTAGGGCTGGGAACGCTTGAAGTGCTGTGTGCATCTCCCTAATCCTTTCTCACGGTCTGCCTGGCTGTAACTGTGGTCTGCCTCCGCTAGCAGTGCCTGTGTCTTATATGTCACATCCACCGTGAGACAGGGTCCGAGTTCTGTGAAGGGTGACACTGCCTTGAAAAACAAGAAGCAACAAGAGGTGAGCAGAGGGAAGACACCGAGAGGAGAAGAGGCATATTAGGCAGAAAGTCTGGGGGCCAGATTACGGGCAACCTTAGTACCTGGCGGATGAGTCCAGACTCGAGTGGGCCTGGAAGTCACCCAATTTTGAGGCTGCAGGCACAGTGGGCCCTCATGGGCAGAGGACAAGCTGGCCCACGGGTGGCCAAAGAAGGGTGCTCTGGAGGCCACAGCTGGACATGAAGCTCATCGAAGTTCAAGGCTATGATCCTAGTGTTCTTGTCACAGTGAATCAAATTGTCTATTCTTTTTTTAAATATATTTTATTAATTTTTTACAGAGAGGAGAGGAGAGGGAAAGAGAGTTAGAAACACCAATGAGAGAGAAACATCGATCAGCTGCCTCTTGCACACCCCCCACCGGGGATGTGCCCGCAACCAAGGTACATGCCCTTGACCGGGATTGAACCTGGGACCCTTCAGTCCACAGGCAGACGCTCCATCCACTGAGCCAAACCGGTTTCGGCCCTATTCTTTGTGTTGTGCAATTTCCTCCAAAATGGCTGGTTTCCCCAAAACATGTCACGTTGGCATACTGATTATTTTGGAGTAAAGGTAGTGACAAAGAGCCAGTGCGAGAAGGACGCTCTGACCCTCTTTGTGAGTTCCCAGTGAAAGGCCATCTCCCGGGGCCAGGAGGGAGGAAGGCTCTCTTATCATCGCGGACGGGAGTTCAGGGCAGAGGAGGCCACATAAGCAACCCTGTTACTTCTCCACCAACTTAGTGCCCCAAACCCAGGTCCCTTCCTCTTGTCTGTTTTTCACAAATGTATTGTTTCTTTGTCTAAAAGGCATAAAAGCTTCTTGCTACCAAAACCCGTTTGGCTCAGTGGATAGAGCGCCGCCTGCGGACTGAAAGGTCCCGGGTTCCATTCCGGTCAAGGGCATGTACCTTGGTTGCGGGCACATCCCCAGTAGGGGGTGTGCAAAAGCAGCTGATCGATGATTCTCTCTCATCAACGTTTCTAGCTCTCTGTCCCTCTCCCTTCCTCTCTGTAAAAAATCAATAAAATATATTTTTTTAAAAAAAGCTTCTTGCTTCAGCCACTTCTTTGAGTCTCCTATTTCTATGGGCCTCCCCTATGTATAAAATTAATTTTTTTTTCCTCTTGTTAACCTGTCTTCCATCAATTTAACTCAGAACAGCCGAAGAAACTAGCAGGGAAGAAGAGAAAAATGTTTCCACCCCTATACCTCCAAAATGTCATCACCATTTTCCAGGGATAACAATCCCGCCCCCTTTCCTCCCCCCACCCCATCCCCCCCACACCTTCCAAACGCTGCCATTGACAGGAGGATACAGTGCTTAAAAAAATAAAAACATCTCATTCTAAGTGACTTTAGAACTTCAAATACAAGCATAGCTAAACCTAGACTTGGTTTGGCTCTGACAGACACACAAGCCCCACCAGCTCACCAGGCTCACAGGAGCTCAGAACAGCGCGCCATAGTGAGTACGGGTGAGAGCGATGCTGAAGTTCAACACCACCAGGCAAAGAGGGAGTCCCTCAGGGTATCAGAGGTAGGGTTCATTCATGTTTCCAGACTTCCCACAAAAACAAGGAGATGGGCAATGCTTAGTTAAGAAACTTAGCCCAGCTGAAACCGGTTTAGCTCAGTGGTAGAGCGTCGGTCTGCGGACTGAAGGGTCCCAGGTTCGATTCCGTCCAAGGGCATGTACCTTGGTTGTGGGCACATCCCCAGTAGGGGGTGTTCAGGAGGCGGCTGGTCAATGTTTCTCTCTCATCAACGTTTCTAGCTCTCTATCCCTCTCTCCCTTCCTCTCTGTAAAATATCAATAAAATATATTTAAATTTTAAAAAAGAAGAAGAAACTTAGCCCAAGAAAAATGTGTGATCAGGCAAAATGGGCAGGCTCACTGACCAAAGGGAAACATTGCTCTTGTCAGAGTCCTGAGGTGCCTGGAGGTGCCAGCATGCCGGGTTAGCCCGTTTAGTACTTTTTTTTTTTTTAACATTTTAAACCTGAATGCTCGCCCCGCCACTGCCACGGTCCCCACTCTCTGCTCTAAAGAGTCATCTTTGCTAGGAAGACTATTTCCCCTTGAATTTCTTTCATGTCTAATAACCAGGATTTTTTGGCCTGAAAGACCTCAGGCTGCACTCTAAGGAAACTTGTTACAAAATCCAAGAGCCCACGGTCAGCTGTGTCCTGGCCTGTCAACTCCACTTCCCCGTCTGAGGAGGTCAATTTAAACAATGCCACGCTCTGGACAATGGCCGGAGGCCCACACCCCAACCTTCACTTCAGTTCTTTTTAAAATATATTTTATTGATTTTTTTACAGACAGGAAGGGAGAGAGATAGAGAGCTATAAACATCGATGGGAAAGAAACATGGATCAGCTGCCTCCTGCACACCCCCTACTGGGGATGTGCCTGCAACCAAGGTACGTGCCCTTGACCGGAATCGAACCTGGGACCCTTCAGTCTGCGGGCCAACGCTCTATCCACTGAGCCAAACCGGTTTGGGCCACTTCAGTGCTTAAAAACATCCGGGGATCACTTTATCTTCTTCACCCAAACATGGGGTCTGCAGGCTCTACTCTGGCTTCTAAAAGAATCTTCCTCCCAAGAAGCAAAGATAAAATAATTAGGGGACATAGACCACAGCAATGGGCCTTTGGTAGCAGCCAACAAAAGACCAGAACTAATCAGCAAAGAGAATTCTAAGAATCCCACAAAAGCCAAGTCTCTATTTGGCCCCCAGGAGCCATGGGCTGGGGAGTCAAGAGAACCAGGATGTAATCCCAGATCCCACTGGACTGACAGTGGATGGGCAGTAATAGGTTCATGGCCCAGCTCCTGACGCTGCAGGTGTGAAATTCTGAGCAGAGACTTAAAGAACCCCCTTTGGAATGTATGAACACACAGTTTGTGGCAGCCAGGTTTTTAAAAAAAAAAAGAAAGAAAGAAAGAAAGGCAACCTATCCCTAACTCTCCAGCACTCACTGGCTCATGGCAAGCAGCCAGATTGGTGTGGACAGACAGCCAGGTTGGTGTGGACAGACAGCCAGGCTGGTGTGGACAGACAGCCAGGTTGGTGTGGACAGACAGCCAGGCTGGTGTGGACAGACAGCCAGGTTGGTGTGGACAGACAGCCAGGCTGGTGTGGACAGACAGCCAGGTTGGTGTGGACAGACAGCCAGGTTGGTGTGGACAGACAGCCAGGCTGGTGTGGACAGACAGCCAGGCTGGTGTGGACAGACAGCCAGGTTGGTGTGGACAGACAGAACCAGAGCCGGCAGCAGCCATCCCGTAGCTAGCCTGACTTCGCAGCCGCTAACGGTGTGAGCCACACCACCCCTCCGGTGGGACTCTCATTATTCACGTAGGAATTTCCTTATCAACTATGAATATCAGTCTCCATCTCTCCAGCACCAACTCCTCCCTTCCAAAGTTACTTCCCGGGGAAGGGCTGATGTTCTCCCCGCCTCCCTCCCGGGAGCTGTCCCCAAGACAGCCTGCAGGTGCCACCTACACTGATTAGTCAGCCCTAAAATCAAGTTAATGCGTTATGACTAGCTTAAACACACGCGCACGCGCACACACACACACACACACACACACACTGAAAAAATATCATTGTGCCTCACCCTGCAGAGAGAAGACATAGGCTGCGGAGCGCTTGTGGCAGTTTTATACTTTTACAGTACGTGGATGTGGGTGGATGTGGTCTCTGTGGCTGGTCTGGGTCCAAAGCAGACTGAGACACATATGCCTGACTAAGCGGGAGCTGATTCTGGGGATGAATGCCACCCCCCCCCCAAGCCACCTCCATCCCCTGTGGGCCAGCGGGGGGGGGGGGGGTTCTGAGAACTCTGGCACCCACCCTGCTATTCCACAAAACACAGCTAACTGGGAACCCGTGGAAACAAACTTCTGAATCTCCTTCAAGGCGGTCCTTCCTATGAGGATGCTCAGGGGAAGACCAAGCCATCTGTGTGACAGCCGGCCTGAGGAAGGGGCCTGGCACCCAAGAGGCTCAGCAGCGGGGCAGAATCTGGGTGCCCAGCATGCACGGCCCTTGTGCTCCCTGCTATTTCCTCCAGCTAAGGGCTGGATGGGCTAACAGCACCGGGGCTGGGGACTACAGAACCCAGAGCTCCTTTCTCTCTCCTCTTTTGAACAGTATTTTCCAGATTGCACATCCCCCTACAAACCCTCCCCCCTACAAAGCACCACAGCCTGCAGCCCCCCCAGAAGCAGCCCCAGCACGGCAGGGGGCCGGCCCGCGCCGCCCGCCCGAAGGAGCGCTATTCCCGCGGCTCCCCGGGGGGGTGTGCGCTGCGGGGGTGCGGACGGCGCCTCCCGGGCTCCCCGCTTGAAAACCACCGCAAGCAGGAGCCCGTGGGCTTCTGGGGATTTCCCCTCCCCGGCCTTGCAGCTGCTCCCCGGGCCCCAGACCCCGTTAAGCCAGCCCGTTAGCCCAAAACGCTGGGCGGGGCCGCCCCTTTCGCTCCAAAGCCCCACTCGCGATCGCGACCGCGATCGGGAGGGCAGAGCGAGAGGCCTGCGCGGGGCTGGAACCGCCGCGGGGGCTCCCTGGTTGCCTGGAAGCGACCACTCTCCAAGTTCCCCGCAAACCCCCGCGCCCGCGCCCGGGGGCGAGCCCGGGGGCGCGTCCGCAGGTCTTCTGGACCGAACGTGCCAGCGATCCGGGCGTAGGGGGTCCCCCCTTTTCCCCCCCAGGAGGCGGGCGGTGGGCCCGGGAGCCGCGGGCGGGGAGCAGGCAGGAGGCCGCGCGCCACCGCAGTCCTGTCGCAGCGCGTGCCCTCGCCCCCCGGGGCCCGGGAGGCCGGGGACGCCCCCCCACCCCCGCCCGGCCCCGCGCGCGCGGCAGGACCGGGTCTGAGCGCCGTGGATGGGCGCGGGGAGGGCCCCCCCCCCCCGGCCTCCGTCTCGGGGGGTCGCCGGCCCCCCGCGCGCGCCGCCGCCCCCCGCCTGGAGGAGGCGCGGGGCCCGCCAGGCCGGGGCTCCCCCCCCCCCGACCCCCCGACATCCCTCCCTCCCCTCCCCCCCGCGCCCCTCCCGCGCGGCTTACGCACCTAATGGCCCGCGGGTCCCACATGGCCGCGGCCTGAGCGCCCGCGCGGGGCCCGCCGTCGCCGCCTCGGGAGCCGCTGGCGGGCGGGCGGGCGGGCAGGGCGCGGCGGCGGCGGGCGCTGCGGAAGCCCGAGCCCGCGGCCCTGGCGGGGGCGGCGCGTGCAGGCGGCCGCGCGGGGCCCCGGCTCCGGGGCGGGGGCGGGGGGCGCGGGGCGGGGGCGCGGAGCGGGGCGGCGGCGGCGGCGGCGCGGGGACCCCGGCGGGCGGGCAGGCGGCGGGGCGCAGCGCTGACCGCGGAGGCCAAGTTTCCACGTAGTTGCGAGGGCCGGGGCCTGTCACGTGCGCGCCGCCGCCGCCGCCGGTGGGAGGGGGTGTCGGTCCCCCGGTTCCGAGAGGCGTCTCGACGTCCCTCAGGCGGCGGCGGGCGGGAGCTGCGGCGGAGGGGGCCCCCCGCGGGCCGGGCACCTCCGGGGGCTGGGCACACGCACCCCGTCTCGGTCACCCGCGATGGATGGCTGGAGCGGAGAGCGAGGCCATGCTCCCCCCGCCCCCCGACGGCCTGGCCCGCCCGCCTCGCCTCCCCTCCCCTCCCCCCAAAGGCGCCCGGGCCACCAGCCCGCGCCCAGCGGCCGCCGCTTCCTGTGGGTCCCGGGGGGGCCCCCCAGTGCCCTCACTCACTCCGAGTCCGGTCCTCCGTCCTTGGGACCCGGGGGGTCCAGGTGCGAGGAGGCCAGCGAGGCCTCGGGCCTCTGGACGCTCACCGCGGCGTCCATGGCGCTGCCGTCGAGGGAGGGCGCCTCTGGCCTCACGCCGCCGCCGCCGCCGCCGCCGGAAGTGGCCGGAACCGCCTGGAAGGGCAGAGGGACCTGCGGCGGGGCAGTCATGGCCGCCCGGGCTGCCACTTCCGGCGGCCATGGGGGCGCTCGGGGTGGCTCTCTTTCCCTCTCTTTCTCTCTCTCTCTCTCTCTCTCTCTCTCACACACACACACACACACACACACACACACACACACGGCCCCTATCGGGGTCCTCCATGTCTTGTGCACACAGCCGGCCAGTGCCCTGTGGCCCCCGAGGAGGACGGAGGACGCAGAGAGTGACACAGAAGCAGAAGTTTCCGTAGAATGGAGGACAGTGAGCGCCATTCTGAGTCAAGAACTAACTAGCCTTACTCCGTCCAATCAGTGATCTCCTTGCTTCCGAGGGTCTCCCTTCCTCCCATTGCTTCCGTGCGTCCATCTTCCCCCCAATATCGCGGTGCGTCCCTTCCGGTTCGGAAGCCTTCCTCGGCACCCCACTGCCTCCTCCCCGAGGCCAGATGTGAGGCTCGTCTCGTCTCCTGACGATGTCACCCCACCTCGAACACGATTCCAGTGGTTCCCAAACGTGGCCGCACATTGGAATCACCGGAGGTCTTTTACTTTCGAATAGTCTGATTTAATTGGTACGGGGTATAACACGGGGATCTTCAAGCTCCCCAGGATATTAGAACATGAAGGGAAATGGGGAAACACTCCAAGGAAGACAGAGAGAGAAATATTGACCTGCTGTTCCACTCATTCATGATCTCATTCCTTGATTCCTATATGTGCCCTAATTGGGGATTGAACCCACAACCCTGGATTGTGGGGATGAGGCTCCAACTAATAGCTACCCAGGCCAGGCAACACTGCTACTGGTTATTTTTTTTTTTTTTACCCCCAGTTTTATGAATCATCGGGTAGAAAAAAGGTTTTGCTTGTGCTGGTCTGAAAACCTTCAACCTCCATATATAGTTTGGCTGAGTATAAAATTCTAGGTTGGAAATCATTTTCCTCCAGGATTTTGAAGCTATTCCTCCAGTGACCACTAGCTTCCAGTACTGCTATTGAAAATTCTGAAAATATCCAATTACCCATTTTATGTGACCTCTCTAGGGTTTTGTTGTTGTTTGTTTGTAGTGGGGGTTTTTCCCTGGAAGCCTGAAATGCCTTCTTTTTCTCCCCAAATGTTTCAAAATTACACAATGATGTGTTTTGATGTGAGCCCACTCATCCATTCTACTGGAATGGATGGGTTCTTTCCATCTTAAAACTCAAGCTCTCTAGATCTGGGAAATAGTCTTGAAATTTTTTGTTGGTTATTTCTTCTCCATTTTCCATCTTTTGTCTTTTTGGAAATCCTATTAGTCCAATATTGAACTTCCAGAATTGGTCCCTGTAATACACTCCCCTGATTTTCAAATCACTTCTCTCTTTCAGTTCAGATTTCTTCAACTTTATTTTCTGATTCTTCGTTAAAAAAGTTTTGTATATCATACTTGGATTTTTCCCAGTGCTCTTTCTTATTCTGTGAGCATCCCTTTGTTGGAGCCCTCCATTCTCTTTTTCACGGTCACTAGGCAGCTGTACTAAGAAATGAGGAGGATCTCTATATAACACTATGCGGCTTAAGGTCAGGAAATATTAAGCGGGAAAAAGCTACGTAATAAATGGTGTTTATTGTATACTGCCTTTAGAGCAGTGGTTCTCAACCTTCCTAATGCTGAGACCCTTTAACACAGTTCCTCATGTTGTGGCGGCCCCCAACCATGAAATTATTTTCGTTGCTATTTTATAACTGTACTTTTGCTACTGTTATGAATTGTAATGTAAACATCTGATATGCAGGATGTCTTAGGCGACCCCTGTGAAAGGGTCATTCGACCCCCAAGGAGGTTGTCACCCATAGGTTGAGAATCGCTGCTCTAGAGTAAGAAGGAGAGGTGACTATTTTTATGCATTTGCTTATATTTTCTGACAGAAACAATGTATGGAAAACCAAAAACTAAGACAAATGATTACTTATAAGGAAGAACAGGGTAGAGGGGGAAGCAGGGTAGCTAAGCTTCTTTAAATAATATTCATTTGAGCCCGGCCAATGTAGCTCAGCGGTTGAGACATGCACCCGAAGGTCACCAGTTCGATTCCTGATCCGGGCACATTCCTGAATTGTAGGCTTGGTCTCCAGCAAGGGGCATGCAGGAAGCATCCGACTGATGTGGATGCTTCTCTCTCAATGATGTTTCTATCTCTCTTTCCCTCTCCCTTCTTCTCTCTCTAACACAAATAAAAACATACATTGTAAAAAAAAGAAAAAAAAAGAATATTAATTTGAAAGAGCAGGAAAATCACTTGGCAAGTGTCCAGAAGTCTCTCTCCTCTGAATCTGTGGCTTGTCTCTTACTATGATGTTTTGAGGACCAGAGCCTTGCTTCTCGCATGTGGTTGATTGCTTGGTTGAAACAATACCAGGCTCTTCTCCCTTGAAAGTGGATAGTGTGTCAGCCTGCAGACTGAAGGGTCCTAGGTTCCATTCCGGGTTGTGGGCTCGATCCCCAGTGGGGGATATGCAGGAGGCAGCCAATTGGTGATTCTCTCTCATCATTGGTGTTTCTATCTCTCTCTCCCTCTCTCTTCCTCTCTGAAACTAAATATATATATGAATAAAAAGTTAAGCATTTTGTTGTACAATCAGTTGGTCAAAGGGCTGAGACTAGAAAACACTGATGAGCTCAGAATGGGTTTGGCTGTGTGCTTCCTGGACCCTGGGCTCAGTCCATCCTGGGTTTTGGTGCTCAAGAATGATGTCATTGAGAGCATTATCTATTCATAGCATATCACATATGCCTAGAGGCAGACATGTTTACACAAAAAACCATGCTGAAGCAAATTCTGTTTTCCATTTCCACTTCAGTAGAGCTGATTATTACCCTATATAGCACTGAGAATACTAATTGTGTCATATATGATTCTGATCTAGCCTGATAAAATAAGAGGAAGTACAGAATGAACTATGTACAGTCCCAACTTGAGACGTACAGGTATATACGCCCTCAAACAGATACACCCAAAGGTACACCCACGCCAAGAGTTGTGCATTTCAGACACAAAGAGTAGACCAATGAACGTGCTCATTCAAATTCACGCAGCTACAAAAACATACTCACACGGTACTCTTCCTTGGTTTCTTCGCTGTGATTGAGCAGAGCTGTTGACTTCTGAACCCACCAATTCCCCATCCAACCCCTCCCCATAGCAGAGCTGCCCCCTCTGAGTCAGCCCTGACAGAGGCAGATGTATATCACCCGTAGCCTTTATGCCCACACTCCTGACTACTGACTGCACCCACCCGGAAGGGCTAATCCCGAAGCCTCCCATACCCTTAGAACCTTGGTTCTCCACCAGGGCTCTGAAGACATTTTGATGATTCTAACTCGGTGGGAGAGGGGAGAGGATGCTGCTTGCATCTACTAGGTGGAGGTCAGGGATGCCGCTACACATCCAAGATCAGTCCCCCGGAGCAGAGACTCATCCAGCCTAAAATGACAATAGCGCCAACTAGTAAGAACAGCGGCCATTGTGATTTTTTAAAATATATATATATTTTATTGATATTTTACAGAGAGGAAGGGAGAGAGATAGAGAGCTAGAAACATCGACCAGCTGCCTCTTGCACACCCCCTACCGGAGATGTGCCCGCAACCAATGTACATGCCCTTGACCGGAATCGAACCAGGGACCTTCCAGTCCGTAGACTGACGCTCTACCACTGAGCCAAACCGGTTTTGGCGGCCATTGTGATTTTTTTTTTTTTGACCAGACCATTTCTCAGCAATTTGCACTGGAGGTTACGTGGAGAGCCAGGGCAACTGATAGAAGCAAGATATGAAAAATGTAGAGAGAGAGCAGCCATTCAGGCCATAAGGGCCAGCGTCAGCCAAAGGTGGCAGGTAGAGAAAGAGGTACACAGAGTGAAAGCAGTTGGCTGGGAAAGCAGGAGAGATGGACACAGATGCAGAGAGACCGGGACATCTTGATATTAAATGATGAGTAAACGCTTGTCAGCAAGCGTCAGTGGGAACCAGGTTATCTTAAAGAAACACCCACCTTGTTTTCCCAACTGCAGGAGGCCCAGCTGAAAGGTGGTTTCTGCAAACCTGAGAGGCTTGCCTCTCTTGTTACTGCCTGTGACAGTGGTCGGCAAACTCATTAGTCAACGGAGACAAATACCAACAGTACAGAGATTGAGATTTCTTTTGAGAGTCACATTTTTAAAACTTAAACTTCTTCTAATGCCACTTCTTCAACATAGACTCACCCAGGCCATGGTATTTTGTGGAAGAGCCACGCTCAAGGGGCCAAAGAGCCGCATGTGGCTTGCGAGCCACAGTTTGCCGACCACTGGCTTAGACTTCATGATAGACCCTGTTGTGGGCTAATTGTGTACCCCCCCCAAAAAAAATGAATTTCCCAGCCCCTGTACCTCAGAATGTGACATTGCTTGGGATGAGGTCATACTGGAATACGGAGGGCATCTAATCCAATATGGCTGGTGTCCTTATAATAAGATGGCCATATGGAGACACAGCAACACGGGGAGAAAGCCATGTGAAGATGCAGGCAGGGATGAGCATGGTATGTTTAAAGCCAAGGAATGCCAAGGGTTAACAGCTGTCATCAGAACCTAGGAGAGAGGCATGGAACAGATTCTCCCTCGGAACCCTCAGAAGAAACCAACCGTGTTGACTCATGGATTGGGTTGGACATCTAGCCCCCAGAACTCTGAGAGAATATGGTTCTATTGCTTTAAGCCTTTCAGTTGGTAGTACTTGGTTACAGCAGACCCAGCAAAGGAATATAGCCCTCATGACCTAAGGTCACCTAAGTGCATCTATGTTCTTAACTCTTTGGCCCTGGCCGTGAACATGGGAAGATTCCAGAACTCTGGCTCTCCTCTGACCATGCCCCTCTCTAGGGGGTGAGGAGTTCACTGGCCCAAAGGGATGTTCCCTCCACAACCCAGACCTTTCTTCTAAATCAGTAGTCAGCAAACCGCGGCTCTTTGGTCCCTTGAGTGTGGTTCTTCCACAAAAGACCATGTGCAGGCATGTACGTACAGTGCAATTGAAACTTTGTGGCCCATGTGCAGAAGTCGGTTTTTGACCTGGGCCAGTCTATTTTGAAGAAGTGGCGTTAGAACACTCAAGGAGCCAAAGAGCCGGATGTGGCTCTCGAGCCGCAGTTTGCAGACCACTGTTCTAGACCATAATCTGGGTCATAATTCCCTGCCCAAATGGCCCTGAGCCTGCTTTCAGAGTCTGGCCAGGCCTGGTTCTTGAATTTGTCTTCCTGAGAGTAGACCAAGCTTCTAGGTCAAGGGGTAGCAAAGGGCAGCTGTTGCCAGGAGCATGCAGAACTGTGACAGAACTTAACTTGTGGGCTGGGGTGTGCACACACATGTGCATGTCATGCTGTAGGACAGAGATGGGACTAGAAAGAGAAAGACAGCAGGCGGTGGGCCCCAGACCTCCATTTGTACTACTGCCCGGGCCCCTGAGGTAAGGTCTGGCCAAAACCGGTTTGGCTCAGTCTGCATTGGTCTGCAGACTGAGAGGTCCCAGGTTCGATTCCGGTCAAGGGCATGTACATTGGTTGCTGGGGATGTGCAAGAGGCAGCTGGTCGATGTTTCTCTTTCATCGATGTTTCTAGCTTTCTATCCCTCTTCCTTCCTCTCTGTAAAAAATCAATAAAATATATATTAAAAAAAAAAGAGGTAAGGTTTGCAGCAAACCACATGTCCAGGTTACGGGCTCAATTCCCAGTGTAGAGCGATCAATGATTCTCCCTCATCAATGATGTTTCTATCTCTCTCTTCCTCTCCCTTCTGAAATCAATAAAAATACATTTAAAATAATAATAATAAAGTGGCCGAAACCGGTTTGGCTTAGTGGTAGAGCGTCGGTCTGTGGACTGAAAGGTCCCGGGTTCGATTCTGGTCAAGGGCATGTACATTGGTTGCGGGCACATCCCCGGTAGGGGGTGTGCAAGAGGCAGCTGGTCGATGTTTCTCTCTCATCGACGATTCTAGCTCTCTTTCTCTCTCCCTTCCTCTCTGTAAAATATCAATAAAATATATTAAAATAATAATAATAATAAAGTGGCCCCAGATGATTATTGACATAGGGAAGGTGAACTTGATGTAAAAAAAAAAAAAAACAACTTTTTTTTTTGGTCAAAAACTTATTTTTTTATAATAGAAACCAGAAATCTTTTTTTTTTTTTTTTTTTTTTATTTTTTATATAATTTATAAAGCTTTTAAAAATATGACATCCATTATAAACATTAAAAATAAATACCTCCAAGAAGACTATATGGAATGACAACAATAAAAATGGCCTTCAATTATCTAAATATAAATAAAACTTACAAGGTTCCTTCAAAAATGGAATAAGAAGATACTCTTATTCTGGTAGCTAGGCAAAAATCGTCTCCTTCTCAGGTGAAAACAGGGCTGAATGGATCCTTGGTACAGCCTGCCGCCATCATTTTATCATTATTTTTTTTTTTTTTTGACATTTCCTGCAGCATTTTATTTTTTATTTTCTCTAGAGAAGATTTTTTTTTTTTTTAATTTTATAATGTATTTTTTTTTATTAAATTATTATCTGTGTACATATATTACCATTGCCCCCCCCCAAAAAAAACAAAACAAAACAAAACCAAAACAAAACATTCCCTCCCTCCTCGGAGTTTTGTGTCCATTGGTTATACTTATACGCATGTGTACAAGTCCTTCGGTTGATCTCTTATTTCCCGCATATTTCCCTCCCCCCCCCCCCCCCGTTGTAATTAGACAGTCTGCTTGTTGCTTTACTGTCGCTATATTTAACTTATGGTTCATCATTTTATAATGTTCTTTATTATTCATAAATGAGTGAAGTCATATGGTGTTTCTCTTTCATTGACTGGCTTATTTCACTCAGCATGATATTCTCCAGTTCCATCCAGGTTGCTGCAAATGATGAGAATTCCTTCTTTTTTATGGCAGCATAGTATTCCATTGTGTAGATGTACCATAGTTTTCTGATCCAATCATCTGCTGACGGGCACCTAGGCTGTTTCCAAATCCTAGCTATTGTAAATTGTGCTGCTATGAATAAAGGGGTGCATATATCCTTTCTGATTGGTGCTCCTATTTTCTTGGGATATATTCCTAGTAGTGGGATTACTGGGTCAAATGGGAGTTCCATTTTCAGTTTTTTGAGGAAACTCCATACTGTTCTCCACAGTGGTTGTACCAGTCTGCATTCCCACCAGCAGTGCACGAGGGTTCCTTTTTCTCCACAACCTCTCCAACACTTGTCGTTTGTTGATTTGTTAATGTTGGCCATTCTGACAGGTGTGAGATGGTATCGCATTGTTGTTTTGATTTGCATCTCTCGGATAAGTAGTGACTTTGAACAGTTTTTCATGTGCCTCTTGGCTTTCCTTCTGTCTTCTTTTGAGAAGATTCTATTTAGTTCCATTGCCCATTTTTTAATTGGCTCATTTATTTTCCTTTTACTGAGTTGAATAAGCTGTTTGTAGATATTGGAGATTAAACCTTTATCAGTAATATCGTTTGCAAATATGTTCTCCCATGCAGTGGGCTTTCTTGTTGTTTTGTTGATGGTTTCTTTTGCTGTGAAAAAACTTTTTATTTTGATATAGTCCCATTTGTTTATTTTCTCTTTAGCTTCCATTGCCCAAGGGGCAGTCTCAGTGAAGAAGTTCTTTTGGCATATATCTGAGATTTTGCTGCCTGTGGATGCCTCTAGTATTTTTATGGTTTCCCGTCTTATGTTTAAGTCCTGTAACCATTTCGAATTTATTTTTGTGTATGGAGTAAGTTGGTGCTCTAGTTTCATTCTTTTGCAAGTATCTGTCCAATTTTCCCAACACCATTTACTGAAGAGACTGTCTTGACTCCATTGTATGCTCATGCCTCCTTTGTCAAATATTAAATGAGCATATTGATTTGGGTTGATATCTGGATTCTCTATTCTATTCCATTGATCTATATGTCTGTTCTTGTGCCAGTACCAGGCTGTTTTGAGGACAGTGGCTTTGTAGTACAGTTTGAAATCTGGTATGGAGATCCCTCCTACTTTACTCTTCTTTCTCAGGATTGCTGATGCTATTCGAGGTCTTTTATTGTTCCAAATGAATTTTTGGAGAAACCAGAAATCTTGATCTTATTACGCGAAGTTCCACTTGACTAATCAACATCTTCATACAGTGCACACCAAATAAAAGCCCGGACTGACAGGCCAGCTAGGTCAGCCAAGTTTATTGCCACTAATAAAAATAAACACTGTACTAGATTGGGTTGGCAAGCTGAGGCCAGCTGGGAGGTTCCCCGCATGGGGTTTGCCCTGCACTCGTGGAATTCCAGGCAGTTTGAGGAAGTGATGACGGTGTTTTCACGTGTTGCTATTTTTGCAGCCTGATAAAATCCACCCTCTTCTAGCTGGCAAACGCCTCGAGTCCCTCTATGACTCACCTCCATCACCACCTCCCAAGGTGACTGACCCATCCGCCCAGCCCCAAGCTGTCCCATCTTCGCCACTTCCTGCTCGCTCTTCCTTGTTGATGTTTCTGTTCCAACCCATAGCACGTTGTTTTATAACTGTTTCCCTGTCCTCTACCACTAGACTGCGAGCACCTCAGCATCTAGGATTCTTTCTTCATTCTGTGTTTCCAGCTCCCTGGCACGTGGCTGACACAATGCTTGTGGAATGAATGAATAAACAATGCATAGCAGTAACGAAACCAACGTCACAGCTAAACCGGTACTCCTGACAGTAAACATATGGGCGACGTTTATACAAGATTAGGAGTGTGGGCAAAATCACAGGATGGCCAAAACCGGTTTGGCTCAGCGGTAGAGCGTCGGTCTGCGGACTGAAAGGTCCCAGGTTTGATTCCAGTCAAGGGCATGTGCCTTGGTTGCGGGCACATCCCCAGTAGGGGGTGTGCAGGAGGCGGCTGGCCGATGTTTCTCTCTCATCGACATTTCTAGCTCTCTATCTCTCTCCCTTCCTCTCTGTAAAATATCAATAAAATATATATATATATATATATTAAAAAAATCACAGGCCGAAAACGGTTTGGCTCAGTGGTGGAGCGTTGGTCTGCGGACTGGGGGGGTCTCAGGTTCGATTCCGGCCAAGGGCATGTGCATTGGTTGGGGGCACATCCCTGGTGGGTGGTGTGCAAGGGGCAGCTGGTCGATGTTTCTCTCTCATTGACGTTTCTAGCTCTCTATCTCTCTCCCTTCCTCTCTGTAAAATATCAATAAAATATATATATATTAAAAAAAAATCACAGGATGACCAAGGAATATGCACTGGAACTGGGAAAATGATTCTCCTGAGGGAGGGGGAGGAGTAAAAGGAGAAAAATCCAGAAATGAAACTAAAGTCTTCGAGGACCGAAAGCCGGTGGTGGGCTCCAATGGTGAGGATGGTAGGGGAAGCAAGAAAAGGAACGACATTAAGGATGGTAATGGAGACGGTAAAGGGGAACTAGGGGGAGAGGGTTGTGTAGGGAAACCTCAAGGGGTGATGGTAAGAATAGAAGTGCTGCCCTAACCGGTTTGGCTCAGTGATAGAGTGTCAGCCTATGGACTGAAAGGTCCCAGGTTCGATTCCTGTCAAGGGCATGTACCTCGGTTGCGGTTGCAGGCACATCCCCACTAGGAGGTGGGCAGGAGGCAGCTGATGGATGTTTCTCTCTCATTGATGTTTCTTCTAACTCTCTCTCCCCTCTCCCTTCCTCTCTGTAAAAAAAATCAATTAAAAAAATATATATTTTTTAAAAAGAATAGAAGTGCAGCACTTGTAGAGGGTTTTGTTTCCTGTGGTGAGCTGATCTTGCTGGTTGTTTTCCCCAACTGTAGTCCTGGAGGGGCTTGCTACTCCTGGAGCTGTGGCTTTCATTTCGGTGTGCTGCCACCTTGAGGCTGGGGTGTGCAGTTACACCACTAGGTGACAGGCTCAAATTTCACCTCCCAGAGGAAACCCTATTCAAGCCCAGGGCATTTATCCATTCAATTTAAGAGCATTTAAATAGCATTCACAAAGTTCCTTTACGTCAGCTGAGGTCAAGCAAAAGGAAAACCACACGCCATTCCTTTTGCAAACCCAGGCCCCTCCCTGACCCTTTTTCTTTGTCTCCTGTTTTCCTCCTAGTCTGTAACCCCTTTAAGACGGAGTTTTTTTTCATCTCTGCTTCCCCCACAGGCCCTTGCACACTGCAAATGTTCCTTTGTTTTAAACATCTGCCTAGTGTATTTATATGATGATGTTATCTTACAGCAAGTTTGTTTAAAGATCCAAAATCAAGTGAAATGAGCTATACACAAAAGGACAAATGCTGTATGATCCCACTGATGGAGTCACCATATGCTAATTCACAACTAGCGGGATAGCGGTTACCAGGGTCCAAGGGGGAACGGGAGGGGTACTTGCTTAATGTAATGAGGACAAAGTTCTGGAGGGAGGGAGATAGTGGTGACTGTGCGTGCACTTTATGCCACTGCACTGTATATTTTAAAATGGCTAAAGTGGGAAATTTTATTTTGTGTGCATTTTACCTCAGTAAAAAAAGAAAGAAAGAAAGCTGGTCTACCTCTATCAATATAAGACAAATAGAATTTAGTTCAATCTGGAGGACAGAGAGGGCCACTTCACTATGACAGAAGGTTCAAGTCATCAGGAAGATTTAACCACTCTAAATGTGTACGTTCCAAATAACTGGTGTGTGTAAAGCAAAAGCTGTCAGACCCACAGAGACATTCACAAGGCTGGTGAGAGATTCTAGCAATGTTGTTCGGGTAACTGGTAGAACAGAAGTCAAAAATTCTACACATCAGCACCAGACATAAACATGCTTAAGAATGTTTATGGGCAGCATTGTTCACAACAGCCCCAAACTGGAAATAACCTAAATATCCACCACTAGTAGAAGGAATGAATACATTGTGTTAGATTTGTGCGCTGGAATACACTACATAGCAACAGAAATGGAATGAGCTACAGCTACATGCAACAACATGGAGGAATTTCAAAATACAGTATTGAGCAACGGAGGTCAAACATAAGATAACACACACTAGATTATTCTATTTATGTGAAGCTCAAAAATAAGCAAAACTAGACTGTGTTTAGGGATGCATATTTACATAACATTATTTTTTTAAAAGCATTACAGAATTGTGGATCAGAAAGGGTCATATGAGCTGAGGGTAGAATGTGTTGGTGCAGACTTTTAGAGTTTTGTGGGTTTTTTTATTGATTTTTTTTTTACAGAGAGGAAAGGAGAGAGATAGAGAGTTAGAAACATCGATGAGAGAGGATCATCGATCAGCTGCCTCTTGCACACCCCCCTGGGGATGTGCCTGCAACCAAGGATGTGCCCTTGACCGGAATCAAACCTGGGACCTCTCAGTCCGCAGGCCGACACTCTATCCACTGAGCTAAACTGGTTTCGGCACTTTTAGGGTTTTGACAAAATTTATTTAATGGCCTGGGTGGTAGTTATATGAATATTTATAACTACTCATTAAGAGACAAATTTGTGTTTATGTACCTTTCTGTATATGAGTTCTGTATCACAATTAAAAATATTTTTTAAAACTGGTTTGGCTCAGTGGTAGAGCATTGGTCTGCGGACTGAAAGGTCCCAGGTTCGATTCCAGTCAGGGGCATGTACCTTGGTTGCAGGCACATCCCTGGTAGGGGGTGTGCAGGAGGCGGCTGGTTGATGTTTCTCTCTCATCGATGTTTCTAGCTCTTTATCTCTCTCCCTTCCTCTCTGTAAAATATCAATAAAATATATTTTAAAAATAAAAATATTTTTAAAAATGAAATTAGTGGAGTACACCTTCAAAGTTCCGTGGGAGAACAATTTTGAACCTAGAAATCTATACCTAGCCAAGCTAGCTATCAAGATGGAGGATAGAGTAAAGCTATTTTTTTTTAAATATATATTTTTTATTGATTTTTTACAGAGAGGAAGGGAGAGGGATAGAGAGCTAGAAACATCGACCAGCTGCCTCTTGCACACCCCCTACTGGGGATGTGCCCGCAACCAATGTACATGCCCTTGACCGGAATCGAACCCGGGACCTTTTAGTCCGCAGACCGACGCTCTATCCACTGAGCCAAACCGGTTTCGGCGAGTAAAGCTATTTTTACACCTATAATGACTCAGAGAGTTTATCTACTATTTACCCTTTCTGAAGGAGATTAGCTGAAGGTGTTGGCCAAGAAATCAAGTGTGAGAAGTGTGTAGAAAACAATGATAGAACTTGTTAATCTAATGAAAAGAGAGCCCAAGATGACAGCTTGCAGCAGGGTTTGAAAGAAATCTTAAAGATGTCTTAAAGAATTCCAAAATAGACCGTGAGCAATTTTAGAATAAAGAAAAGAAACTCTCAGTGCTATGATGCAAAAGGCTTTTACTTTTCCCAAGGTGGGGGTGGGGAGCAGAGCACAATAAAACATTCCAAGAAGACAGGACCGTTAGGATCTAGATTTGAAGTAAACTAAAACGTTATATGAATTCCAGCAACTATGGTAGTTTAAAAAAATAGACTGCATTTGATGATTTTTCTAGGAACATTGTCCTTTGAGGGGTCCCGGGCTGTGACATTATAAGTATAGGAAAAAGTGTAATAAATATGTCACAATTTATTATTTATTAATTTTAAACTTCTAGCATAGAACTGGAGACCAAGTAGGTGGGATGGTTGATTTCCGAACAGAACGTTATAAACTTTTTTTTAACCTTGGCAATGTGTAAATATAAAAGCAGACTCCCCTAACCCTAACCACTGACTGTGGTTCGAGGGACTAAGAGGTAGACATGGGAGGGGGGATGGAGGCAGGGACAGGGGAAACACAAATCATTTAAGAATAGAATCTAAATTTGCAAAACTAACCAACAGAACAAAAACCAATACAACTCTGAAGAAGTGAAGCAAGAAGGATAGGAGAAATGGGGTGGTATGAATTTGCTAAGTTTTTACTTATCACAGTTGGCCACAGAGAGAATGTTTAGAGCTGATAAATGAACAATATATTAGTATAGAAATATATGAAACCAAAAGACCTACTATAAGAAAAGGTTCCACGTGTTTATTACTAGAGCATAGCAAAGGTTAGGAGCGAAGGCACCAAAGCTCTATATTATGTCTTTTGGCATTTAAAAAAAAATAAATCTTGCCGTAACTGGTTTGGCTCAATGGATAGAGCGTCGGCCTGCGGACTGAAAGGTCCCAGGTTTGATTCTTGTCAAGGGCATGTTACCTTCGTTGCAGGCACATCCCCAGTAGTGGGTGTGCAGGAGGCAGCTGATCCATGTTTCTCTCTCATCGATATTTCTAACTATCTGTCCCTCTCCCTTTCTTTCTGTAAAAAATCAATAAAATATATTTTTAAAAATAAATCTTTATTGTTCAGATTATTACAGTTGTTCCCCCGACCCCGCCCCATAGCTCCCCTCTACCCGTTTCCACCCCATGCCCTTCCTCCCCCCGCCCCACCCCCCGTCCTCATCCATAGGTGTATGATTTTTGTCCAGTCTCTTCCCTCCCCTCCCCACCCTTTCCCCCCCAAGGATTGTCAGTCCACTCCCTTTCTATGCCCCAGATGCTATTACATTCACTAGTTTATTCTTCTTTGGGCATTTTTTATTTTTCTATAAACCATCAATAGATCTGAGTAAGCGGACTCAAGGGGGGTATCTGGGGAGGAGGCATTCTTGTTCTATGTGCTCTTGCTGCGGACACGTTCGTGCCTGCTGCCCGGCGCCATTCATTAAGTAGGCCCCCGTTGCCAGGGAAACCGGCTTTTCACTGATACCAGAGATAATGCGGAGAGGCCTGCTGTTCACCAGGCAGCCTTTCTCCTGAGACACATCGCCTTCCCGAGCCCCCTCTTGTTCTGGCGCGATGCTGTCCAGCTGCAGGAGGCTCGGGCCCGCTGCCTCCTTCTCCCCCCTTTGTGGCCTGGGACGCTGGTCAGTGAGCGTGACCTGCTGCCCTTGCTTTGTCACAAGCAAATCGGCTCATGTGTGTGTGTGTGTGTGTGTGTGTGTGTGTGTGTGTGTGTGTGTGTAAATGACATACATCAAAGCGCAGAGAATAGTATAAAACCACATGACTGTTTCCATACTTGCATCATTGATCCCATGGGGAGAGAGGGAGAGCAGAGAGAGGGCTTTTAAAATATATAAATATATATTTTATTGATTTTTTTACAGAGAGGAAGGGAGAGAGGGACAGAGAGTCAGAAACATCTGTGAGGAACATCGATCAGCTGCCTCCTGCACACACCCCCACCGGGGATGTGCCGGCAACCAAGGCACGTGCCCCTGACCGGAATCGAACCCAGGACCCCTCAGTCCACAGGCCAATGCTCTATCCACTGGGCCAAACCAGTTAGGACCAGAGAGAGGGCTTTTTTTAACAAAATACTAATTGACATACAAATAATGTACATTGATGCATGTATACAGTTTTATGAGTTTTGACAAATCTATACACCTGAAGAACGAAAAGCCTGTTGTGGGGTCGAATCCTGGGTTCAAAATAAGACCACCGGAGGCTGATGATTTATTGAAATATCTGGCCAGGGCAGCCGCAAGAGCACACACGCAGGCAGCTCCATACGACTGCGCTGTTATAGAGGAAGTTAGCCCTTTTAAAGGCTCAAATCACAGGAATTTTCCGTTGTTTTAATTTTAAAGGCTAAAGATTACATTTTAAAGACTGGGGTCAGCGGTAGGGTCACTCCCAGTTACATCCTGCTGGACATTGGAATGTGGCCCTATCTTGCGAAGCAGAACTCAGTGGTTAATTTTTTAAAGGTTATCTCTAAAGGTTATCTACAGTTTCTATCCCTGAAGTTACTGAGCTAGTGGGAATTAATTTCCTGTGCTCCTGGTCTCAGGCAAGGGAAAACTGCCTTAGCCTCCAGGTCTCCACCTGGGGGCTAAAGTAAATATTCCTTGTTGAATCAGGTATAAGAGACAGACTTAGTAGGGTTAAAATTCAACAGCAGCTTTTACTTGAGAGATGTATATTCTTAATGTCTTATTTCAAAGCCCAGTCAAGATACACGGTACTTCCATCAACCCAGAAAGTTCCTTCTTGGACCTTTTTAGTCAATAACACACACACACACACACACACACACACACACACACACACACACACACCCTACTCCCATCCCCCTGCATCCCACCTACCCTGTCTATCCCCAACCACTACTCTGATTTCTGCCACCACAATATCACCATAGTTAGGATTTTTCTGTTTTGACCTTCATGTAAATAGTATTTCCATTTTGTGTCTGGTTTCTTTTGCTCAGGTTGTTTTTGACATTCATCCATGTTGTCATGTGCATCAGTAGTTTGTTCTAGATTAGTATTCTATTATATGAACAGGAGACATTTTATCCACTTCCTATTGGTGGACATTCAATTTGTTGCCAGTTTTTTGTTATTCTGAATAAAAGCTGCCATGAACATTCTTTAACAATGAAGTTTTTGTCACCTTTTCATATCTTGAGTAAATAAATTGCTCAGTCATGGGGTAGGATTATGTTTAACTTTTTTTTTTTTTAATATTTTATTGACATTTTACAGAGAAAGGGAGAGAGAGAGAGAGCTAGAAATGCTGATGAGAAACATTGACCAGCCGCCTCCCGCACACACCCGACCGGGGATGTGCCCGCAACCAGTGCACATGCCCCTGACCGGAATCGAACCCGGGATCCCTCAGTCCGTAGACTGACGCTCTACCACTGAGCCAAACCGGCTTTGGCTTATGTTTAACTTTATAGGGTAGTGAAACTTGATTCTCTCTAAAAATTGTAGTAAAATACACATAACACAAAATTTACCATCTTAATCATTTTTAAGTGTACAGTTGATGAGAAAATCATACCTATCCATTTTTATAATTGTTTTCATGTTGCAAAACTGAAACTGTATCCATTAAGTAACAACTCCCAGCCTCTGGCAACAATCTTTTAAATATATATATATATATATATATATTTATTGATTTCAGAGAGGAAAGAAGAGGGAGAGACAGAGTTTAATGATGAATCATCCATCAGCTCCCTCCTGCACACCCCCTAGTAGGGATAGAATCTGGGCATGTGCCCTGACCAGGAATCAAACTGTGACCTCCTGGTTCGTAGGTCAATGCTAAATCACTGAGCCACACCAGCTGGGCTGTCTATGAATGTTACACTGTGTCAAGCTTGACAATGGGATCAAACAGTACTTGTCTTTTTGTGACTGCTTTATTTCACTTAGCATAATGTCCTCAAGGTTCATCCATTTCCTTTGTAAAGCCGAGTAATATTCTATTGTTTGTATATATCACATTTTGTTTATTCATCCACTGCTTCCATCTTTTGACTATTGTGAATGCTTCTATGCACTTGAGTACAAAAATACCTCTTTGAACTCACCCTTCTCAGAAGTGGAAGTACTGGATCATACAATAATCCTATTTTTAATTTTTTGAGGAAATGCCATACTGTTTTCTACAGTGATTGCACCATTTTACATTCCCACCAAAGAACAAGGGCTCCAGTATCTCCTCATCCTTGCTGACACTTATTTTTGTGTATGTGTGTGTGTGTGTAATATATTTTTTACTGATTTCAGAGAGGAAGGGAGAGGAAAAGATAGAAACATCAATGATGAGAGAGACTGATTAGCTGCCTCCCGCACGCCCCCCACTGGGGATTGAGCCCATAACCAGGCATTGCCCTTGACTGGACTCATACCCAGGACCCTTCAGTCCCCAGGCTAACGCTCTATCCACTGAGCCAAACCAACTAGGCGGTTCTTGTTTTCTTAGTATCCATCCTAATGAGTATAAACTTGACTTGATTCATTTTTATAATGGAATTTTTAAACAGACACAAAAGACAAGAAATTGTCCCATGTACGCACCCTCAAGCTTTAAAAATTGACACTGGATAGCACATAGGGGAAGACATACTTCTAGATGGCTGTGAGAGCAGGAGCAAACAAAGATTTATTTGGAACTACCAATTAAGGGTGGGTAACTGGTGCTTTTTTCTTTTACTTTAACTTTACTCTCTACATATATGCTACATTTAATTTAGATTTATTTTATGCTGAATTTACTCCCCGGCCATAAGTTTTTGTTTCTTCTTTTTCTTCTGTGCCACCTCCTCTCCTGGTTTAGGAACAATCCGCTCCGTTTCAGTGCGGATCACCTCACTGTGGCAGGGAGAGCTCGTGTATGGTTAATCCGCTCATGAGCCCTGTAGGTTCTACGCCACATCTTGGGGGCTTTGTCCCCCTGAATGTGCTCGATGACCGGAGTCTACATCCAAACCCCTAGGTGCAGCATCGCTCTCGGCATTGCTCAGCACGTGCAGCAGAACTTCAGCACTTTTGGGGCCACCGACCGTGTCCAGCCCCACTATTTTGCCTGGGCACACACCACCCACGCCACCACTGTAAGGACAGAACGGCACGCACTGCTGCTTTAAGGTGGCATCCTTCAGATACTCGGTGGCTTTTCGAATATGCATGCCCTTGATGGCTTGGGTAATTTCACGTGTGTTCTTGAAGTGAACTCGAAGATTGGAGCCTCTTAATTTGCATGATTTTGTGGGGTTTTCTGGGTCTAGTGAATAGGGAACCATCTTCAGAGGTCACCTATGGGCGTTTTGGGGAAGGGCTGGTGCTCTTTCTGCCTGTGTTTAAGGCAAGGGATAACAGTCAAGCTTACCTGGTAAAGGAGCAGCAGACAAAGGCCACAACCAATGGGCCATAAAGGAATCCGCACCATTGTTTATCCTTCCAATTACACCTTCATTCCCCACTGACAACATAATTTTCCTGACTTGTCTGGGTGACTCATCTGATCCCAGATGCTGCAGGTAGAACTTAGTCTGAATGTATTAGTGGGCTGGTGGACTTTCCCACTTACCTGAAAACTTGAGGAAAAAAGCCAAACACAAATGCCAGAACTGAATTCTCCACCAAACCCTTGGTCGACATACCCATGCTGGAAGAAAGAGCAGGGTTCCTTCGAATGGGAAACTCCTGAAATGAGTCCTCTAAGCAACTGCATGCATAAGTCAGCTATCCTTGAGCTGGTACTTACATTTTCCCTGCCAGGAAAGGAAGGTACTCCTTGTATTAAGCATATTTTCTGTATTATTTAAAAAAATATATATATTTTATTGATTTTCCACAGAGAGGAAGGGAGAGGGATAGAGAGCTAGAAACGTCAATGAAGCGAGAAACCTTGACCAGCTGCCTCCTGCACACCCCCTACTGGGGATGTGTCCGCAACCAATGTACATGCCCTTGACTGGAATCGAACCCGGGACCTTTCAGTCCGCAGACTGATGGATGCTCTATCCACTGAGCAAACCAGTTTCGGCTATTTTCTGTATTCTTGATGCTTTGGCTTCTGGGACCTTGTTGATCTAAGAAAGACTGATAGATCCAGGGCTGGCTAATTCCTGATATCACTACTTAATTCCTCCAAGAGGTCAGTAGTTCAACCTGCTTGCCTGCTGTGTGAGCAACCTGGTGTTTGGTCGCGCTTTCATTCGTTTTGGGTGTTATGACACTGGGGGGGGTCCCTCAGCCTTGCCTGTGCCCTCTTACGATCCAAGACCCCTTGGGAGATGTCAATGATGTTTCTAGCTCTCTCCCTCTCCCTTCCTCTCTGAAATCAATAAAAAAATATTTTTTAAAAATGTCAAATGCTTTAATCCAAAGGTTGCTTAAAACCCAGTTTTGCAGCAAGGGTGAAATCACTGATTATCATATCTAATGCTGAGATCTCTGAAAGAGTAATGTGCCTCATATTAAAATCCCATTAAAAGTGTAACACTAGTTAATCCTTAAAATTGGACAAAATGGCTCAAGAAGATTCTAAGGGTATGGCTCTCCATCATCTGCTGGCCAGTCACTTTTGAGTTACTCATTAAGGAGTCAAGGACAATCTGCAGGTAGAAAAGCAAGTGAACTAAATATTTAGTCACTAGGAGAGCTGAGTCACTTCCCTAATATTTTGCTAAATTTACTTACTTTTAAATCCAAGAGCCAGAAATTGTAAAGAAAAATAGCAAATAAATTGTATGCCATTTCCTCCTAGGGTGGATGCTTACAAAAGGAAAATGGACATTAACTCTCTTTTTAAAAATTATTATTAAATCATCACCTGAGGATATTTTTCCATTGATTTTTAGGGAGAGTGGAAGAGAGAGGGAAAGAAAGAAAGAAGTGTCAATGTGAGAGAAACACATCGATTGCTTGCCTCCTGCACGGAGCCTGCAACCGAGGTCCGTGCCCTTGACCAGAATCAAATCGGTCCACAGGCCAACACTCCATCCACTGAGCCAAACTCACTAGGGCGATATTAACTCTTAAGCAGCATTATCTTCTTATGGTACTAAATGTAACTTTTTAATTACTTAACTATTGTTTTAGTCCACTACATAGCTGTACAGTCTTTTTCATACAGGTTCCTTTAGAAATTAAAAAAATATTTATTAAGATTTCTGTATCAAGAAGGTAATGACTTAATATTATATAGTGGACTTAAGTTAAGTATACCTCGATTTGAATCCTGGCTTTACTACTTACGTTTACTAGGTCAATCTAAATGTTTCCCCAATATTCACATAATAAACATTCGAGCCACATGCCAAGTACTGAGCTACATTCTGGGAATACTATGAGATTTTTAGTCACAAAGAACTCTGTTTTATTCCTTAATTTGTAATATGTGGGTAACAATTATGCAGTGAGTAGTCTAAGAGAGGACCACGGGGAAGGTCAAATGAGACTGAGAAAGGGCTTCCAAGATTGTAAAACACCACACAAACATTTACTCATTCAAACATTTATTGAAACACCAGGCATTGTGCTAATCACTACAGATATAACACTGAGCAAGGCATGAAGTCCCTGCCCTTATAAAGCTTACAGTATAGCAGTGATTAATATAACAAGTAACAATAAAGTGTGTTTAGTGTATGGCTGGGGGAAAAAAGGGTATTTAGGGAGGGCATAGAAGGGGTACATAGTCTAGTGGGCATCAATGAAGGCTTCCCGGAGGAAGTCGTATATAAAGTGAGACCTGAAAGATGAACGGAAATTTACCTTATCTTTAAGAGCAATGGTGAAAGTAGTGGAGTGATATGACCAGATAAGCCTTCTGGAATAATCTGGCTGTAGTGTGAGAAAGGGAGGTTAATGAGGAGGCTGTTGCTATCATGTAGGTAGGCTGATGGCCTGAATTAGAACAGCTCTGGAGAATTAAGAAAAATTTAGATGGTGGACTTAACAGAAAGGTTTTTGTGAATGTTATGATGTATGAAGAGGGAAAGTCATGGATAACTCAGGTTTTGGCTTAGGCAAGGGCAACTGAATGGGTGGTAGTGGTGGTACCATCTACCAAAAGGGGAAACATGACAGAAGCAGGTATAGGGGGTTTAGGGGCAAGATCAATGACATACCTACTCTGCTGCCCCTGAGACAGCAAAATGGATGTCAGTTGGCAATTAGATATATGAGTTAGGATAGGTTTAGAAAGGAGATATGAACTTGAGAGTCACTTGCATGTAGATGATACTTGAAACCATGAAAGGAAACGGGATCAGTTAAGAGGATGTAGAATAAGAAAACTTAACTATCCCAAGAACACCGATATTTAAGGGAAAGAGGTACCTGCAAAGAAGACTGAGCAAGCATACCTGGAGACGGTATCTCCCCGAAGTCAAGTAAACATCTACGTCAAGGAGAGTGGTCGGTGGTGGTATCAGAGGGTAAGAATATTCACAAAAGCTTTGTGAGCTTGATTGACAGTTTGAGTGGCAATGTGGGACAACAGGAATACAGACAAATAGTTTAAGAAAACTAGTAGGAATGGGAAATATAGAGACGTTAAGGTTCTTTAAAAAATAGTACTTATTTTAACTGTATTCACTGACACAACAGACCAGTAACAACTACTTTAGAAAAAATATTTAAAAAAAACACCTGCCATGCAGTTACAGAATTACTTAACACAAGAAAACAGTAAAATACACATTTGTCTTCTACAAACAAGACTAGTTGATAGCAAATTCTCTATTACTCGTGGCCAATTTAAAATCCTTTACTTATATTTCCCCTCCCCACCCACTCAATGACTATACGATGCAAACTAATTTTATTATTACTGTAAGCAAAATATATACTAGAACTTCACAGACTGTACAAGACTTCAGTATTTGAGGAACCAGGGTTAGAAAGCAGAAGCAGCTTTCAGGTACTCTAATCCTTTCAATAAAGCACTTGCCGTGAAAGAGAAATACTCCAAATTATTGGGAAATTACTGGTAGATTTGTTTGGTTGGATTTTCACTGTGTTGTTTTAAGCCTACTCCCTGCTTACCAAAATCTCAACTTGACCCTTCTTGACAAGCATCTTGTTATAACGCTTGCTTTTCTGCCCTCAATGAGTTTTATATATATATAACAGAATAAGAGTCCTTTAATCTGGTTCAGTATCGATTACATATTTATCAATGCTACTGTGAGCTAACGGAACAGGTGGAGGCTTTTACCTTACCAGCCAAACTCAGAATGTTGGAATTAAATCTCCCCTATCAAGTTTGTCCAACTTGTTCTTCTAATTTTGCTCCTACCGGTAATTTTCCCTGTCCCTAAAATAAAATAATCTAATTGGGGGATCCTACGGGCACTTTGTGAGGAATAAATCCTGTGCCAGGTTGACCTAATCACTCAAATGCCAGCAGAACTCCCCACCGAATAGGACAACCAAAAAAATCCCCTGTACGTCCCAACATCCTCTGGAAAGAGGGTTTACTGCCTCTGATTGAGAACCACTGACACAAGTTGGTTCTTTTGGCACTATTTTGATTGCTGAGGCATCAATCAGTTCCTTTTCAATTCTTAGTTGTATCCTGGTTCCTTGAATTTGCTGACTAATGACCATAGAATAATGTGTAACAATAGTTAAGACAGGACTTTAAGCACACGTTTTCAAATATGGATCTATACGCTGGGTCCTGTTTTGAAGTCATTTTACATATTTGGCTTTACTGTACGATTTCCTTTTCACAGTTAACGTAAGTTTGAAAATTACTGTTTTAGCACAAAGCAGACGGCTCACTAGAAATAGGAAATTCCTAAAATCTGAATAAAGCTGCTTCTTGAGTTAAATATTTCTACTTGTGCACTGTCTTAAATACTGAATGTGGGGCAGCTTCAAAAAAATCTCTAATAAATGCACTTCTATCAGCTAACAAAATCTGGTATAGCACTATAAAGTAAAAAGTTTCCTTTAAGCAGGATTTCTTTATAAAGCAGTAACACCCATGCAGATAGGACAAAGAAGCTAAAGAATCTCACACCTCCTGATCCTGGAGCGCAAAAAATATTTTTGCTTCATCCTTCTTGACAGGGCCAAACATTTGTCTACAATAGAAAAAAAGCATTACTAATGGGTAATCATTAAGGTTCTATACTTACCATAGTCCTTTAATAGGTGAGCTAGTAAAACAGCACCCAATTGTGAAAAAACCACCAATAATTGGTTAGTCTGACCTCCAAATTGCAGGAAGCCTTCTAATCAGCAATTTAAAAATAATTCTTGCTCCTAAAATTTTATTTAATTATTTCCTCTATTAGGAATATCATTATTAGTGTAGTGGATAGGGAAGAGGTGAGAGGGAGGAAATCTGCTAATATTTACCCCGACTCACAAATGTTTTTTAAAAGTTTCAAACATTTTGACAGACAAGTACCTCCATTGAATGTATGTTCTTCCTTTTCAGAAACTTCTGAACTTGCTATGTGAATTTCTGTAAATAGGCTCAAACATACAATGAAGGAGATGATAATTTTAGACTATATGCATCAGAATTTTAACATTTCACTAAAATATGACCTAACGTTTCTTCAAAACACCTTGAAAACAGACTCCTAAGTCAACTCACATCATCAGCACTAAACTGCTTTAAAAACAATTGTGTCATAAAAGCAAAAGACAACGATGACTTTGACATTAACTTTGAAAAGAGGCGTTTGCATGTTCTAGACCCATGCTGCCTCTTGAGATGAGGAAAAAAAAAAAAGTCAAAAGTCAGAAGAATCTCAACCGTTATCAATTTAAATGAATAAACTTGGTGCTTTCTCAAACTCCCAAGGAGTAAACTTGAAAAACCAAATTTTTGCTTTTAGGACTGGATTCTCATTATTTCAATGTTGTATCACAGCAGCTTATGGATTAGGCGGATTTCTTGCTCTCACAAGAGCATCCCAGTGTGGCTCCATTTCGGTGGTGGCGATCCTAAACAGGGCGTGGAGATGGTCATCCGTTAGGGGCTGGCTCAGAGTGTGCTGGTTCCTGACGAGATAGGAAAAGGCCTTTTCGCAGATCTCACTGCTATCGAACAGGGATGCCACCTTGTAGGCAACCCCTTTGATGATCGGGTAGGTTTCAGCACACAGTCCAGCATAGAACTGCCCCAGGTCTTTGTTTCTGTATTCCTCCCAGAGGTCAGAATTGGCTTGAAGTTTTGTCAGCTCCATCCGTACTGCAATGGGTGCATGCTCAGCCTTAAAGTTAAACGGATTTGCAAACAGTTCCAAGTCCTTTTTAATGAACTTGAGGTCCTTGAAATGTCTGTCGAATTCTTTTTGCAGGCGGCAGATCACCACTTTATACCTACCCGGGTCAAGTATTTTGTCTTCTTCTTTGATGTGCTGTTTAAGCTCATCCACGACTTCTCTCAGGGCAGCAAAGTGGGTGAGGTTTTTCTCCTCGATGTGCCTGAGCAGTAAGTTCAGCTTGGCATCAAAGCTACAGATATGGTCAAACGCGGTGGCGGCGAAGACTCTGTTGAATCGCAGTAGCTCGCTGAGATCTCGGAGGTGGTTCATAATGTCCACCAAGAAGCCAAAATCACAGAGCCACTCTGGGTCTGAGAAATGCACTGTTGTTGCCCCTACGGAAGCCAAGAATGCCTCTATCTCTTTCCTTAGGGAGAATATGAGTTTCAAAGTCTTCCCTCTTCTGAGCCAATTGTTCAGGCACCGTCCATTCACCCTTTCGCCGTGCTCCGATTCCGACGAAGTCAGCAAGGCCTGAAACTCGGGCCGCCTGATGCCTCTCGTCTTAATCAAGAGGATCCAGTCGGAGACGATACTTATGACCTGATTAACATCTACATCGTAGGAGCTCAGCAGTTCCAAGTGAAGGAATCCCGAGTAATGGATGACATTCCAACAGTTGGGGCTCACGGCCTTCTCCCTCATGTAGGACACCAGCCCAGAGTTCTCACCGATCATCCTCAGGGTGTGCGTGGTGGTCAGGCCCACCATCCGCTGCAAGCTGAGCCCCGCCGTCTGCAGGGCCTCGAGGATGGCCGCCATGAGGGCGCCCACGCTGAAGTGATTGGTCAGGTTGATGATGGTCAGCAGCTCCTCTTGCACCTCCAGGTCCACGTCCACGCCGCGGACGAACACCAGGAGGTAGTTCTCATAGGCCACAAAGGCCTGGTCATCCAAGGCGAGGGAATAGGCCCTGAAGTCCTTGGCCCGGCTAAAGAGCTGGCCGCGGAGGTTTTCGTTGATGCTCAGGACCCTCTGCCGGATGGTCTCGGGAGACAAGTCAATGCCCCCCAGCACGCCCACGTGATCGGGCAGCACGTCGTGCAGCATCACCTCCAGGCACTGGTACACGAAGTCCCCCTCGCCCCCGCCGCGGCCCCGCAAGGCCAGGAGGCGGGCGATGCCGAGGCCCGCGCGCGCCGCCCGCTCCTCGGGGGTGGGCGGGACCATCTCGGGGACGTCGCCCCGCCGCAGGCGCTCCACCAGGGCCTCGCGCTCGCCCTCCTCCACATACCGCTGGTAGTACCTGTGCTCGGCCTCGTAGTGGCGCCTGACGTCGCGCTCGCTAGCGGCTTCGACGAGGTGGGCGCAGAGCAGGCAGCGGGCCCCCTCGCCCTCCGGAGGCTCCACCACCACCAGATAGCGCCGGGTCCACTCGGGCTGGAACCCCTGGGCCTCCTCGACCTCCATCTTGCTTCTCTTCGGTGTCATCCACATGATTCCGGAGGCTTAAGAGGAGAGCGGAGCAGATCTCCCGGAGGCTGCAAAGAGACGGGCGGAGTAACGGAGCGAGCGCCAGACGCCGCCTACGCTCTGCGCAAGATCACCCGAGCCGCGCGACGCCGAGCCCCCCGCTGGGGCCTCTGCGCTCCGATTGGCCGAAAGGGCGGACCGTGATTTCTGCCGCGCAGGCGCAAACCCTCCTGGCAACGCGGCGGAAGCCGCTTTAGGGAGGGACCGAGAGGCTCGGGTACCCACGGACCTAAAGACACTTGACTGACATCCGAGCTGCCCAATCAACATCTCCCTCGCTCGGAAACGGCGCTGCCCCCAGGAGAGGGTGGGGGAGGGGGCCGGGCCGCGTACGCGGAGGGAAGGGAAGGGCGTCAGCACCGAGAACTGTGGTGATTGGCTGACGGCGCGTCCAGTGAGCATCGCGACGCGTCCCCGGACCCCCGTGGCGCCAAAATGTCGCTCGCAGCGGGCGTGATTCGGCGGCTGGACGAGACGGTGGTGAACCGCATCGCGGCAGGGGAAGTCATCCAGCGGCCGGCCAATGCCATCAAGGAGATGATCGAGAACTGGTACGGAGGGAGGCGGAGCCGGGCTTCCCTAGAAGCCACCACATAACGGGCCGCGCAGGCATGGCGCGGACACGCCTCCCTGCCCTGGGCGGAGGCGCGCACAGCGCATGCCCGCAGCGGCGGGGGCTTTGGGGGTCCTGCCTTCTCGCGCCCCTCGCGCTGTCGCGAGACTTTTCTAGGCTTCCAGGGGCCGCGCGCGCAGCGGGCGACGTATCATTTTAATGGTGGCCATTGCCTCAAGGAATGGCCTGTAAAATTATATGCGCCAAAGATGCAAGTAAATCTTCGATGGGGGGAAAACATCTCCCTTCATCCTTATCAGTTAACATGCTTAGTCCAAAAAAAAAAATCATGCACGTTCAAGAGTACAAATTTTGAGGTTTATTATACATAGTCAGGCTTTTAGGACAGGCTGTTGATCTTCCTCCTCTGGGTTTAACTTGTGATTTTTTCCTATTGCCAAAATAATGACCCCCCCACCTTGTGCTTTCCTGTCCTTTTGTGGGGGTATTCCGTGGATTCTGAAGTTTGGAAAATGCCACCCAACGTGGAGGGAAAAGGTTAAAAACATGGGAAGAAAGATGGTGTAAAAACCTCAAAACAGACACGTTCCTAACATTGTGTAAGATCCTTTGTGTTCAAGCCAGTTGTTATTAATAAAATCCATATCTTAAAAGAAAATTTTTTTAAAAAATGCCCCAGCGAAGAAGGGCACATTTGTAAAGGGATTTGTTGTGAAAACAAACTGCCCGGGATAGCGGGACGGGAAGGACAGAGACTCAGAAAGGGCTGGCCAGAGCATGCGGAGAAGGAGAAGGAACAGAGAACCATTTTGACTTGATCTAATTTGTAAAGACTGGCTTGTGTCTACAGTGTTAGCATGAACACTGAACGTGCTGGGCCTATTGTACTGTCCCAGACAGAATCCTGTACAACAAACCTAAACATTAGCTCAGTAGCTTATCATTAATTCCATAAGCAGAGGCTTTTTATGGATTCAGGTATGCTCCTTTTTTTTTTTTAATAGTCTGAAGTTTTACATATGTCTCCTCCCCTCCCCCAATCCCCCAGTCCAGCCATTCCCATCCCAGGCAAGCCCCCCCTGCATCCCCTCCCCCCCAGCCTCTGTGCCCATTGGTTATGCTAATATGCATGCATACAAGTCTTTTGGTTGCTCTCTAACCACCCCCTCCCTTGCCATTTGTCTCTGGATCTATTCTTGTTCATCAAATTATGCTGATCATTATATCCCACCTATGAGTGAGTACATGTGGTGTTTATTTTCCTCCGACTGGCTTATTTCGCTTAGCATAATGCCCTCCAGTTCCATCCATGCTGTTGCACATGGTAAAAGTTCCTTCTTTTTTTTGTAGTATTCCATTGTGTAGATGTACCACAGTTTTCTAATCCACTCACCTGCTGATGGGCACTCAGGCTGTTTCCTAATCTTAGCTATGCTAAATTGTGCTGCTATGAGCATACAGCTATGCTCCTTTTAATATGTAAGTCAAAATGACTAGACAGCTTCAACTCAGGGGCTCCTGAGAAAGGTCTGTAACTTATTGTCTTATTTCTAAAATAAGGAATTTTCTGTGGGAGGAGTCCATAAATTATCTTTCTCTCGCAGCAGCAGCTTGAATCTGTTTTCTTTAGCAGGTGCTCTGTGCTTGTAGGCTGTTCTCTGAAAGTACAGAATATTGATTAGCTTCTTGAAGAACTTTCTGCATTGCCGTATTTTCTTTCCTCCATTATGTATTTTCTGAAAGAAAAGGGATGAGTGGAGAAAAACATTTAGAATGCTTAACGACATTTTAATAGAGTCGTTTGGGAACCTGAAGCTCAATCGAGTTTGTGTAACAGATGGTTGAATTAGTAGAGAAAAAGGCGTGAGTGGAACGATCTACTTCTAACATCACTTTCCTAGAAGAACAGAAATGATGGTGACCAATAGGAGATGATGGTTAGCCCCTTCTGCCCCTCCCCTTTCTCTAAACATAACAGTGTAGGCACAAGCCTGTAAAACAAAGGGAAAACATTAATCAGACAGTCTTATATTTATTTGGAATGTTGTTGTTTTTTATCCCTTGGCTCATATGAAAATTTGTGCATTAAGTTAGTTACAGATTGATATTTCTTTTTTCTGTTTGATTTGCCAGTTTAGATGCCAAATGCACAAGTATTCAAGTGGTTGTGAAAGAGGGAGGCCTGAAGTTGATTCAGATCCAAGACAATGGCACCGGCATCAGGGTAAGGAGAACCTCAGAGGAGCAGGCGTTTGTGTGTTCCATGTGATACCTGCAGGAAGTGGCAGAACCTTTCCCGGTTCTAGAGACTGGGCTTTTGTGGATGGGATTGTTTGACAGAAAAACTCAACAGCAACAATGATTCTTTATTGGGTTCCTATTCCATACCGGCCCCGTGCAGGGGAATGGGGTCACAGGAGTGAGTGATGAGGCCGTTAAAGGATGAGTGTTCTGGGCAAGGAGAACCATACCTGCAAAAACCAGGAAGTGGATGCATGCCTGACTTGTTTAAGGATCAGCTAGGAGGCCGGTGTGACTGGAACAGGAGATGAGATCTGAAAGATAAGCAGACTGACCACGTCCAACCTTGTGGCCATTGTGAAATCTTTGGCTTTTCCTCTGCCTGAGGTGGGATGCTATTGGAGGGTTTTGAGCAAAGTGAGTTTTTAAAAATATATATATATATATATATATTTTATTGATTTTTCACAGAGAGGAAGGGAGAGGGATAGAGAGCCAGAAACGTCAATGAGAGAGAAACATCTACCAGCCGCCTCCTGCACGCCCCCTCCTGGGGATGTGCCCGCAACCAATGCACATACCCCCAACCAGAATCGAACCCGGGACCTTTCAGTCCGCAGACTGACGCTCTATCCACTGAGCCAAACCGGTCTCAGCCAAACTGAGTTTTATAAGAACCCTTTGTCCATAATTTTTTTTACTACAATTAAATGTATTTGTAAAATATGTCTGGATTTTTACTAAAGAAGTGTAGGTTCAGAAGGATTGGGGGAAAAATGAGTAATATAATAATTTGCTTATTTTTTGGTGTCTTCTAGAAAGAAGATCTAGATATTGTATGTGAGAGGTTCACTACAAGTAAACTTCAGTCCTTTGAGGACTTAGCTAATATTTCTACCTATGGCTTTCGCGGTGAGGTAAGCTAAGGGTTCAGTAAATGTGTGAATATCCTCCTGTGATGACATTTCTACTATTTGTCGGCATGTTCCTCAGTAGATAAACAAGATGTGATACTTTTTACTTGTTAGAGAAAAGTAAATCTAAACAAACATAAGTTCCATTTGCCAAAACTGAGACTTGTTTATAAATACTTACTATACCATAAACTTTACCTATAGAGAACCCTATAACATTATGTATTTCTTGATGGAAGAATGAAATACCATCTACCAAGGCTTCCTGTCCAAAAATAACATGGGACTCTGATCAGTGGTTAAATTTAAGTTCCAATACACAGAAAATACAGGGGCAAAGGAGCACAGTGAATGATACTGAGATAGGGAAACTGCACAATAAAAGGCTGGTTTCCTTCAACAGGTAAACAGCAAAGAAAAGAAGAGTAGAGAAGGGAGCAGGAACTGTAGATGACGAGAGACTTAAGAGCCTGTGAACCCTCTCCAAAGTATAGCTCTCCCTTGGATTCTGATTTGAGCAAAGTATAACTTTTTTTGAGACACAGATATTTGAACACAGATTGGTTATTTGATAGTATGAAGGCATTATTGTTAATTTTATCAGTTTTAAAATAGCATCATGGGTTATTTTTGAGTTTTTATTCTTTAAGATACATACTGAAATCTATGTGGATGAAATTATATGATGTCGCATTGGAATATATGATATAAAAAATAGACAAAAAGATCTTTAAGACTAACGTATTTTACATTTTTATGACGATATTCTGTGGATATCTTTTCATTCACTATTATAATACACCTACATAAATTTGAATGGCTACACACTGTTCTATTACATGTATAGACTGGGGTCTATTCAGATGGTTTCATTTTGAATGTTTGTGCTCTTTGCTGCTTTTTCCTGCTTAATGCTCTGGTGACTATTCATGCACATACCCTGTGCTTTATCCAGTTATTTCTTTAGGGCGTATTTATAGAGATAACATTCCTAAGTAAAATATGTATACTTTTCAAACACATTGTATTACCTTCCTGCTGTGCTGCTTTAGTGGCTTAAAACAACACAGTTGTATCTTAAGATTCTGGTGGTCAGAAGAGGGTGGCACTTGAAGTGTTGGCATGGCTGGATCCCTTTCCGGAGGCGCTGGGGTAGCAAGAAGCTGTTGTGGAGTGGTTATTTGAGGGGAAAGCGAATGAAGGTGGGGGAGGAGAATTAGTTTTCCAGTTTTCTTATCATATGCATATATTACTTTTATTTATTTAATTTTTTAAAAAATTAAAAGGCAACCGTGACCCAGTCGCTGTAATTTAGGTCAAACCAGAGCCCTCTCAAGCACCCTCTGGCTCACGGTGAGCCCCAAGTTGTTACAGGGAAGGTCAGTGTTAGGGTAACGACCCTGGGGCTCCCCTGATCTTAAGTATGCCTCAGATGGAGTTCCAGCAAAGCAGTTTCCTTCTGGCTTTGCAATTTCCTGGGTCACTTTTTAAAAAAATATATATTTTATTGATTTTACACAGAGAGGAATTGAGAGGGATAGAGAGTTAGAAACATCGATGAGAGAGAAACATCGACCAGCTGCCTCTTGCACACCCCCTACCGGGGATGTGCCCGCAACCAAGGTACATGCCCTTGACAGGAATTGAACCCGGGACCTTTCAGTCTGCAGACCGACGCTCTATCCACTGAGCCAAACCGGTTTCGGCCTGGGTCACTTTCTAAGCCCATGACCTCTTGGCACCTCCACCTACCTGCAGGGTTTTCTTTGGGGTTGTTATTTCTCTGTAATTTAAGAAGAAAATTTATTGAGGGATTTCTGTGTGCCACCCTGGTTCTCAGCACATATTAACTCTCTAACTCTTGGCCACTCTGCAGGGAGGTCCTCTCATTACCCTGCTTTACGAACCAGGAAACCGACACGGAGTTGGAACCCTGCGGCTTTGACTCCAGTGCCCAGGCTCCTCTAGCGGCTCCAAGGGCCGCACACAGGGTCCGCCTGCCAGTGCGCCCTCTCTTGCTGGCGTTCTGTAGTCCTGTGTACACATAATGTTCTTCCTTACACAGGTCTCAGGATTATTTTTAATAATGCAAATTAGCTCAGTTACATAAACCAGAGAAATTCTCTGAGCCTGAACCGAATCCCTTATTAATGAATTAAACCTGCCTTGGGCTACATTCACTGTCTCCGGAGATGCTGTCACACAGACCCATCACGGTGCCTGGGTACATTTTTATATGCTGTGATATCCTTGTGAAAGAGATACAGCCCTAACTGGTTTGGCTCAGTGGATGGACCGTCAGCCCATGGACTGAAGGGTTCTGGGTTCAGTTCCGGTCAAGGGCACGTACCTCGGTATCAGGCTCAATCCCCGTCCCTGGTGGGGGCACACAACAAATCATGCATCTCTCTCACATCGACATTACTCTGCCTCTTTCTCAAAATCAATGGAAAAATACTGTCAGGTGAGGATTAACAAAAAAAAGAAAAAGAAAGAAGATACAGATTTCAAAGGGCTAGGAAACCAATCTTGATTATAAAGGGGGAAAAGTGGTCATTTTTAATTTGTTTTGACTTAATTGCATAATTTAAAATTTACATTTCTAAACATGTAATTGCTTACATGTGTTGTAAAATGTGTACAATATGATCTAGTTGGAGTGGCTCTGATACCCATTTCTGAAGTTCAGGTGTTAAAATTGTTAGAAGACAAATCACAGAATATTTACCGTGTTTTATATCTAAACAGAATTGCTATTTATACATTGGTTATGTGGTGTTCCTTTTGGGTTTTTAATATATTTTCCCTTGTGTTAGTAATTATGCTGCAGATACAGTTTGATGCCTTTTTTTGTTTTGAAAAACGTGTTATCAAAATGAGCGAGCAGGGTGCGCTTTGTTGCAAGTTAATACAGAGTGGAGGAGGCAGTGTAGATAACCTTTTCCTTAATGATTGGCAGGGTTGACTCTGCAGTGAATTTTTTTCATTCCATTTCCTTTTCTTCCTAGGCTTTGGCCAGCATAAGCCACGTGGCTCACGTTACCATAACAACCAAAACAGCTGATGGGAAGTGCGCCTACAGGTACAGCGCTGCCTTCTTTTATTCATCGTGTTCACCCGGAGGTGTGCTTTACGGCTGCATCTCAAAGTAATCCCATCCGAGCTGCAACGTTACCTTTTCTGGCTGCGCTCTTGGGTACATTTTCTCGCCTCCCTTGGATTAGGTGATAATTTTATTTGAAGATAGATGTGACATATTACATGTATCTGGCAAGCTTTCTATTACACAGACAATTCTAAGTGGTGGGGTGTGGCTTTGAGCTGACTACAGGGCTGCAGCTGGGGTGCTGGAGGCTCCCGGTTGCCCAGCTGGCTCCCTGCCACACGTGCATGCCTGTGCTGGTGTGCCTTCTTTTGGGTGCCTCCGGCCATCTGTTGTGCTGGCACAGTTTTCAGAAACTGATGTACGGCCTTGGAATAGAACTAAACCAGGATTCAAGGAATCAGAATCACATCTCTGTTTTTTTAGGTTTTGCCCATCCACTGGTGGGCAGTTCTGCCTGCGTCTCGGTCCCTTGAACAGACAGCTGTGTGACGTAGAGGGAGGTGGAGCATTTCAGTGTATCCAGCAATGATGCTAGAGGAATTTGTATCCGAATATAACTGCCCCAGGACCTGGGTGGGGAGGGCTGATACCATTCGAATCCCTTCTCACAAAATGGGGAGCCTGGGGCACAACTTCCGTTCCTTCACCTCTGGGGCCATGTTTGCCCTGCTCAGGACCTCCAGCGGCTCCCCTTCCGGGGCGGGGTGAGATCACGGAAGTCGCCATCAGGGCAGCCGCCATCACGGCAGCCAGCGCCCTCCTAACGTGCTCTCGGTCCACCTTGCAGCCCCTCTCTCCCCACATCCCCCGCTGCGGTGTTTTCTAAAGCCTCTGTGCTTCCGATTCTGTTTTCTCTTCCTGGGTTATCTTCCCTGACCTCTCCTCCTGAAACGCATTCCTCCCAGAGCCCAGAGGAGTTGTCACCTCTTCGGTGACACTTCACCTGCCCTCACTCTCCCCGCAGGCGGGCTGTTTCCTTCTCCGGATCACCTAGCCCACTGTGCTCCGCTTTGGTAGCAGTCTGTGCCCTCCCTAGAGCGAGAGCTTCCTAAGGCCTGTCTTTGTAGCGGGGTCTCTGAGACCTGATACATGGTAGCCCCTCACTAAATAATTGCGAAATTACTGAAGAAAATGGACTGTCATCTGAGGCACTGGCAAAGCTATTCTTGGAGCTCAACACTCAAAAACTAAGAAGCAACATTTGCTAGAAGAAAAGGGATATATACACTTTTTTTTGGGTATCCAATTGGAATAGTTATGGGAGTAGAGGAAAAAATAAAGAAATGGTTATTAAGAAAGTACATACCATGGCTATATTTTAATGTGTCATTGACATAATGTTCTTTTTTAGCTGTTGGATAAGTATCTCTTCTGTTTCTATTGGGTGTTTATAGTCTGTTCTGTTTTCCGATTAGAGCAAGCTACTCGGATGGGAAGCTGAAAGCTCCCCCTAAGCCGTGTGCAGGCAACCAGGGGACCCAGATCACGGTGAGGATGGGACGCGGGAGGGAGGGGGAATTGTTGGAAAAGAACTTCATATAAATATGGAAACTTCCTAAACAACAGTAAAATGAATCTCTGCTAGCTAATAGAGACCCCGGGATCTCATCCTCTACGTAAGATAAACGCTTTCTGGCTTTTGTCCACCCCCTCGTCTTTCTTAAGCTGGGAGATTCTATTCTTGGGATGGCAGGCAGTTGGCATTGGAAGAACCTTGAGCGTGGCTCCAAAAGAGGTCAGAGTCCCGGCCTTGCCTTCAGGGGTCGTGTGTCCACAGTCAAGTCATCTACTGTCCCTTCGCCTCACTTTTCTCACCCAACAGATGGAGTAAAGAACCCCGGCCACTCAGAGGGAGTGGGGGTGATTTGAGTGTGTCGTCAGGAGAGAGTCCATGATGCTGCCCTATTTCTATGCTGCCACATGTGGTCTGTGCTGCCACATGTGGCCTCTTCCCATTCTGTGGTTCTATAAACCCATGCATCCCACCGCTCTGCCTCCAGCCCCCGCTAGAGCACCGCTCCCAGGAGACGCCAAGTCCCGGCCTTGATGAGGCGGGAGGCACAGTGAACGGGAGCTTCCCAGTTCGTGTTCACAGGGGTCCGCTCCCAGGCGACCACGCTGTGATTCCTAAGAACCCCAGTGAGCTCAGAAACGATGTAATTATTCTTAGTTCGAAAACGTTTGAATGTGGCCGAAACCGGTTTGGCTCAGTGGATAGAGCGTCGGCCTGTGGACTGAAGGGTCCCGGGTTCGATTCAGGTCAAGGGCATGTACCTAGGTTTCGGGCACATCGCCAGTAGGGGGTGTGCAAGAGGCAGCTGATTGATGTTTCTCTCTCATCGATGTTTCTAACTCTCTATCTCTCTCCCTTCCTCTCTGTAAAAAAATCAATTGTATATATATATATATATATATATATATATATATATATATATGAAAATGTTTGAATGCCATGTGGTATTATAATTATCTGTAAATGTCTGTTTGCCCCCCTAAATCTGGTGCTATTCTGGGCAGCACTGTGCATTATTATTTTTTTTAATGTATTTTATTGATATTTTACAGAGAAGAAGGGAGAGAGATAGAGAGCCAGAAACCTATCGACCAGCTGCCTCCTGCACCCCCCCCCCCCCAAACTGGGGATGCGCCCACAACCAATATACATGCCCTTGACCGGAATCGAACCTGGGACCCTTCAGTCCTCAGACCGACGCTCTACCACTGAGCCAAACCAGTTTCGGCTGCACTGTGCATTATTTGTCTTCATATTCCGTAGAGCCAAGCCCGGGTACCTATTTGAGAAATCAACGCGTGAAAGTGGGAGGTGGGAAAATAACGCCTAATTTCCTTGGTTAAGGCTGCCCGGGGCTGCGGGTAAATAGTTGGATTCTCTGCCTCAGGGCCCAGCTGTCGGGGGACTGCGTGGTCCTTTATTTGCACATCCACGCATTTACAAGAAAGCTCAATCTTCTGCTCAGGTGGAGGACCTTTTCTACAACATCGCCACCAGGAGGAAAGCTTTAAAAAACCCAAGCGAGGAGTACGGGAAGATTTTGGAAGTTGTCGGCAGGTACAGTTCAATCTGCGGGCGTGGGCCTGTGCCATCTCTCCCCGAGGGCCGGCTCCCGATTTTGCGCTGAAGACAGCTGCCGGGCTAAACAGCCGCCGGCTGCGGAACGTGGCGGGCCGAGGTTTAGTCACTAATTCCGGCTTTTCGCTCATGTCCCCGGGAGAGAGCAGTTGGTGTCTGTATCAGCGAGGGTTCTCCGGTGACAAGCACAACAGACTGACTGGCTAGCGAGCCCAGAATAAATTTGTGGGAAGGCCGGGAGCGGCTCGCGAGGGGGAGAAGCGTGGCCAGCTGCTGCTTGGGGAGGACAGGAACCAGGGTCGCTTCGGTGATTTCATGTGACCCTGATTCGGTTGCTCTCATTCTGTTCTTGATTCTGCTCAGAAGTCTCTTTCCTGGAGAGGGCATGTGGTTGGCGTAGCCTGGGTCCCCATCATGCCCCACGTCCTCGGGGAGAAGATTTCTTTTTTTTCTTAAAAAAAAAAATTTATATATATATATATATATATATATATATATATATATATATATATATATTAAACCGGAACCCTGAACCATGTGGGACGTGGGGGGACACTCGCAGGTTTTTTGTTTTGTTTTTGTTTTAAATCTTTTAAAAATATATATATATTTTATTGGTATTTTACAGAGAGGAAGGGATAGAATAGAGAGCTAGAAATGTCGATGAGAGAGAAACATCGACCAGCTGCCTCTTGCACACCCCCTACTGGGGATGTGCCTGCAACCAATGTACATGCCCTTGACCGGAATCGAACTCGAGACCTTTGAGTCCGCAGGCCGCAGAGAGATGCTCTACCACTGAGCCAAACCGGTTTTGGCTGTTTTAAATATTTTATTGATATTTTACATAGAGGAAGGGAGAGAGATAGAGAGCTAGAAATGTCGATGAGAGAGAAACATCGACCAGCCGCCTCCTGGTCGACCAGGGATGTGCCTGCAACCAATGTACATGCCCTTGGCCGGAATCGAACCTGAGTCCGCAGACTGACGCTCTACCACTGAGCCAAACTGGTTTCAGCCTGCTGGCTTCTTTTCCTGTGGCTAACATAGGACACATTTTATGTTTCCGTTTGTGTCTGTCTTTGTTTACATCACTGACTCCACCAGTGCACGTAAATGAGAGGGGGCTCTGGCCCGCAGGGTGCGTTTGGCCCCTCTTCTTACTGTTCTGTTTTGTTTTTCTCCTTGCCAGGTATGCAATACACAACTCAGGCATCAGTTTCTCAGTGAAAAAAGTAAGTTCTTGTTTCACAGCGGGTGGTTACGTATTAGAAAGGGAAGGTGGCTTTTTATAGTTTGCCTGTGGGCGTGGGTCACACTGTTGTCATCACAGCTGGGAGACAGTAAGTCGCTATCTCATCTGTTTCCCAGCAAGGTGAGACGGTGGCCGACGTGAGGACACTGCCCAATGCCACCACCGTGGACAACATCCGCTCCGTCTTTGGCAATGCGGTTAGCCGGTAGGTTGAGAACTTACGTTGTAAAAACATCCTGGGCATTTCATCCCGTTATTGTGGATCAGAGAGCACGGGCCTTGAGAGTTTGCTTCAATCAAATACATTGAATCAAATGTTCGGGCTTCACATTTGTTAAGAGTCATCATTTCATGTAACCAACATTTATGGGAGCTGTTGTCTCTTAGATGGCCTGGCTGTGAGGTAGTGTGTTCTTCCTAGGTCTCTGTCTTCAAAATAGAGTGTAGTAGGATTCTCTTATCCTCCAATGCGCCCTCTTTTCCTTGTGTTCACACTATCACCCCTTTAGGATTAATTATCACTCAACATTGATTCATCGCCTCCATCTCCCAGGCTTTGTGCCAGAAGTTGAGGGTGGGAAGACGAGTAAAATATTCCCTGCCCTTGAACCCTCCCTCTCCGGTGGCAAGTGCGTGTCTGTCGTGTCGCCACATCTTCACTGTCAAGGAGAGCCTCGGAGGGAAATGGCCTGCATTCCAGAGTCCTCATGGCCACCCCTCGGCCACCGTTCCCACCACTTCCAAACCACCGAGCCCGTCACACACCCCCAGCCACCATCCCAGGACTGTACAGAGCCCCAAATGCCAGTGTCGTAATCCGAGCGGAAGAATCCCAACATCCTTCTCACGTTCTGATTTTTCCAACTCACATTCTTTATAAAGTCTGAACTTTCTGATGTTTTCAAAGCCTCACAATTTCTCTTTTCCCGCCAGAGAGTTGATAGAAGTTGGGTGTGAGGACAAAACACTCGCCTTCAAGATGAAAGGCTACATCTCCAATGCCAACTACTCGGTGAAGAAGTGCATCTTCTTACTCTTCATCAACCGTAAGTGCGGAAGAGCGGGTAGGGAGATCAGTCCACGGGAGGTTTAGGGACCGTGGAAGAACTCCCGGTCCCGGGTCCGATTACACACAGGCACACCTCGTGCTGAAAGAGGGTTTGGTTAGAAGTGTGGGTAACTAATTTCTGGTCTAGGTGTGCTCAGCCCTCTGAGATGTGCCCAGGAGAGGGCGTGGCAGGCCCAGAGCGCCTTCCTCCCCTGCTGGCGTTGGAGCCTTTCCGAGCAGGCCTAGGCAGCTCAGTGTTCTCCCTAGATGGGGGGCCGCTGCTAGAAACTGCTCAGCGGGCAGAGGGGTAGGCAATGCTAGCAAAGAAATTGAGTGCTAAGCCCCTGGAGATCTTTCTTGTTACAGAGTGAGAACTTTTTATAATATAAAGCACAGAACAGAAAATCAGAGAGAAAATAAACTCAGGGAATTTGGAGTTTCCCAGATCCCTTCCCCTCTTTATCTCTCTGCTGACGTAGTGTTTACGTGATTGCTGCCGGTGAAGCCGCCGACATCTCTGTGCGTTCTGCCTCGTGTCACTTAATTGCACGCTATATGGTTCTGAGAGACGGTGACAGGGCAATAGGAAGTAATCCCGACCAGTCTCATTCCCTGTTTCTTTTTCCATCCGGAAACAAGATGCAGCTTTCCATTCGTTCACTTCTTCCCATTTTTATCCCACAGGCCCTTTACCTTTAGCGTTTGAAGCAATTCCTAATTATCTTATAATGTTTGTTTTGTGTGCTTGCTCCTGGAAATGGTAGAACACCCCTTCCATTTATAGTGATACCCAGCGATGAATGTCGCCAGCAATACGTATTTGACAGCAGTTGTTCAAAACAATATAGAAACAGGAGAGAGATAGTGTTTTATAGCCACACTCTGCTAAGCTGGTTGGTATTGGCGTAAGCTAGAAGGACTTAGTCTAACAAGCTTGCCTCCACCAAGGCTCAGAAAATGTTTTCATTTGTTGTTTCCTGACCATGAAGAGTAACTGCTCTGTAACATGTGTGTCAGCTACCGAACAGACCGGCAAAGGTCCCTGTGAGCACCAGCTGAGTATGTGGCGGCCATGCTTCCGGTGGGCCGCTTACCACACAGGCTCCTCATGTGTGGCTCATGTCCGTAACATGAGCCAATCTGGCCTCGCGGCCAAGTTCCCGAAAGCAGGGAGGGGTCAGGCCCTCACCCGGCTGTCTCACACGCTAGGCTCGCTCAGCTGGCAGGGACAGAGAACAGCCCCGTGGCGCGTCTCAGGTTCAGAAGGCTCCTCAGAGGGCCTCCAGCTGTCCCCCTCAGTGCCCGCACCTGCCCCAGCCTGTGGGCAGGCCACGGGAGACACAGCACGGGGAGGCTATTGAGGGGGATACTCTCTAGTAGTGCTGGGGGGTGGGGGGTAAAGTGTGGGGGGGGAGGGTTCCCAGCTCACTGTCTCCCCACACGTGGCACATGTGACTCGTAGCCAGTGGGTATTGGCAGGATGAGAAGTCTGGGGGCTGATGCCAGACTGCCCACTGCCCACTGCCCAGCAAGGGCAAAGGCAGTCCGCATGGCCGACGGGGAGGAAGTGGGCAGCAGGATTTACTGAGACTCGGTGAGGGGAGACGCCCAGGCCCGTTGGGAGATGCTGGCGGGAGCCTCAGGGCGAGGGGGCTCTTCCTTCGGGGAGTCTGGTGTGGGCGTCACCCAGAGGGGTCTCCCCGAGGTGTTCATGGCGCCGTGACTGTCCACCTGCCACCTCACCCGTCAGGACGGCTGTGAGCTGCTTCCCTCCTTCTCTCTTTTAGATCGTCTGGTAGAGTCGACTTCCTTAAAAAAGGCCATTGAGACGGTGTATGCGGCGTATCTGCCCAAAAACACACACCCGTTCCTGTACCTCAGGTAACGCAGCACCAAACTGCCCGCCACGAGGCGGAGAAGCAGAATCCCGTCACGCCGTCCTTGCAAAGAGAGGCTTGCCAGCAGCAGCTGGGAGTGAGCCCCGAGCCCCACCAGCGAAGGGGGTTCCGTCCCTGCTCACAGTGTAGCAGGAGCTCACCGAGAGCTGCCGTGTGCCGGGCGCTGTGCTGGTAAAACAGACGTGAGCTCGCCTCCTGAGCCAGGCCTCCTGAGCCAGGCCGGAGTTGGCCCTGACCTGGCAGAGAATCCGCTTCTGCCTCTTGGGGCCCTCCAGTGCCCCCTGCTGACAAAGGTTTACATTGCAAAGCTTCATTATCACAGAGCAAGCTATGAAAGATGGGTTTGGAGCTGAGGCATGGTTGATAGCTTGCAAATCTCAGTTGATTTTTATTTATTTTATTTTTTTAGAGAATAAGAGGGAGAGAGAGAGACGATGTGAGAGAGAAACATTGAGGGACGCCTTCCGCCTACACCCCAGCTAGGGACTGAACCCGCAACCTGGGAATTGCCTTGACCGGGAATCGAATGGCGACTCCTCAGTGCACCGACCAGGGCTAACCTGACTTTTGTATTACGTTTTAGTGATAGAAAGTTTTCTCACATATATTCTTGTTTTGATCTTCATGTAATACCAACCAAAAGTAGGGGACAGGTTCACGTTTACAGATGAGAAAACCAACCCAGAGAAGTTAAGTGACTTGCCCCAGGTCACATAATAAAAACTTCCACTAGTTCTGGGATGGTAGTAACAGCTGACATACAGTAAACGTGCCAGTTACGTGTAAAGTGCTTTATATGAAATTAATCTCCACTAGACAAATGAGGAAGCCGAGGTAAAGAAAGGCGATGTAACTTACCCAAAGCTACACAGCTTCTCCTAGTGGAGTCAGCCCTGAACCCAGGTCACTCAGACTTGACCCTGAAGTTTTGACCATTTTGTCATGTGGCCTCAAGACATCTCGGCCACCACATGTACGACGTGTCCTCCACCATATGAGGTAACTGTCTCTTTTTCTGCCAGTCTAGAAATCAGCCCGCAGAATGTGGATGTCAACGTGCACCCCACGAAGCATGAGGTCCACTTCCTGCACGAGGACAGCATCCTGGAGCGGGTGCAGCAGCACGTGGAGAGCAAGCTGCTGGGCTCCAACGCCTCCAGGACCTACTTCACCCAGGCGAGCCGCGCCGCCTCTCTCTCTGCTTCCGGCGGGACAGTGCACGTGTTAGATGGCTGCTGCTTAGTCACTTAACGTGTCCTAATCCTCATGCTGCCTATGACACGGAAACTCTAGGGGCATGGTTATATTCAGAGTAAAAAACGTGTTTTGCAAGGATTCTTGGTGGAGGCCATGCACTTCCTATCGCACCCAGCAGGAGGCGCACGCTGCCTTGCTCTGTCGTGGTGATCGGCTGGTGATGGTCTGATTCCTTCATTGTAAAGCGCCTCCCTGATGGGTTCACCCTCGTGCGTGGCCTTAACCTGAGTCAGTTATTTCATTCGGATTGCAGATTACGGTTTTCTGATTTTTATAGATTTTTTTTCTGTTAATTCATTAGAATTATGCCGTTTAGAAGAACTTTCCCTCATTTGTTAGAGCTATTTGGTTATCCTGAAATACAGTTCATACTAGAAAGTAAGGATCAATTTGAATTCTGTCCCTTTAATTATCATTTTGCAAAGGAATAAGTTGGTGTTCTGGTAATCTCCAATATGACATTGAATGACTTTTTTCTCCCTTTTTGTCTCTTCCTATTAATTATGGTTATTTCTCTCTCTCTCTCTCTCTCTCTCTTTTGTTAAAACTCAGCCAAGGATATTTTTCCCATTGATTTTTTTAGAGAGAGTGAAAGGGAAGGGGGCCGGGGGTAGAGAGACATTGGTGTGAGAGAGACACATCGATTGGTTGCCTCTTGCACATGCCTCAACCGAGGCCAGGGAGCAAGCCTGCAACACAGATACATGCCCTTGACCAGGAATCAAACCAGCAATCCTTCAGTGCATGGGCTGATGCTCTAATCACTGAGCCACGAAGTCTGCAGATGAATGGTGGTGATGGTCACACAACAGTGTGAATGGATGGTTAATGCCACAGAAATATATACTTAACAACAGTTAAGTGGTAAATTTTGTGTTACGTATATTTACCACAATAAAAAAATAAAATCCTCTTACGGCAGCAGGAAAAACCTAAAAGTCTTAGAACTTTTTACTGATATTTCCATTTTAAACTAATTTTAAGACTATAAGTATTTGGTGAATTTTTGACTTTTATATTCGTATATCTTTATTTTTATACTTCAAACTTAGGTCCGATTTGCTTCCGTAATAATACTTCTGTTGTGATAACCACACCCGGTTTGAGCTTTTCCCAGCACTGCTCCGCTCTGGGCCCTGGGCTCCTGGACTTCGGATTCTGAATCTTCCCTCTGTCTTCTCTTTTGTCACAGACGTTACTGCCCAGTCTTGCTGGCCCCTCTGGGGAGGTGGTTAAACCCACAACAGGCGTGGCGCCCTCGTCTGCTTCTGGAAGTGGCGACAGAGTGTATGCCCACCAGATGGTCCGCACCGATTCCCGGGAGCAGAAGCTCGATGCCTTTCTGCAGCCTGCCAGCAGAGGGAGCCAGCCCCCGGCCGCTGTCCCCGAGGACGGCACAGGCACCGCGGGGGCCGGGCCGCAGGATGAGGAAATGCCGGAGCTCCCAGCCCCTGCCCACGCGGCTGCCAAGAGTCAGCACTCGGAGGGGATCGCAACTACGGGGACTTCGGAAACGTCAGAGAAGAGAGGGTCCCCCTCCAGCCTGGACAACCCAAGGTATGGCCTTTTAGCGAAAGTGCAACTTGCCTCCTTTGTTCTGTCATAAAACCGCCTCTAACGTGGGCTGTGCACGAACCACTTGTACCTCCTCTCTCCCCTCGGCCTCCGACGGCCCAGTGCTGGGCCTTGTCCACGGCCTGCCTTTGACCTTGTCTTGAGAGTCACTCATCACAGTGGCCTTGGAATTGTCTTAAATGTCCATGATCCCAAACATTCGTTAAAAGTATCAGGGGAAAAATCAGATTTCCCCCGTAATTTTAGTAATGACTTTTGATAAGGCCTCCAGAGCAGCGGTGGCCAGAGAGAAGCCTACCACACCTGGAGGATTCTCCTGCATCCCACGCAAGCCCGCTCTCCTTTCAGAAGAAACGCACTTTCTCGGCTCAGGTTCTGAGCCTCCCTGAAGCACGTGGCTGGTGGTGAGTGAGGGCAGAGAAAGAAGGCAGGACGGGACGAATGACCGCCACTGCATTTTGAGCATTTCCAGTACAATCTGCAGCTTCCAGAAGGACACCACACTGGGTGGCCGACCACCAAAGTTCTGGTACTGACCGGCCTTTGGAACGTGGCTAAGTTCTTTCACTCCTGTTTGCTCATTTCTGAGTCGGTCTAGTGAGACTGTGTCTAAGGGTTTTTCCCCGAGAATAATGGAGGATGCTAACTTTTATTGAGCACCCACCGTGTGCCAGTTACTTTACATACATTGTCTCATTTCATGCTCTTATAGCCCTGCCAGGGAAGTATTACATTTCTGTTTATTACTTGGAAAGCTAATACCACAAGCTGTTTAACCACACAGCAAAGGAAATCTTTTAAAACCGGAAGTCAGATGGGATTGTCCCCTGCTGAAAAGCAGTGGCTTCCTGTTGCACTTGGGATAAAACCCCTGCCCTCCTTCCAGCCCACCACTTCCCTCTCCCGCGTGGTGTCTGGCCACACTGCTCTGGTGCCGACCTGCGCTCACAGAGCATCATGCTCACTGTTCCCTCGGCCGAGGAAGACTGGCTTCTGGTCAGTCCTCAACTCAGATATTGCCTCTTAACAGAGCCTGCCCTGTCCATTTCATCTAAAGTCCCCTCTCTCTCACTTCCCCACTATTCTGTGATGTTCCCCTGTTTTATTTTCTTTGTAGCATTTGTTGCTACTTAAAATGATTTCTTTTCCATTGCCGTTTGACTGCCACAGAAAGCAAGGATCGTGACGGCAGACGGCTTATCGGCCTTGTTCAGGGCTGGGTGTAGCGGTATTATAACATTGTCTGACGGGAGGTAAATGGAGGCTGAAGAGTGAGGCTGGGGAAGGTCAGCCCACCGGCGGCTCTGCAGGGCCATGCTCGGCTCCAGATCCCTGCTGCCTGCAGGCCGGGCTGGGCCCTGCGGGCTGGCAGAAGCAGCGTGCCGGGGGACAGACTGGCCTGCTGGCCCGCCGCGGGATCCCTCCCACCTGTGCAGAGCCGGCACAGAAGCGGCCCCTTCTCCAGGATGCAGGACGCCAATTGGGCTGATCTACTAGTATTATCTCTAATGTAGAAAGAAGAGTAGTGATCTGCCAGTGCCTTATCTCATTGCAGAAAGCGACCCCGGGAAGGCTCCGAGGTGGAGATGGTGGAAGATGAGTCCCGGAAGGAAATGACGGCGGCCTGCACCCCCCGGAGGAGGATCATCAACCTCACCAGCGTGCTGAGCCTCCGGGAGGAGATTATCGAGCGGGGACATGAGAGTACGTAAGTGCTGCGGCTGTCGGGCTCTTAGGGCCGGGGTCAGGACCGCTAACATTTAGTTTTTGGAAATACGGGACATACTCAGGTTAGATGGCCACTGCAGCCTGCAGGCCAAACCTCTCCTTTCCTCAGCCGCAGCAGCAGCAGCAGCAGCGGCTCCGAGGCCATTCCCAGCTGGGAGGGACGGGGAAGCAGCCTCTGCTTTAATGGGAATTAATCGGTGTTCTCAGGGAACCACAGGGCCATCGTTTAAACAGGCGTCAGTTGGTTTCTTAACTAAAAGCAGCAAAGTTCCAGTCCCGGGGGCGGACTGGCGTGCTGCTGCTGAAGTGACCGGCTCCCACCTGCAGTGGCCGCCCAGCCTCCGGGCAGCTGTGCGGGAACCCGCTGCCTCCTGCCCCGCCTTCTCCCCACTGCCTCCTCCGTCAGGATTGTTTGATGGTCTCCAGCTTTTAAAATCATCATTTCTGCCCACGCAGAACATCCTGCAGAGACGCTGAGTTGCCAGTGGGAACACTTATTCTAAAAATGAAGAAAACAAGTTTTTTTTTTAATGGGGGAGCAGGGAGTGTTGCAGAACTTATATAACCACAGCTGTGGTGCCCACGCTTTTAAGAAAGCGTAGTAAAATCGTGATGTGCAGGCTTACTGCTGCTTCCACCTTGCCTTTGGGCTCCAGCCCCTCCTTTGTCTCTGAGTGCTCTTAGTATCTTTCTCAGCATCTCCGTGTGCCCGGTGTGGATTTTGTCGGGCCTTGTGGAGCTGAGACTTGGTGCCTTGCATTCCTTCTGTTTTCTACCTCTTTGTCTCTCTGTGCTCATTCTAGATAATTTCTTTAAATTGGCTTTCTAGTTAATTACCTTGCCAACTTTGTCTAGTCTGTTCTTAAGTCGGTTTTGATTTGTAATTTCAATTATTTTTTATTTTTAGAAATTTTATTTAGTTCTTTTGGAAATCTCCTTGATCATTTTGGTACTCCTGCTTCCTCTGTTCTAATACCTCTTTACTGAACATACTTCTTTTATCTTCTTTGCTATTCCCAGTTTCTGAAACCTTTGCAGGCAGGATTCTGTGATTTCTTCTGGATTCTAATTCTCTGACTGCTAGTTCCTGGTACTTTATCTGTGAGGAACTGTTTGAAGCCTGGATTGGAGACGGATTTCCCCAGAGAAATTTGCATTTGATTCTATCAGGGACCTGGAGGGACAGTCAGCCCTGGAATCTCTTTAAGCTAAAACCTGCACGCAAGGTTTTCCCACACCTGCTTTGTGAGGACCAGCTTATGGTTATAAAGTCTCAGGGATGGAATTTTTCTTTACTCCCAACACCAAGGCCTGAGGCAGTGGGCACCTTTGCTCACTGCCCAGGGAGTGGACATGCTGGTACTTCTTTTCCTTCACATGAGGGTGCAGCCTTTGGGGTCTCAGCCTCCTGCACTGGGGAAGTGATCTCCTGTTAGGCCTCCGTCCTCCTTTCTCCACGCCTCAGGGCCTGCGGAAACGGGAGCTCACGACTCCCGGGGACCCTCCGGTGCCTTTGGACGAAGTGGGCTCGGGGCTCCCGTCACCTCTGCTTCCTGCGGTCTCAGGTCGTGATCTTTGATTACCCCTGAATCCGTTGGCAATTCCGCGTTGCATTCTGAAAGATCAGTTACTAGTTTTATTCCTCGTTTGTGTTCGTCTTCAGCAAGAGGTTCAGTTCGGGCATCTTGCCTTGCCTGTCTCTGGTGTGGGCTTGGAGCTTTGGGCTTTGGCGGAGCCGGTGGGGTGGCACCTCTTACCTGTGCTGTGTTCCAGCCCTGCAGGAGATGCTGCACAACCACTCCTTTGTGGGCTGTGTGAACCCGCAGTGGGCCTTGGCGCAGCACCAGACCAAGTTATACCTTCTCAACACCACCAAGCTGAGGTACGTGGCGAGCGGTGGAGAGCAGAGCACCGAGGGGAAAGGCCCCGGGGTGAGCCGCGGCGTGGCGTGGCGTGGTGGGAAAGGCCCGGGCCTTGACGTCATACAGACGTGGCTTCAAATCCAGGCTCGGCCATTTGCCACTGATGCGACGCTGGGCAAGTTTCTTTCCAAAGCGTCGCCACAGACTTCTCATCTGTAAATTGGAGTGAACTTGAGGGGTTTGTGTGTAAGGAATGACGTGAGGAGCCTGGTGTTTGGTAGCTCTCTGGATGTTGGCTGCTGAGGCCCAGGTGCTGAAGGCAGTGCTAGAAAAGAAGTCTGGCGTCTGTGATGGAGGATGTAAAGGAGAGCAGGCTGGATGGCTCCCTTCTTTTTTTTTTTTAAAAAAATATATTTTATTGATATTTTACAGAGAGGAAGAGAGAGGGATAGAGAGCTAGAAACGTCAATAAGAGAGAAACATCGGCCAGCTGCCTCCTGCACGCCCCCTACTGGGGATGCGCCCGCAACCAATGTACATGCTCTTGACCGGAATCGAACCTGGGACCCCCCCCCCAGTCCACAGACCGACACTCTACCACTGAGCCAAACTGGTTTCGGCCGGATGGCTCCCTTCTTCCAGCGCTGGTGACGTAGCGAAGGCTACAGGAACCCCCAGCAAGCCAGGGGGTTGAGCAGAGGGGATGATCCCAGCAGGGCCAGTTGCTCAGCGCACAGCCAGCAACACCTGTATGGATTGTTTCCAGGGACTGGCTGGGTGAGCTCCCGTTGAGTCTAGAACTGTTTAAACAAATATGTTGTCATATCGGTGGTACAGAGGGGAGGGTGCTACCACCTTCTGCTACCCGGCATCACCTGTCCACTGTGGGGCCCCTCCCACCACGCCTGCTGTGGTCTCAGTGCTGCTAGGCCCTGTGAGTGGGGCGGCCACTATATGTTGCTTGGAGTTGCCACATGAGGTTTGATGCCCATAACCTAGAAGCTGCCCCAGTCCAGAGCTCCCTGTGGGCCACATTCTTCCTCGAGATGGGAACTCATTCCTCCTGGGCATGGAACCCATCGGGTGCAGCTTGTGGGCTTGTCCAGAGGCCCGGCTCTTAGTAATTTGTAGGGGATTTTACTCCCCTTGTTTCTCCTTTGCCAGCATGTCTAAGTGCAGGACTCCCAGGCTCCAGATCACGCCTGTGTTCAGGTTCCTTCAGATACAAGTCCAGGTGTCAGAAACCTTTGACAGCCCCAGACGGGTGGGGACGCATGGGTGATAGAAGCCAGACTTGGTCTTAGTGTCTGGACCTGGGTGTGCAGGCCCGCCGGCCAAAGCGCTGGCCGCAGCGCACGTTGGAATCAGCTCTGGAGGGAAAGTTGACCTTGGTAGCTGGCTAACAAGGTCCCCAGCAAGGCAGAACCGCCCGTGTCCCCGCCAGGTCTCAAAGCTAGTTCTCCTTTGTCCCTCCTGCTTGGCTCTGAAGCACAGATTCAGCTTTCCCTTAAAGTCACTTCATTTTAATTTCCAGTGAAGAACTGTTCTACCAGATACTCATATATGATTTTGCCAATTTTGGTGTCCTGAGGCTATCGGTAAGTTTTTTTCTGCTTCTCATTCCTGAAATTTCAACAACTGGTCATTTCTGAAAATTCCTTCACCCTAATATCTTATTTGTGATGTGGTAAATTTTTAAAAATATGCCTAGGAGAGTTTTTGTATTGTACCATTTGTATATGGAGGTATCTTCAATTATAATACAGATTTATACAAAGAACAGTAATTTGGTAGCCAACTTAAATGTTTATTATTATAGAAATTAATATAGCTACTTAAGAAAATTTGCAGATAAAAATAGAAATAAACATTCTCTAAAGCCTATGACCTAAACACAACTCCAAATGACAATTTCAGTCATTTCTTCCAGGATATTTTCATTGTCTAATTTTAAACTTAAAATCATACTACATTATCTTCTTTCTACATGTGATATACTCTTTAAAAAAAAAAAAAAGGCGCCTTTCTAGAATTTTTATTGGGGTGGAAATCTTTTGTTAGGTTTATTCCTTAGTATTTCACATCTTTTGAAGCTATTGTAAATGGCATTTTTAAGAAATCCCAATTGTTTTTTGCTATATATAGCAAAGGAACTTTTCCATTTAAGTTTTTTAATTTTTGGCATGAAATTCTTCATATATTTTATTCTTTTTCAATTTTATTGATCTCAAATAACTTACTTTTGGTTTCATTCACTTTTTTCTATTTCTCTGATTTTTATTTCATTGACATTTGTCCTGACCTTTATTTAATGAGATCTTTTATGGTCCGATATATGGCCTATGTTAGTAATGTTCCATGTACATTTGAAAAGAATTTGTATTATTGAGTAGAACATTCCTTATAAAGGGCATGTACATCAAGTTGATGGTGATGCTCAAATCTTGTGTATGGTGGCTTTATCTACTTGTTCTGCCATTTATTGAGAAAGGAGTATTGAAACCTCTAACTGTAATTGTAAATTTACAATTACTTTTTATCTGTTTTTATTCTTTATATTTTAAAGCTATTATTGCATGTATAAACATTTAGGATTGTTAGGTCCTTTTGATTGAGTCCTCTATTGTAATGTAAAAATAAGAGCAGTGCACTGTGGATTTATAACACGTAAGAGCAAAATGTATGACCACAGTAACATCAGAAAGAGAGAAATGGAGGTAAATTTCAGTCTTCCTAATTGGGTGATTGACCTGAAATTTCGTTCAATTTAACTAATTCACCCTCCCCATAGCTTCAGTTATGGGAAAGGCAGTAGAAAGAAACAATTTACCTAGTGATTTGCTAGAAATACGGACGTGGTGTCCTTAAAGCTACATAGAAGGAAAGTGCCTCCTCACCCTGCCCACCTGTTTGTGTGGCACATCTGTGTTGAAATGGCCATAGAGGAGGAGGAGGAAGAGGTTTTATTGGGAATGCTGTTTTCTTGGGAAGAGTGTGAGATTTGCGGGTTCTCACCTCCTGTTGTGGTCAAGGTTTTGTGGGAATTGGCGCTTCCTTTGGACGGGCTCACACTTGCTCCTTCCTAGGAGCCAGCCCCGCTCTTCGCCCTGGCCATGCTCGCGTTGGACAGCCCCGAGAGCGGCTGGACCGAGGAAGACGGTCCCAAAGAAGGACTTGCCGAATACATTGTTGAGTTCCTGAAAAGGAAGACCGAGATGCTTGCAGACTACTTCTCTTTGGAAATCGACGAGGTGCGTGGTGGCTGTATTTACGCCTCTGTAAAGTTTTATAGTTGGTCCAAAATCAGGATGAGACTTGGCATCGGCGTTTCTAGGTTAGACAAGTTTTTCACCCATTCATGGCCATTCCTGTTCCCAGGGTGAAGGGCCTGTGAACCAGCCACCTGCTCTCCGTCTCTTCCTCTTTCCCCTTGATCTTTGGGACTCTGCTTCTTGATGTGTTCTTTGGTTGATCCGAAGAAAAGGTTGTTCTTTTACATGTCAGGACAGAAAGCTCTTTTAAGCGTTTAGATCTCCTTGCCCCGGTGGAGTCAAACTCATGGTCACCAGAATCAGATATGAGGACAACAGCTGGAGGAAGGTCTGGGGAAATGGTTTATATCACACTGTAATAGCATTCTTTCTTTCCCCCCGTCCTGGCCCTTTTCCCACAAGCAGGAAGGGAACCTGATTGGATTACCCCTTCTGATCGACAACTATGTGCCCCCCTTAGAGGGTCTGCCGATCTTCATTCTTCGACTCGCCACTGAGGCAAGTGATTGAGCCAGTTCTCAAGGAGGTGGGCACGTGAGTGTGCCGGGGAGAGGGCACAGGGCGCACCCGCATTCGGAATGCTTAAGGTGAAAGGGTGACATAGCTAAAGGCCCCCTTCTCCTCCTCACCTCCCCCCAGCGGTATTCAGCAGTTCCCGTTTACGGCTTTAACGTCTAAAAAGTCGCATTCATTTTAACGTCATCGGTGATCTCCACTTAACAATGACGTGTGTTTAAAGCACACATGATGTTGAGGTATTGAATTCTCTTTGGGCAGGTGAACTGGGACGAAGAAAAGGAATGTTTCGAAAGCCTCAGTAAAGAATGTGCTATGTTTTATTCCATCCGGAAGCAGTATATATCCGAGGAGTCGACCCTCTCAGGCCAACAGGTACTGTGGTGACGCTGCTGGCAGCCCACAACTGGGGTGGGCCCTCTTACCACCGTTAGGAAAGTTGCTCATCTCTAAATTCCTAGGATTTCATTGCACATCCGGGCACAATGGTCAGCTTTTATTCTCTTCTGCTGGCCTAGAAGGCACCTCCCGAGTGATCTCACTGTGAGATATAAGATCAGCCAGCACAGTGAGAGATGGGAGGCTGAGTTTGATTGTCCAGGACAAGTGGGTCCATATCCCCATTGTTAGCAGGTTCTGGACCAGCCTCCGCAGCCTCTTTTAGCTATAGCCTCGCTCTACATCTGACCGCCGCTGTGCCAGGAAGGCCAGGCTGTCCTGAGGTCAGGTCCCCAGCTCTTCTCACGGAAGGTCAGCTTAATAGAAAAATGGCTGAGTGTTCTGTGTCACTTTTTTCAGTCAAGTAACTGCTTTCCAGTCAGCAATTATTTCGGAGCGGTTGGGTAGGCGGGGCAGTGGGTTGAAATGGTCTAAGAATCCAGGGAAGGGATTTACATGTTACATGACCATCCCGGTGATTATTTAGTCATCCTCACACTCCAGCGTCACAGGGAGGAAACTGGGGGACGGTTGGCGTGCTATAGGGTTCCAAGCCCATAGATGTTGAGCAGCGATTCAGTCTGTTGCCAAAGCCCCACGGGAATAAATATCTCATTGCAGTGAAGGCGGTAAGACCGCACACTTACCAAACTGTGCTGAGTGTCTCACTGGATTGGAAAAATGCATTTCAATGAAATATGGAGGAGAAAACATTTCCTTTTACATGAAATAGTTACGGCTCAGGAGGAGAGGGCGGATGGAGCAAAATAATCCCCACTATATTTAATTTCTCTGTGGAACGCCTAGGAAAACAGGGCTACATTAAGACCCCCAAATTGAGTGGTGAATTAGAAATTTACTTTCTACTATTGCTGCCCAAACAGCATAGTCAGGATCAGACATTATGTTATATCCCGCCACATCATTTCTATAATAATAAACACATTTCCCCCGAATGGAAACGGAGGTTCCCAGGGAGAGTCATGAGGGCCTGGCCTCATTTCCCCCGTCTCCTCTCTCGGTTCAGATCTGTAGGATCTGAGAGGCGAGCATATGTGCTTCACAAGCACCATTATAAAGAAACAAGACTCTGCTGGCCCGGTGCATGTCAGCTAGGAAGCCAGTATGTGCCGGGACGCAAACGGGGAGGCATGACGCCTGACGTCTTTTCCAGGTTGACGCGCCTGGCTCCGCCCCAAACCCCTGGAAGTGGACTGTGGAGCACGTGGTCTACAAAGCCTTCCGCTCACACCTCCTGCCCCCCAAGCGTTTCACAGAAGATGGGAATGTCCTGCAGCTCGCTAACCTGCCCGATCTGTACAAAGTCTTCGAGAGATGTTAGGTTCGGTCACTTCCGGACACCCTGGGTGTGCTGTTCTTCCTGAGGCCTGATGCGGCAGGTCCTGAGGTTGAAGACTCACATTTGCCGTCTAGATGGTAGCACTCTTCATGCGTGGTGAACTATAAATAAACTGTCAACTATAAATAAACTAAATCAACTGTAAATAAATCAACTATAAATAAACTGTCAGATGTGTCCTAAGAGTTCTTATTTAATTTTGTTATAAAGTTTCTCTATATTGATTTTCACCTACTATATAGCTGGTAGTGTTAAAGAATCTCAAAAGCAATTTGAAAGTCCCCTGGACATCTGCTAAGAATTCTAAAGAAGCCTTGAAGATTTCACAAATCATGCTTTGACTTGATTCTTTATAATGTCAGGTGATAGATACTGTTCAGGTACTTTTAAAAAAGGTCCTAAATACATAAAAGGCTCTGATGACGCAGTCTACTCAGAAAGCTGAATTGATAATCTATTAGTACCTTCAATAACCAAAGATTTAATTGATTCTTAATTTTAAATAAGCTTGAGAGAAAAGTACTCCTTACTCAGGAGAACTATTCATACTATAACCGGTATGAATTCTTAAGGAAGCTCACTTTGTTAGTGACTAGGACTACTACCAGCTTAAGATGATTCAAGTTCTAGGTATTCTTGTTTGAAGGATGATGTAAAAATACAAACTATAAATGCACTAAATAAGCTACTTTAATATTAACCTGCATTAATAGAAATGTGCAGTCCCCACAGGGAGGAATGCCTATATTTTTTAGGTAAAATCCATATTCCAAGACTCAATGAAGAAAGTTGTTAGAAAGAACAGAAAATGATCTTAGGAAGAAGTGGAGCCATTCCATGTGGAAAAGATGGACCACTAAATAGACTCAGCATCTCAGAAGCGAGCGCCCATGAGCCCGGGCGGCACAGCGGAGCGGCCGTGGTGCAGAGGAAGAGCTGGAGCACAGTCTGTTTCCAACGCTGCCAGAGCCGCCTTGTCTGTGGTTCCAGCTGTGGGATTCTGGGATAAATCTGCTTTTCAGAACATCCTTCCCCAACTAGGAAATACTCTCCATTCAGGAGACTGGTTTCCATAGTTTAAAAACAAAGGGCTAATTAAACAATAATGTATTCACATCTGAGAAGCCTTTATTGTCTAGTTTCAGGTCTGATTTGATTCTCATGTGGCCAGGGCTTCATTAGACTTTCCCTGTTACTCTTTTGTGTAAGCACACTGAAGATGCGGTAATCATGTCCATAAAATCACCTTGGATCTGAGAGCAAGAGATCCACAAATCCTATAAAATGGCTACACTCGATGACAGAAACCTCCTGAATGGGGTACCTTTAAAAATGAAACTGAAGTTCTTTAAAAAGACAAAGTTCTTCATTTCAGTTTTCCTTAGGAAGGAGAAAGGAAGGGGAAAGGTAAGGCATGGTTGCCATGATTTGTCTAAAGGCTCCTCTAACAAAATGAATGTGTCAGGAGCCAATTGTAGTCAGCCAAAGGGTGTGTTTAATAGACTCTCCAGGCAGATGTCCCACCTGCCTATCCCCTCCCCACCCCCCAAATTGGGTTTGTCTGAGGTTTCATTCCACAAAGCAGCAGCAGATGAAATACCTTAAAAGATACAGCACAGTTGATGTTGAAGACTAAGGACCCTACTCTTACTTTAAGAGTATTAGACCTTGGATTTCCCTGCCCCATGCAATAAAGCAAGTTTTATATACACGCCCCATATCTTTTTCTAACATTTTCTTATATAAATTTAAATATTTTACAAAAAAGGCTTTTCCCCCCCAAACATATAAATTTTAGTGAAACATATATTCCCCACCTGTGAACTTGTTTTTTCACTAAAATATAAATGCTATGGGACATGAGGGTACATGTCTTTGACCACTGGAGTCGCCGAAGTCTGAATTGCACTGTGGAGAAGGCACTTGTGTGTTCTCTGAGGTCTCCGGCAAGCAGCTCCGTGAGCCCTCAGGATCGCTGTCCGCCAAGCCCGGGCCAGGCCGCCGAGTGCCCAGCCACTGAGGCAGCTGGGGGCAAATGGTGAGTAAACTTGATGCTAAAATTACGGATGTAAAAAAACCAAAATAAAAATAGCATGGACCGGTTCTTAGTCTAGAATTAAACTACAAACAAAATCCAAAGTGTTCATTCATGAAGATTCAAACCTATTTCATTCTCTCATAAATTATAAAATACAAGGGTGGCTATATTAGCGACAAGGCTCAAACAGTACTGAGAGGGGTTTGTCAGTGGGCAGCAGTCAGTCCCGCTGGGTGGGGCCCACAGCTCCCAGGTAGGTGGCGGCCGCCCTACTGCTGGGCCAGCAGCGCGGTCCTGTTGGCCTTCATCTTCTCCAGCCGCTTGGCCAGGTGGCTGTTGGTCATCTCCACTTCCTCAATCTTGTCCAGTGCTGTTCGTAACTGGAGAGAGGAGAGCCTGGTCACTCACGGAGCCAGAAACAAAACCAAGTGCTACCTTCTTTTCAACTTTGTGGGACGTGCACGCACGGCTGACTGAGGGGCTGGCATAGGGTCCCACAGCCTACTTTGGTTTTCAATCAGCCACTCTAAGCAGTGATGCCGAGTATTAGTCACAGCAGGACCTGCAGACGTTGGAGAAATAGACCTGACCTAAAAAATAAAATATTCCACCGAGACCGGTTTGGCTCAGTGGATAGAGCATTGGCCTGCGGACTGGGGGGTCCCAGGTTCAATTCCGGTCAAGGGCATGTGCCTTGGCTGCGGGCGCATCCGCGGTAGGGGGCGTGCAAGAGGCAGCTGGTCGATGTTTTTCTCTCATCGATGTTTCTAGCTCTCTATCTCTCTCCCTTCCTCTCTGTAAAATATCAATAAAATATATTTAAAAATAAATAAATAAAAGTATTCCTTTTCTTATGTGACTGCACAAGACACAAAATGGCAGTCACTGTGTGGGCCAACCACCAGCACAGAGTAAGTGACTCCGCTGCTGTTTCCTTCAGATTGGACGCAGGATTAAATTCCTGACACAACAAACAAAGAATTTACTTCCCAAGGATATTTTCCTTTTAGGAATGTTTTCCAGAAAGCATATTAAAAACAAGTACCTCTCGTTGTAGCTTCCTTTTTTCCGCTTTCAGTTCGTCTTCCACTTTCTCCGCATTCTCAGCAGCAGTCTTGTATCTCAGCACCTGCCCCTCCAGCCGGCTAATCTGTAAATGAGAACGCGGCCTCGGTACCCAGCACTGGGAGCCATCACTTTTTTGCAGCCAAGATGGAAATGCAGTGCTATTAGGACTCTAAGTAATCTAACACTAACAGGTCCCCTCCGGGTGAGTCATAGGTCCTCTCAGAACCCACACGCTATTTATAAATAAAGAAATGTCCCCAAGGATTACAGCTGTAGAGTCATCACAGGCCAATTTCCCAGGCTAAGTTTTATGATGACCACAGTGTTTAAGTGCCAAAGTAACATCACAGAAGGAGGCTCACTGAATGGAAAAGTTTTTGGGCCTTTTGAAATGTGCAATAAAGCATTTTGTTATAAACTATGATCTCTGGATTCTCATGAAATATCTACAACTAGAATCACAGCTACAGTTTTCTGTATTTTTACAGGAAACAGAAGGCGGATGTGCCCTGCCAGATGCTCTCTGCTGGCTTTCCCATTTGAACATAGAGCTTTTCCAGAGACCCAAGTGTAAAGGCAGCCCAAAGGCACCCATGTAACGGTTAGCCCCTCAGGTGCAGGAGGCAGGTGTGTTTTAAGGGAATTGAAACCATTTGGCACCGTTAGAAGTACTTACACTTTGCTCCAAGGTGGTTATATCCTGTTCGGCTTTTGAAAGCTTAAACTTGTATTCACTAATTTGTCTATTAGCGTCTCCTAGAACAGAAGAGAATGATCAGTCGCCTCTGAGAGGAGAAGGTGTGGCCCCCAGGCAGTGATGCCCTCTGTGGCACAGGAGAGGACCGTGCGGTCTAAGACGATAAAACAAGTGCACACAGGGCGACCATGGCCCCTCGGCAGCCCAGCCCCTGCCACTGTGGACACCACAGAAGCTCTAGCACCCGTGTCCGAACAGTATCCCTGGGGTCAGAGTTAGAGGAAAATTCACTCCTCGCCCCATGATGTGAGCAGGTAGAGCGTTGAGCAAGGAGCCCTGTTAGCCGGCTTCTCTGCAGCCTATGGCCCAGGCAGCCTCGGTGCCCACGGGACCAGGCCCTCCCCTTTCCCGGACCCCAGCCCTGCACCTTCCACCGCTGTCCTGCTTCCCCATACCTCAAGGGCCCCTTGTTCCCCACCTCGATTTCAGTCTTACCCAACCTCCAAGGTTATGCTCAATTTCCACCTCCTGTATGACTCCTAAATTAACAATAACATCTCTTGTTGCATTTTGCCTGAGTTCTTTTATAATGGTTACCATGTTTTCTTAGCATTTATTTGTAAGGAGAGAGGCCCTGTCTAGCCTTCTTGAATCCACCTCTGTGTCTAGCCAATGTTTTGCACACCATGTATGCTTAAAAAATATTTGCTGAAACAAATGGTTTTCCATAACATATGATAATATGGTTTGGGTAGAGCTATATAAATCAGTAGTTATACATTTGACCTAAGAAATAAACCATTCAATAAGAAGTTTATAAATGATGGGGGAGAAAAAAAAATCCCTCCAACAAGCCAAATTTAATAAACATCTCCCTCTGAAATGATTATAGGGTAAGCATTATAAGGCTTATAGGAGAAAACCAAATATAATCTACCTAACTCAAGAACGTTTGTGCTGTTCCACATAGCTAAGGTTGTAACTTCTATATATCCTCAATGCAAACAGCTGTTCCAAGTGGACAGTTACTGTCACCTTAAAAGTAATGGGGTCATAAACCCCTCTCCCAAAAAGCCACCCCTGGTGGTCAGAACGATCCCCACTCCTGGGCTCTAAAACAGAAGCTTCACGATCTAGTTTTCTAATTCTCCACCCCAGCCACTTGTTATCAAAATGTGCCGTGTCCTTCTCACTCTCCAAACCACCCATTCCTTCCTGTTTTCAAAAGTCTAACTCTGTCGGCTCAGCCATTTCATCTGTGTTTTGAAATTCCTTTCCACAACGCCGTGCTTTACAGCCACGGCACTGTCCAGACCCAAGAGTCCCAGGGGCCCTCTCCTGGTTCTCTGGTGCAAGGGTGCTGCCTGCTTTGTCTCCTCCAGCCAGGCCCAGCCTGCCCAGCCTGCCCAGCTCACCTCCATGCTCAGCTGCAGGTGGCGCTTCTCCCACCTTCTGTAAATACCTGCGGCCGGCCGCCCACCCACACCAGACTCATTCACACCTAAGTCTAGCCCATTTCCCCTCAGGATGATTGCTCTAGATTTTGCTGCTTTAGGCCAATCTCCTCCAAATCTATTCCAGGCCCCTCTCTAAGACTTGACAGCCATTCTAGTGGTTCAGCTCACCATCAGAGCCTCCTCATCAATCAGCCTACCTCTTGTCACATCCCAGTCCTCATCCACCCTCCATGCCAAAACGACATTTCAGGGACAAAATATCACCAGGAAGTATCACGAGGGTTGTAACTGACATCCAATAAAGGACATATCCCTAACCTCAAAACTTGGTATTAACAGTATTAATAAGCCTTAATTCAATAAGTCTTTTCTATTTGGCCTAATTCAGAATATTTAGGTGAAAAACCCATGGAATGACAAATATTTTAAGGTAAATTCTCAGAAATGCTATTTGAATAGGAAAAAGAAAAGTCTCCTGCTGGTGAATTATATAGTATCTACATAAGAATAGCTTCTGAACAGCCCCTATGAAGTAATTTAGGTAATGGAGTAGGTTTACATTGTGGCCTTGTTTTAAATTCCAGCTAATAAAAAGCAGAGTTAACAAGAAAACAGAGAAAATTCTGAAACTACTTAATATTAGTGTGAGTTAGTTCTAAATATATCCCTCCAATTATTCCAAGATGGATCCCACAAAAGTGGGTAAGGTGCTGCACGGGAGCTTCAAGCTGCCAAGGCTCTGAAAGAGGACAGTGTCAGGATGTCAGTGTTTGCAAATGCTCCTACAAGTCACCCGCCTAGGAGGGAAGTGCTCTCATCACCCCTGAAGCTCGCAGGTGAGCAGAAGCTTCTGTTCGGCTCCACTGCTTCCCTGATTGCTCTTTTGGACGATCCTCCTGAGAAATGTGACTTACCTGACCCTGGCAGCCAGTTTGCAATCCTGCTTCTAGGACAGCCCGGACGGACTGGCCCGTCCCGCCCCTGCACTTACTCTGCATTTCAATGAACTGCAAGTCGGAGCCGTTCTGCAGCCCGGCCAGGTCACCAGCCGCCGTGCCATCGCCCCGGGAGCACTTCTGCCGCTCCTCCTCCAACTGCAGCTTCAGTTTTCTAACCTGCAGGGGAGTCACAGGCTCGTCAGCAAGATCCAGTTTGTCAGAGGAGGCAGATCCTCGTCAGCCACACACATCATTCATGAGCCATTTCTGTGAGTGCCCACCAAGGGTACACACTACTAACGGTGCTAGGAGAAGCTGTGAGCAAACATCGAAAGGAGCGAGCGCCAGGACCAGCACCCATACAAAGAGCTCTATTTTATTATTTGTGTAGGGTTTTGGAACATAACTTTGTAGTATTATTTGTTACTTTTATTCAAAATGGAAATTCTATGGGCAATTAGCTATTTTTCTTTTGTTTTAGAGTTAGGTTAAATATTCTTATTTAGGAAAGTTTCTATATATAGAAACACAATAAAGGATGTTCAGAGTAGCTTATTCATAATAGCCAAAACTAAAAATAATCCAAATGTTCATCAACAGGAAGGTAAACAAATTGTGGTACACCTAGACAATGGAATACGGTACATCTATACTCAGCAAAAAAGGGGAAAGTACAATTGACAGGCAACAACATGGCTGAATCTCAAAATAAGTGTGTGAAAAATGTACTCCAATTATATAAAACTCCAGAAAGTGCAAACTCATCTAGAGTGACAGAGTGACAGAAAGCAGGTCAGCGGTTGCTTGGAAAGGGGGAGGGATGAGGGTGCAGAAACTGTGACACATTATGAATACTGTCACCCCCCAAGTTCATCAGTTGAAATCCTCAGAATATGACCTCATGTGGAAATAGAGCCATTGCAGATGCACAGAGGTAAGCTAAGATGAGTTCATATTGCAACAGGCTGGTGTCCTTATAAAAAGAATTCCAGTTGAAGAGATACGCATTCAGAGGGAAGATGATGTGAAGACAGAGAATGCTATTTATAGCCAAGGAATGGCAAAGATGACCAGCACACCACCAGGAGCCAGGAGAGAAGCACGGGGCAGATGGCCCTTCCAGGCCTCAGGAGGAACCAACACAGAGCTAACACCATGATCTTGGACCTCTCGTCTCCAGAAGACATTTCTATTGTTTTAACCACCCAGTTTGTGGTAGTTTGTTATGACAGCCCTAGGAAAATAATATGATATGCGTATTTGTATACTTTATGTGCAGCCTACTCTACACCAATTATCCTAATAAAGAGGGAATACGCTAATTGACCCTCATGCCATCACAAAAGATGGAGGCATCCACAGCCAATTAGGAGGGGGTATGCTAATTGACGGCCCTGCCCTCAAAGAGGATGGTGCCCACAGCCACAAGATGGTGGTGCCCAGTTCCCTCAGCCACCCAGTGCCAGCCTGAGATGCAGGCAAGCCTCGGATGGTGCCTGCCCAGCTGCCCAGCCGCCCAGCCACCCCAGGCTCAGGTAACCAGAGCTTGCTAAGGCTTGTGCTGCTGGCAGTGGCAGCAGCAGAGGTGTGATGGGGCATTATCTTCCCCTGTTTGCTGGGTTACCTCCTGCCCCTGAGGGCTCCCAGACTGTGAGAGGGGGCAGGCTGGGCTGAGGGACCCCTCCTCCAGTACATGAATTTTCATGCACTGGGCATCTAGTACCCTAATAAAGCTGAAGTTTTAAAATTTGCAAAATAAAGAAACTAAAAAATAAAATTAAAGGGGCTCTAGGATGGAGGAAAAAAAAAAAAGCAAGGCTCAGTGGAGAAAGGAGTGCCACATGTGGAAAACAAGGAGACCAAGGGAACAGAAATGTATTGGGTTCTGAGGCTTCCAGACCACACGCAGGTCCCACAATGCAGACAGCTGGGCTGTCCCCTGAGGCAGAGGACAGACTCTCTTTGGAGCTCTGACTAGCCTCAAATAAAAGACCGGCCTTTCCACACTGGAGGCTCCCAACCAAACCCCCAGCCACATCAATCTTCGCAAAAGCTTGGACAAGCCTCACCCATTACCTCAGAGCTGCCCTTCAGCTTTCTAGTTCCCCACTCTTACACTGAAGAGCAAATAAATATGCATAAAAGGGCATCTGGAAGGAAACAAACTGCAGACAGCAGAAAACAAACCAACCAGCCTGTCGATATCCTCCGAGATTATTGAAAATATCTGCATCCTTGAAATGACTACAGAAACAGAAACTCAACAAGTGTTAGAAGATAAAGTTGAGAAACTTTTAAAAAGTAAAGCAAGAGACAAAAAGAGGTGGAAAAACAGGAGAGAAACAAGAAGTCAGAACATCACTGCCCGAATCTGTCTCCCTCCTTCGGAAACTACTAGTTATGTTTCCCCAAATGCCTACAACTCTTACCATCACACACACAATTCAGAGCAGTCTACCCACCCCCACACACCAGGGGAGGTGCCTCTGGGACAAAGGAACAAAGCCATCCATGCCTCTTTGTCCTTCAAGGGTCAAGGTGGATCTGCATGCTCAGAGTTCCAGATGGCCCCGCCAACTATGTCCTCGACTCCATCAGCAGGAGTCAAGGGGAAGCCTGAGCATGGGGATAAGTTCGCCACTTCCCTAATGGGGAAGGTCCGGGTGAGCACTGCACTGGGACTAAAGCCATGCTTCTGAGACATCTCTGCCCTGGCCACACACACACACACACACACACACACTATCTGCCTTGAGTGAACCAAGACTAATTTCAATATCCCCAACACTCTGTTTATGGCCATCTCAAAAAGGGTCATACTTCTCTCTCCTACACTCTTCCCCAAAAGGCTCTGTACAACTCTTTGTCTTCACCTCCTAATCTTTCCCAAAGCCTGAAACTCTTCCACTGTGCCCTCTGGATTACCATTCTATCATCAGCAATGCCCCCTGGTCCTCCAGCTCTGCTCTGAGCACTGCCTTTACCCAGTGCTCTAATAGGATCCTGCTTCCTCTGCAGCCCTCTCCGTACTACCACCAACCTCCCACTGCTGGGCCCAAGAATGGAATGGGTGTCCTCTTGTGTGTGTGTGTGTGTGTGTGTGTGTGTGTGTGTGTGTGTGTTTGCGGTAGCCAAACTATTCTCCCTCTAACCTCCCTAAAACTCCTAATCTTATCTCTTCTAATTATACTCACTACCCCTCATCATTGCCATCATCCCACTCTTTCTTCACTGTTTTAGCTCCCGTCTTGCACTCCCTCAAAACTATTCCTGTCTTAATTCTTGGCAATTTCTAAATATATCTAAGTAGTGGATTTCTCCTACAACTGATAGCTCAGTTTCTGGAACACATCCTCTCTAAAGATCTTGGCATCTGTCCCTTCTTGCCCTCAGCCACTCACTCCCACAATCAAGTACTATAGGTCACCATTTAGATCAGCAGTCACCAACCTGGGGTCCGCAGAACACTGGTGGTCCGTGAGGTCCAAATGGTTGGCGACCGCTGGTTTAGATAACTGCAGTCTCTACATACATCTAATCCACTATCTTCTTTCTAACCGCTACTTCAGATCTTTCCACCTCATTCTCTCTGGATCCCAACTCCAAAAATCGTTGGATCCCACTAGCACTGTAATCCATTGCTCCCATTTCTTTCCAGGGTGCCTTGATCTTCCTGGATGTCCTCTCAAACCTCCTTACCCAGTTTAATTTCCAGGTTCATCACTACTCTGTTGCACACACTTTTGCCTCCTCTACCCTATTATACTTGTCTGATAAAAGCTAACTGCCTACTCCACGTCTGCACCGATAAAGCTTAATATGGCTGGAGAAACACAATAAATGCATTCACACAAATCTCTAACACAACACATAATTTGCTATCTCTATATGTAAAAGCCTAAGTGACTGGCCAACCAGCCAGCTATGACGTGCAGTGACCACCAGAGGGCGAACACTCAACACAGGAGCTGCTGAGCTGTGGTCACTTGGCAGTGGCAGTTCTCAGGTGACACACACAGAACCAGAGAGGAGGGAGCCGAATTCTGGGGTGCGTCACCCAAGAACCGCCCTCTTGCAATCCAGGACCTCTTGGGGGGTACCAGAGAGCTGGTTTTGGCCTGATTCCCCGCGGGCCAGGCCGAGGGACCCCACTGGTACATGAATCTGTGCACCAGGCATATAGTTAATTATATTTGTTGTATATTACTTCGTCTCCTACCACTAGAATGTTCGGTCCATTGGGGCAGGAATTTGTTTTTGTTTTTTAACTATTTTGTTCATTGAAATATCTCAAATGCTTAGAATAGTGCTTACTAAACAGTGGACTTAACCTACCATTATAAAGTCTACTAAATTAGTAGTAATACACACACAGAAAAGCAAGTGAAAGGAACAGAACAATACTGCTTTGGGGAAAATGAAGAGCTGTGGAAGAGGAGAGGCAGTCCTTGAAGCTACAAGGCTCCACTGTGAAGAGTGTTGACAGTCTAATAACATGAAAGGACTGGAAGGACACTGTTCCCTTACTAGGCGGATGTGGGGATGGGAGGTATACGTGTGTGGTAGAAACAGGGGATGAAAGAAAGCTAAATGCTCACCTCCCACAGATGGGTGGCAATACATAATGCCAAAAACAGAACAATTGAGAAGCAATGTAAGCATGTTATTTATATACAAAGAAACAATGGTACACACCAAAGAATCAGGTAAAAGCACCAAGCAGGAATGGTCTGGGGTAAGGGTGGGGGGCAGGAGAGGGCACTTCCGGCTTTGTAGAACTGTTTGACCTTCAAGCTATGTGTCTTATATGTTATTAAAAAAAACAAACAGTAGGAGGTAAAATATGAATTATCTTTTTATCCTTCATATCTGACTTGAGTGCTGATATTTAAAATAAGCACATCTCTTTCTAGTGTATAACAGTTTGCTAATATTTTACCATGTGACTTAGTTACAATTAACATTACCTGTGATAGTAGCTCTTCCTTCTCTCCAGCAAGTTTTCGTAGCCTTACATCTAAAACAAACAAAAAGGTTGTAAACTAAATTTATCATAATATAGTATATGAACAATTAAAATAATTCTACAAATTAACCCCCCCCCAAATATCTGATAAACAATTTACAGCTCTGACTATCAAGACATGAAGGCTTGATGGTATAAGGAAAAGTACTTCATTATTCAACACATATTTCCACACAGCTGATATTTATCAGGGCACTAAATACACGTGCTCCCTAGAGCAGTGATTTTCCACTTAAAAGACAAACTAAAGTACAAAGATCATTTCCTTGTTTCAAAACTTTGCAAGCTCTCACTAGTAGCTAGACAACTCAAATGCCAAGAGTGCTCCCACAAGCTTAATTAAGCCCTTAGCAGGAGCAAACAAAATATGGGATAGAAGACGGGGGTCAAGAGTGGGACTTAGAGAAGCTGGAACAAAAAAAACCAGAGGAACACAACGCTGGAAGAAGCAATGGCCCACAACAGCTAGTGAGGGGAGGAGGATGGGCCAGCTCTAAAATGCAGGCCATCAAGGGCTAATCAGGCTTTGCAGCAGGGTCACGGGGGCTGCTCCCAGGCTGGAGGCAGGAGCACATATATTAAATCAGGCCCTCGGCGGAGGGGATACCCCCAGATGAGTAAAAGCAGCAGCTGACACCCAGCCAGCACCTCTTACAACCAATCAGGGTCCCAGCTAAGTGTAAGTTCGGTTTCTTCAGCACCTTCCAAGCAGAGGAAACGCTCTGGATCATACCCATTCTCTAGAGCAGCTCTCTCTCGCCTTCTAGCATCTTCTGCTTCGTCAAAGTGCTCTACAATCACATTTCTGTAAGTCTGTACATTCGAGACTGTTCACTAACTTTAGAAGTTTTTATCTTATTTCCCCCACTCTTATAGCTCACTTTTCTAGGTAACCTACACATCTATGAAAACATGAGAAAAAGATCATTTTTTAAATAAGTAACAGTAGGCGGATGATAGAGTATCTCTCCGGGTCATTTTCTTCCTGTAGAGCAGGATTCTTAGTGGAGATTATTGGTAGGCATCTGCGTGGTTTCCTGAGAGAGGTGTCACTGGAATCTCAAAGGGTTAAACTGAAGAGGCTTAGACCAGAGGCCCAGAAGCCCTGCTCCAGAAATAACACCGGTATCTACCTTCTCGGTCATCTGTTTCTTGCTTTAAGAAACAAGGTGGCAAAGAGCCGCAAGGACCCTGGGATAAGCAGAACACAGAACCAGATGCTCCAGGAAGAAAATACACTTGGAAAGTCGCCCACCAGCCCACTGGTTCCCCGGGACCAGAAGGTTTCTATTTAATTGAAAAAGCAACGCGCTATCTCTAAGTGAAAAAGCAATGTGTGTATACCCACAGCCTCCAGCCAGGGCGCTTACAATGACCCCAATGCTGCTCTGCCACGGCCAAGGATGTCTGAAGATAATGTGCCCCGATTTCTTCCCATGAAGGATCTAGCTAAGACTCAGACAGTCTTTGTGCAGTTTTTGTTTTCCAAGATGGTAAACCGAACAAGCTGGAACTCTAATAGGGTCACCTTAACCCCAGTTAAGGTAGCAACCAGTGTCTTACCCAGAGGACCCTCTCCTGCGGACTCCAAGACCTGAGCAGCTTCCTGAGTCACCACGGTGATGGCTCCAACCACTGGTTCATGATTGACATCACCATTGGGAGTGCCGTCGGGGATTATAACTAAGCCATGTTTCTGTGGGGAGGAAAAAACCCACCATCAAAAGCCAGCCCACACGGAGGGGGCGTGCTCTGGGAGGTGACTCTGACAACAGGTTTGCCACAGGTGAAACCGGGCAGAGCTGGTTCCACGGAACACAGCTCTGTGGAGGAAATGACTTCAGCCTACCAGACGTGGACTGAAGACGATCACTGTGGTTTGTACTCATGCCAGGAAAGATGACAGGATGAAAGGAAGGAAGAAGAAAGCGCTGAGGGACATGAGCTGCAGGCCGATGCTGACATACCTCCCCTGTCTTCACCGACTCCTTCAGGTCAGCCAGCTCCTCCCGGAGCAAATCCCGCTCACTCCTGAGGCAGGCCATGTGTTCCTTCTGCTTCTCTAGGGCCTGGTTTTACACAGGGTAGCGAGGGACAGAATGGCACAGAAAAAAAGCAAGTGAAAGGGAGCAGAGAAGGACCCGAATCAAATAAAGATAAAGGCATAAAAGACCAGGCAACATTAGGAGCCGGGAGGAAAGAGTACGTTAGATGGATATATATCTCCCGAAGGGAGTTTTAACAGCAACTGGTTAATCGTGCATCAATTTGACAAAACATGCTTATCACATCAGGCAAGAAAATGAATCTTTCTTTTCCAGTCCATGAATAAACAGGAAATGGAAAACGAAGGCAGCAGTAACAGTGAAATAAAGTTGACCTTACTGATCTCCTGGTACATTTTCATTTGGTGAATCAATCAAATAAACCCCCCAGATTTCACCTAAAATAGTTTATTCAAGAATACTTGATTTTAGAAAAAGTTCTGGAAGAAAAATGACCAGTATGCACAAGGTATTTTAATTAAATGTAGGCTGTTGTGATTTTTCTTCAAGTAGTGTGGCAAAATGTTCCTCAAATACCACTTAATTAAAAATGGCTAATCTCCAAAGGGATTCTTGAGAACCTACTTTGTTAATTTAATTAAATACAATTAAGAGTAATTTGGTTTTCTGATGTTCCTTCAAAATGTGAAAAGCAAAAATAACATACTAACAACATAAATACAGCCCTCCTACAGAGGGTAGCAAATATGGGTTTTGGAATCTGGCTTTTGAGTCCTGGCACATACTAACTTGTCTTTGCCTCAGTTTCCTCATCTGAAAAAGGGGCAGGGGCAACCTCAGCTCCCACAGGGTGGGCACAGGCTTCCGGAGGCCCTCAGTGGAAAGCCCCACCCGCCATGCATGAGGCAGGGAGGGCTCCGGGGAGCCAGCCGCTGTTCCCATGTGCGTTTTCCTGCACTGCCTGAATCTCACGGCTGTCAGAGCTGAGGGCAGCGCAGAAGCAGGAACGCACTCTGATCCTCGGGCTCAAAACATGCCCACGTTGGGCAGTCTATTCAGGGGCCTGGACGCTGGGCTATTGGAAAAAGCCTTTCTCCATCCATTTGTTCATATATTAATGTTTTCTGCCAGCATTCCCATTAATCCGAGTAAACCACAACAGGTCACTTTCTTCTCAGTGTATTGGGTTTAGAAGTGGTCAATTGCTTAGTGACCGGTTGCTCAATAACTGGACAATTTTTAAAGCCATTATAATCCTATTGTGCAACCAAACTGGGAGTAAGTAAGGGATAAGAGCAACTACGATTTACACAGCTCAGACTACAATTTGCGTAGCTCCAACTACATAGATAGTGTTATATACACATGTAAATAAGTATATCTGTATCTATATAATTTCTCCTTTACATACCCTATATTTTGTCTTACGCCCATTTCACAAATCAGAAAATAGAGGCTCAGAGGAGTTATATTTTTTTGCTCAATGTCACAGTAAGTGGCAAAGCTAGAAAGTGAATCCAGTTCTTTCTGGTTCTGAAGCTCTGGCTGGTTTATTTTTCTATACGGCAGCACCATGAAGGCCACCATTCTGTTCCCTTGCTGTGGTCCCAGGTGCTGCTGGAAAAGTGGTCCACAGGGTAAGAACTAGTCCTCACTCAAACTGCACATCAAAATCTAACTTCCTTTCAACAATTCACACTGTATGACATGTCTGGAGTCTGCCTGTGAATTAATAATGATTTTCTGATATCATAAGCCATTAATATTAACACTCCACTGCATTAATAACAAACATAACACTAAGACAGCAAAGCACAAACAATGCCCTTGTCGACAGTTGCTGTTCTGTCTGCTGGGTTGGACAGGTGTGGATACGGGTGTCTGCGTGCGCAGTGAGGCCGTGCATCATCAGCACACGTACTGAGTTAGTGATCACTATCACAACATGCTCTATATTAACGCCACCACCAAACAGAAATGATCTCTTAGGAACAGACCAATTTGAAACCAGGAATTCTAGCAAATGCTCGAATGTGCCATTTGCTCCTCTTCCACATCTTACAGCAGTGAATTTTATCTTTACTTTTGGACTTTTTAATTTTGTCTTCCCATAATTATGGATGGGAAAATAAAATACATCCTGTAAGCGCTTCCATTTCACCACAGAGTTTCAAGAGGACTGAAATACCGTATAATTAGACCACACGTATTCACGCTGAATCTGAAATCCTCTGTATTACCTGACCACCTAACCACTACCCTTGTGTCTGCATTCAGTAATAGTTCCTACAGTGAATTTTTTTTAGGGTAAAAAGTACATGCTTGTGACAGTCTAAATACTTCTTTATCCCTGACCTAACCTCAAATTCCAGTGTCAAGAAGGCTTAAAGATATGTATAACAGGTTGAACTTTGGGCAGCAGGTTAACTCTCCATATAATTGCACAGGGTAGTCAGAATGGGAGTGAGTCTTATACTGGGATATATGGATATATGAGTGCTTTATATATAAATTGTACATGGCCACCTGGTGCTTGGAACAGCCTTGGGGATAGACATGGGCACTAGGATCAGTGAAGAACTAAAGAAAACAATTTTAACAAGAGAATAAAGGTCATGCTCTTCCATGAAGTTACTAAGTTTAAATCTTAAAAATGAAGCTAGTGATGAGTGATATATTAGGTAGTCATTGGCCATGTTGAAAAGTTGTAAGTCAAGAGAGGACCACATCACATGTATTAGGATGGCTGCTATGAATAAAACAGGAAACAGAGGACCACATCACATGTATTAGGATGGCTGCTATTAATAAAACAGGAAACGTGTTGGTAAGGATGTAGAGAAACTGGAACACTTGTGCAGAGCTGATGGCAATGTTGGTGCAGCTGCCAAGGAAAACAATATGGTGGTCCCTCAAAAAATTAAACCTAGAATTGCCATTTATGCAGCAATTCCACTTATGGGTACATACCCAAAAGAAATAAAAGAAGGTTCACAGAAAGATATTTACAAACTCATGTTCACAGCAGCGTTATTCGAAACAGCCAAAAGGTGAAAGCAAACCAAGTGCCTATCAACAGATGATAGGATAAAAAAAATGTGGTAGGTACACACAATGGAATATTATTATCTTAAAAAGGCACATCTGACACATGCTACAATATGATAACCTTTAGGACATATGCTAAGTGAAATAACCCAGTCACAAAAAGACAAATACTAATGATTCCATTCATATGAGCTGCCTTGAGTCAAAGTCATAGAGACAGAAAGTAGAATGGTAGTTGGGAGGGGTTGGGGGGAGGGGAATGGGAGTTGTAATTATAGATGTGGCGCTGGAAGCAGGCAATGTGAATGTACTTAATATCACAACTAACTCTACACTTAAAAGTGGTACATTTTATACTATTTGTACTTTATCACAGTTTTTAATTTTTTTAAATGACAAACTATTGATACATGCAACAACTTAGATGAATCTCAAGGGCATTATGCTGAGTGAAAGAAGGTAATTCAAAAAAGTTATATACTGTATAATCCTATTTATATAACACTCTCACATGGCGAAATTATAGAAAAGGAGAACAGATCAGTGGTTGCCAGGGCTTGGGACAGACAGGGGAGATAGCAGATATGGCTATAAAAGGGCAACAGGAGGGAACCTTCTAACAGTGATGAAAATGTTCTGTATCTTGACTATTTCAAGGTCAATATCCTGGATGTGGTATTGTTCTATAGTTTTGCAAGATGTTGAATTTGGGGAAAACTAAACAAAGGACATACAAAATATCTTAGTATATTTTTTACAATTGCTTGTGAATCTACAATTATCTTAAAAATGTTTTAAAAGTTTAATTTTTAAAAAATCCAAAGAAACACACTATTAAATACCACCTAGAAGCAAGATAACCCCTTGTTTAATAATGTCAAGAAATGTAAAAAGTCAAACAATTTATATCTTAACCATCAGCTCAGCCTTTTTATAAGAAAAAAAAAACTTTTATTTTAAAGAGCTATTTTATTGGGCTGAGAGTTTTAGAATTTTTCTCTGGCCAGACCAAAATAACCAGTTAAAATACTGAGATAATTATGTAAAATAGGAACCATAGGCTTGCTGATAGGTGCTAAAGAAAATTATGTAAGGTCCTAAAAGAACCCATTCTAGACAGTGACCAGATTTTAAACTTTTAAATTACGTACTTTGTGCTATACATTTTTCACATCTCATTTTAAATTTCCCAAGTAAAAATTTAAATAAAATCAGTAGCTCACAATTTTAAAACTGTTAAGAGTTGTTAATTTATACTGCAGAATGCTCTTTTAGATTTGGGTAGAATTTTAGAAACTTGGTATTTAAGTATTAGGAACTCTAAAAGGTAGCTTTATTTCTTTAAAGCTTTTGGTCTCCCGAAGGCATTTTGTTTCCCAGGCGCTCATTCTCATTAATGACAGGACAGGGTCACTGGAGGTGTGAAAAGAACTGGATATAGACAGACTCCCCTAACAATGGAGGGTGAGCCAGAGGGTTATGTCTACCACAAGTGCTCTTGGAGATCTTTGCTACCTTTCCTTAACCCACCTAACCCGTTTCCACAGCCCTTCCCTGAGAAGGTAAGCCTCTGGCAACTATGGCTGTGTGGACCCCAACTGCAGAATAAACGGCTCGTGCCATGAAATGGGGCTGCCAGTCAGAGGGCACACGGGGTGAGCTGGTGGGAATCTTTTCAGCCTACTGTGCACTTGGGACCTACCTAAAGGGCTTAGCAAAAAAGCACTGAAGACTTTCTCCTTATCTGGGGCCCTGCTTTGGGGGAGTTATGAGATTATAATTAGAGATGACGTCATAATTTGGCAGCTCTAGCAAATCTGACATTCCTATCCACTTCCGTAATTGCTGATCTTAATCTCTTCCTATTCTACTTACCAAGGATTTATGGAATGCTAATAACCTTTCCCCCAGCCCCACTCCTTATCCGAATTGTTGCAATGTAAGGATATAAAGCTACCCACAGAGCTTGGGTTGAATGCCTGTGGCTGCTTCTGGATAAGAATCCTGAGGAAATGAAGAACCACTTCCTTAGAAAGTTCTACTGGTGGGTGTCACCAGCCCAGAGGCAGCGAGAGCGTAGAGTCCTTTCCAGGCATAGGATCAGGTTTTCCCCTAAAAGTCTGTCTTCTGCTTATTATGTTTCATGCTGTTTAAATGCTCAAAAAGAGTCAAAAAGACAGATTTTTGGAATCTCGAAGTTAAATTATATTGGTCTATTCCTCGTCGATGAGCTTGGGAGTAAAGCCCAATTTCACTTCATACCCTAATGCTCTTATCTTTCCAGAGAAGTGTCTCCTGGAGCTCAAACAGCTCTTTTGTCATGGTGTCTACTTTCTGCTGCATACGCTGATTCTCCTGCAGAGGAAGAGAAGTAATGAAAGAGCAGAAAGAAACAAGGAAGGGGTGAGAGAGAGGAAAACAGAAATAAAAGAAAGGTGATTTTTAAAAAACGGTAAAAGGGGAACGGCTGTGAAGAACAGGAAAAGCAGGAGTTGCTTGCTGGGAGGAAGGAAGCATCCAGCGTCTGGGAGCCAGGACTGCGGCGGCTCGCCGCTATACATAAGGAAGGGCCTGGGAGTCAGTTCCAGCCACAGCTATGTGGCAGCGCGCCAGCGAGGGTTTCTGTGTGCATCAGCCCCACATGTGGACTCTTCCTGAGAACTGCCTTTTCCAAACATGGAGAAACTGACATTTCTAAAGAGGAAAATTCAGATTTGCTTATGATCCTTATCATAAAGGACAACCAGTAGTTTTAAACTTTATTTTCTAAGCAAAACTAAAAAAAATAAAAATACGAGAGACATATCTTAGCTTTGTCATTTTGAACTTTTGTTGGAATCTATGCTAGAAAGAAAATCATGCATTATAAATGAATACTCACATCAATGTTTAGAAAAACTAGAAATTAGTATTTAGTCATTCTTAAACAACTTTTCTGTTTGGACAATGATACTGAATCATCCTTTTATATTTAACAGGTTTTCTTTTATGCATTATTGGTAAATTATGATCTACTTTCCTTAGTCAAACATTTTTTATATATTTTACCATGTGATTCTGCAGACCAAAAAGCATAGTTTTGTCATACTCAAGAATTTTCAGTTATACATAAACAGAAATGGCATGTGAGGTAGTAGACACAGGATGATAAATGCTTTCAAAGATCTCTTGGTGGACCACACTGCTTCCCATGCCTAAAAGGTTGCCAACGCTGATGCTCAGAGTCCATCCACCAGGAGGAAGTTGAAGTCAGCACTGGCCAGCCTTTGCCTTTTCTGTGTACAAGGTGCCTCCACAATTTCCTGTTTGCATCTACCTCAGTGAAGATCAAGCTTCTTATTCCCCCAGAGCCATGTTCCCAAAGACGGCATTCACTACATTCCAAAGAACGATGTTCTCTGTAATCTTTCCTTTACCCATTTCCTAAAATGTCTGTAGAAAAGAATGTGCGTAGGGCCGAAACCGGTTTGACTCAGTGGTAGAGCGTCGGTCTGCGGACTGAAAGGTCCCGGGTTCGATTCCGGTCAAGGGCATGTACATTGGTTGTGGGCACATCCCCGGTAGGGGGTGTGCAAGAGGCAGCTGATCGATGTTTCTCTCTCATCGATGTTTCTAGCTCTCTATCTCTCTCCCTTCCTCTCTGTAAAATATCAATAAAATATATTAAAAAAAAAAAAAAAAAGAATGTGCTTAGGAATAAAAGCAATCACAAAAGCTTCTATTATTAAAAAGGGGACTGTTTGTAGAGTTCATAGTATTACTTGTTTAAGCCTTTATGTTTGTAAAATTGTAAGGTACAGCTAAATGTGAAAAGACAAGTAGTAAACTCTGCAGCATTTTAACGCCTTTCCCTCCCAATGCATAACCCCCTCCCATTCAATGTATTTTTTCAAAGTTAAGTATTTCTTCAGTCCATGTACATACCTCAATAAGCTCATCTCTTTGTCGAAGGCCTTCTTTAAGTTCATCCATCTTATGCTGCAGCACACTACACATATGTTTCTGCCTTTCTAACTCCTGTGATTAAGCAAAAGATACAGTTTACCCAGATAATGGCACACAACAAAATGAAACATCTACAACGTAATAACATAGAGGCTAAGTATGTCCTCCAGAAACACCCCTGAACTGCCGATTCAGAGTAACTTAGGAAAATTCTGTGGTCTATGGAAAGGTACAGCAATTTTTCATTTTATAGGATTATATACCTAGAAAACCCAAACTAATCAATGGCAAAATTACCTGGAACAATGAGATGACTTAGTAAAGTAACAGGTTTAAAAATTACCACATGAAATTAAAAAATAAATTTAAGAAATACATATATGTAAACTGCAAGAATAATAAAATCTATCTGAGGAAAAGTATATAAAACATTTGTGAAAGACGGAGAAGTAGGATTAAGCCAATGGAAAGGCATTTCATCTTTTTTGGGGAAAAAGACTCAAATATCATAAAAATGTCAGTTCTCTCTCACATTAATCCATACATTTAATCAGAGCAAGAAAAGTTGATTATAAAGTACACCTGGAAGAAAAAATGGGACAGAAAGCATACTGAAAAAGAAGAAAGCCAGCCTTATTAGATATTAGAACATATTATAAGGCCCACATAATGAAAACGTTGTTGTGATGCCTCATGGAGACAAATCAATGAAGCAGAATAGGACAATAAAAAATAGACCCAATTACAATATATCAAGTAGAATCAATAGACAAATACATTGAACAACAACAAAACTAAAAGAGCATCTCAAATCAGTAAGAAAAAAATACTTCTAAATTAGTGTTAGGATTACTAGATATCTGTATCGAAAAAGATAAGTGAGACCAAATCTTAAATCATACATCTGGACAAATTCCAAATGGATCAGAAATGTTCAGAAAGAAGGAAGGGAAATGGACAGAGCAAGGGGGGGGAACAGCTATAGTACTAAAGAAAAGATGAGCGAATTCTTATAACTAATGAATGAGGAAAACATTACTAAAAGTGACTAAAAAATTTGCAAGCAAGAAGGAGAAAGAGATAATAAATTAAATAAAAATAAAAATTTCTGAATAGCAAAGACTATAAACAAAGTAAAATGACTGCAAAAAATAGTTACAACTTATATAAGACAAAAAGTTACTCTCTATTATAGTCTCTAAAACTAGAAAGAAAAGTACACACTACTATATAGAAAAATGGACTAAAAGGTGGAAAATTCACAGAAAAAAATTGTTTTGAACATGAAAAGATTATCATACTAAGAGAAATAGAGATGAAAATCGTATTTCTCATTATAACACTAGTAAGAGTCCAAACACTTGACAACATAATTCAGAAAGTACTATGAAATAGAAAACAGGCCCTCTCCCCCATGTTGGTGGGAATACAAAATGGTGTAACTCTTACGGAGGGAATAATTCGGCAGAATCTAGCAGCCTTACCGTACCTTTTGAGCCAGGTAACCCCACTTTGATAACTCCCCCAAATTAAAAAGACCCACGGGTACATCATTTTTGCAGGACTATTTTCAACAGCAGGAGACTACGAACAACTCGAATGCCCATTAATAGGGAACTGGTAGAATAAACTATAGTACATCCACACAAGGAAAATCTATACAGTGATTTTTAAAAATGAGGACAATCTCTATATAATACAATCATAAAGTGGTTAAATCAAGGTGCAGAATGGTATTTACAGTATGCTGCCATTTTCTAAGAAAGGAGGAACATATATATTTGCAAATATTTTTTGAATGGCAAAAATATATATCTTCTTAGATTTAAAAATGGAAGAATAAACTAGAAATTTAAAATTTTAAGGAAGGAAAATTTTAAGGAAGGGTGAAGAGAAAAAGCTAGACGGTTGACTTCTTTGAATATGTTTTTTGTTGATTTGACTTCAAATATATGAAAACATTTTACATAATTATAAAACAAAAATAAAAAGCAATTCCTTGAAGGAAGAAACCCAAATATCCTCTGACATATACATGGATTAATGTGGTATAGATAGATAGATAGATAGATAAGAAGTCACGAATCTTGCTTGAGAGCATTATGCTAGAGAAATAAGTCAGTTATGAAAAGACAAATATATGAGTCCACTTATATGAAGTATCTAGAGTAATAAAACTCATAGAGACAGAAAGGAGAATGGTAGTTGCCAGGAACTGGGGGGAGGAGAAAATGGGAAGATATTTAGTAAGTACAAGGTTTTAGTGTTACAAGATGAAAAAGTTTTGGACATATGTTTCACAACAATGTGAATATACTTAACAGTCCAGAACTAGTATACACTCGAAAATGGTTAAGATGGTAAGTTTTGTTATATGTTGTGTGTTTTTTTGTTTGTTTGTTTTTACCACAACTAAAAGTAAAAATAATTTAAAAAGAAAAAGAAAAAAGCCATTTCTAAATATTTAAATAAGTGCAGGGAACTATATAACCAGTTAGCAACATAAGCACAGGGACAGAAACTATTTCAAGTAACAATGGTTGGATGATACATAGCCTAGCAGTCAAATAACAACCAAACAGAACAAAACAAAAGACATAACTATTTTAAGTAATTATATTGTTGGTGGTAACGTTGGTATTGCTATTCTGGGTACTGTGGGATAAAGCAATGAGCATAGAATATAACATAATGACTATCATCCTCAGTGACTGTAAGAACTGAAAGTGGTAGTGTGGGGAAGAGGGATGTACGTATACCAGTATAAGGAAGACTCTAAGTAAAAACATGAACTGGAACCATAAGCACACACTCATATTTTGACTTTAAAAACTTTTGTTTTTTAATTATTTTTTAAAATACCCCACATACATGTTCACCTGATGCTAAAAAACGTATAATCAGCAATGAACTTGGTGGCAAGAGCAACCCTGGCAACCATAGTAAGCTATATATTGTTAAAATGTGCAGAGGGAAATTTAGTTTCACTAAAGAGAAGTAGGGTTCCTTGGACAAACAGCTGACTTGGATCTGGGCAGGAAATGTACCGGATGAGCCTGGCACACCTTCTTGTGCTAGATGCAAAGGAGCTATGGAAAATAGACTTTTGAGCCCTAGCTGGTTTGGCTCATTGGATAAAGCATCAGCCTGTGGACTGAAGGGTCCAGGCTCAATTCTGGTCAAGGGAACATGCCCAGCGGTGAGAGCCTGAGGTGGAAGGGGGAAGGGGAGGGGAAAAGAAAAAGGGAGGAGGAGGTCGGCTGAAGGGGGTTGATGGGTGGAAAAAGGGGACATATGTAATATTTTCAACAATAAAGAATTAAAAAAAAATAGACTCCTGTCAAAACTTGGGAATCAACCTGAAGTTCACATTAGTTAAAGGTTGGACAATTTGAAAATTAGTTAGAATCTATCTATCTATCTATCTATCTATCTATCTATCTATCTACCATCCACAAAAGCCTAATATGCAAAGTGTCCCCTCGGGAGTTCAGCCAATTGGGAGTTCAATCACTCACTATGACGTGCAATGACCACCAAGGGGCGGCACGGAACGAAAGAGGGCCGCAGCTGGGGAAGGAGGGCCCTGGCCAGGAGCCACTAGGGGCCCTACCCATGCACACATTCGTGCACTGAGCCTCTAGTAAAATCTGTGATTGATTACAATCATCAAATGTTTGAATACTTGACTTCATTATATTTAAAAAAAGAGAAACCAATAATGGATGTCTATGAAAGAATGCTAAACAATCAATTCTTTATTTTGAAAACTCTTTATCATGCCCTTCCTATCTGAACTATCTCACCTGAGTAGTAAGAGATGAGGGGACATTTGCTTTAAAGATGGTCAGAGATGAGGGGACATTTGCTTTTAATTTTCCCTCTGCAATTTTAACAACATAGTTTATAGAGCTCTAAAGAAAACATACATATATTTCTGACCCATGTCTCTATAATGCTGTTTCTAAATTAGTGATTAAAAATTTTCTCCAATCATTTAGAAAACAGCTTTTTTTGAAAAATGGGGGAGGGGGAGAAGAAAAAGAAAAAAACTAAACCATCGCACTGCAAGTCTTTGAAGCTTTGTGAAGTTCTAGCCAGGCAAAACAGGAAGAAATAAGTAATTAACTGTAACTGTCCCAATTAAGAGATAGAAAATAAAGATAAAATTTGAGTTCTATTCTATTTTCAGAAACTAAAGAAGGTCATAGCCTCTCTTTAGTAAAATAAATCTTATAAAATTTAGAAAAGAAAATATTTAGGACCTGTTATGTCCTGTCAATTTCCTTGGACCAATTGGTTTGACTGAAACATCATTCCCAGGTATGCTGCATGTTTTCCATTAAGCCCAGCACTTTTTAAATGGCAGATTTTAATTTTCTGATCCAAAAGAAAAGTGTGATACAAGATGAGCAGTTACCTTTGATTTTTCTTCATTTTCTCTATAAAATTCTGCCATCTGTTCCTCTTGTTCTTCGATAACATCCTTGAGGGTATCTACCTGGTAGATCAAATTGTTCTTCTCATTGTCTAACTGTGCGTTAGAAACCATGGCTTTCTTGTATTTTTCTTCCACTTCAGACAAAGACTCCTAAAAGAAAGTCCAAGTCATGAGCCTGATACCTAAAATGTCATGTTCACGTACATATACTGTATACAATATAAAACAGGAAAAGATAGCACTGGCACAAACACATGAAGATGCACTTTTGCAAAATACAAGCAGTTTGGGGAACTCCTTGTTTAGTAACATGCACATACAACAGGGGGGATAAGCCGAAACGGCCAATGAAGGACGTTACGTGCCCTCTGCTATCCAAGGCGAGAAAATCAAGCAGCAATGCCTCTGAGAGATGAAATGATGTGTAGACAACTTGTATTTGTCAGAGAAAGAAAATGAAGACTCACTGAGGTTTTCAGAAATGTTACTCTTATAGTTTTAACAACAAGCTGTTTGGTATTCAGAATGCAATGATACAAAAGAATACAGCCGCACTTTATACAAGTAAATGTCATACTCATTTGAATTTTGCTACTTCCTGGCCATTTATTTTCAGTACTTTCCTGGACTGCATAATGTTGCTATTGTAAATGTATAAACAATTATTTCTAGCAATTATTCAACTTTTAGTCATATCTAAAGCAGTAAACAATTTAAAAAATGATTACTAATAAAAGAGTTACCACGCCCTGGCCAGTGGCTCAGTTGGTTGGAGCATCATCCAAGATGGTTATGTTCAATTCCTGGTCAGGGCACATACCTAGGTTTTGAGTTTGATCCCTGATTGGGGCATGTGCGGGGGGCATCCGATGAATGTACCAATGTTTTTCTCTCTCTCTTTCCCTCCCTCCCTCCCTTCCCCTTTCTTCTTTCTAAAATCAATACAAAATTAAAAAAAAAGAACTACCACAAAATGCTTGAAATTTTATATTCTAAGTTTTCTGCCTAAAATAGCTTATAAGTCTGTTCTTTAATGACTATGTCTAATTTGGTAGATTACTACTGCCTAGTAGTTTTTTAAAACCGGAAAAGAAAAACATTTCACATAGAAAAAGTCATCACTATTGGAAATAAATAACTAGTGCAAATGTTGATCAATGCTATGGAAATGAGAGTCCAGAACACTTATATTTATGATCAACTGATTTTTGACAAGAGTATTCAGACAAGTCAATGGAAAAAAATAATTTTTTCAACAAACAGTACTGGGACAATTGAATATCCATATGCAAAAGAATGAAGCTGGACTGCTATCTCATATCATATATAAAAATGAACTCAAAATGAATGAAAAACCTAAATTAAGAGCTAAAACTATAAAACTCTAAAAGAAAACATAGCTGTAAATATTCATAAACCTGGAGTAGGCAATGGTTTCTTAGACATGACAACAAAAGCATTATCAATAAAAGAAAAAATAGAACATAAAAATTTTTAATGGCAAACAATACCATTAAAAAAGTAAAAAGACAACCCAAAAAATGGGAGGAAGTATTTATAAATATTTTGTCTGATAAAGGACTTGTATCCAGACTATATAAAGAATTCTTACAGGTCAATAAGAAAAGACACATAATTCAATTTAAAAATGGGCAAGGATTTGAATAAATATTTCTCTCAATGTACAGTGAGAACCTAAAAACATGCTCAACATCATTAGTAATTAGAGAGATGCACATCAAAACCACTCCAGACCTACTGGATGGCTATAACCTACAATGAAAACGAAAACAAAAACAAAAACAAAAACAAAACAAAACCAAAAACAAGTATCGATGAGGATATGGAAAAATTAGAATCCTCATACATTGCTGCTGAGAATGTGCCACTACATTGGAAAATAGTTTGGCAGAGTCTCCAAATGGTAAATATAGAATTTTCATATGACCCAGCAATTCTATTCCTAGGATTCTACCCAGGAGAAATGAGAAGCTATGTGTATATAAAAACTTGTACACAAAAATATTCATAGCAGCATTATTCAAAATAGCCACATATTGGAAACAACCCAAATGTACATCAACTGACAAACAGATAAACAAAATGTGGTAAATCCAACAATGGAATATTACCCACACACATAAAAAAATAAAAAAAATACACACAGATACCACAGATACATGTTACAACATGGATGAATCTTGAAAATATTAAGTTAAATGAAAAGTTAATCACAAAAGACAACATATGGTATGATTCCATTTATATGAAATGTCAGAATAGGCAAGTCCACAGAGACAGAAAGTAGATTAGTGGCTCCCAGGGCTGAGTGTGTGCGCGGGAGATAAGAAGTGGGAAATGACTGATAGAGGTTTCTTTTTGGGAAAATAAAAATGTTCTAAAATTGGACTGTAGTGATAGTTATACTACTCTGTGGCTCTGCCCAAAACCATTGAATTGGGTACACTGTGAGTAAATTTTATGGCATGTGAATTATATTTCAGTAAAGATACACACACACACACACACACACACACACACACACATACTTAATGATGTTTAATAAACTAGGATTCTATTAACAGGCAACATTTATTCTAGAATTGGGAACAAATATAATCCCAATTAAAAATATAAGCAAAGTCAATTGTATAGTAATTTAAATATGGTAATATCTTAATATAATGCAGAATTTAGGATGATTCTGATCCATCTTAAAGGCTAATAGCACCCAAAGTTCTCCTCACCACTCAATCCATATAAAATGAAGCATAACTGCATGAACACTGGGATCTAAGCAAGTTCAAGCAGAAATGCAAGATGCAATGTATAGCACAAGAAATCTGACATAAAACTCACGTAACATACTCTTCCTTTAAACAAGATCACAAACAACCGTTTTAAATTTAAGTATTAAGGTAGTTTTAGTGATCTAGCTTACACAGTGAGACACATTAAGAATTAGTTTTACTTAAATGCACCGAAGTCAGTGATTTTCAAAGTGTAAGTTCTGAAGGAGCAGCAATAGCATTATCTGGGAATTGAAAAAATATGCAAATTTGAATCCCCATCGCAGACACATTAACTAAGAAAAGCTGGGAGCAGAGTCCAGCACCTGTTTTAACCAGACTCAGACCTTTCCGGATGGGGAAGTGGGGAAGCACCCAGAGGCAGACACACGTAAAAACACAGTCATGAACCATCACCCAGCACCCTTTTTAACAGGATACAGGTAAGTCACATCTCCGTGCTTCAATCAGATATTTTTAATGATTTTACTTCCACTTAAAAGTCATTTCAAGGACAAATATAACCTGAAGTTAAGTTCAATTACACGTTGACCATAAATTAAGAAAAGTGATCTTATCTGTCCAAAATCTCAGATAAATTTAATCTGTTCTTTTGTTGCCTTCAAAAAATGCAATAAATGGTAGATCTAAAGGTAAGAAGAAATGTTTTACATAAAACAAACAAAAAACAAGTGAAAATGTCTGAGTGGCTTGCTTACTTTCCTGATTCATTATATCACACATGAGATTTAACATGAATGTATTTATTTAATGTACTGACTTCCCCCTTTGATCCAAGATATTTCCAAAAGTCATGTCTAAAATCTTGAAGGCAGGGCCAGAATAATCCTGGAAATTAGAGCAGTCAGACTAACTGAGCACAGCAGCGCTCTCACCCTAATTCTCCTCATGCTACTATGTAACATATGGACATCTATGTAACATATGGATAGCCTCACTTTGCCACACCAGCAGCTCCCAGGTAGTCTCCATAGGACTGCCCACGCCTTCCGGTGAGGAGTGCCACGGGAAAGCTCCTTGTGGAAAGAACCACCTGTGGGAAGATTTTGGCTGGTAGCCGGGCTTCTTCCCATCACACAGGGAGGCAGTGAAACCCAGAGGCAGCCTTCTGAGTGCCTTGCTTAGGCTTTTTTACAAGACCGGGGCTCTAACCCCTGAGCTATGGAGCCTTACCCTGGCTTATGCTCTTTTAGAGGCCTGTGGTGCTTTCTGTTTTAAACCGGGATGTGTATATGTCCAGAGAAACTTAAGCTCCTCATATTGGGCTTGAACTTCATAATAAAACAGGGAAGATAACCAAGTGCCATTTGCAACCAAAGTATCTGCTCACATGAACACTTATATTGAAAACTGGCAGCCACCCCTGCTTGGACAAGATAAGGCCCGTTGACATTGATCTTCAAATTCTTTAAGGCACTGAAACTGTGTAATCCTTCTTGACCTATAGGTTCAAAACAAGAAAGCAAGCAAGCACAAGCCTCATGCTTCAGAGTCCTTCCTCCAGAGGGAATATTTATAACGGTGTTCTTATAGATCCTTCCTCCCTGCCTGTAACAGAATTCGGTGACAGACACAGGCAATACTCTCTCATTATTTACTTTGCAAGAATTTTAAGGTCAATTCTCAGTAAAAAGTAAAAAATAAAAAAATAAAAAATTCTTAGAATACTTTTTAGGTGTTTGCCCAATTCAATTTTGCATGGCTAAGACACTATTTTACAAGGTTTAAAAACTGCAAGGTATAATCTTACTGAATAGTCCAAAAATCATACAGTGCACATTTAAACATAAGCAGAGATTGGGAGCTCGCCTTTCCTATGCATTGCACGCTAAGCACATGCTTGAACGACGACACTGTTAGTGAAGCTGTGTGCAGGGGGTTAACAGGACTCGTGAAGCCGCCATTACCAACACTGTGCGCACAGACAGCATGCTCCGGCTGCAGAGGGGCCCTGATACCTTTAGTTCTTTAAGCCCCTGCATGTATCTCCCTTCTACATCCTGTATCTGGTCCTTAAGGTCATAGATATCCTGCAGGACATAGGAATGAACCGTTGCATCAAACCATCCACAAACATATCTTAAGTCTCAAAGAATTCAGAGGAAAATGTGAATTGCAGTTGAATATTCCAGAATAAAAGCCAAAAAAAAATTAGGGTACACAAACGTAACTGCCACTCCCAACCACTGCGAAGGGCAAGCGGGTCAGGCGGCAGTGGGGCTGGGGAATGTGGCTGAGGAGTTAAACATTTTCTCGGCATTAGCCCCTGTTGAAACAGCATTAGCAAATGGGGGTGGGCTGTATATAGAAAAAAAGAAACTACATAAATTATAGCATTTTAACATAAACGTTAGAATTTTATAAATCACCTACATATTTAGCATAATCTTTAGCTAGAACAAGTAAAATGTGTAGTAAATTAATTCTAAGCAGCAAATTTTACTGACTGGTGCGGAAGCCTTTTAAAATGTAATAAATGGATATGAACAAAGTTTTCTTTCAATAACTTGGTTACTGAATTCAATTAATTTGGGAGAAAGAAAGTAAAGGGAGGGAAGTTAAACATTAAATTTTCAACACAATGTCATATGAGAGTATCCTAAGGAAGCCAAGCATTCGCTCCAAATGTTACCATCATCGTTGTAAGGAAAGTGAAGCAGGTTGCGTTTTAAATGGGAAACACTGCTCCTCTTAGTCCTGGCCCTGTGGGGGTGCTTGCTTTAGGTGGGAAGTAACTGCCACAGGGCCCCCATACAATTCTGCAATGACAGGCAGGAGCAATTATCCAGGCCGATGTGCACAGTTTCTGTGCTGTTCTTCCTCCGCCCATTCAGGCTCTCCCCAGTGGGTTTGTCTGTCTTTTATTCACTGATTCATTCAACAGACATTTATTGAGGTTTTGATGGGAGCCAGTTACAAAAATCTCATCTCTTTCAAGGAAGTCATTCTCTCGAAGAAATACAAGTACAGAGCAAGCACAAGCAAAGTCTGAGGCCAGAGAGAGAACAGAAAAATTAACCATTCTCCTTCATTTCAGACAAAAGTCACCTTCTTAAACTGTATTAATAATTTTCTCTTTAAAAATTCATTCTTTCTACTGCATCACATTAAATGTTAAATAGTTTCAGCATGCTAGTATACTGCAAAGAAGCCAAAAAAAATGTTTCTAAAAAGCCACCAAAAATTGTGGTTTACCCGCAATTCACTTAATGAGGTGTCGGGATCTATTAAGCTGCTGGTGTCCCCGCTTCCTCGTCTGGATGAGTTTCCACTCAGAGGGGTTGTTGCTGAGGCAGAGTTTCGAGATGAAGGCTAGAGAAAAGAAATATGACACTCTAAGTCCTGTTCCGTTAGAAATGTTTGCTGTAGAAACTAAAAAAGGCAGAGTGGTGAAGGAGATCTGACAGGGTGGACGAGAAGTTACCGAGGTGCACCCCGCAGGCAGTCAGCTCGGCTTTGGGGACCGGCACCCAGGGAAGGGAAGGGCTCAGGCACTACAAGCGTAACTCCCGTCACTCAAACATTTTAATGGGACCCAGAACTCACAGTAACTAAGGTTTGCTTTCTAAGTTTATCTTTGCTACACTGTGAACATACTGGGGTGAACACAACAGGTTAATTTTTAGATTTAGAATTCTGTCATTGGTATGCGAATTAGCAGTGCTCTTATTTATTTCCTGAAGCTGCTTCTTTAGGCTCTTTTCTTTTTCTAATATTCTGTTAGAGTTGGAGATGCTCTCTGCAGCCGAGAGCAATAATATCCTGCATCACCGAAACCGGTTTGGCTCAGTGGATAGAGCATCTGCCTGTGAACTGAAGGGTCCGGGGTTCGATTCTGATCAAGGGCATGTACCTTGGATGTGGGCACATCCCCAGTAGGGGGTGTGCAAGAGGCAGCTGATCGATGATTCTCTCTCATGGATGTTTCTAACTCTCTATCCCTCTCTCTTCCTCTCTGTAAAAAATCAATAAAATATATATTTAAAAAAATAATAATAATATCCTGCATCACTAAGATTTTGACTGCTATTCCCACAATTAGTTTAAATGGGCGATTATGCTGTTGGATTAAAAAATGGCCTAGATCTATGCTGTCCAAAACTGTAGCCACAAGCCCCATGAAGCAACTGAGCACCTAAAATGAGATTAGTCCAAGATGAGATTTTTTTTTAAAGTGCAAAATACATACCAGATTTCAAAGGCTTAATGCAGGAAAAAACCCCCAATATGAAATATCTCAATAAGTTTTCATGTTGATTACGTTGAAAATATTTTGGATATTTGGGCTAAATAAAACATATTATTTAAATTAATTTTACCTGTTTCTTTTACTGTTTTAATGTAGCTACTAGAAAATTTAAACTTACATACATGTGGCTTACACTGGTGGCTTGCACTATATTTCAACTGGACAGAACTGGTTTATCTTTTTTGGATACAGCATAAAAGTAATCCTAATAATTTCCTTAAGAGGACTATCAAAAAATACTTCTGGAAGAAAGTTAGAGACTTTGACACAAAGCAACTCCCAGAAAAAAAGTTATTTTACTTCAAAGAAATAATTTATCTTAAAGGGGGGGAATCTCAGCGGTGTCACTATCATTCCTTACGACACTTCATTTGCAGTGTCTCCTTCTCGGGACCACATTCTAGAGGAATGAAAATCCAAACAACAGCCTAAAGCTTAGGAGGTGACATTCAGGGAAATAAAATGCAGTGTCTTTACTCTTCCCAGTGCTTCACATGATTCAAACTCAGAGGAATTTGGGGGTCAAGGACAGGAAATACATGAAGAGAGGAAGAGGAAAACCATCAGCTCAACTGTAGTAAAATCAAGAATGAAAGTAAGTGTAATTGACCTTGAGAGTTGCATTCCCTTAGGACTGTATATACTCACTCTTGTGTAATTTTCAGCATACTGTTTGTCAGATTTCTCATCCAACTAGAAAAGAACAGAGATAAAAATCAGAAAAGATGCTCAGGCATGTTGATTTTTTTAGGGGGAAAAAAAGAAGGGACCTCATTTGAGTTCTCCATGTTCAATTGATGTTTGGAACCTAAAAGTAAACATGCTAAAACTGAAATAAAAGTTGAAATATATAAGACAAAAGGTCAAGAACTTAAATTCTTACCCTAAGGAAGACATGAAGCAAGCAAGCAAGCAAGCTCTTCTTTAGCAAAAGTTTACAACTTTTAAATAGATTTTCTTTTCATGGAATTTGAACACATTAAGGAAAACGACACATAAACTTCAATTATAGTATTGCAAATGTTAATACAAAAAGACTTATACACATCCACAGGAAAAGTCTGATATAACCAAAAGTTAAAAACTTTATTATCTAAACATTATTAGGACTAGTAAATTTAGCCAAAAAAGTTCAGATTGGACTAAAGCATGTTAAATATATCATCAAAGAGAATTTTCCCACAGCATTAAGGATTCAACTGTTTGTCTTTTTGTTCCATTTTGTTTTGTGGTGTGTTTTTTTTTTTTGTGTGTGTGTGTTTTTGTCATACATACAAACATTTTTCTTAATCAAAGTGCACAACAAAAGAGTATTCAAAATAAGCCTTTCCCCCCTCCCCCCCCACTACATCATATCCTGACCTCCAATTCTCAATCCAAGGGCAACCATCTCCCAAGTCTTTAAAAAAAGTCTAACAATAGTGTCCCAAACACATTCTATATCTCTTTTTTTCCCTTATCAAGTTTCAAAGATTAGAGAAAGTACTTCATTTTCCTTCATAGCATTTATTGCTTCCTGACCGACATTTAATAATTTATTTATGCCTCTCTCTTTGACGTAAGCTCTATGTCTGTGTTCTTTTCTGTAATCCTCACACCAAGGATAGCACCTGGCATATAGAAATCAAAATTTGTTGGATGAATGAAAAATGATTTTTACCCCATCTTTACCTGTAAACTGACCTCTATTTTAACAGCTGAATATGCACTAATATGCTGATAGGTTTTCAGGCTATTTTAGAGTGTTTTTATTGTTTCAAGAAGTGAGGTACCTTGCCCTCGCTGATTTGGCTCTGTGGATAGAGCATCAGCCTGCGGACTGAAGGGTCCCGGGTTTGATTCTGGTCAAGGGCACATGCTCAGGTTGCAGGCTTGATCCCCAGTAAGGGGTGTGCAGGAGGAACCCATCAATGATTCTCTCTCATCATTAATCTATGTCTCCCTCTCCCTTCCTCTCTGAAATTAATTAAAAAAAATTTTTTTAAAAGAGGTGAGGTACCTTAAAGGTTTAGTAAAGAACCCTGACTTTACAGTTGAGGAAAGAGAAATTCAGAGGTGCAAGGTTGAACAACTACAAAAGGCCAGAACTGAATCAGATCTCAGTTTTGTTAATTATAGCTCAAGTATTCGTATTATTTACTTCTATATACTGTCCCAATTACAATTGATGCGAAAAAAGTCACATAGAGATTTAAGCAAATATAAATATACCCAGATTCCAGCTACCGAACCAACCCTCCCAGCCCAATCTAGAGAAGAGATTTAGAAACCTTTCTTAGTTAATTATTTAGACTCAAAACGTCATTATTTTTGGCTCTCTTCAGACCACTTCCCTCTAACTTCCTCATATTTTAAAGTTTTTCTGTTCTTTTTCATTACATTGCATTCAATTGCTCAGCAAATACCTTTCATTATGAGTACTATATCAATAATATTAGTACTACTTTAGACTTTGAACTCTTTTTTGCTACTTCTTGCTGTAATACTCCAAAAAGGAATTGACTTCAGTTAATTCTGATTTTTTAAAACTATAAATGGAATGTTTTATAACAATCAGGCAATGACAGTGGTTTTTATATTGGCAATCTTTGCCATAAAAAAGGAATAACCTTCCATTACATCTATACTAGTAAAATATATAGCCTAACATTTAATGTGTTATTCTATAGAGTGAAAGAAATACTATACCCAAATAAACTGCCTTATTTTCCTCAGAGACTCTCCCAACTCTCTTCTACTAACGTATTAAGAAGAAAAACAGAGCATTCAGAGACATTTTTCTAGGTCGATTTGAAATTCTGTCTCATATCTCCCCTCCCACAAAAATGACCCCAATCCTCCCATTCTTTAATAGTCAACTGGGAATAAACTTACATTTCGGAGGTTGCATCACTGACCTAGTCCATCGCAATGTTGATTCTACCGCTTTCACTGTCTTCTGACAGATCCCAACTGTCGCAACATAAACTGGTGATGTGCCAAACCTCAGGGATTGTGAAGCCAGCAGAAAATGCCCAGAGCAGCCATGCGCAGTCAGTTATTTTGGCTGCAGTGACTTGGCCAGAGACTCCAGTTCTCATTGCACAGCCTTTGGCTGTAGGATGTGCTGCGCATCATTTCAGCAGCATGCTGGCTGACCTGGTGTCCTGAAGCCCAGCGCTCTACCAGCCAGGTCCACATAGCTGCATTGCCCAAAGGGTATGCCAGGCCCTGGAAGGCTTTTTAAATGAATAAAATGCAACTGTGTTTACTCTATTAAAGTATAAAATAGGGAAGGATTGGAAAAAGGGCATAAGCCTTCAGCTAAGAGATGAATGAGCGCTGAAGGTCTAATGTAAAACATGGCAACGAGAGCTGATTTTAAAAAATGTATATAAGTACTATGGAAAAAAGATATGCACTAGTATGAAAAGCAGATTAGTGAGAAATCAGAAAACAAAGGCTGTATGACTACTATATGATCACAATTCGGTAAAACACGCAAATTAAACTGCAATAGTGAAAATTAATGAAAATAACCAAACTGCTAAGGAAAAAAAAAATCAAGTGCCTAATAAAAAGGTAGATTAAAAAAAAAACTAAGCAAAGCTTTTTAAAAATATATATTTCATTGATTTTTTACAGCCTGTGGACTGAAGGGTCCCGGGTTCGATTCCGGTCAAGGGCATGCACCTTGGTTGCGGGCACATCCCTGATGGGGGATGTGCAAGAGGCAGCTGTTCGAAGATTCTCTCATCGATGTTTCTAACTCTCTATCCCTCTCTCTTCCTCTCTGTAAAAAATCAATAAAATATATTTTAAAAATAAATAAATAAAAATTGTCAACCTTTTCACTTCTGTGTAGTCACCAAAATAAATTACCAAGAAATACATGTAATAACTACATGACCACTAATTCAGACATCACAAGTTAGAGGCTAGTAGAAGTAAAAGTTTTTAAGAGAAAACGTAAACACAATAAATTAAATTTGTGTACATCTTGATAAAAACAGGGAAGGTACTTAGTGAATCAGAAAAAGGCTTTATTTCAGGGGAACCAGAAAAAGGCATTATTTCCGTCTTCTGTGTGCGGAGACTCCTACACCTGACGCAGGCAGGATGAGATGGGACCGTTACACAGCCAGGTTTGAGAGCCACCAATGCAGAATACTTACAGACCACACTTAAAATTACTTTCTGTGGTGAAAGTCATTCAGAAATAGCTATATAAATACATCCGTGACGTGCTAAACATAAATAATTATCTCTCCATTAAAAAACTGTTTAACTTTCCTGTGCGGAAACACTGCCTCTCTCTGCTTCAAAGTGCCTGACAGCCAGGAGTGAGCTGGCCCAAGGGCAAACAGCACTGCAGCGATGCCAGCAGGGAGAGGAGGAGTCAGGGGCAGGAAGGCTGTTAGGTGAACCAGGCAGAGCTGCGGGTGGGTCCCTTCACTAAGACAAATGCCCCAAGGCATCTACTGGACAGTCTTCCCTAAGTCAGCCCAGGATGGATGTGAAAACAATGGACAGGCATTTCTTCACAGCAGTGCTATACTCCAAATGTGTAAGATAAATTAGTGACGCTTTACTAAGTAGTACATTTTATTGTTCATCCTCCAAAGTTTACCCAGACCTTTATAGATTCATGAAAAAAAAAGGGAAGAAAAATTTTAAGACAGATCAGAAATATCTACATATGGGCTAGGTACTAGATGGTTTTAAAGAATTGTTTTAAATTTCACTAGGTAAAATAATGGTATAGCGAATATGAAAAAATTCTCAAAAGTTCAGTAGAGAGACATAGATAGAAAGGGAAAGGAGAGCAAGGGGAAGAAAAAGATGAAACACAATTGGCAAAATACTGCTAACTGCCGCAGCTGCTGATGGGTTTTCTTTTTATGGGGGAAATTTTCAACAGAAAAGATCTTTAAAAATCAGAACTTATCAATATATACATTCCAAAACAAAACAAGTAGCTGTATTTCATGCTAGTGTGTTCAAATAAGTATTTCTTGGGCAGTAAATTGAGTCCCTAGTTATAAAACAGCTAACAGGTTAGACTTCAGTTACATGCGGAGACAACGTAAGCACGCCATGCGATCCACTCACGCTGCTCAAATCCAGGACACTGGCATCGTCCGCCTCAGAGACAAAGCTCCCCCTGCGATTGGAGCGGCTGAAATAATCAGCAGCAGAGACCTTTCAGCCAGGAAAAAATGAGAGGCTTTAGAGGTTAAGAAAAGAGAGAACAGAGTAAGAGCATTGGCTATAGGGGGAAAGTCTTTTTGGTGTGTGGTAAAGTATCATGAAATGAAATGAGGAAAACTACTGCAATTAGCCTACTCTAAAAAGTAAAAAAGAAATGTAAAGGGCTTCCTAAGTAAAATCCCAGCTCCCTCAAATAAGCTTTACTCCTCCCAACTGGAGTTCCATACAGATCATGTGCGCCTGAGAGCCAGCACTCGCCCCAGGTTTAAGACATGTATCACCAGGAGGATTCTAGTGTAATATCTACCTAAAGCCTCTACTACATTTCACAAATTTATTACCCATTATAACTATCAACTCTTTTAAGCACATACATGCTTATGTTTGCATTATCGGATTGCCACAGTTCCCTAAAGACCTGGGACTGTAGGACACAATAACCAAGTCCACTGGCTCCTGAGGCTCCCCAACACCCAGTCACTCCCCCTCAGACTGGCTCTGACCGAGAGAGCCCTCCCTCCAGCTCTTCAGGCAGCCTGTGCCTCATTTCACGTCTCAGCTCACAGGTCACTTCCCCCAGAGAAGCTTCTCCAGCCAAAGGGACACACACACACACACACACACACACACACACACACACACACACACCCCACACCCTCAGGGTTGCCTGTCTTATCACCTGCTTGTTCTCTCCACAGTCCCAGGGTTGCTTTCTCCTTTCCTTTCTTTACTAGTTTATTTCCTATTTCTTTACTAGAATATCAGCTCCATGAAGTCAGAAATCTGGGTTGGCTTATCCTTACTCCCAGCACTTAACACAGTGCCTTGCATATAATAGGTAATTCATACACATTTGTTGAGTTAATAAATGACATTTTCCCCCTCATTCATCAGCTATTCCTTACCTCAGCTTTGACCACCTTGCTTAAAAACTCCCGTTCCCTGGGGACCCAGTGCCCCCGAGCCCTCTGGTGCCCTTGCTGGGCCGCCAACAGCTGGGCTCACTATAATACATATTACATATAATGCAGAGAAAGGTAATTGGTCTTACAGAGGAAAACAAAGCAAAACACCTCTTCCCTCCCAGGAAGGGAATATGGAAGCCCACCCACAGAGACAAAGAAGGCTTACAGCTATAAAGTGTTGCCAAGGGTTAATATGACCAAGCAGTAGTATTTTATTCATAGTAACAGTAATACTTGATTTAAAAATACCTAATATTTTATTTGTACCTACTGTCTCAGAATTTTGATAGTTATTTTCTATTTAGTAATTCATTCAATCCACATATTGGGCTTACCTACAAAGATATTAACATCCATTGTAAAAATAAATAAATTGACATTACCCTAGCTGGTGTGCCTCAGTGGTTGAATGCCAACCTATGAACCAGGAGGTAAATGTTCGATTCCCAGTCAGGGCACATGCCCGGGTTGTGGGCTCGATCCCCAGTGTGGGGCATGCAGAGGCAGTCAGTGATTAAGAGATCAATGATTCTCTCTTATCATTAATGCTTCTCTCTCTCCCTTCTTCTCCGAAATAAATAAAAATACATTTTTTTTAAAAAAGAGAAGAAATTTACATTAACACACTGATAAGTTGTAAAAGTGGTCCACGCCCAGGCACCATTATTTTAAAGTCCCTCTCTTTATATTAATAAGTACAGATCAGGGCACATTGCCCAGGTTGTGGGCTCGATCCCCAGTAGGGGGCATGCAGGAGGCAGCCGATGGATGATGCTTCTCATAGATGTTTCTATCTCTCTAGCCTTGTCTTTTCATCTCTCTCTAAAAATCAAAACATATTATTTTTTAAAAAAAACCACAATTATAAAAATAGTCATAGGGATGTAAAGTACAGCATAAGGAATATTGTTAATAATATTGTAATACCTATGTATAGTGTCAGATGGGTACTAGACCTTTTGGGGTGATCAATTCATAAAGTATATATATAGATGTCTAATCACTCTGTTGTACACCTGAGTCAACTGTAATTGAAAATTTTAAAAATAATTTTTGTTATAAAAAATAATAAAGTCCCTGACTTTCTATCCCATCACTTTTTAAGGTGCTTTCAGATAGATGTCTTGGATTTTCCTTTCTCCTTCAGCTTTGAGTGTGAGCATTTAAACTGGCTTGCTAATGGACTATGACTGTCTTTAATTAGACTGCTGGGTTTTTTGTTGTTTTTTTTAAACCCTCATCCATGGATATTTCTTCATTGATTTTTAGAGAGTGTGGGAGGGGGTGAGGCAGAGAGAGCAACATCGATGTGAGAGAGACACACCAACTGGTTGTCTCCTGCATGCATCCAACCAGGCCTGGGCTGGGGAGGAACCTGCAACCTGGGTTCATGCCCTTGACTAGAATCAAACCCGGGACCCTTCGGTCTGCAGACCAACGCTCTATCCACTGAGCCAAACCGGCTAGGGCTAGACTGCTGTTTTTTTGTGTTTTGTTTGTTTACAACAAATCTTACAAACACTTGGTGTTCCCTTCTCTATGAAACTTCAAAAGTTTACAATCTTTCACAAAACACAACTCATTAAATGGCCTTCTATTTTTCCTTAAGGGATTCTAGCCTCTTAGCTATTGGGGTCTTTTTTTTTAGCCCCAAGCTGACACATCATCTTCACCAGTGTACTTTTCAAATTAATTCTTAAATAAGGCAAAAATGTCATCAGTTCCATAAAACTTCCAGCTTTATTAAAAGAGTAACCTGAAATTATATAATTTGTATTTTAACATAGCTATTTGTTGTCTTTACAATTATTACTCTAATTGAATTCTAAGGCCAGAATTTAAAAATTTTGCCATCAGAAGCTCTTAAAAAGTTCACAGGTCTTAAAAGATGTATAAACAATGGTTAAATACACAACAAAGAAAGAGACTGATGGCCACATCATTATACTCCATAGTTATGAGTTTTATACAGTGTGGAAGAATTAACTTTGCTTGAGAAACTTTTGTTTTTGGTGCAATGTGCACATAAATATGCATAAAACAGCAATAAAGAATAAAAAGAAAAAATCTTTCAAATGTACAATGACTAACACAGAAGAGGTGTGAAGAAGCAATTTAGTAATGAAAGGTCATGAAGCCAGAGAATATGTACTGTCAGAAACACAGTTTTGAAGGCAACTTATTCATATAAGTTAGATTGGAAGAAAATGCTCATTTTGTTAAATACAAATTTCACTTTCACTCAGATGTCACATGATCCACAATGGTGCGATTTTAAAATGTGTGTATGTTTGCATGCAAACCACGCTCACCGCACTCTCCCTTCGCCTGCGACTGGAACAACCAGAAGACGCAACGCTTGCAGTGTCGTCGATAAACTATAGATATTAAATGCAGATAATGAAAAAGATGCAATTTCACTACAGGGCCTATGTGACTGTAAGGACGTTAGGTAAGGTTTGGGAAGCATTCACACACTCTATGAGCATCATAATTGGCACCACTTACTGTGCATCATTAAATACAAAAGCTGTTTGAAGGTATAATGAATGATCATTAAAAAATAAAAATAAAAACATTTCCAATATGAACAAAGAATAAAACGGTACTTTATCTTTTATTTAAGTTTAAAAAAAGGGGGGGGGGAGAATGGGGAGGCATGTGTAAACTAGCCAAATCCAGCTTTCATGCTTTTAAAACCTTTAGGTTCTTTGGGATCCCATTAAGATCAATAGATATATTTAATGTTTTAGTTTGAGAACTTTAAAAAATATTTTCAAGTGAACTAATATAAGCCAAAGACAGATTTCCTACCAGTATTACACTGAACTGATGTTCTTATTTTCTTCACTCATTCCTAAGCAACTAGAGGAGACATTTCTATCGCCACCCGCACTCTTCCTCCCGGTCCCCCAGCGGAGCAAAGGCCCGTCCTCAGGAGGAGCAGGCTGTCTCCATTCTGACGTCACTGAGAAACCATTCTGTATCACCAAGATAATAACTCTGAACCCAATTTGCAAATGAAACAGTATCTAGCCAGCACACAAGAACAAGACTCTATACTTGATGAAAACATACTATAATAACTTTGTTTGCAAGAGGCCATCACACCTGAGATATTAAAAATGCTACCGGGCCCAAGAACTGCCAAGTAGAATTTTATTAGAGGGTGGATTAAAAGTACACTTCCTCATGTGAAAAAGCTTTTTTTTAAAAATCTCCTTAAACATCTCTGAGTAATTTTGTGTGTGTTTAGAATTCTTGAGAAGTGCCACTTGAAAATGGCAGGCGGACAGGGACAAGAAAGTATAAGAAAGCCCATATAGCTCACATATTTCACTCAACCAAGTAACACGTGTTGACCATTAAGAAACTGCTTCAATAATTTCTTCAATTTTGACACTGCCAAGAATAACAAGGTAGCTCCTAAAGTCATAATTTGTTATTGGAACTATAAGTTAGTACAGTATTTTTGGTGGGCAATATGGCAAAATGTATACACTCTTTGATCTCCCCATTTCATGATTAGCAATTTACCTTGAAGATCTACTCATAGAAGTACACAAAAATATATAAGAATGTTCACTGTACAAGTGTCTGTAGTAGCAAAAATCTCACAGCCTGAATTTCCAACATTAGGAGTAATTTTTAAATGTACTGCCCATTATTAATGGAATAATATATCACCATTAAAAAGAATGTGCTGGCCCCAGCCGGGTTTGCTCAGTGGATAGAGCGTTGGTCTGTGGACTGAAGGGTCCAGATTTGATTCCGGTCAAGGGCACATGTCCAGATTGTAGGTTCAATTCTCAGTAGAGGGTATGTAGGAGGCAGCCAATCAATGATTCTCTCTCATCATTGATGTTTCTACCTTTCTCTCCTCTCCCTTGTACTCTGAAATCATTTTTAGAAAAAGAAAAGAATGTTCTGACATAAAACTAACTCTACGAGGCATTCAGTGGAAAAAGTAAGGGATGTGGTTTACTTTTTTAAAAAATCTTTTAAATGTAAAAAAAAAAAAGAATGAAATGATTCTATATATTAGTACAAACATACTTTAAATAAATAAACAAATGAGGAGCAAGTATATGTGAGTCCATGTACTTACTGTCCAAATAAAGAATGCTCACACATGCATAAAATATCTTTGAAAGGACATACTACACAGGTTGTGTTTAAGGAATGGAAATAGAGGGGAAAGGTGAGGAGACTTTTACCCAGGACTTTTCTTGAGCTAATATTACTTTTACAAATTAATAAAAAAAAACAACTTTAATATTGAGGAACGATTAGATGATTATAATTGTTGCAGTTTTGGCTTTTATGAAACAATTCTTTTATGAGACAACAGCTTTTATTTCTTATCCCACCCCAACGATTAAAGTGCTGGCAAGCAAGTGAAATGGCTCAAAGCAGGAAACAGAGATGCAAAGAGAAACACAGGGCAGTCGACTCAGATGCTGAACTATGACCACCGAAGACACAAGAAGTTCCACACAAATGACAATTAAATATAAATTTAGAAAAAATTCTGAAGACACTGATTCCAGACTCATTTAAGAAATTACATGCTAAGTCACATTCATACAGAAACCACCAATTAGGACAAATTAGTACTTGAGTTTGTGTGCTGAATGAAAACGACAATCCATGCATCGGAGTGAAACACACCACATCCTCAGTATTCTAAACTGTGAGTACAGATTAACCAAAGGCTTCTACAAAGCATGCAAAGAGGCCAAGTGCTCACCACAGGACTGCTTCGGGCTGAACTTGTTCTTGATGAGTAATAACTGTATTCAGATGGCTATAAAGTTTCCAAGAAGAAAGGTTTTATACTAATGATCAGCTCCTTGTTCTGCTGGGAATATATTAGTGGCCTTGGACCTAACTAGCTCCTGGCTCTCAGGGTTAAGGTGATTCCCTGGTCTGGAATTCCACCTCGCTCCCACCCTCAAGGTCTGCCAACCCAAGGGAGGAGGAAAAAGAGGGGGTGGTCCCTGAGGAGCACTACTCTCATCCTCTTCCTGAGGAACTGATGAACAAGAAAAGAGGTTCTCTATCTATATCCCTCACACTTTAAGATGATTTCCAACGGGCACTTTCTCACGGCTTGGGTGAGAGTCACAATTGGGCAGCTGATAGAGCACAGCTTATAGAGTAATCACAGTTCGTATTAAATGACCTTTTCTTTGTAAGTAAACTGTGCCCACCTACACATCACTCTCCTCACCACCCCCCCCCCCCTTAAGACTTACGGTTCGAGAACCATAAGGGTTATATAGTCCACCATCATACAATGACACCTAAAGAAGAAAGGAAATACCATGTATCTAAGCATCAAAGTTATTTTCAAAATGTCCTAACTTCTCTGCAGTGCTTGGTTCCAAAAAAAGTTTTGAAGAAGGGTGTGAGTGCACAGCCTCCCAAGGTGAAGGCCGTGAAGGTGCTAACACTCATTTACATGCATACATTCCTGCATCGGTCTCATTAAAACTTCAAGCTCACCCTTCATTTAAAAAGCACACTGGTTACAGTGTTTCCTTTAATCAAACTGGCCACATGAAACTAGGAGAATTGACATTTATGAATTTATCCTTTCAAAAGAGGAAATAGAGCAGAAAAGGTGAGGTCCAAAGCATTTTGCCCGGTCCCAATAACATTAAGTTATAACGCCTCAGGTTCCTAGCCCACGAGAACAGGCCATAACACAACAAACAACAGCTTGAAAACAACCAACTCATAGCTCGCATATTACGAAGAGCTACTGTTTTGCTTTTTAGGCAGCTTGCTGTATTAGAACTAGTATTAATGTGGCCAAGACCATAGCTGTCCCAAAGAGAAATATGACATCCCAAGCATGGACAGCCATCTCTCAAAAGTAGGCAAATGTAATGGGCTCGTGCAAATCTCTCTTCTCAACAGGAAACCAAACCTAAGCAAGAACCTACTAAAACCAGCAGTATCTACCATTGTGAGGAGAGTATGCTTATTTTTACTCCCCTAAAGTTTTGTATTTTAAGCACAAGCAGCACATTCTGCAGGCCACGTAACGTTAAAGCCAGGTGTCCTTCACTATTCTGGAGGAAACACGTCAAGCCAGAGCCAGCACTATGGCAGCGGCCCTACCAGGAATACCCGGGTTGCAGAGGAAGATACAAACCAGACTGGCACTTTTCAGCAGACCAGAATTTGCAATAGGGGAGGCCTAAGAAAAAAGCACATGACTTAACCCAAAGAAAAGCAGCTGGTAGCTTTGAAGACAACACACTCCTCAGAAGGTACTAACCCTGGTACTCTTAGACGTCGCCAGAGGGTCACTGTACAGGGAAGAAGACTGCTGAGAAACAAAAACAAAATAGTTAAGGTTTAAGTGCATAGCCTTATACAGAAACAGAGAGAGAATGGATTGCTCTCACCATCGTGAGAGCAGAAAACTTCTGCTTACATCATACCCCATAATTCATTCGCAACTCCTGAGTGCTTGAAGTCCTTGAGTAATGCATAAAGTGAGAACATTTTAATCATTAGTAATCTTTTTAAGTAGGAATTTTAAGGGATAAGAAAGAAAAACACCGGGAATCGTTTTCTCTGAATGTGTTTAAGTCCCACTGGTCTCTGAACGTTAATGCCAGGAGGTGGGACAGCACGCTAAGAGGAGTCTCAGGAAATGAGGGCCTTGGCACAGAGCGTGTGGCGAACTGGCACGTTTCAGCCACCTGCAGCTCCTGGGGTGTTCTCAGTAATCTCATGACACAACCCAAATGGCCTTAGCCTTTTTATTGGGGAACCAGAAAAAATGAGCTCTGAGTTATCGCTATAAACACTCTTTTCCATGAAGTGTTTGGAGAAGATTAGAAAAATCTGTATTTCAAAACAAGCCACGGACACAGCGCCTTCCTTGGTTTAATCGGTTAGGTGTGCTGGTCACAACGAACCCATACACCACCGAGGCACAGCACTTCTTAAAAAGGAATTAAATCTCTCTTTTCCTGATGCCATTGGGAGACACAACTTTCAGTTCTTTTATACCAAGCCTACATAGACATGGAGTATCTAAGTTGTGTGTGCAGGCTTGGACAATTGAAGTGTTTTAAATAATGTACTGTGTGACATGTATTTGAGGTGTTTTAAATGTATGATGTGCCAAATGCCCTGAAAAACAAAACCAAACCAAGATTCTAACATTGAACAAATAATCACATTCTTCCCATCCCATTTATAGTGTAAATTTTCACATGTAGGCATTAGGGCATTCGTGTGTAGTGATGCCTACAACTTATTCTGAAATTCATCCCCCCAAAAAAACTGAATGGATGGATGAGTAGAAGGACAGTGAGATAATTATATGGTAAAGGAAATAGAGTAAAATGTTAATTGTAGAATCTAAATTGTAGTTACTAAGTGGTTACTACATAATTCTGTGAACTTTTTTGTGTGTTAAATATTTTTCATTAGAAAAAATTGGGGGGAAATGGTACTCATTTGCAAGCATGGTCATTCAATAGTTCCCAGTTTAAATTGACACGCACACAGATTATATGGATTCAGTTACCACAAACTAGTATACACACAACCATTCACAGGTTAGTTTTAACTAGTGAAAATGCAAAATAGAAGATTACAAATGTGTTAAAGTTGGATAAAACACTTGAAGACAAACAACTGTGGACAAACCCGAGTGTAGTAGGCAGAGCTGGGTTTGCTTTGTCTAAGACTGCTATAGTTTCTCTGGTCAAAGTAGAGGCCGCTCTGCAAAAACCAAATTAAACACGTTTTTCTTAAGTTAAATGTTGTTAATTTAATAACATACAAAGGCAAAATCTGATATTGCCAACCCGTATATCTCCAAAACCACGAGTTAAGGTTAACTGTTTGCAAACCAAGTACTTACTCATTTTTACTGTAAAAACAAGATTATAAACCCGCAGGCAAAACGGAATGGAAATAATAAGTGATATATTCCCGTGTCATACTCAGGAATGCCCTTGAAAAACCCAGGACAACTGAATAATTACCATTTTTTAAGTCCACTTGGCAGTGACACAGGTATTATTAAACAGTAATTTTTTTCCAAGCTTCTCCTAGTCCCATTATTTGTCAAAATAAACTGATCAAATTAAATCACCAGGGAGAAAGAGAGCACACCAAATATGGTTTGGTCTAAACCATCCATGGTGTTCATTTTCAATACACTATACAAAACAGTAATTTTATGTATTGTGGTGAGTTGAAAGGGAGAAAATTCTCTTTCTAACTTCTTCAGCCATCTTTTTTGTCCAAGGTTAAGGAAATTTAGGCAATCCATGACGTCTTCCCCACCCCTGCCGCTCCTGACCCTTCCTTCCTACACCACACCCTCAAGGAGGCCCATGACTCACCCTCCTCAGAGCTCCCAATACTCCACCCTCCAGGGCTTCTCAGTGAAGTCCTCTCCATTAAATTCTTTCTTCCCCCTTTCTACCAGCCAAGGTCTCCTGACCCTCTCTCCACACTAGCAATAGTCAGAGCAGGGAGCTTGGAACTACGCTTCCTCCAGCAGTACTGTGCAGCCTAACAGGAAAGAGGTGCTCCTAGCACCCCAAATGGGCATTCTGGATACCCCCTTCCCCCTCTTCCCAGAAATGTTGCTTGCTCAGCAATGTGGTTGGAATGGAGAGCACTATTAGTTATGCAATTTAATTATATTTTAAGTTAAAAGAGTTTTCTGCAAGACAGCATGGGAACTCTGCCATCACATGCCTTAATGTTTCTACCAGAAAATTCATTTCAACTTCCCAAAACCTGACCTACTAACAGACTTTCAGAATGAAACCTATTTGTGGGTTTGATACTGCCTATACTACCACAACTAAATAAATTTAAATTTCTAAAATAAGGATAAGAATCTCACTAACCCTATTCTTGAGGTATATTCCAGAGGACAGATCATAAATGAAAATATGCTGTTAATGAGCTTCTTGTGATGAACACCTTCCTAACTCTAGTTCCTGGGGTTAACATATATCAACTTAATATTAATACTTATAAATGAAAGCAAATTTATTTTTAAATAAGGTTCCGCTAAACTATGCTTCAGTACACTATCAAATTTCAATGATGCCTTAGGAGCACACCAAAGCAGCCATAATTCTTAAGTTCCCTAAAAGTAAGCAGTGAATTTTACAGTGGTACAGCATATTGCGACAGGAGACAAAACAGAACTAACCAGTGGGTCTTTATGGGAACCAGAAGATCTCTTCTTCATTCCATAAGAGGGACTGTAAGAATGATTCTGGAAGTACATTTTTAAAGTTAAATATTTGAAGATGAATGATCATACAGTGAATTTTGAGAAATAATTTAATGAAGTTACAGACAGAAAGGTCCACATGAGATACAGAGTGATCTACATGCAATTCCATCTGTTAGTTAAGTGATCCACTGCACTGGACTGGCTAAGGTATACCACCTCTGCACATCGGCATTTCCCCTCCCATACCCCATGCCATCCAGCTCAGTGCCTAGTCAAAAATACAGAAACAAAAACTTAATTAGGACTCCGAGCCAGACAGGATGTTTATGAGGACTTTCACGCCACACGCATTTGAGTCCCTCTATCTTCTTTATGAAGGTATAGGTGACAAGAATCGTTCTTTGGACCAACAAAAACAAGACAGAGATAACAAAGGGCATGGTACTGCATTGCTCTGGATAGTACTCTTAACCCCAGTGAGTGGTCCACAGCATGTACTGCCCAAGGGTACAGAGCCAGATGGTACGGCTGTCCCGAGTAGCAGCGTTATTAGATAATAACCTTCTTTGAGTCCTTTGAAGATAGCACTGTCTTCACACAGAAGTTCCTCTAGGAGTACAGAGCCAAGGATGTTTGTGGAATACAGGACAGCAACAGTACTAAACAGGTCAATTGTAGACAAGAAGTCCAATGTAGGTATGGACTACTCGCCGGAGATGAGGAAGTGCAGCTAAGGTGCCCTACCTACCAAAAGTTTGCTCTCTACACACCTACTGCCATGCACAGCTAGGTAATGAATCAGTATTTATACATTCATTTCTCTTTTTTGAATATGTGTACCTTTCCTTTTGTACAATTCCTTGGACATTTTAAAAGCTGTCATACACATTTAGAAAGTCAGACAATCTATTGACAGAATATTAAGCAAATAAAAACATGCTATACTTAGCTAAAATGACATGCCATAAAAAACAAACCAAATCAAGAAAAAATTAGTGGACACACTGATGTTTCCGGAGTCACCTGTCACTGCTGGACTTTTTCTGTCACCTGCTAGCTGGGACACCTAACGCTAAGCACAGTGAGGCCTGTGCGGCCACAGCTCAGCGTCTACCAAAACCCTGCTAGAAACATGGCTACTAGGGTAATGAGCACACGCCAGCTGAATAGTCCATCATTTTAAGAAAATATATAACTACCAGGCATAGTATTGAAGAGGGAAGCAAATAATTTTTTTCTAATCTTAAAATTCTAAAAGAAAAATATTATTCAAGTGTTAAGTATGCCAAAATTGCAAAACAACAGTTTTACTTTGTGAGTCATATGTTTCCCCCCAAACATCATAACAAATCTGTGAAAGTTAGTCACAATCCATCATTAGCATCATTAGGGGTTTATAAAGAAAAACTACATTTAACGAAAGGTCATGCACTACATACTAATGACGGAAGTCTGGACGATCTGTCCTTGAGAGGATCATACTGGATTTCAGAAAAAGATGGAAGTTGCATTTCCAAAATCAGAAGTATAAAAAGGGGGGAAAATTAACATTTGCAAGTTATTAAAACTCCAAAAGTATTAAACATAAAGGCTATTAAATGCAAATTAAAGAATAGTCCCCCACAAACTCTTTCCTAGTATAAGTTATTGCTAAATTATATGTAAAGTTGCATGTTCTCTTTCAAATATAGTTCACAAATCAGCAAGGAAGGCTATAAATGCAGGAATTAAGCATTCTGGAGTCAAAAGATGTTTTACTTTGTATCACTGTGACTGTTCCCATCATTTCCCATCGTTTGAACAAGGCAAAAACAAGGCATGGACAGGCAATGAGGCAAGAGCATATCACTAATCAAGCTTACAGAAGACAACGGCAGCATCAAAACGAGGGGAATTCCCCCTGGACCTGCTCGTGGACACACTCCGGAAAGACTTCTTCCTCAAGAGCGTTCCCTACTAAAAACTGAACCAAACCAGAAAGCTGGTCCGTGCACAGCACGGAATGCACAGTATACATACAATTGTGGCATTAAATATAAACCAAGGAAAAATATACAAAATTTGTAAGATCGGAAAACCATAATTCATGTAGAATCTTGAAGGAAATAAGATGTCCTGGCCAGGTGGCTCAGTTGGTAGGAGCATCCACTCACCACAAGGTTGTGGGCTCAACTCTCAGTAGGGCCCGTAGCTAGAGCTTGCGTGTTCTATCCCCAGCTTGCAGGCGAATGTGGGAGGCAACCTTTCCATGTTTCTCTCTCTCTCTTTCCCCTTTCCTCTCTCTCGCTCTCAAATCAATAAAAACATATCCTGGGATGAGGATTTTTTTTAAAAAAAAGAAAAGAAGATAATGTGAGCTGAAACCGGTTTAGCTCAGTGGATAGAGCATAGGCCTACGGACTGAAGGGCCCCAGGTTCGATTCCGGTCAAGGGCATGTACCTTGGTTGTGGACACATCCCCAGTAGGGGGTGTGCAGGAGGCAGCTGATCGATGTTTCTAATTCTCTATCCCTCTCCCTCTCTGTAAAAAAATCAATAATATATATATATATATATTTTTAAAAAGTATTTGTTAACTTGCAATACTTGTCTGAGGGTTTCCATTTTTTGGGGAAAAGAAAGTATAGCAAAATGACTGCAGAAACAAAGTCCAGTAAGTGTCAATTTCTATAAGAACGTACCTATTACTCAAGCCCCCAGAACTCTGAGAGTCAACAGTGAATGCATAATACTAACACTGCACATTTTTCTGGACTACACACCATGAGGTCTTTCCTTTTGGGTATACTGGCTCTGCTCCAATGGGTCCCAGTTACGTCCTTCGATGGGCTCTTCAAAGGAATTAATCAGTGTAACAGCAAATGAAAAAACACAAATTTCGAGAATATTAAAAGTATACTGAGGAGATGCAAATCAAAACAACAATGCGATATCATCTCACACCTGTCAGAATGGCCAACATTAACAAATCAACAAACGACAAGTGTTGGCGAGGTTGTGGAGAAAAAGGAACCCTCGCGCACTGCTGGTGGGAATGCAGACTGGTACAACCACTGTGGAGAACAGTATGCAGTTTCCTCAAAAAACTGAAAATGAAACTCCCATTTGACCCAGTAATCCCACTACTAGGAATATATCCCAAGAAAATAGGAGCACCAATCAGAAAGGATATATGCACCCCTTTATTCATAGCAGCACAATTTACAATAGCTAGGATTTGGAAACAGCCTAGGTGCCCGTCAGTAGATGATTGGATCAGAAAACTATGGTACATCTACACAATGGAATACTATGCTGCCATAAAAAAGAAGGAATTCTCATCATTTGCAGCAACCTGGATGGAACTGGAGAATATCATGCTGAGTGAAATAAGCCAGTCAATGAAAGAGAAACACCATATGACTTCACTCATTTATGAATAATAAAGAACATTATAAACTGATGAACCATAAGTTAAATATAGCGACAGTAAAGCAACAAGCAGACTGTCTAATTATAACCGGGAGGGGAGGGAAATATGAGGGAAATAAGAGATCAACTGAAGGACTTGTACACATGCATATAAGTATAACCAATGGACACAAAACTCTGGGGAGGGAGGGAATTTTTTTTTTGGGGGGGGGGCAATGGTAATATATGTACACAGATAATAATTTAATTTAAAAAAATTAATTAAAAAAAAAAAGAATAACCAATGGACACAAAACTCTGGGGAGGGAGGGCATCTATTGGGGGGGGGGGGGCAATGATAAGCTATGTACACAGATAATACCTTAATAAAAAAATAAAAAAAAAAGTATACTGAGGTCACTGACACATAACCGGGAACTAATACATACAACAGTAAAAATCTCCACAGTGAGAATACCATTTATCCCTACTGCTCTGATGTAAGATCGCCTCATTTTCTAATTTTGGATGTCTACCTTACAGTATTTCAGTATGTAAAGCAAAGACCAAGATGTTTTTAAGGCAGATTGTTTTTTAAAGCAACAAACCGTTTCAAATCTAAACTCAAGGCTTTCATTTAATCCTCCCTCCACTAAACCTACCACTCACAGTTTTGAACTAGGTTTGCTCTTTTTATTTTTATACAGAACACTTATAGCACTGACACCATTTTCAGCCCAAACAGTTTCTGGCAGGCCATCTCTCAAGAAGGCAGTGACTGCTGAAACTGGTTTGGCTCAATGGATAGAGCATCGGCCCGCGGACTGAAAGGTCCCAGATTCAATTCTGATCAAGGGCATGTACCTTGGTTGTGGACACATCCCCAGTAGGGGGTGGGCAAGAGGCAGCTGATCGATGATTCTCTCTCATCGATGTTTCTAACTCTATCCCTCTCTCTTCTTCTCTGTAAAAAAATCAATTATATATATTTTAAAAAGGTAGTGACTTAAGATAATTGTACAAGAGGAAACATCAAAGTCCTAAGAATACAACATAACCACATCTGCTTCACATCCCGGTAATTCTAACATTCATATATCAAATACAAAGTCTAAAAGTATTAGACATTTAAATACACAGCTCATGAGAAAAATATTTTTTAAAAGATAAGCATAGAAATACCAAAATCCCAAAATTTAAGCAAAATCCAATAAAATTTACATCAGTACTTTAGACCATCACATTTATTTTTACAGAGAATAAAATTTGTCTACTCATTCAGCTTAATATAGATGGTAAAGATAATTTAAAAAGCAAATAATCTGATGAACACTTAGACCTTTCAATATTATCTAGTTAAAGGAAAAAACTAATCTTAGTTATATCTTTTAAACAATGTTATTAGTGAGCTTTCAGTCTTATTGTGTAATATTTAAAACGTGCTGATGCCCTGGCTGCTCTGGCTAAGTGGATAAAGCATCAGCTTGCGGTCTGAAGGGTCCTGGGTTTGATTTCAGTCAAGGGCACATGCCCATGTTAGGGGTGGATCCCAGTAGGGTGCATGCAGAAGACAACTGATCAATGATTCTTTCTCATCATTGATGTTTCTAGCTCTCTCCCTCTCGCTTCCTCTCTGAAATTAAAAAAGAAAAAAGTGCTGAATATACACACAAACAGTATAGTACTAGAATCTCCTACTGCCTCAATTTTAATTTGAATTTATTATTATGTTTTATTAATTCTCACCCAAGGATATTTTTCCATTGATTTTTAGAGAGAGTGGAAGGGATGGGGAGAGACAGAGAGACACATCAACTGGTTGCCTCCTGCATGCACCCTGACCAGGGCTAGGGATGGAGCCTGCAACCTAGGTACACGCCTTTGACTGGAATCAAACCTGAGACTCTTCAATCCTTGGGCTGACACTCTATCCACTGAGCCAAACCAGTTAGGGCTAACATTTTTATTTATATTTAAGTTTACACTCTGAATTTTTTTAATCGGAAATTTACTCTTTTCCCCAGTAACAATTTTTTCATAATTATCTAATGAGCAAAATAGTTTGAGAGTTCTAGTTATGACTTAAATATATTTAATAATATAATTTCCATAAAAAGAAAATCATTACTTTATAGACACTGTGTAAATAATTCCCTATCAGTTTACTTTAAAATTTCTTTTTTGTTTGCGGATTTCTTTTAAAGGCTCCCAAATTAGGTCAAATTTGGATGATTTTATCAAAGGTTTAAACTAATAAACTTTTGATAAAATATAAGTTTTTATATAAAACTTACTATAATCAAGTTTCCCTAAGAACACATACAAATTACACTAACAAAAGAGAAATTGACCGTACTTTCATGATGACCACCAACCAATCAGGAGTGAGCATGCAAATTAACCCAGCAAAGCTGGCAAGCTAATTTGCATACACAGGCACAGAGCAGCTAGGGGAAGGAAGCCTTCTGGGCAGTGTGGGAAGGCAGAAAGGTGTCTCTGGCCAGAGCGAAGGCGGTGCCAGCAGCCAGGGGAAGGAAGGCCCTTCTTGCATGAATCTTCATGCATCAGGCATCTAGTTTATAAATAACCAGCTTGATAATAACTGTGTAAAACTTCATCTATGAATATTATAATAGAAAGCAAAAAAAAATAAAAAGCCAGACATTTTTAAAAAGGAGGAGAAAAGGGATTATTTTCAAAACCTTCAAAGACATTCAACTTCTAATCTTTTGTTGGCTAACTCCTTGTGTATGTATGTGCACACATATAGATATGTATATATGTGTGTGTGTATATAAACACACAACACACATATGTATCCAGGGAGAAAGATGATGAACTTATTACCTTAAAGTTTTTCTCCTATAAAATCATTCTGAAACTGATTAGATTTGTATAAAGGCTTGTTAACATTATTATAAATCTCAACATTCATAATTAACCAAAATATCTGATTCAAAAACTGGCTTACTAACTTACTCTAAAAAGACAGATTATACTCACCAAAAGTAATATAACCAGAATAAAGAATTATTTAAGAACACAAACACATCAATAACTAACACACTGGAACATACTCAGCTTTACAGTATATTTTTAGACATTATATAAGATGGGAAGAAAATTAGACTTAGGGGGATAAAAACAAATAGAGATCTTAATATGATAGATCATTTTACTAATGAAACATCTTTGTGTTAAATATACCAATGTGCACATTAAAAGAATTTCTTTAAAGTTTAAAGCACAAATCTTTTAAGAGAGAGATCAGTGTTTTGGCACAATATGCAAGCCTTTTTAACAAGTGATGTCTCATTTATCTTAATATACAACAATGCATGTTAAAAACTTGACACATACTATCAAATGTTAATCAAAATGTTGAAGCATGATAATTTCTATAAACATGACAAGCAGGAATTTTTCAAATCAGTAGCTCAATTTTTCCATGTAATGAAATTATAATTAGTCACCCAAACTTCAAAATATTTATCATTTAATAAATAATTTTTAAAAATATTTAATCACTTCTTGGCCTTTTGGCCTATGCATCGGCTCTTCTCAGGTTTAACATCTGATACATCCTCTATCCCAGGACAACGTATTAATGGACTTTTGAAGCAAGGAGAAAAAAAATTTTTTAATGTGAAAGTAGGAAAAAATTTGAAAGAACCATGCAGATGTCATTCTATAAAATCAATTTTGCAATAATTTTTAAAAATCAAGTCCTTTTATAAAAAATAGATGAAAATATTTATGATTTTTAGCACTGATTTTTTAGCAATAATTTGAGAGAAAGCATCAGTTTCCAATGAAAGAATTTTGCCAATATTTTCTTTTTTTAAAAAAAAAAAGGCAAAGGGGAAAAAAGGCAAAGGAATATATGAGCATTATCAGATTGCTTAGCAGTGGTGCTGCAGAAAGCTCAGACACATAAGCTTTGCTATTGTGTAAACAAAATACCAACCCTGTGACTGCCAAGACTTCGAATGGACAATGCATCCTCAACTCCCTGATAAAAATAAAAACAAAAGTTTGTGAGTGACTGCATTGTTAGTGAGGAAAAAGTACTAGAGGCAAGTTTATAGGTTATTACAAACCAGAGAAGGACGGTGATGACTGGACCGGTGGGAATACCTGGCCCTTTCTGAGTCTTCCTGGGAAAGGAGAAAGTACATGGAGAGTTAATCACTGAACAGAGGACCGTCTACCAGAACCACTGGGTGAAGACAGATCAGTTCAGAGCACAGCGCACATTCCTTACGGCAAGCAGGTATGAACAACTCGGTTTCAAAAGCTGAGTCTGGGGCAGCCACATGCTTCAGTTGGAAAGAAATTAGAGATTATCTCGGAAATGTTTTTAATTTTAATAAGTTTATGTAAGTCTGACCATTTGTAGAATGAAATCTACATATGACAAAGACAGCTTAATATACCAAGATAAAAATAAGAAAGTATTCTTAAACAGAAATTGAGTTTAGCATTAAAAAGTAAACTTTTTATCTATTTTTTTTTCCCATTGTGAATGTTAGTTTATGCAAGGCAAGAAGAGATGTTTACTTTGTTAGAGGTGTAGTAAGGAGACAGTGTATTGCTTTTAAAAAATTTGGGTCCTAATTTTCTTCTCACTACAAAGAATTTCTTTTTTTCCTTCTCTGGAAAAGAATAGCTAAATGAAGTAGCCCCTCACTATGTATTGTTAATACAAAAAACTACTTATAATTAGAATTCAATAAACATTTTAGAATTGATAAAGTTAATAAGAGGTATGCCTTATGAAGATTGCAAAGAAAACTGGCCACAACCTAACAGATGACTAAATTAAAGGCAATTCTCAACTTTTCCATTCAGTTATTAGCACTGGAGCATTAAATCCTGAGTCATGTGAAATCAAATAACTAGTCCCTAGAATCTAACCAACTGAAACAGTAAGAAACTTCTGATCTTTCAGATTTTCAAAGTCCAAAGTATTAAAGTGATTTGCATTGACTAAGGTATATATACACAATTGGTCCAAATGAGGTCACAGTTGATAACAGTGATGAATCAATATCTCAAACACCCCGTGGCCATATAGTATGATCATTATGCAGGTATAACAAATAGATGTGGCTACGTCTGATGATTCATTTCAAATACAGAAATAGGAATCCAACTAAAACACCACAGTTAATGCCTTATTTTAGTCATGACTTTTGAGTATAATTGCAAAAATCTCCTGTCTGTCATCTGCTGTGTACATTGACACATTTGATCAAATCTGTTCAGAAGTCTATTTATAAACAGCATATTATTCAATAAGTCAATATTCAATGGGATATTCTGATCTTTAGGAAAATTCATCAATGATTTACATTTCTGTTATATAAAAGACACAGGTAATCTATAAGAAGACAAGGAAAATTCTTCCCTTCAACTTTCAAGAGAAAACACAAAAATTTTGGGGGCATATGCATTAGCCCAGCAGAACAGATACAGTTTATTAAGTAGTGACTAGTTCTAGGCTAGTTAGCTTGGTTAGTTTAAAGAGCCTGTGCTACAAAGGCGGATTAATTCTACATGCCCCCTCCTAATATTATTTGGGATACTAGCGTGACATAGATGGTTTAATGTTCAGCCTTCGTTTTATTCTGTCCTTTCTTTTTATTCCACCTACCACACAAGAGCACTTTTTAAAAACCTACCTCTAAAAAGCACATCCCACTAAAGATATGAAATGAAAACATAGGTAAAAACATTAGGACAATGTTCACATATAGAACACTCAAAGTAAGCTTCATTCCTGAGCCTCATGCCCTTGCTTTCCTTTTTCACTTTCAACATCCCACCCCCGCACACACAAAAAAGATTAAAATTAGAATTTTTTTCATATGGGAAGATTTTCCTCTTAATAACTGACAATCCTATTTTTTGTGTATATATATATTATTTATTTTATTATAAACTTATTAGTAATTTATGTTTCATACTGTATCACATGCCAACTTCTACTACAGGTTGACAGAAAGTAGCTAGAGAGACTAGAATAAGATTAAAAAATGAGATGAAATAAGAGTTTGAAAGGAGTAAAAGCAAGTGTCAGAAGAGGTTAGAAGTGATAATTACCCTGTCTGAAACTAAATCCCATCTTCTCTGCATGCCCAAGTCTGACCTATCATTCAAACCTTGGATTAGCTGCCACCTGCATCTAAGCCTCTAACCCAATTTGTTCCCCCTTCCATGAAAATCCAGCACACTCACTGCCTGAATTGCACACATTTCACAGAGATGAAACTATGTTTATCTTCATGGCCTCTGAATATGGAAATCAAATATTAAACTTTTAATATAGGCTTTTTGCTTATAATGTTTTGGTCTGCCCTAAGATATTAAAATCTTAAGCAATTTAATTTTATAACTAAAATATAGTTAAAATAAATTAAACTACTATTTCCATACAAAATTTGCAAGCAAAAGTGACTTATTTTATTCACACAAATATTCTCAACACACCATTAGTAATATTAATCCAGTTACATGCAGAAGATACTTTGCAGATTCCATTCCCAAGTAATCAAACATCTTTTTTCTCTCTTTTCTAAAATGCCACAAGGAGAAGTATGACAAAGTTTTAAATTTATAGGTCAATATAGTCACAATTATTTTAATTCCGGTTGTACCCTAAAATGCTGCTATAGAAGGAATTTTCTTATAAAGTTTGCTGACTTAGCAATAATTAGACAGTAGCTCTTAACCCTTTAGGGATCACAACAGTCCTTTGAATATCTGATGCAAAAAAATACATATAGATTTCCCAAAAAAAATTTTTTGTGTGAGATTTTATGGCTTCATGCTCCAAGCCTATTCACATACCAAGTTAAGAACCCCTACAATAGGAGACGATTGGGGAACTCATCAACACTGAAAAAAATTCAAAGTTAGGAATGATTCACAGTAACTAATATTCACAATTTGCTCTTGTAGCTAACAAATTTGGGAGTCGTGGTAGAAGACTTGAAAAGAAAATGATATTGAAAAAATAAGAGTAATTTTCAGAGGAGATGGAAGAATGACTTTCAGTGAAGACCCTACTAACTTAGAGTATGAGGGAGAGAGAGAAAGAAAGAGGAGGAAGAAGAGGAGGAGGAATATAGGAAAGGAGGGAAAGGGAGCAAGAGTGAGGGGGAGAGGAGGAGAGAGGGAGAGAGGAACAATTGAAGGGAAAGAACAAACCCATAGGAAAAAATATTCATCTACTCAATCTTTCTTGGCCAGTAGTATTCCTTAGATGAGTGTGAGGTTGTAGACTACAACAGAAAGGGCTGGACTCCCAAGTACAAATTTTGATCACTAAAGACAGAAGAGAGAATCTCTGACCTTTAGGTTCAAACATGCCAACCACTTCTACTTTGCAAACTATTAGTCAATGTTTTACTTCAAGATTGCATTATTTCAGCAAGTGATCACAACATGCAGGACAGGCAATCCTGGCCTACCAGCCACTTGTGAATCTGTCCCCACTTCCGATCAAAGGAATGATGAGAATGCTACAAATGCAAAAGTTTCATAAACTAAAGAGTTTCCAGGAGTTACTGTATTCTCTGAAGTCTTAATCTTATACATTTGTCCTAAAGTGCAGATTGTTGACTCAAAGTTACACATTAAAAATACAGAAAATCACTAACTAAATATGTTCAATAATAAGAGACATATGTTCTCTGTTGTTTAGAGGACCATAAATAGAAGTTTGTTTAATAATTATCTCCTTATAATTTACTATAATTTTAGGAGTATAAAAAAATGCATTTCAACATTTTTATTTCAAGCCAAGAACTACATTCAATATTTAAAATTATATTGAGGTTAAAAAATATTACAATATATTAGCAATTTTGCTTTTGGTTTTCAGCTGTAACAACATGGAAACTATACACTTCTCTTAATCCATTAGCAGAAAATAAACCACCAATGTTAAAATAAAGCGCTTAATATTACCCTGCAGATTTCCCCCCCTTTGTATTAATACAGCATCATAAATATTTTTATGGAAATTTTCAGAGCTAGGTCAATGTCAGAGGAAAGGTTTAAAAAAAAGAGCATTTGCTTCATTTTTAAGAAGCTACATCTCTATATACCTATTTGTAAATTTTGATTTTGCTTTTCTTTCTGATGATAAAAGCATACTGAAATTTATTAACTATGGAAAAGTATAAGAAAGTAAAATCAATCATAATACCACCATACACAAAGTACTGATAACAACTTCTTTCTGGTAGTTTTTGATCCTATGTATGGGTACCAGGCTTTGTAACACAACATTGGAGTCCCACAAGTCTTACAGTTTGTTGCTTTGTTGTTTTTCATTTTCTTACACGAATATTCTCTTCTGTTATTAGATATGCTTAAAAACTATAAGGTTGAGTAACGTCTCAGTGCTTTACTATGTAGATATCATAATGTAACTGAAATTCTACAACATTTAGAACTATAGTGAATAACATAGCAAGAGTTATATGTGTTTGCTGTTATTTAAAACAAATATCACAATTAACTTGCTGATGTATAGTGTATTGTTAAGATGCATACAACAGGTTATACTCTTCCCAGTGATTCAAAGAAAATTAGGTTTACTTCAGAAGTAAACTAACCAAGTATAATTTTTTTTGTGAGACTAGCAAGAAATTAGGGTCATTCCCCCCAATTACCTCTTTTTGCTGCCGTTCCAGTTCTCTCATGCGTATGTCTCTTGCCTCTGCCCGGGCAGCCCGTTTTGCTGCCAGCCTTGCCTCTGCCTGAAAAGAAACAGAAAGATTCAGCTTTGTTTAAAAAGAGCAACCTCCACGACTTCTACCCCAGGGTGGAGAAAAGGAGCAATAAGACACGACTTTCTTATTTGGGATGGGACAGGGGAGGGCAAGACATCCGCTATCAGCAATATGACTGACTTCAGTCAACTCCTTACACACTCACTTCTCTCTCTAGGCCCAGAGTAGGCCTTCACCTTTAACTGCTTGCCTTGATTTCTCATTCAAAACATTTCACACAATTCATTATGTATCTCTCCAAACTTGCTTTTCCAGAATGTCTTTCCCTCGCAATTGAATCATACAAAGTAGAAACATCAGAATGAACCTCTATTTCGTTTTGCACATTGCCAATGTCCAGGGCCCAAGTATTGTCAATTCTCTACCACCGAGTTCCTCCCTGGCTTTTTTTTATTCTGCTGTTTCAGGAACTCTTCATATGTCTCTCTCTTTAAATTGAGATATAATTCACATATTATCAAACTCACCACTTAAAAATATGGTTCTGTCGTGTGTTTTTTAGTATATTCACAAGGCTGCACAACTATCACTACTAATTCCAGTAATTGCCCACGTGTACCGGCTGCTCCCATCTGCGGCCATTCCTAGGTTCTACTGGGCTCTACTAAGCCTCTCTTCACAGTCTGTTTACTTGGCAGGAGGTATTTTCTCCTATTCAGCTAAAATATTACCTTTTATGAAGGCCCGATCCCCTCTTTCATCAAGTAATACTGTATGTGCATGCCTCCAGTGTGACTTTACTAGGCTGCATTAAAGGGACATGCTCTGTCACCCCACAACTTGCATGCCTCAATGTCTGCTAAGTAAACAGAAGACTTGCAAGCCACCAGCCAAAGTCTCAAGGAAATGAGACCAGGAAATAGCTTGATGCACCACATGAAACAAAAATCTTCTCTCTGGTTTCTAACTTGTAGTGGTTTCCTCTGTTCTTGGCCACATCCTAACTCTGATTTCAATCTCCCCTTCTGACATTTACGGCAGTTGTTTCTTCTCATTTGTTATATCCGTGCCCAAGCCTCATACTAAGAAGCGGTTCATTCAATGTTAAAAAGGGTCTACTGTGTGTAAGCTATTAAGCTAGATACTAAAAATACAGAATAAGATACATCTCTGCCCTAAAGAAAAGCACAACCTAACCGAGGGAGACAGAAACACAATGTTTAAAAGGAGGGAAGCATGCAAGAGGGAGCAATTAAGTTACGCCTGGCAAGGTCATAGCAGGCTTCTAAGAGGAGGAGACAGTTTAATAGTTAACACTTATTCAACTACCCAATTTTGGAAATTTCCCAGTCTGCTTAACTGGCCTTTCAGTAGCAAAAACCCTAGGAAGTTACTTAAGTCTACCAATCTCAAGGTCTAAACACTGACATAAATTTTGCATTGGCCTCTATCTTTTAAAAACCTATATCCCCATCCTGGCCAGTGTGGCTCAGTTGGTTGGAGTGTCATCTGTGTAACAAGAAGTTGCAGGTTCCATCCCCAGTCAGGGCACATATCCAGGTTGCAGGTTCGATCCTTTGTTAGGGGGAATGTGGGAGGTAACAATGTTTTTCTCATACGATGTTTCTCTCTTTTCCTCACTTCCTCTAAAATCAATTAAAAATAAAAGTAAGACTATATCCTCACCTTCCTTTATACTTTTTTAAAGTATGCTCTGCCTTCTCTATCCTCTATGACTAAGCACCACTTTACTATTAGAGTTTGTATTTTACAGAAAAACACAAGTCTAAGTTAGTTAGCAAATACATTTTTAAATTACAAAAGTATTTTACTGGGAAAATTTTTCAAACCTCTTTTTTTTTAATTTAAGAAAGCCATACCAATGTGTAGGAGTTTTCATTTCCATGTATATCAATTAGCTTTGTACTTGTAGCCTCCCTTAGAAATTTATCAAGAAGGCCAATTTCATCCTTCTAATATCTGCAGCCAATTCTGCACAATAGATACTAAAACGGGACTTTCCTCAACAAACCATAATTACAGATCATTGAAACCTACTCTTGAACAAAACTACTCTTACAACGAAAGGGAGAGGAGCCTGACTACTGTGGAACAGAAAGAGCGTGGACTTCAGAGCCACAAAGACACCCTCTCCCTCCCTTTGTCACTGAGCCAACTCGATCAACACTCAGACGTTAGTGCCCGTAGACGTGGTCGTGGAGAAGGCCCCGCACAGCCTGGTTCTTTAGATACACTGCGACCACATGCCTCAGGCAGCGGGGTAGGGAAGTCCAATCTAGCAGACAAAATGTGTGCTCTGTACTTACATTCTGTGATTCTCAACCTCTTCTATCTCATGGCACACATAAACTAGTTTTTCAATTCTGCAGCACACCAAAAAAAATATATTTTGCCAATCTGACAAAAAAAAGTAGGCATAATTTTGATTCATTCATTGTTGTGTTGGCTGTTGTCATTTTTTATTTGACAATCTAAGGAAAAGAGGTCAGTGCCCCTGACTACATAATCAGGTATTGTAAGTTTTAAAACTTCTTGCAGCACACCAGTTGGAAATTGCTGCTTATAAAAAGAAAAACAAACAAAAAAGCCAACAAAACAAAACAAAAAGAAAATTGCTGCTTATAATGATACATTTTTATACAGACCAATTATAGCTACACAAAGCATACTTCTAGGTAGTAACACTAGCATTCTCCCCTCAGAATACAATAGCATGAAAGAGCTGCTACAAATTTAACACCTACCTCAACAAATGTAAAATAAATGGGACATCACAATAAAAGACCACAAAAATTTACCTAAGTTCAAAACAAAGTTAGATGAAAAAATCAAACATGGAATTGCCATTTGATCCAATAATTCCACTTATGAGTACCTACACCAAAGAATTGAAAGCAAAGATTCAAACAAATATTTGTAAACCGATATTCATAAGCAGCATTATTCATACGAGTCAAAAAGTGGAAACAACCCAAATGTCCATCAACAGATGAATGGGTAAACAACATGTGTTAGGCATGTGTATGGGAAAGGGTGCTGTAATAAACCATACATTCCTTACTGTACAGGTCATGTCATGGTGGGTAGTCATGCCCCAGCACTGTAACTTCTTTAGTGAAAGGTTTTTAAGCAAGCCCTATCTATTGTTCTTGCGCATCTAGGTGAACATACCTTTGAAATGGGAGAAGCAATACCCTCCAAGGCATGTAACCACGCTGAAGAGAGCACATAATCTGCTTAACTATCATGTAATCCAATCCCACCTTGCTTTCTTCCACCTTCACATAATCTTTTTTACATTCCCTCCTTAATTCTAAATGCATAAAAGAAACCAAAACTGGCTGAAAACGGTTTGGCTCAGTGGATGGAGCCTTGGCCTGCAGACTCGAGGGTCCCGGGTTCGGTTCCTGTCAAGGGCATGTGCCTTAGTTTCGGGCACATCCCCAGTGGAGGGGGTGTGCAGGAGGCGGCTGATCAATGTTTCTCCCTCATCGATGTTTCTAATTCTCTGTTCCCCTCTCTCTCTCTTCCTCTCTGTGAAAAAACCCAACTGTTACTCTGGGGAGCATTTGAAATCTTGCTCCCCAGCATATGTTATTAGTTTTGACTCAAACTCAAAAATTTACCATAGGTTTGAGTGTATTTACATAGCTATTCAGACACATAGAATATTATTCGGCCTTACAAAAAAAAAAAAAAGAACAGCTCAGCAGTTCCTCAAAACATTAAACATTGACAATAATATCCAGCAACCATCTCTAGATATGCACCTAAGAGAAATGAGAACATATGTCCACACAAAATCTTGTACATGAATGTTCATTAGCAGCATTATTCATAATAGTCTAAAAATATTAAAACAAGCCAAATGTTCATCAACTGATGAATGGATAAACAAAATGTGATATTATCCATACAATGGAATATTATCCTAATAAAGAGAGAATATGCTAATTGACTGTCACACCCTCAAAGATGGTGGTGCCCACAGCCACAAGATGGCAGTGCCCAGTCCACTCAGCCCCCTAGCCCCCTAGCCACCCAGGGCTGGCCCAAGGCACAGGCAAGCCTCAGGTGGCAGCTGCCCAGTCGCCCAAGGCCGCTCAGGGCTCAGGCAACCAGAGCTGGCCAAGGCTTGCACTGTCGGCAGTGGCAGCAGCAGAGGTGTGATGGGGGCATTGCCTTCCCCTGATCACCAGGTCGCCTCCCATGCCTGAGGGCTCCTGGACTATGAGAGGGTACAGGCCGAGCTGAGGGACTTTCCCCACCCCACTGGACCTCTAGTTCAACTATAAAAAGAAAAACGATAGAGGCAGGCTACAACATGGATGACCTTAAAAACATGCTAAGTGATAAAAGCCAGACACAAAAGGACACATATTGCATAATTCTATTTATATAAAATGTGCAGAATAGACAAATCCAGAGGCTGGGACACGGGGAACATGGAGAGTGATTGCTAATTGTTACAGGGTTTCTTTTTGTGCTGATAACATGTCCTGCAATTAGAAAGTGGTGAGTTTTGCATACCCTTGTAAATATACTAAACACCACTGAAATTGTCTACTCTAAAATAATGAATTTTATGATATTTAACATATCTCAATTTTAAATTTTTAAACAAAGGGTACTGGGTACATTAAAAAAATACAATGCTGAAGATAAACTAACAGTAAAATATGCAAAATTTCAGTACATAAAATTCAATATATAAAACAGGAAAAAAGGAATCTAGTGACTTCATATATTTGGAAAATGCCGCTTAAACTTATTTTTTTTAAATCAGTCTTTCTGAATTTCCAAGACAAGGATAAAATAATAAAGCATTTTTCAGACTTATATGACCACACTATGAAATAAAACCCTAAATAATTTTTCAAGGATCATATTCCAAGGAACACATTTGAAAAATAATGATTGACCTTAATGGCAGTACACCAGAATCCAACTCAAACTATATTAAATTCTGTTAAGGGGTAACCTTACCTCTGCTTTTAATATTTATACAAATAACGTTACCAGAATAATCTCACAATCAAAACCCAAACTTTCAAAATAATGTGGAATATGAGAGCTCACACTAATATAACTACCACCGTGTCAGCAGTTACCTAACAAAGCTAGATGCTTGTCTTTAACTCACAAAGCAACTCCTTAAGGTACGAAAGGGTTCAGTAAGTTGCCCCACAGTCCGTAGCCAGCAAGTATTGGAGCTGAGATTCACATCCTAAGAATCTGTCTCTAGTTAACACTCTTAACCATGTTACCACATGTGTATCTTTAAACCCCAAGTATAAGAACATATCCTTAGACAAATAATAAAAGTTTACTTGCGATGAATTATCCTAAGATTTTCAACTTAACATAAATTCTTTTTCTGTGAAATGGTACCATTCTGATTCTAGCTTCGTTGACCATGACTTTACCCTCAATGTAGGTAATCTCCTTTCCTGCACAGCCTTTCATCTTCTTATTCTGTATTTTTACTTACCAGCCAATGAGAATGACTCAAATCTTAACATCTCAAGCTCTGACCAAAATCAAAGTCTACATTTCCGTCTAGTGGGTCTCTTATTAATAAACTTAGAGTAAAAGCAACCTTATGGAAGTTCCCCCAGTGAATAGGGTTTGCTTCCCTATTTTCCAATCTACAGAAATGAAACCCATGTTACATTTGTTCAAAATGCAAGTTCTCGGGGCCTCCTACTTCCTAACCAAATCTTCCTGTTCGATGTCCCTTGAATCCAATCTTTCATTTCCATCCCAACACTTTTCCTCTTCTAAGCATCCTGTTTCCTAATTCTAACTTCGCTTTATCCATTTTAACTCTCCTTCTGCCCTTGATATTCCAAACTATAAACTGTTGAATTAATCTGCCTGCAACACCAACAAACAAGCAAAATAAACATCCTAACATAAAATGATTAGCCATAATATATTTTATAATGCCCAATACACAAAAGCATCTTTATGCTTCCTGAATTTTCAATTTGAATTCTGTTACTGCTTCAGATAAACACAGAACTAAAGTAAACTTGCTGAAGTTCCCAGTGGTACTGCAAGTGAGCACAACTAAGGCGAATGCTATTATAACTCTTCCATCTGTCCAGGAGGTCTACAAGTAAGGCGGGATCTATCCAATCTACTGGACAGTGGTTACTGTTCCCTTGGAATATAATCCACAAATCAAATTTCATTTGGAAGTATTATTTTGGGGGTGGGGGCGGAAGAAGCTATGTGGTAGTTTTTTTTTTAAAAGCTTGATCCTATTATCCTAAGATTCAAAGGCAAGAGAAATGTTATATAACTATAAATATGTTGTTATATAACATAAAGTCCATCTTCCCCAGGGAATTTGCCCAACTATCTGATCTCTCTTCTCTGTCTTCACTTTCCCATTCTATTGGTTTGTTCTTCTCATCATAAATAGGTTCAAAGCCTCTCATCTTTAAAAAAAAAAAAACCAATGAAAAATACCATCTGGTTAAAGTCTACCTTGTCTTCTTTATAACCAACTTCCCTAGCACCTCCCTCCTTAATTCTCACTCCCACCATATGACTGCATTCTGGCTTCTGTCCAAATCACATTACTGAAACTGCTCATGCCAAGTAACTAATGACCGCTAACTACCAAACGCAGGGAAATTTTTCTATTCTTATCTCACTTGTCCTATCTGAACTTCCAACATCAACGACCACTCAATTCCTTCTTTAAAATCTCACCTCCGGGCTTTCTGCAATACTAATCTTTCCTGGTTTTCCTTTTGACTCTCCCACTTCTCTTGCTTGGAATCATTCATATATAGGTTCATTTTCCCCTGCTAGCTCCTTAAATTTTAATATAAAAAAAACTTCCAGGCTTGATTGTCACTTTTTCCACTCTATGTTCCCTCCCTGAGTAATACTGGTAGTTTGCAAATCTTTATGTCCAGCTCAGCCCTTCTTCCACAGTCCCTGATCAAACTGGCTCTTAAACCCTGGGGCTGTGTTTCTCGTTCCCCTACCACTCTCCAGCCGTACTGCACTATTATTCCAGCAGTTTCTCTCATGGTTCTGGTTGTTTCATACCCTGTGCCTGTAGAGTGCTTAGGAAGCAATGCACAGAAGTCCATAAAAGAAGGGAGAACTTTTATTTATTTTTAAAGAATTTTATTGATGTTTAGAGAAAGAGAAAGGAAGAGAGAGGGAGAGAGAGAGAACCATTGGTGTGTGAGAGTGATGCATGCTCCCTACCAGGAATTGAGCCCCCAACCTGGGCATGTGCCTTGATTGAGAATCAAACCAGCAACTTTTCAGTGCGTGGGACAATGCCCAACCGAACCACACTGGCCAGGGCTATGTTAGAACTTTTCAAAAATGGTCAGGAAGAATATATTATTATTTTATTAAAGTGGTCCCCAGTTGTGGTAGGGAGATAGGCCTGGGAGTGGGGGGTGAAACAAAGGGTCCTAAACTTGGTTTATAATGTCTTCTTCCTTCCTGCCTGCCTATCTTTGTAAAGAAAAGATCAGAAACAACTGTCACAAAATGTTGACATCAGTTAATGTTGGGTGGTAGACGCATGGATACTTATCATTAAACCTTTCAGCATTTACTATTTTCCAGAAAAAATAATACATCAAAAATTACACATTCAAGTATCTTTATAAAAAGGGAAACCTCTAATTTTAAAGCTTTTGCCTACTGTGATCATGTGACAGTTTTAAAGAGAGGCAAATTAAATTTTCATAATGCACAGATTGAACCATGTCTGCAATTGTCAGCCTGCATGTATATCCATAATATAAAACCCATGTAACTGGCATGAGTTACAGAGATAGGTATAATCTGGACCTTTATAGAATATGCTTAAATTTCAAAAAATCTGAAACACAAAATTCTAGAAAGTAAAACATTCATGGAAAATGACTAATTCAGGTAGCTAAGACTCAGCGTTTACTGTGTTTAATTTTGTTTATTCTTCCATGGCACTCATGCCAAAAGAACCCTGAAAGACAAATTAAGAGACATAATATTTATTGTGTTGCTATGGTTTCCAAATTAACAAATAAAAATCATCACTCGATTTCCTAGCAACATCCCTTTAGTAGAAAATCTTAGGTTGCATTTTACTTAGATCTTGCAATATAATTATGTTTCACCACCTTTTTAAAAGCTTTTGATAGTTGAAGATCAAATATTTAAATTTTTCTGAACTTTAACCCATTTTCTTCTGCTGTCTTTATTCAAAGACCTTTTGAATAAAGCAAATATTTTTTTGGAATGAGAGAGGAAATTTAAGATTATAGATTTTAGTACTGGGGTCTAAGTATAACCCAATAAAATGACAGTACAGGAAAACTGAAACTTTTAATCTACAATGACATATCTAACCAAAGGAGAAAATGTAAATCAGTTCTAGCAGATATACTGGGGGGAAAGGGAGGTTTTGCTAGTACAGTCTTCACATTTAGGTTAATGATGCTATGCTATTTGAATTTTACCCCCAAATTCCTGTAAGTCACAGGAATGGTGAAGACCATGACAGTGAACATTACACCAAATATTTTTCCAATCATACTCTCACATACTGACACAAAACTAAGTCTTAAGGTTCAATAATTCTCCCTTCATTCTAGTTAGAGGGACAAATCAAGGAACGGAGAAATTTGAGAGTTAACACTGGATGGAATAAAGAGAGATCTACCCTTGATGGGCATTGGCTGAATTCATACACTAATGCCAACAGAAGGAATCCCAAATGACTAAAGAACAACTTAAATTTACTCTTACAAAGAATTTAACTAATAAAATCAATAAATACAAAAAGGGGGAAACTTTTATTTATTTTTTAACTGGGTAGGAATGGAAAGAAAAACACTTCTATAACTCTGAAAAAGTAACTCACATTTCAGATTCTCATAAATTTTTATGTACCATCACTGAGAACATTTAAAGGTCTTTTAAATAAGAGTAATTCTGCCTCCTGTGGAATTACTTTTTTAGATGAATCCAATTTGCATGAAACAATCTGAACCAAACACACAATGATCAAAAAAGTGTCAGAAATAAGAAAGATCCGAGACTTGATTTTGAAATCTTATCTCTCTCTCTCTTTTTAAAAAATATTTTTATTATTTTTCTTTTTTTTTACTGAGAGGAAGGAATAGGGATAGAGAGTCAGAAACATCGATGGGAGAGAAATTTCTAGCAGCTGCCTCCTGCACACCCCCTACTGGGGATGTGCCTGCAACCAACGTACATGCCCTTGACCAAAATCGAACCTGGGACTCTTTGGTCCACAGGGCGACGACACTCTATCACTGAGCCAAACTGGTTGGGGCGAAATATTAGCTCTTGAGGGCTCCACTTGAGGAGTGATTTTCTTCAACACTATTCTTTCTCCCTAGAAAATTTCATCCACACTCATGATTCCAATTACCTTCTACATGCTGACAAGTCTCAAAGGTCTGTCTTCAGCACACACCTCTCCTTTGACCTCTTGATCTGTATTTCCAAAACCACCCAGAATCTCCACTTAGATGCCTCACAGGCACCTTCCCTCAACACATGCCAACATAAATACATGTTCTTCCCTCCCCCAACCTCCTCCCCACTCTGATGTTCCCTACTATCCACCCAGATGCACAGGCCAAATCTTCCCCTGGCTGCTACACAACCATAGTCACACGTTGAACGTCCAACTACTTACTTCTCCATTCCAACCAGCTCTCATCATCCCCTAAGCTACGGTCATCACTCTAGGCCAAGCCCCCACTGCCTCTGCAAGTCTTGAGTCCTCTCCTTCACCCACTGACGCCTCTTTCTGCTACAGTATCAAACTTACAGTAAAGTCAGCCTCATAAGGCACAAATCTGATCATGTAGCACCCCTACTTTAAAACCCCTTCAATGTTTTCCCACTGTTCTTATGACACGGACCAAAATCCTAAACAGATTCTGTAAGAGTTCATACCAGGGTTCTCAACCTTGCCCTATTGACAATTAGGCCAGTTAATTTTTCATTAGGAGGGGGGGAGTGGATTGGGGTAGGGAAGGTTTCCTATACACCATAGGATGTTTTAGCAGTATCCCTGACCTCTACCCATAATGCCAGGAGCACACCCCTCGTCTCTCCTCCCACACGCTTTCTGACAGGCAAAAATATCTCCACACTGCTAAATGTCCCTTGGGGACAAAATGACCCTTGGGTGAGAACCTACATAATCTGGCATCTGTAACTAACCTCTGGCTACTCTCCTTTTTGCTGTCCAGGTTATTAACAGTGATATTATGGGAGGCACAATAGTTAAGAGTGCAGAAGCCCAAGTGTAAATTTCAGCTCTACCTCTTTCTAGTAACTGCAACTTACTTCCCTTCTCCGTGCCTTGGATTCATCCTTGATAAATGAGAACAGAAGACCCAATAGAGTGATGAGGCATTAGAACAGTGCTGGTTTATAACAAGAGCTCAGTAATGTCAGCTGTTATTTTTGTTATCTGAATTCTCAATATTCCTTCAGCTCAAAAGCCTGTCCTATAGAGTCCCCTCTGCCTGGAAAGCTCTTCCCTACATCTGACAATTCCCTTCCCACCCCTGCCCCGGCCCGCCACCTACATAAATGCCCTCATCCTTCAAAATTCAGTTGAAAGGGCACTTGCTCAAGAAAGGCTTCCCAAAACCCGAGTTTCCCTGTCACACACACTATAATAAAACCATTTACTATTCACTCAAAGTACTTGACACGGTTAAATTGTTGTCTCAATTCCAAGAATATGATTGTGACATATACTGACATACACTGACAATCACAGCTTTCAATTTCAGAAATCACCATACTAAATGTAGACATTAATTATGAAAGAAAAAAGGAGCTGAAATTGAGGAACTAGTCCATTAGGTAATTACTTGGTTTATGTCTATTATCTTTTCTAGAATCTAAGCTGCAAAAGGGAAATAACGATGTTAGCCCTGTCCATTCCATATTCTCTGTACCTGACACCGCACCTGTGAAGAAATGCTCAATAAACATTTACTGAATGAATGACATTCCAAATTCATGGTTGTTTATTTGTGGGGTTTTTTTTTAATGTTTTTTATTTTTATTTTTAGAGAGAGCAGAAGGGAGAAAGAAAGAGAGAAGAACATCAATGTGAGAGCAAAACATCAACCAGCTGCCTCCTGCACGACCCCTTCCTGGGATGGAACCCACAACCCGGGCATGTGCCCTGACTGGGAATCAAACCAGTAATCTTTCAGTGCACGGGATGACACCCAGTCAGCTGAGCCACACCAACCAGGGCCATGTTTTTGGGCCTGCGTTTTTAATTCTAACCAGAGGATATTTTTTTCCATTAATTCTTAGAGAGAGTAGAAGGGAGGAGGAGAGACAGAAAGAAACCCGATGTGAGAGAGACAACCTAGGTACATGCCCGTTCACCAGAATCAAACCTGAGACCCTTCTGTCTTAGGGTCAACGCTTTAACCACTGAGCAAACGTGCAAGGGCCAGGCCATGCTGTAATAAACAAACAAAACAGAACAAAACAAAAAAATCTCTATTCTCTCCCAGCCTGGTGACTCAATTGATTGGAGCATCACCTTGTACACCAAAAAGATTATAGGTTCAGTTCCTGGTCGTGGCACATACCTAAGTTGTGATTCAGCCCCTGGTCAGGGGGTGAACAGGAGAAAAATCTCTCTCTATATATATCCTCCCTCCCTCCCATCCTAGGATAAGGAGTAAAAACAACCACATTATTCTCAAATAAAACATGGTATTAATGTTCTTAATTATTGCTGATTATGAGTACTGATTTCTAAAGGTTCGATTCCCAGTCAAGGACAAATACCTGGGTTGCAAATTTGAACCCCACCCCAGTCAGGGTGCATGTGGTAGGCAACCAATCAATATGTCTCTCTCAAATTGATGCCTCTCTCTCTCTCTCTCTCTCTCTCTCTCTCTCTCTCTCTCTCTCTCTTCTCTTGGTTCCCCCCTCCCTTCCACTCCCTCTGAAAATCAATGGGAAAAATATCCTCAGGTGAGAATTAACAATAATAATAATAATAATAAAGCTGGTATCCTTGCCATAAGTATTTTACCTTTAACTTGCCAAGACTTAAAAATGAATAAATTACTCAAAAATAGCAAGTTAACTATGAAAAGATCATTAGCTCTATTGAGCAATTAAGACTATCATTCCATACAACAATAACAATGAACAATAACTTTTTAAACTAAGCACAAATGTTCCTTTTGTATCTTTCTCAGGCTGCTAAACCACAAATTTTTGGTTCTCATTACTGGATGCCTAGAAGGGCTATTGCCTCCTTAGGCAGCAAAATGAAATCTAATCAGTGTCCATTAACAAATAAATAGTTAAACTATATATATATATATATATATATATATATGAAATATTATTCAGTCATATAAAGGAATTAAGTCACTTAAAAGGGGGTGCAGTAATGAAATTATGACATATGCTAGCACATGGGTAAATCTTGAAGACACGATAAGTGAAATAAGCCAGACACAAAAGGACAAATACTATATAATTCCACTTATAAAATATCTAGAATAGTCAAATGCAAGAGACAGATAGTAAACTAAAAGTCTGCCTGGCTCAATGGTTGAGCACTGGATACCTATGAACCAGGAGGTCATGGTTCAATTGCCAGTCAGGGTACATGCCTGGATTGCAGGCTCAATCACCAGTAGAGGGCATGCAGGAGGCAGCGGATCAATGATTGATTGTCTCTCAGCATTGATGTTTCTATTTCTTTCTCTCTCTACCTGTCTCTGAAATCAATAAAAACATATTTTTTAAAAAGAAAAGAAAATTAATGCTTAAAAAAAAAGTTACCTGGGGCGGGAGAGAGAGAAGTAGAAAGTTATTGCTTAATGGTTACAGAATTTCTGTGTGGGGTGATGAAAAGATTTTAGAAATAGATAGTGGTGATGGTTACACAACAGAATGAATATGATTAATGGCCCTAAATTATAGACTTACAAATGGTAAAAATGGCAAATTTTGTTTTATATATTTTAACAACTTTAAATAACTAATAATATAAGATACCAAAAACCATTGGTATATTTGAATTACACACTTCCAATGGGTTAATTATGTTATGTGAATTATATCTCATTAAGCTATTAAAAAATGAAATCCAAAAGTTCTAGCAGCACAAATGTTAAACATAGAGCTTTCTTTTTTCCTTATTACAAGTAGGTTTGAGCACCATATACCGTATTTGCCGGCGTATAAGACGATTTTTTGGCCCTGAAAAATACGTATTTGCCGGTGTATAAGACAACTGGGCGTATAAGACGACCCCCTAACATTTCCACTAAAAATACAGAGTTTATTATATACTCGCCGTATAAGACTACCCCCCACTTGGAGGCATATTTTTCAGGGCCAAAAAGTCGTCTTATACGCCGGCAAATACGGTATGTACACGTGTAAATTCTGCTCAACAATAAAGTCTCTAAACACTCTAACTTCTATAAAACAAGATCAATTTCTATGCATATCACTGATTCTTTAGAATTAAAAGAACTGTGTATTATGAGCATTAATTTTCTTTGGGTCATGGATCTTGAGAGAAATCATAGAATTTCAGAGCTGGAAGGATTCTGAGATCATTCAGAAACTAAGAAAGAGAGATCCAAGATGGTGGCGGAGTAGGTGGAATTTGCACTCACCTCCTCTCAGGACCAAATTGGAATTACAACTAAAATATAGAACAATCAACCTGAATAACCAACTGAAGACTAGCTGGACAGAAGTCTTATAACCAAGGATTTATGGAAGCCACAAGGAAACTAGTAGGAAGAAAGAGATAAGAAATGGGCTGGTCCAGCTCTCACAGATGGTGGCTGAGATCCGGAAAGATCCCTCAGCTGCCAAGGTTCCCCCTTAGGAGCAAGGGTGTGTCAATGCCATACCAGTTTCTGCTGCCCAGAGTGCCAGAGCCAGGGAGAAGCACCCACATAACATCTGGCTGTGAAGATCAGTTGGCATTCTGCCCGCCAGGGAGATAGGAGTCTGTTTAAAACCTAGCACCTTCTTTAAAAAAAAAAAAATGTTTAATTGTCCTTTAGAGAGAGAGGAAAGAAGGGGGGAAAGAGAGATAGAGGGGGGAGGGGGAAAGGGAGAGGGAGAGGGAAAAGGAGAGGGAGAGAAACATCAATGAGAGAGAAATATCATCAATGGCTGATTCCTGCACACACCCCTACTGGGGATGGAGCCCACAACCCAGACATGTGCCCTGATAGGGAATCAAACTAGTGACCTTTTGGTTCCTAGGTCAATGCTCAACTGCTGAGCCACACCGGCTGGGCCAAGCATGCTCTTAAAGGGCAAGTACACAAAATCTTATTTGCAGGCACTCAACCTGCTGAGGGAGTCAACTGTCTGGGCCTAACGTGTAGAGGTCTGGGGCAGACTCAGAGGATGTCAATGACTGAGTAGTGTGGCTCTAGGGTGGGAACTATTCCTACCATCTTGCCATGAACCTGACCAGTGGATCCCCTTCACAAAGACCCATCAAACTCCCAGCAGCCCCACCCATCAAACTCCCAGCAACCCCATCCTCTGGACTTGCAGAAAACCCACTCTCCTGATTGCTGGAGACCACCTTGCTGAGATAAAGCACTTCAGGAAGTCCAGGCAGAATTTAGAACAAACTGAGGTATGGTTCTGGAACATAGGCCATCCCCCCACCTTTCTGAGGCCTGAGGAGTGCCTCCCCCTCACCAGAGATCTACTAGCTCCACCCTGCGGATTCCCCACAGCCCTGCCCTGCTCAGCTCAAGCTCTCCAGGAGGCCCAGGTAAAATCCAGGCAGGACTGACTGGTGTGGTTCTAGCCGGGGCCATTTTCCCTCGCACACGGCCAAATCTTGGTCTGTTTGGGCCCGAGAAACTCTGCTGCCCTTACCCTGACAATTCCCTGAGACCTCGTCCTACCACAGGACTCTGAGGAAACCCAGTGGATGAGAGCAAGCCTCGGTGCACCCTGGGACCTTGGCTAAGTGGCCTCAAACCCAGCACTGGCACCAAGTTTAAGACTGTATCAATCTAGTAAACGCCGCTCACCCCTACCCTTTGTGATTCACTGAGAACCTACCTCTTGCAACTCAAGTACTACCAGAGGCTCTTTCAGTGATGGGGCCTAACAAGCAGCCATTAGGCAGATCTCAGGGGGCCTTGCTGACCTGCCCCTGGACTCAGTGCTGGTGGACACCAGCCTTGATGTGCAGCTTGGCACTTCTCACGTACACCAGGCACAGCAGACGCAGCCACAAGCCGTGGATCACTTTCTAGCCCCAAACAGGCTGCTCAGGATCAGACACAGGCATATATGACACTGACTTGCACCAAAGTCCCTCCCAAGAGGCCCAGAACTAACACATACATTGGCAAGCCTCAGTCAACATCAGCGAAGGATCCCATTAGCTACTACACAAGAGGCACAACCAACGGGAGACCTCAGCAGTCCCTGAACCTTGCTGAGGCAAATTCCACTTGGTGTGGTCAACACCCCACAGCAGCTTATATGTTGTGGTGAGGGTCAATCCTCAGTCAGCCAACCTGAGGGTCAACCCCACACATGAACAGGCTACTAGCAATCAAGACTCAATTACAACAGGAAGACTCACATAACCCACACACGGGACATTTCTGGAGCACCCAGCTAAGGTGATCAAGGAGACTGTGCTACTGGTCATTTAAAAAAAAATGAGAATAGTTTAAGAGACCTTATAGACAACAGTAAGTATAATGACATCCTCAGCATTGGGGATACCAGAAGAATAATGTGAGCAAGAAATTGAGAAGCTATTTGAAGAAATAATGACTGAAAATTCCCCTAACCTGATGAAGGAAAAAGACATTCAGGAAGCGCAGAGAGTCCTAAGCAAGATGAACACAAAGAGGCCCACAGCAAGACACATCATAATTAAAATTCCAAGGATCAAAGACAAAGACAGAATCTTAAAAGCAGCAAGAGAAAGACAGCCTTCCATAAGACTGTCAGCTGATTCCTCAACAAAACAAATCAGGCCAGAGGGACTGGCATGAAATATTCAGTGATGAAAAACAAGGGCCTATAACCAAGACTTCATCACCAGCAAGGCTATCATTTAAAAATTGAATGGGAAATAAAGATATTTCCAGACAACAAACGCTAAAAGAGTTCATTACCACCAAACCAGTATTTCAAGAAATGTTGAAGGGTCTTCATTAAGAAGAAGAAAAAAGAGGGGAAAAAGAGGAAGAATAAAATGCCAATAAATATGTACTTATCAATGTAAATGGTTTAAATGCTCCAGTCAAAAGGCAGAGGATAGCTGAATGGATAAGAGAACAAGACCCATTTATAGGAGGCAAAAGTAGGTTTACAGTTGTTCATATAAAAATAAAACAATAATAAGTAATAATATAAAAATAAATAATAAAAATACAAGAATAAACTCTGTGTTTCACATATTCACAACTATATAAATACCCCACTGACATAAATGAATATACCTTCCAGACAGAAAATCAACAAGGAAAGAGCGGCCTTAAATGACACACTAGATTAGATGGATTTCATTAATATCTTCAGAGCATTTCACCCCAATGCAGCAGAATATATTCTTTTCGAGTGCACATGGAACATTTTCTAGGATAGACCACATGTTAGAACACAAAACAAGTCTCAATAAATTTAAGAAGATTGAAATCAAATATCAAGCATCTTCTCTGACCATGATAGTATGAAACTAGATATCAATCACAAGAAAAAAATCTGAAAAACACACAAACACATTGAGGATAAATAACATGTTACAAAACAAAAAACAAATGAGTTAACAATGAGATCAAGGAAGAAATAAAAAGATACCCTTAAACAAATTAAAAGGAGAACACAAGAAGCCAAAATCTAAGGGACACAGGGAAAGTAGCCCTAAGAGGGAAATTCATAGCATTGCAGGCCTACCTCAAGAAACAAAATAGCCCTAACTGGTATGGCTCAGTGGAGAGAGTGTCAGCCTGCAGACTGAAAGGTCCCAGGTTCGATTCCGGTCAAGGGCATGTACCTTGGTTGTGGGCACATCCCCAGTAGGGAGTGTGCAGGAGGCAGCTAATCAATGTTTCTTTCTCATCGATGTTTGTAACTCTCTATCTCTCTCCCTTCCTCTCTGTAAAAAATCAATTAAATATATATTTAAAAAATAAATAAACAATCTAACCTTACACCTAAAGGAACTAGAAAAAGAACAACATGGCCATGTGGCTCAGTGGTTGTGTGTCAACCTGTGAACCAGGAGATTATGGTTCAATTCCCAGTCAGGACACATGCTCGGGTTGCGGGCTTGATCCCCAGTAGGGGTCATGCAGGAGGCAGACGATCAATGCTTCTCTCTCATCATTCTCTCATTAATGTTTCTTTCTCTCTCTCCCCCTTCTTCTCTGAAATCAATAAAAATATATTTTTTTAAAAAACAATAACAAACAAATCCTAAAGTAAGTGAAAAGAAACAATAAAAGTCAGGGCAAAAAAAGCCAAAATAGTCTTTAAAAAATACAAAAGATCACTGAACCAAGAAGAACCGGTTTGGCTCAGTGGATAGAGCATTGGTCTGCAGACTGAAGGGTCCTAGGTTCGATTCCGGTCAAGGGTATATACGTTAGTTGTGGGCACATCTCCAGTAAGGGGTGTGCAGGAGGCAGCTGGTCAATGTTTCTAGCTCTCTATCCCTCTCCCTTCCTCTAAGAAATCAATAAAATATATATATTTTTTAAAAGAAGAATAGCTGGTTCTTTGAAAAGAGAAAACTAGATTAATAAACTTTTAATCAAATTCATCAAAAAAAAGAGGACCCAAGTGAATAAAATAAAAAATGGAAGAGGAGAAATAACAACTGACACCACAGAAATAGAAAAGACTATAAGAAAATATTATGAACAACTATATGCCAACAAATGGGACCACCTGGAAAAAATGGATAAATTCCTATAAACACACAATCTCTCAACATTGATTCAAGAAAAAACAGAAAATCTGAATGAACTGATTACAATTCATCTAATGAAACTGAAGCTATAATCAAAATGCTCCCAACAAACAAAAGTCCTGGACCAAATGGTTTCATAGGTGAATTTTACCAAAGGTTCAAAGAACTAGCATCTGTCCTTCTCAAACTATTCCAAAAAAACTCAAGAAGCAGGAAGACTGCCCTGGCCTGTTGGCTCAGTTGCCTGGAGCACTGTCCAGTACACCAAAACTTGGTGGGCTGGGTTCCCAGTCAGGTCACCAGGTTGCAGATTTAATCCCCTTTTATGGTGCATACAGAAGGCAACTGGTTGATGTTTCTTTCTCACATCAATGTATCTCTCTCTCTCTCTCTCTCTCTCTCTCTCTCTCTCTCCCCCCTCCCTCCCTTTTTTTCTCTTTAGAATCAATGAAAAACATAATGTGGAGTAAGGATTTATTTATTTTTTTAAAAGAGCCCAGCCAGCATGGTTCAGTGGTTGAACATGAACCAAGAGGTAATAGCTTGATTCCTAGTCAGGGCACATGCCCAGGCTGCGGGTTTGATCCCAGTAGTGGGTATGCAGGAGGCAGTCAATCAGTGATTCTCTCATCACCAAATCCATCTCTCTCTCCCTCTCTCTTTCTCTCTGAAAACAATAAAAATGCTTTTTTTAAATAAAATAAAAAAAAGAAAATGTCTGTACTATCCAAAGCAATGTACTGATTGAATGCAATTCCTATCAAAATACCAGTGGCAAATTTCATAGAATTAGAACAATTCCATTTTAGTATGTATATGAGCTGTGGAAGAGAGCACAACAATCCAATTAAAAATTGGGTAGAGGATCTGAATAGATATTTTTCCAAAGAAGACATAGTGATGGCCAACAAATATATGGAAAGGTATTCAATAGCACTAATCATTAAGAAAATGCAAATCAAAACCACAATGAGATATCACCAAACACCTGTCAGAAAGACTCTCATCAAGAGAATAAGAAATAATAAGTGTTGGCAAGGATGTGGAGAAAAGAGAACTACTGTAAACGATTGGTGAAATAAAAATTGGTGCAGCCACTACAGAAAACAACACAGAGGATCTTCAAAAATGTTTAAATAGAACTGCTTTATGGTCCAGCAATTCCATTTCTGGGTATTTACCTAGTGAAAACAAAAACACTAACTCAAAAAGATATATGCACCCCCATGTTCATTGTAGCATTATTTATAATAGGCAAGATATGGAAACAACCTTTTTGACATTTATCTCTCAGCTTCATCTGTTCCTTATCTACAAATAAGGCTAATAATAAAACACATCCTACCTAACTCACAAGGTTATTGTGAGAATCAAGATATGAAAGTACTTTCAAAATCATGAAAAGTTACAGAAAAACAAGCGATTAATGAAGGAGCTGGAGAAGATTCAGACACAGTATAGCAGAGTGAGTGGTGGTATGCTCAGACTTTGGAGCCAGAGTTCATTTGTTTAAATATAAGCTCTACTATTTGCTAGCCATGTGACGACCTTAGGGATGTTACTTAAATTTTCTGTGCAATGGTTTCTTCATCTGTAAAATGAAACTAATAATAAACCCAATCTCAGAATTTTGTGAGGATTAAATTAATACAGAGTAAGTACTCAAATGTTGGATGTTAGAACTTGGTAACAATTTTGTGAATGAAGCATCATGCCCTCAAAAAAGAGTTCAAATACTTAATGACAGTACAGAAAGAGCCCAACAGGTGCTAGTATTCTCTCCCCTTTCAGAAATGTGAGTGTATGCCTCCAGTTTTGGAAGTAAACATTTTACGTAGTTTCCTTTTTCAACTAAAACTACAAGGCTTCCAAAATACTTTACTTATGCAAATATTTAATACTGTTGTAAAGTAATAGCTACTTTATTTCATTTTAAAGTACCCTTTATCTTTTTATTTTAAAACATCTCACTGATTTTTTAATTTTGTTAAAGTAATATAAATTTTGTCATCAATTTTTAATTTACTTTTCTTTGCTTCAAATATTCTCCTACAGAATTTGACTTCTAATTCAAAAGCTATCTGAGTAGCTTAAGAGAGGAAAAATGTAACAATGAACTGGCCAAAAATGACTGTGTAATATGTCAAAAGGAAACAGCACTAGTTCAAAATGAGTTATTTACTAAGAATAACAAAGAGGAAGTGATGAGGGATTAATTCTCACCCCCAAAAATATAATTTAATAATGCAGTCCTCTCACAACTCATGCCCTAGATTAGTTTATGGTCAGGTCTGCAGCTATAGAGTTAGAGTCTGAAACAGAGTAGGCACCTCACTAAGAAATCACAGCTAAGAGGTATCTTAAGTTGCTAATATGCAACAGGAAATGTTGCTAGTGATTCAACAGGTGACACCCCTTTCCTTTTTTTTCTTTTTCTGAGTTGTCAACAAACTGAAACAAAAATGCTCCAGGAGCACTGCCACTAGCTAAAAATTAAACATAAAAATTCCACCGCAATATTTAAAAAAACAGCTAAGACACTGAATGTGAGCAGATACCAAATAAGGATTATTTCTATCAACATTTACACAGTGCCTCCTGTGTAATATACATATTAACTGTATATAGCCCAATGAACATCTATAATCTAGTTATCATAGTTTCAAGATTCTAATTACTTTAAGTTTCAATATGAAGATTAATTACAAATTTCAATATATTAGGAGTAGTACCTGGAACTCATATTATCCACAAAAAGAAAATGAGAAATGAATTTTAAATGAGTTGAATAAATATCCAAGTAAAGAGTTGGCAACTATATTTTATTCTAATACAGTATTTCAGAGGTCAAATACAACATTACTTAGAGCAAACATTCTGAAACTAGCTCAATGAATGAACATCTATAACCCTCTAACCCCAGCATTTTTTCAACATTCTCATCTGTACATGTCAGTGTTGAGAGGGGGTCTCCACACACACCTCTCTGGCAATGTTACTCAGAGCTTCATCTTCTGCAGAAAATCGGTCTTTCACAGGTGTCCGTTTCCTTCCAGAACCAGGAGTCCCCATCTTGGCTGGACCGTCTTTTAACTCTGAAAAATGATTTAGTCTGTTTTCAGGCCTGAAATAAACAGAAATAGAATAATTTAGGATATTTCTCTTTGTGCAGTTTTAACACTCATTTAAACATCCACTTTTAACAAAGATAAAGTATATTTATGCATATACATATAAATTAAAATTAATCATCAAATACTTTTCCTCATTATCATATTATTCTAATAATATTTAGAATATTTAGTTTTATACTAATTACTGAACCTCTCAACACTTTTTACTATACTACCCCTGGCAACCTATGAGAACATGTGATGATATTAGCCTCAGAAAACTGCAGTCAACTGTCATTTTACTTGTTTAAAATTACTACAGCTATTTCTAAAATCTATTTCCATTCCAGAGGCTAGAGGGAGGGTGGAAAGGAATTTCAGAAAAATCATTCAGCCTAAAACTTTGAGAGAATACATTAAAAAATATTTTAAGATACTAGATCTTAAAGTTACAAAGGTAACTTGGCTTTTTAGTGTAATTTTAGAAACAATCCCAAGTAACCCATTACTATATAAATATCAAATGAAGGTTTATTTTATTGCAATTAACAATAAGCAACATTGTCCACCAACAAATATCTGAGTCCCTGCTATTGCCAGGTAGCATGAAGGTGCCAAATGTAGTGATAAACAAAATCGAAGTAGGCCTATGATTAAGAATAAATTTATGGATCCATTATTGTTGTAAGTAGTATAGGCCTATTTTTATAAGAGAAGAAAAATTAACCCTTCAAAATTAAATAGCAAAGATGGTTTTTTTAAAAAACATCTAACTACCTTTCTAACACAAGGTACATATTTGAAATTAAAGATTCTCATGAGAGTTGCATCCCAATTTGTATGACCTTCCACTTCTTGAGAAATACAGCTCATTTAGCTAAACACCCATTAACTTAAAAATGTTTTTTAATTTTAACACAGTAAGTTTGTAAAACTTGATTACACTGTGAGTAACAAAAGAATTCTCAAGTAAATTTGTCCTAAAAAAATAAAATATATTAAAACTATCAGTGACTTTAATGTACTGGAATTTACTTGATTCAGGCAAAATAAAACAAAATCACTCCGTATTGTCAAAACTGGTTTGGTTCAGTGGATAGAGCATTGGCCTGCAGACTGAAAGGTCCCAGGTTCAATTCCGATCAAGGGCATGTACATACGTTGGTTGCGGGCACATCCTATTTGAAGAGATAATGACAGAAAACTTCCCCCACTTGGTGAAAGACTTAGAAGTCCAGCAAGTGCAGAGAACCCCGAACAAAAGGAATACAAAGAGGACCACAGCAAGACACATCTTAATTAAAATGCCAAGAGCAAAAGACAAAGAATCTTACATGCAGCAAGAGAAAAACAGTTACCTACAATGGAGCACCCATACAGATTGTCAGCTGATTTCTCAATAGAAACTATGTAGGCCAGACGGGACTGGCAAGAAATATTCAAAGTGATGAAAAGTAAGAACCTATAACCAAGATTACTCTACCCAGCAAAGTTGTCTTTCAGAATTGAAGTCAGATAAAGAGCTTCACAGATAAGAAAAAGCTAAAGGAGTTTATCACTGCAAAACCAGTATTATATGAAATTCTAAAAGGTCTTCTTGAGGAAGAGGAAGAAGAAAAAAGATAAAAATTATGAACAACAAATACATATCTATCAACAAGTGAATCTAAAAATCAAGTGAATAAAAAATCTGATGAACAGAATAAACTGGTGAATATAATAGAATCAGGGGCATAGAAAGGGAGTAGACTAACAATTCTCAGAAGGAAAAGGGTGTAAGGGGTGCAGGAAGAGACTGGACAAAAATTGTACACCTATGGATGAGGACAGTATAGGGGTTAAGGGCAGAGGGTGGGGTGGGAACCGGGTGGAGGGGAGCTATGGGGGAAAAAAGAGGAACAATTGTAATAATCTGAACAATAAAGATTTATTTAAAAAATAAAAGGGAGGTCAGGAATAAAAAATTAATAAATAAAATAAAATAAATTTGTTATGTAAGTTTAATGAGAAAATGAGAAAAGAACTCATTTAAATGAAAACAAAAGAATGAATGTATAAAAGTAGCAGCTGATAAATCTGAGCTACTAATCAGGACAATGTCTGAAAAACAGAACTTTCTCATGTCTCCCATCCTCCTCACCCTCAGCATAATTTTAAAGATCATTCACCACTTACTTAATACTAATGGTGTACAAATATTAATCACCTGAGAAAAAAAGCAGAAGGCAATAATACAAAGTTCCCTTTCAGACTAGAGTGACAATTTAGCTAACATACTGTGGGGTATCATCCAATTATTGTCCTTCAGCCAGCTTTCCAAGGACACACTGAAAGACATTTCACAGAAGAATGAGACAAGAACATAGGCATTTTCTAATTCTAGACACACAAAATAATTACAAAAGAAAAGAGATGTTGCTGAAAGTATGTGCAACAGTGGTTCCATTAGGAGGATAGGATTATGGCTTTTTATTTTGTATTTTCCTTGATTCTCTAAAATTTCAATAGCACTGGAGAAAAATACATGCTTTTTTTTAAAAAAAATTAAAACATTCAAATCCAAGACTCAAAGAATAAACTTGCCTCAGAGTGGATCACAACCAAAGTAGGCACATTATACTCCACAGCTGAGGCACACTACCTGAAGCCAACGCTGGTGGTACACTTTTGAATGCACTTCTTTCTCCTCTTTCCCCAGAATTCATTTTGCTTCTTTCTTAACTAACACTGCCTTAGACTTCAGACCTCCCCGGATACTCCTAGCACACAGATTTACAGAAAGCATTAGCTTGGCCCTGGCTGGGTAGCTCAGTTGTTCAGAGCATGGTCCTGATATGCCAAGGTTTCAGGTTGATCCCAGGTCAGAGAACATATAAGAATCAATAAATGAATACATAAGTAACAGGAACAAATCTCCCCCTGCCCTCCTTTTCTCTTTGAAATCAATAAAACATAAAATAAAAATAAAACAATCGAGTGCTTTTGAAGAATTATATTATTTGTACTCTGTAGGCAGGCATCCTTAAAGGCTTTCAGCTCCTCTGCAATCTATCTTCTAATAACTCCAGAACATTCTACATCAGTGATAGGGGAAAACCTTCAGAGAAATATTTCTGGCATAGGCAATGGAAAACTGCTTTTCAACAAAATAATAAAAATAAGGATAAAGACTCAAATATGTTATTTCTGTTTCTCATCCTAAAAGGACTTGCAGTAAGTTTCTATCCCAAAGAACACTTTCCTGAGGGGCCAGGCTGCTCCCCCAGATTTTCCTGAGAGCATCGACTCACCAGGAGCTAGACCTTCACACCAACAAAAACAAAGCAGCCTGCATTTTGTCAAGTCTTTACCCAGACAATGTCAAGCTGATTTTCTCCAGATGGTTTTGTCATTGCGTATTGGTCTATCTGAGGGAAAGAAGGGCAGTACCTTCAGAATGTTGTGGAATATAAACCTTCCCAAACAGACAGATACCTCAGGAAGGCCTTCTCTTCCCCAATGATCTTCTCATATAACACATTTCTGAAAAACAGGCATTTTGCCACATTAAGTGGCACTTCAATCATGAGATTGTTCCCTTTTGTGAGAACAGAATGTGTATGTAATATCAGTATGTCACATTCTAAATACAGCACACACAGTTCTGTCTGGGTACTGATAGTTGCAGTTCCCTTATATCTAAGCATTTCATCATGGAGAACTCAAAACATTGGCACGGTAAGTCTCCGCCTCAGAGTTGCCATTACAGATAACTCTGGTCTGCACAATGAAACACTTGGTAGTTATTCATAAGCAATTCCCGGTATCTGGAATGGCACCTGAGCCAGAGGCAGTGTGACTGCCGCTGTGCCCCCGGGACGGGACTTCAAGTGAGAGGACGGGAGTTCACCGGATTGCACAAGCACCTGCGGCGCTGTCCTTCCTGCGCCCGAGCCCTGGCTTCACCTGTAGAGCAGAAACTGTCCCAACTACGGAACATGGCTAATGTGAGGCCAAAGGCGTTAAGTGGAACCACTTAATAAACTTATAAAGCACCATTAATTGTTTAAAGTATCTTGAATTAACTACCTCTTTTACATATTTAGTTTATGAAGTTGATAAAAGAGCAATCCTTGCCTTTCTTCACAATCTCATACTTCTAACTAACCAAAAGTATCTTCAAGATATTTCCTACTGCATGCATTATAAGATATCATTAGCCATGGTAAGAAATTTTGATAGAGCATGGAACAATCTGGAAAAAAATAAAAATGCCTTTAAAAAAATACAAATGCCTATATTATAATCATTATACTATTCAGTATATTGACCTAATAAAATTAAAAATTTTTAAGGTACTTTGTGGTCTTCAGTCTATTTTTGAAAATCTAAAAGAATACACAAGTTTTGGGACTGTGACCTTACAATGGGTGTTATTAATAGCCTTATTGAAATACTTGACTTAGAAGGAAATAGAAGACAGAGATCATTAAATGGTACACTTAAGATCTATGCATACCTTTCTATGTAATTTTTTAAAATATATATTTCATTGATTTTTTTTACAGAGAGGAAGGGAGAGGGATAGAGAGCTAGAAACATCAACGAGAGAGAAACTCCTGCACACCTCCTTCTGGGGATGTGCCCACAACCAAGGTACATGCCCTTGACTGGAATTGAACCTGGGACCCTTGAGTTGACAGGCCGACACTCTATCCATTGAGCCAAACCAGTTAGGGCTCTATGTAATTTTTAAAAATATTTATTTATTTGAGAGAGAGACACCAATTTGTTGTTCCACATATTTATGCATTCATTGGTGGATTCTTGTATGTGCCTTGACTGGGGATCGAATTTGCAATCTTGGTGTATCGGGACTTGGTGTAAATGAACTACCTGGCCAGTCTACTTAAAAAACAACAACAAAAAACAAAACCCTCTAAGCAAATACTGAACTTTAGTCAATGAAACACATACTGAAATATTTAGAGTTGAAGTATACTGATATCTACTGCTTATTTTGAAATGCATCAAAAATGTGGAAATAACGGGTAGATAAGAGGAATGGATATAGAGTATAGATAGGTGATAAAGTAAAATAAAACATTATAGTGGAATCCAGATAGCAGGTACATGCATGTTCACAGAATTCTTTCAACTTTTCTGTGTGTTTGAAAATTATTATAATAAAGTGTTGGGGAGCGGGGGCTGGATGAAAAGGTAGAAAACTAAGTAAACAAGGGGCACAGGAACTGTGAACTGCAATTAAAAATATTTTCTTAATTTCATTCCACAAATTTTTTTGGTTTTCAATAAACAAAGTAGGACTAAAAATTTATGTTGGTCATATCTGGTAAAACCATAATTTTCTACCAGATTTAACATTAACCTCTTAGAGACATAATGAAATTCTAAGTAAATGAAAAACACATTGCTAATTTTAAACAGAATAAACACCATTGAATTAAAAATCTGACTCAAATCAAATGGTCAAATTATAACAAAAAAGCTAAGGTCCTCAAAGTTCTTGGAGGGGGGGACAACAATTTTTAAGTCTACAAGTTTTTATTATCAGAGAAAAATTATTTGAAATTTTCAGGTTTCCCTGAAGACCTCTATGATTCTTTCCACCTCCTGTAGCTCACTCACTGGAAAAAAATAATAGTGACCCAAGATATTTTTATATGAGAAAGTAATCCTATATAATAAAACCCTAATATGCAAATCAACCGAATGGTGGAACGACCGGCCACCATGACATGCACTGACCATCAGGGAGCCAAGCTCAATGCAGGAGCTGCCCCGATGGGCAGTGTACTCAACTGGGGAAGCACAGCTCAGCCAGAAGCCAGTAAGGAGCGAGGGGTCCCGGACTGCAAGAACCCCAGACTGCAAGAAGGATGTCCGCCTGCTGGCTTAAACCCGATACCCCTGGGCCTAAGCCAGCAGGCGGACATCCCCCAAGGGGTCCCAGACTGTGAATGTCATACACCAAGCCTCTAGTTTTAATATGAGAAAGGAAAAAGTTAACGTTTTCCCTCTTTGGAGCCATGCTTATATGGTAGCTTAAACCTGCCATAGATAGAAAGGGCAAATGAATATCCTGAATGGTAGGCAACAAGGAGACATAAAGCAATGTAAGCATAATGTTCATGGGGGATGATGCAGAGAAGAGCAGAGCTAACAAACAGCACAGCTGTGAGAGTAGCTAATCCACGTGCCACTCCAATCCAGAGATACATGCAATGAGTTCCCTTTAAGTTGCATTTATTTCTACTCATAAAAGTCCTAATGCCAACACTTGGCTCCTTTTTATAAGAATAAAGAGAAAATGCCTGGTCAGCGTGGCTCAGTGGTTGAGCATTGACCTATGAACCAGGAGGTCAGTTAGATCTCGTCAGAGCACATGGACCGGTTGTGGGAGCAATCCTCAGCGCAAGGGTGTACAGGAGGCAGCCAACCAATGATTCTCTCTCATCACTGATGTTTCTATCTCTCTCTCCCTCTCCCTTCCTCTCTGAAATCAATAAAAAAGAATACTTTTTAAAAATGGTTTAAATGGCCGAAACCGGTTTGGCTCAGAGGTAGAGCGTCGGTCTTTGGACTGAAAGGTCCCGGGTTCGATTCCAGTCAAGGGCATGTACATTGGTTGCGGGCACATCCCCAGTAGGGGGTGTGCAAGAGGCAGCTGGTTGATGTTTCTCTCTCATCGACATTTCTAGCTCTCTATCTCACTCTCTTCCTCTCTGTAAAATATCAATAAAATATACTTTAAAAAAATTTTTTAAAAAAATGGTTTAAATGGTAAATTTAGTCATGTATATTTTACAATTTGGGGGGTGGGGGAACTTGGGATGGGTAACAAAAGGTGAGTTTGGAAACAGAGGTGAGCAGTGACTATCCCAATTCCTTGACCATCCACTTAGATATAGTAATATCCATGACAGGGGAAGAAACTTCTATTCCAAAACTGATTCTCCTCCCCTACTCCATTTCTTTCTTTATTCTTATAATCTTTGGGTCACTTAACTGAAATACTTTTTTTTTAAAATATATTTTATTGATATTTTACAGAGAGGAAGGGAGAGAGGTAGAGAGCTAGAAACGTCAATGAGAGAGAAACATCGACCAGCTGCCTCCTGCACACCCCCTACTGTGGATGTGCCCACAACCAACGTACATGCCCTTGACCAGAATCGAACCCGGGACCCCTCAGTCCACAGACCGACGCTCCACCACTGAGCCAAACTGGTTTTGGCTGAAATACTTTTTTTTTTTTTAAAGCAGCAACATGTATGCTTACTAACTGTACAGTTTGTTATTATTAATGATTTAAACCATTTAACAGAAAAATAAATATTTAAACATCCTAATCCACTGCATATAGTATACTGTACTCTCTTTAACTTAGAGAACCAAAATATTGCTCCTAGCTGGTAAAATGATTCCACTTAAAAAAGTGGGGGGTGTTGAAAGAATAACGAAGTGATCAGAACAAGTAACTTAAAAATAAAACTTGCCCAGCCTATGTGGCTCAGGGGTTGAGCATCCACCCATGCACCAAGAGGTCACCAATTCAATTTTAAGTCAGGGCACATGCCCAGGTTTTGGACTCAATCCCATTAGGTGGTGTGCATAAGGCAACTCTCTCATAGATATTTCTCTCTCACTCTTTTCCTCTCTCTCCCTTCCTCTCTAAAAATCAATAAAAAACATTTTTTTAAAAATTAAATGTGTTTCCTAAAGCAGTATATATATTTTATAGTGGCTCTATTGGTTGGAGTGTTGTCCTATACACCGAAAAGTCTCAGGTTCAATTCCTGGTCAGGGCACATACCTAGGATTTGTGGCTTTGATTCCATTTGGGGCATGTAGGGGAAGCAAACAATTAATATATATATATATATATATATATATATATATATATATATATATATATCCCTCCCCCGCCCCCCCTTAAAAGTCAATGAACATATCCTTGGGTGAAGAAGAAAAAAAACACACACACACACACACAACTACTTAAAATGCTGGCGTTCATAATAAGGAAAATCAAGATATACAGAGCTCAAAGTGAAAACAATAGAAGAGATGATCTATGATTCTTTTTAAAAGGTTTTAATATCCCACTTCTGAGAATCAAAACATGCTTATATGCATGTTTTGTACAAGTGAAGCTTGTCCTCTGAGGCTTTCCCAACCTCTTCCACTTTCTCACCTCTGCTCTGCTCTAACCTCACTTTTTTTCCCTTACTTTTTTTTTTTGGGGGGGGGGGTAGGTGGGGGGGATTAAAAGGCTGAAACAGGGAAGGAAGATAACAGAAATAAACCAGGTGATAGAAATAAAGAAGGGGTAAAAACCAAAAACACTCCAGTTTATGTTTTCTTCTCACATTGAATACTAAAAACATCTTCATCAAGTGCTACCAATCAAGTTTCTAAGGGCAAGAAAAAATTAGTTTCCTGGAGTCACAACCTAATCTAAAGCAAAAGAAAGGATGCAGGCTTTGCATCTGTAAATTAAGTGTGTACGCCACACTCCTCAAACAACCTTTACTGCAGTACAGGTGACAGCTAAGTATGGTGCGATGAACCTTGGTCCAAAGGGTGGAGCACTAAGCTCTTTTACAGCTTTCTAGTCTAACAAGTGAGATCAGTTAAAGAACTTTACACTCAAGCGTTTCATTCTCTAAGTATAGAAAACACCAAGGTTTTTATGAGAAGCACATGGTACAGGCAGCTATGCTGGGAGCTACCATCCTATCTAATAAAGAGGGAATATGCTAATTGACCCTCACACTGTCACAAAGATGGTGGCGCCCACAGCCAATAAAGAGGGAATATGCTAAATGACTGCTCTGCCCTCAAAGATGGTGGCGCCCACAGCCACAAGATGGCAGTGCCCAGTCCCCCAGCCCCACCGGGGCAGCAGGCGTGCAGCTAGGCCAGGCCTGCCCCTAGGCCTGGCAGCTACAGGCGCCTGCCTCCGGAGTCCTCCAGTCCCCTCAGCCCCCCAGGGCAGGCCGGAGGCACAGGCCAACCTCGGATGGCGGCTACCCAGCAGCCCAGGGTTGCCCGAGGCTCAGGTAACCAGGGCTGGCTGAGGCTTGTGCTGCCGGCAGTGGCCGCAGCAGAGGTGTGAAGGGCATTGCCTTCCCTGGTCACCGGGTCACCTCCCGCCTCTGAGGGCTCCCGGACTGTGAGGGGGGCAGGCCGAGCCGAGGTACCACCCCCAACCCCTGCTCTAGTGCATGAATTCTCATGCACCGGGCCTCTAGTGTGATAATAACCAAGAGTTTAAATAGATATTTAAACTATGATATTGCACTGTGAACAGCTCTGTGGGAAGAAGAGAATGAGAATTCGGGCAGAAGCTAATCTCTCTGTAAGAACTCAAAATAATCCTGTAAAACAGCTCATCACTCCCAGTGTCCTTTTGATCCCAATGACAAGTGTGACGGTCTCTGAATTAGACTAGTTTAACTAGGGGCATGGCCTCCCTACGCCAGTAATAGTAATGCTTTCCCTGTTGTAAAACATGTGGCTGATTCTTGGCAAACACTCTCAGAACCAGAATGTAATATCAATACTGATACAGCCCTGGGCTTGTGCTTGTGCACATTTTTCTAAAACACTTTCCTCATTAGTTTTTCTTGGTCATGCTCTTTCCTTTAAAAAGGGAGGCAAAACCCTGGATCCTAGGGTATGCGTGCTAAGCAGATCTTCACCTCACAACGTAGCCTTAATCTTCTGAAGGCCAATGTCCTTTATAGCTCCCTCTTCTGTGGATGCCACTGTCCCCAACCGCGGCCTTCCGGGCTGCCGGCAGGCGCAGGGCAGATTAGTTGTGCGGTAGGCTCTGTCGGGCAGGCTTTGACAAGGCCTCAAAATAGACCTGGGCACCGGCCAGGCAAACTGCCACTCACAAGTTCCAACTTCATCCTGACACCTTAGCCCTTAGCGCTTTGTTCCTCTGGTCTCTCTCGCGTGAAAAGGGCAAAGGTTCCTGAACCTCCTCTAGTCATGAGTGAGCTACATAACATAGAAATTAAAAATTTTAAACCTTTGTCCTGCTCACAACACTCTGCAAAATAAAGACTGAATCTGTGCCTACCTCCTGCCTTGGGGAATTAACCCCCCAATAGCGCTCTGGTTCGCAGGATTTTTAGATCTCAAACTCACAGAGGCTTATTTTATTAGGAATACACTGGAATGCAGAAGATAAAGGAAAAGGAGACGTGGGTTATTTATTTCCCTCATGACTAATAACATAGTACCAGACTTCGAAGTCAAACTATATACAATGTTTTAATCGATAGTGGTCGTAAAATTCTAAAACAATCAACTTACTACAAAAAGTATTCATTTAACTATCACCAATTATAAATGATTTGTCCATAACAGTACCAGTCCTGAAGCTACAGTCAGTTTACCCTGACAAGGACAAATAAAATTGACCATCTCTCACTCTAAAATGTTTTAAATTATTTTATAAAATACAGTTGCAATATTTTTTAAATGGAAAGGATAAGTAATACAAGTAATTAAGAGTGCCTTTCTCCCTCTGCAAGGTTAAGAAGTTAACTTCTATTATAAAATAAAGCCAAATATAGGACTGAAATAAACTTTTAGATTTCGCAATACTGCAATCACACTTTCAGAAATACATTCCATAGACATACTCATGGACTAGTACAAAGACATATATGAGTTGTTCACTACAGATGCATTTGTATAAAAATACAAACAATCTAAATGCCTATTAATAGGAAATGGCAACATAAATTATGGAAAATTAATCAATTATGGTTTATTTACATTAGGCAGGACATCCAGCCTTTTTAAAAAATCAGATGGGAGAGTGAGCCAGGGGAGGTAGAAGAGGATATGGGAGGGATAAATGGTGATGGAAGGAGACTTGACTTAGAGTAGTGAACACACAATACAATGTACAGATGTTGCATTATAGAATTGTACACCCAAAACTTATACAATTTTATTAGCCAATGTCACCCCAATAAATTCAATGAAAGTTTTTAAAAAATCAGATACATATGTACTAACATAGAAAGAGCTCTAAGACATATCAAGAGTAAGAATGAAAGGAATAGATCATGTCTCCTAAACATATGTGATTACATATGTAATAGAAAATTTGGAGAAGGGTACACGGAAAACCATTAACATTGGTGAGTTTTAAAAGTGCAATGGGCAACACACACAGAAAATCATTTTGCCCTGCTCAGGAGTTCAGCCGGTTAGAGCATCATCTGGATATGCCAAGGTTTCAGGTTCAATCCCTAGTCAGGGCACATACAAGCAGCAACCAATGGCTACATAAATGGGTGGAACAACAAATTAATGCTCCTCCCCTTTCTGTCCCCCTTCTTTCTCTCTAAAATCAATACATTAAAAAATATATTTTAATCAGTTCCATAGGCGTCTTATCTATCATCTTAAAGAGGAAAAATGAAGGAAATGGACAGTTATTTTATTCCCAGAGTAAATTTGCTCAATTTCTTCCTTCTGAAGTTTAACTAAGAGTTCTGAAATGATGGTCATAAAGTCTATTCCTTATTTGCAAACTAGACAAGGTAGAAGGTCTTCCTGGTTAAAGGGCCATCTCTCCATTCAGAGTCTCCAGAGAGAAAGCAACTATCTAAAAGGAAAAGGTTATGAAAGGGCCTTTTGTAGGTGCAGGGATCCTAGGGCGAGGACAGAAGAATTTATTTCCTCTTAAGTGACCCTCATCAGCATTCCCAGCACAATGCAGGGAGATTTTTTTTTTCTATCCATCATCAATTCAGTTTCTTTTTACAGTAAGAGCAGGGTAACGAATTCACAAAGAGGTTTGCAATAAACGGCTCCCTCCCTCTCGTTTCTAGTAAAGATCTGTTTTGTTTTTGTTTTCAGAGAGAAAGAATCTACTTTGTCAAATATCTTTTCCCTATCGCTTTTTCTTTCATTGCAGAGATGCTTAAGTCCTGACCTAAGAATAAGAAGGCTTCTCTTCAATATCTACCTGTCCAGACCATCAGTGAGGGTTGTGACGGTGGTTTCCCCAAGGGATTTTCCAAAAGGGAATCTCTCATCATGGGAACTGAAACTCTTAGGTCACTGTTGGCTAGCCAAAAATCAAAAGCAGCATTAGGGGACATTCTGAATTAAGGATCAATAATCTAGGAAACAAGATGCCAAAACTCAGTCAAAGCATTAAAGGAATTTGGTAAGCAAGACCAACAGGGTAAACTTACCATTGCTTTATCACCGATAACTAACGTTCTTTATAAATGAGAATCGAGGTGAAATAAGCTGAATTGCAGAAAGAAGAAAAGGAAAACAGTCCAAGAGGATCAAGAACTCTGTGATTCAAAGTTGTTTTGCTTAACAACATTTTAAAAGCCAAGATGATCAAGTTACATTTCAGCATAAAAAGTTACTTCTAGCTTTAAATGAATGCATTCCGATAGTAAGTGACAACTTCATTACACACTTTCTTCTATTCCAGAGTTTAAATAAGAAGTCACTCCGAAACCGGTTTGGCTCAGTGGTAGAGCGTCAGTCTGCGGACTGAAAGGTCCCGGGTTCGATTCCGATCAAGGGCATGTACCTTGGTTGCGGGCACAACCCCGGTGGGGGGGTGTGCAAGAGGCAACTGGTCAATGTTTCTCTCTCATTGACGTTTCTAGCTCTCTATCTCTCTCCCTTCCTCTCTGTGAAATATCAATAAAATATATATTTTTTAAAAATAAGAAGTCACTAAGAATAGTCAGTCTCATTCCACATTTTTAAGGATAGATTTGCAAAATGGGTGAAACCTTCCACTCCAAAGACTAGTTCATATACCGCAGGTTCTTTCAGTGAATGTGTCCCCACCTTAAGGAGGTAGCTCCCCTTTGCACTGATGTTGCTTCTAGAGTCTTTCATTTCTCTTCCCCTTTGGGCAAAATACGGGTAAAACTCACAACAATCCACTTAAGGAACTAACAAGCAAATTCTACATCAAACTTTCGGCGAAAGTCCCATTTTTATTTCCTCACCACACGTCATGACAATAAATACCCAGCAACAAACTTGTAATACAAGTGCAATACAGCGCTTACTATAAAACGAGTGGAGGCACCCCATAAAACAGGCAGCAACAAACTTCCAGCTTTCCTCTACTCCGGTTGTAAGATCCAAATCAGTGATTCACCCACGTAGTGACCTAACTTCCTATATGAATCACCCTTTCCAAAACTCGTATTCTACATCACTGGAATACCAGATCATCATCTCTGTATTTGCTCAACAGAACATGATGTTGGTAAAACAGGGTTAATTCCGCAAGACTTCCAAACCACAGCAGCAGGCCTCGAATCCCAGCCAACTCACTCACTCTTATCTGCAACCCTGCGCCTCCTCCAAAAACAGACTTATCCCCAAAATAAAATGTTATCTTGGGGGGGGGGGGTAACTGTTATTTTAAACATTAAGAAAATCATCCATCCATCCCCTGCGCCTCTCCCTCTCCGATGCCATCCCTGTATCCACATCCCCTTCCTACTGTGATTTTTTTTAAAAAAAGGAATGGCCACTCTGTGATCCTCACGCACCTTTTAGTCAATTCACCTACCCTACAGGGGTGTTTTTCCCCCCTTCTATTTATGGCAGAAATGCCGAGTCATTAAATGGAAGCTCAAAAGCAAATGAGCTACAGATCAGTTACGGTGTAGGAATAAACTACTTCCCTAGCCCACATCTCGGCGGCCTGACATTTGCATCTCCCAGAGTGAAAAAAAGTAGAGCAAAACCACCTGAACTTTTTTCCGCTTCCCCAGCTCACTCCCCTCTAGTCCTCCCTCCCCCATAAGAAGGAAAAACAAGGTGGGTTTCCTTGGGTCTTCCTGCTTCCTTACAGGATCCTCAGAGCCAGGAAGAGCAGGCCTGGCTGGACTATGCTAGCAGAACTAACTCCACAATCTGGGCGCGCACAACACCCCCTATTAGTCAAGCATGAAGCCTGACACTCCTAGCGAGCGCCAGTTATGCCTGCGCTTCAGTTCAGGTCAAGGAGGGAAGGGGGGTGGGGATGGGGGAGGCCATTACCACCCCCCCCCCAAAAAAAAATGTACGCCCTCCACCGGCCTGACCCCGATCCCTGGGGGGGGACCGGCTGGGACAGACCCGAGAGAGTGCCGCGGCGCCCGGGAAGGAGGAGAAGGCGCCGCGAGCACCGGGGCAGAAGGACAGCAGCCCGGCTCATCTCCGCAGCGACCGGGGCGCCCCCTCCGCTCGCGGGGACGCGGGGTGCGCGCCGTCGACCTCAGGCGAGAAGCCGGGGACCGCGGGCGGCGGGGGACGACCCTGACCCCGGAGCCCGCCGGGGAGGCGCGGCCAGCTCCAGGGGAGCCCGGCCCCCCAGCAGGGGTCAGCGGCGGCGCGGAGCCCGGGCTGAGGAAGGCCGGGAAGGGGGGGCCCCCAGTCCCCGCTGTTCTCTCCCCCTCACCCCCCGGACCGCGGGAGGAGCAGCCCTTACCTGCGCCCGGACGCGGGCAGCGGCGGCGGCGGCGCCGCCCGGGAAGGGCCGGAGCGCGGCCCGCCCGCCGGGAGCCCGCCGGGGCGAAGAGCGGGGAGCAAAGGGCGAGGGGCGCGGAGGGCGACCTCGGTCCCGGGTCCCCGGCCAGGCGGCGGGCCGGGCTGGACGCGGCAGCTCCTGGGGCCGGCGGCCGGTCAGCCAGTCACGCCGGGGTCCCCGGGCCGCCGCGGCTCAGGCAGCGGGAACCAGCCCCCGGGAGGAGCCGCAGCCCGAGCGGCGGGCGGAGGCGGCGGAGGGGCGGGGCCACGGGGTCGGCGACCCGCTCACCCGGAAGTAGTTGTGGCCGCGGCCGCGCGCGCGCGATAGATCGCTCGGCCCAGCCGTGTGCGCCCGGCTGTCTGTCCCACGACGAGCGGCGCGCCGCCGGGGGAGCGGGGCTCCGGCCACCCTGCCCGCCTCGCGAGATGCGGGGACCCCGCCGGGCGGAGGGGGCCGAGGCCCGGGCGGCCTAGAGGCGGGTCCTCCGGGTCCTCCACCGGGGCCAGGGATGGGGACGGGTGCGCGCATCTATCCGTTCGAGGCTGCACCTGCCCTGGCCGCCTCCAAACCGCCCGGCCTGACGGGCGTGGGTAAGTGGCCCGGGGTGGCAGCTCCGACGGTAGGAAACGGGGGTGAGAGGGTGAGTGGGTGTGGTTGAAATGCTTAGAAGCCTTATTTTCAAAATGAAAACGAGTGGTTTTAAAAATTGTTCCCCCCGATGCCGACACCGGTTTACAGCTCAGTGGGTAGAGCGTCGGCCTGCGGACCGAAGGGACCCAGGTTCGATTCCCGTCGAGGGCATGCGTGTACCTTGGTTGCAGGCACATCCCCAGTGGGAGGTGTGCAGGAGGCAGCTGATCGATGACTCTCTCTCGCATTGATGTTTCTAGATCTCTATCCCTCTCCCTTCCTCTCTGTAAAAAATCGATAAAATATATATATATATTTTTTTCTGTTTAAAAAATTATTTTTATTTGTTATTTTTTTGTTGGGGATCAAGCCAGCAACCTGAACATGTGCCATAACCTGGCATTGGACCATGACCTCCTGGTTCATTGATCAATGCTCAACCACCTAGCCACACCAGCTGGATGTACTAGTTAAAATATATTTTTGTAAATGAAAATTGTTTCCCGAGAAGAATGGTGGGGAGGAGGAGTGCACATGGAGCCCATCAGATATCTGCTAGACACAGACCTGTCGCTCACTCCACAAGTACCTCTGCAGACCCACAAGGTCCGAGGCCCCGGAGAAAGACCAGGACCCCGCTCTTTGTGTGGCAGGCTGATTTAAACCAGCAAACAAGGTAATGGCAGGCTGGGTAGGGCCCTGCAGGAAATGACACAACAGTGATGAGAGAGATTGTATGCCCTCTTGGCAGAACGGAGCGGCTGGGCGAGCAAAATGGAGGAAGTGACAGTTGAGCAGCCAGCCTCCTGAGAAAAAGAAGGAAATACACTCAGACACATCTTTGCATGCAGGGTTGGTTCTAGAACCCCCTGGATAAAAGCCCACGGGTTCCATGTTAAGAACCTGTCCCGAAAGCCTTCCAAGGGCTGTTTCTGTGCCTCTGTAATTTCAGGAGGCTTGCTCGCCCTTTAGACATCGCGGGGGTTTGGACTACTTCGTTGAGAGGAGAGGTTCAAGGCATGCATTAGGGACCTTTGGTCTCCAGACTGTGAGGCATCAGCACATGCTTCCTTGCATGATAGCCTCAGCCTTGAAAGACAGTTTCATTAACCTTTCGCTGGTTATCTTTCCCTGTCACTGTTTTTCTCAGACCTCTGAGCAACATAACTTTTCCCTGGGATCCAGAGGAGATTAATCTTGCCAAAAAGAGCATACTGTGTTATGCTTTGAATAAAGGATGAATGACATGTTTTTGCTAAATCAGTTAAAAGATAAAATTAAAAGCCAATTTGCAAGAAAGAGTAGCTATTCAGGTAATAATGTATTGCCTGAATAATATCAGGAAACTCAATGATTTTTTTTCTTTTTCAAGATATTTTTAATTTATTATGATTATTTATTGTTATTGATTTCAGAGAGGAAGGGAGAGGGGGAAAGATAGAAACTTCAGTGATGAGAAGAGAGAATCATTGATTGGCTGCCTCCTGCACGCCCCCTACTGGGGACCAAGCCTGCAACTGGACATGCGCCCTGACTGGAATCCAACCATGACCTCCTGGTTCATAGGATGATGCTCAACCACTAAGCCACAACGATGGGCCTCAATGATGTTTATTAAATATCAGTTTATATAACTGCACAATTAATCCAAAGATTGCTTGGATAATATTACGATGAAACTCTCTTGCCCTTTTTATTTTACACTTGAACCACTTGTTTTGGCTCAGGCCAAACTAACAGAGAAATATTTTGTTGGGTCTTCTGGGAAATCTGGGAGGGAGCTCACACTTACTGAGTACCTGTGATTTATTTATTTTATATCCTGCCAAATAGAACCTGGGGATCAGTGTGGGTTTTTTTTTTTAATATATTTTATTGATTTTTACAGAGAGGAAGGGAGAGAGAGTTAAGAAACACCAATGAGATGAGAGAGAAACATCAATCAGTTGCCTCCTGCACACCCTCTACTGGGAATGTGCCCTCAACCAAGGTACATGCCCTTGACTGGAATCGAACCTGGGACCCTTGAGTCTGCAGGCGGACGCTCCATCCACTGAGCCAAACCAGTTAGGGCCCTATTCCCATTTTAGTAACAAAGACATTGAGATTCAGAGAGATTGTGACTTGCCTAAGTTAACAAAACTAGTAGATGGAAGAACTAAAATTTGAATTCTGGCCCTAATTCCCTTCACACCATGTTGCTATACTTTAGTATTTATTTAAGAGGGCAATATAAACAAAGTATCCAGCCAAGCAGATTTCTACATTGCTTTTAGAATGTTATGAAAATATACTTTTACATAGACTATACATGAGGCAATTTTGGAACTTCTTTGTGTTTTACTTCCCCCTTTATGGGATACTTGCTTTCTATTTGGCACCATAAAAACTATTTCACTTGTTTTAAAAGCTTATACTGTCATGTGTCTTTTGAACATTCCAAACAATGTTATATGGTGTGATGCTAAAATTTTGTCATTGCAAGGGGGTTCTGACTAAATGCATCACTCTAAATTATTTCACAAGCAATCTTTCCCGGCACATTTAGTGATCTTCCTGCCAAAAATATGTGTTCCATATCTTGGTGCAATTTTCTGACATGTGTATGCCCCCAAGTCTCTATGGACTGGCTGCTTTAGGGAAAAATTAATAGGAAAAGGAAAATTCTGGAAGTGTTTATACAGTTCCGAGGAATGAGGTAGTAGGATTTGTACGTTTTTGTTCTTTTCATATCAGATCCTTCACATTTTTCTTTGGTGATGTCAGGAAACAAAAACATTTTCTTTTTTGAGAGCAAACTCTCATTTTCATGGTTTTCACAAAATTAAGTTGTATTTTGCAAGCATAGTACTGTGTTTCCCTCTGTGTACATCTCTGAAAAACATTGTTGGTTCAAACATTAAAAATAATTACCACTTTTCAGAGCCTGATATTTTTATTTGTAAAGAGAGAGAGAGTGTGTGTGTATGTGTGTGTGTGTGTGTGTGTGTGTGTGTGTGTGTGTCTGTGTGTTGAAAGCATTTTTAAAATTTTGGTTATCTCCTTACAACTGTGTATATTTGTTTTGGGTGTAACAAATACTCTCTTTCTAAAAATTCCTTCTTATCTAGATTTACTATTTATACTTTAACTTTTGATTTGAAAATAACTGTAGATTCACAAGAAGTTGCAAAAATAGTAGAGAGGTCCGTGTGTCCTTTGTCCGGCACCTCTAATAATAGATTACTACAATTAGGACATTGACTTCTGCCTATCTTCTTTAGATTTTTAGTTTGTTTTTGTTTCATTATCTCAAAAAAATAACCAGTTGCCACACTTCATTTCTATTGTACTTGATTTGGCTCTTCTCCTTTTCCTAGATAGTAAGTGACCATCAATAAGCTTGCTATGGTGCTCATCTGGAATTGCAAGTTTACTAAAAAATTCTGGAGGTCAACATGTTTAAAAATTATTCATTTGTAAGATTTTTGCTTTTTTTTTCCTGCCTACATTATTCCATGTCATCCGGTCCCAATAAATCTAAAAATTTAGACAACCTGTGTATGTGTGTGTTTTATACAGCCTCTGACCACTGAAGCAGGTTTGGAAACAAGGTAAGTTTGCGATACCCATTGGACGTCTTAAGCAGAGATATCAAAGAGGCAATTGAATATGAAAGTCAGTAATTCAGAGAAAATATCCAAGTAGGAAATGTATGAATCCATATAAAGAATAGGAATACAAGTAACCATACCTTGAGAATCAGTTAGAAATATTCAAAAGCCTCTTACTCATGCTTTTGTTCTAGGCTGGCTTTGTTTGTAGATAGTTATCAGTTACTTTGTATTGCCTTTCCGAATGTTTATATGCATTTCCTTCTGCAATTCACTTGTATTCTAAAGAGTTTAGACTGTTAATGTTGGGTCTTCCCAAACAGATTACACATTTCTTAAGAAAAGATCTTACAGCCCTTACCGGTTTGGCCTGCAGACTGAAGGGTCCCAGGTTCAAATTCCGGTCAAGAGCATGTACCTTGGTTGCAGGCACATTCCCAGTGGAGGAGGCAGCTGATCAATGTTCCTAATTCTATCCCTCTGTTAAAAAAATTTTTTTTTAAATCTTACAATGCCATATCCCTAAAAGGTATTTTATAATGCTCGTATAATAAACTAGTCTAATGAAGAGTTGTTTTTTCGATTTCTTTTGTGATATAAAGCATTAATTTTCTTACAAATTTTTTAATTAGACACTTTTAACTGTCCTGTGAAAATAAGGATAGAGTTAGAATTTTTTATCTTTTGCTACTTGTGCCCATTTCAGGTCAGACAAAAGAGACTTTCTTATTTAAAAAAAAACAAAAAGACTCAGCTCTCCTCCATTTTGGCAGTAGACTCAGACTTCATGCCCAGCAAGATTTCAGTCCAGCATGAACGATCCTTCCCAGTAGTTCCTGGATTCACTAATGGAACCAACAGGATGGCCCGCCCATCCATAAAGAAATTAAGTGGAGCTGGAAAAATTCTTTGCTGTGTGATTGGCCAAATATGAGTCATATGCTTCCCACTGGGGACGTGCCTGCAACCAACATGCCCTAGACCAAAATCGAATCTGGGACCCTTCAGTCCGCAGGCCAAACCAGTTAGGACTGTATGATCTTTTCTGGTTCACTCAAAGAAGAACAGAGACTATAGGAGAGTCTGGTTGCCCAGAAAATAGTGGAGTACTGTCACCAAACTAAGAAAATGCATACTGAAGGTCAAAAATCATACTACGCCGAGTAACAAAGGCCTAGGCTTTGTTCCTCCTGTAAGCTTTTAAAAGAAGTTCAGAATGTCATGGCACTCACTCTGACTCTCTTCCAGTTTCATACACAATGCTGCACTCACCCCTGAATCACCAGGTGAAAATATTAACTTGTCATTAATGAGTGAACGTCACAAAAAGTAAATGACTTGAGTACAGAACTTAACCAGCTGGAAGGGTCAGTATTTCAGCACAGGTATGGCAGGTAGTTTCTTGTACTACAATTCTTTCCTACTGTCAGTCACCTGAAACGTTTATTGGCACTCAATACCCTGGGGCCAGGGTGGCTGCTAGCTGCGATGCCTGGGAAACCACTACAGAAACCAGTGAGATCAGCTCAAGTTTTCCTTCTAGAAGGACATCTACACACCGTGGAATCTTAAAAGCAAAGCCTATCTACAGATAATATGTTTTCTCTTAGGCTTTTTTTTTAAATATGTTTTCTCAGCCTCACCATTTTCGTTCTATAGTAACAGGTTCCTTTCCCTACAAGATGTCTGATCAGAATTGTATGGCATTTTAGTTCAAATTTTGCTGCAGAAAATGGATAACTTTGGTGGAAAGAGAATGTTGGCTCTATTCTGGAGTTTGGGGTGGCGCCTCTAGTTTGCTGCTTCCCTGGACACCAAACATTACATTCTCTGTTGTAGGACCGGCTTCAAGTTGGTGACGAGACTGGCAGAAAATCAAGCCACACTGCATCGGTAGTTGTTAAAGTTAATCTCACCCCGCGGAGCTGTGCATGCCCTGGAACAGCCGGCTTTTATTAACAAACACAGTTCTGATCATAATCACTGTCCGGTGGTCCTGTTCTCCAAAATTTGGGGTTTTGAAATTAGACTTGGGTCTGGTTACCTTAAATATAATGGCCCCTGGCAAGGTAGTTCAGTTGGTGAGAGTATCGTGGCAATATACTGAGATTGTGGGTTCAAGTCTCGGTTAGAGCACATACAAGAATCAACCAATGAATGCATAAATAAGTTAAACAACTAATCAATTTTTCTCTCTTGTTCTCTCTACCTCTTTCTTCTTTCCTCTCTAAAAACCAATCAATGAATTTTAATATTATAAAAAAATAAGTAAATATAATGGCATATAACCATTAAAATTTCTATTGTAGAGAAGGTAGCATAAGATAGTGTCAACTATGCATTTAAAAATAAAAAGTAGCTGAAACCATTTTGGCTCAGTGGATAGAGCGTCGGCCTGCGGACTGAAGAGTCCCGGGTTCGATTCTGATCAAGGGGATGTATCTTGGTTGCGGGGTGTGCAGGAAGCAGCCGATCGATGTTTCTCTCTCATCGATGTTTCTAACTAGCTATCTCTCTCCCTTCTCTGTAAAAAATCAATAAAATATATATATATTAAAAAAATAAAATAAAAGTAAAAAGTATATTACTAAACAGTATATTCTAGATGATGCCAATATTGTTTAAAATTATACAGACAGGCAAATAATGGAGAAAACACCCAAATGTTAACCTTAAGAAATGGTATGATCAGTGATTTGATTTGATTGTTTACTTTTCAAAACATTCCTAGATGAAATGTATTCCATCTGCACTCAGATAAATTAATTTTTTTAAGAAAAGTAGTTTATGATACCAATACCCCACTCAAAATATACTAAACATATAACTACAAAGTAGATCTATTAAGATTCTCACTGCTCAAAACCATTGTAGATTTTTCTCTTACCTTGCATACATCATTTGTTCTTTCATTAAAAAAAAAACATACACACACACAACCAAACTGTACTGAATGCTGAGAGTAAATGAACAATACAGGTATGGTTCCTGCCCTCCTAAAGCTGTCCAGTGGAGATGTAAGAGCAATCCAGCATGTCACAATCCAGCTGATAACAGTTTTATGCATTCTGCATCAAAACACCTAACCTTCCTTTTACCTATCAGATCTGGCTTTGGTTGATCAGCTGACAAGAACATTGAGCTTTCACACAGTGGTGCTCTCCCTTAATGCTTCAGTTTGAGCCACAGCCCATCATCCTTGTTCACATGATAGTGTTCAGTTATTTGAGTATTTATTTTCTCTTATTTTATAAAAACAAAAGTGAAATCACTAGTCATGGGAAACATAGGTCTTATCAATGTAATCTGAATGATATAAAGATGGAAACCATTAGGCGTGCCAGAAGCAGTAAATCTTTAGCCTCAATCAGATAACCAGACATGCATGAAATGAGGCCAGTAAGTTATGTGAAGGAAAAGAAGAAATCAGAGAACAAAAACATAATCCTGGGAAAATTTACTGTTAAAAGTTGTACCAGAATTTTAGGTGTGTTTAGAGGTTTTGATCATTTCAGTTCTTCAGGAAAATATTCCTCTTAAAACATGTAAGTTTATTGTTTGATTTTTAGATATTATACTATGTTTGAATATTGGAAACTGCCCGTGGTGGCTCACCACTGCCTACAGAATATGTTCCCAATAATTTATCACAGCAATGATGTTAAAATTGACAAGTTTATAGTAATACTGAGAAAATTTACAGGTTACCTATAAAAGTTGCTATGGTTAAGTTGCTACATTATATGGTAACTAGAGACCCAGTGCACAAAATGTGTGCACTCGGAGGGTGGGGTCCCTCAGCCTAGCCTACGCCCTCTCACAGTTGAGAAGCCCTCAGGGGATGTTCAGCTGACAGCTTAGGCCTTTTCGTGGGGAGTGGGCCTAAGCTGGCAGTTGAATATTCTTAGAGCTTACAGAGGCTGCCAGTGCTGTTGTGCTCACCAGCCAAGAGCCCAGCTTCTAGCTGAGCGGCACTCCCCTTGTGTTGAGCGTCTGCCCCCCTGGTGGTCAGTGCACATTATAGCAACTGGTCATTCCAGTGTTTGGTCAATTTGCATATTAGCCTTTTATTATATGGTAATGGTAATTGGTAAATGAAGAGGAAGAATAAGATATTTAATCTGCCCTTTTTGTACATATTGTATTTTAGAGCAGCCAAAGAGCTAATAAGGAAAAGTCCTTTTGTATCACGTATTTTCAACTAACAATTGTAAACGGAATGATAAAATTTTTAAATTGCAATTTTGGAAACATCTAATAAAATAATAGATTTTAAATAACAATCATCAATGGCTAATAAAATTATTAGTAGGTGAAAGATTGATGGATAGAATTTATAATGGATGGGTTGGGTTGGCAACACCTGGACCCACCGATCAATTTTAACATCACTAACAGTGGTACAGCCATACATCATATGCATGATATGTAGTGTGATAAAAAATATATGAAATCACCTGTGAAGTATTTTTGCCCACCCAGAATACTTTGAGTTTGAATCCAGTCAAGCCTGTAAATGTAAATACCCATTTTTGAGAAGGAAGGAGAATGAACGATAGAGGAAAGTGTCAACACCAAGATGATGTAATTCATTAACTAAACCCATAGTATGAAAAGTCCTGCAGGACAAATGACAGGATGTCTTTAAAATATAATTACCTTAATAAATTAAAAAGATACATAAGAGACCTAACAACCAAATACAGCACATGGATCCTGATTTGACTAACCAGTTTTAAGCAGCCATTTTTGAGACAATGGGGAAATTTGACCATAGACTGGATATTAAATGATAGAAAGGATTTATTATTAAATAAAGGTTAATCATTTTGTCTGTGTCATACTGTAGTTGTGTTTTTTAAAATTCTTTTGTCTATTAGACACATACACTATGAAATTCTGTGACCTCCAGAATTTCCTGCAAAATGCTTCATAGGGCATGGGGGAAGTGTTAGGTCAAGATGAAACAAGATTAGGTGAAATGGGCTGGTAAGTTTTAAGGCTGAGTAATAGGCACATGACAGAATAGGCATAATTTTTTTTATATTGATTTAAGACAGGAAGGGAGAGAATCATTGATCGGCTGCCTCCTATACGCCCCCTACTGGGGATTGAGCCCACAACCCAGGCATATGCCCTTGACTGGAATCAAACCTGGGACCCTTCAGTCTGCAGGCCGACACTCTCCACTGAGCCAAACCAGCTAGGGCCATAATCTAGCTTTTCGTGTGTGTGTTTAATATTCCAGTATGGGAAGTTAAAAATTTAAATCAATGAATAAATCTAGACATACATACATAAAGGTTTTAGGGCAGGCTATATCTATACCTGTCTTGTGCTCTGGGGAAGAAACTGAGTGAATGAGTATGAGCTGTAACATTGGGACCCTGAGCCAGTAGGTCTAACTGTGTAAACCTCTTCTGTTTTGGGGAACCACTGAGGGGAAATGCACTAGATAACAGGTGATCAAAGAAGAGGAGGCTTGGAGCTCCTCCTGACACGTCAGCTGGAGGCTGGGTCCGATAATTATCTCAGCTGAGGCTTCAGTAGGTATGAGGACACTCCCATGGGCAGCAGTGGGAGTTGACAAGGGCCTTGCTTTCCAAGGGCATGGCTTTGGGATGTTTCAGAGTCAGCAATGACACCGGGCTCCCAGACTCCACAGCAGCTCAGCTAGGGTAACACCTTCCAGAGCAGTCAGCCTTGACTGTGATCAGTGGCTCCTCACGTGGGGGAAGAGGGCGGAGCAGAGAGAGAAGAGGAGGTCTAGATTACCCACTGATCTAGACCTGTGGGCTCGTGCTGACAAACCAGAGACATCCCTATGGTGAGAGGTTGTGCGTTCTTCGGTCGGTAAAGCAGGATTTACTCATTACCCAGTTCTTGAATTGCACAATTGTATCATTACAGTTTATGGGAACTACTAACTCGGATTATGACTCAGAGGTGTGCCCCAGAGTATTCTTCCTACTCCCTTGTCCCTTGTGTAATCTTGGGCAGGTTGCTCTTCTCTGAATTAGGTTAATAAATACCTTGCCTTTCTGCCTCCAGGGTTGTTGTGAGGATCTTAAGAGAGAAACTATGGAACTATAATTTTTGTGAATTATCACACGCTGTACAAATGTTAGGCATCCTTATTACTCTAAGGGACTGGGTGATTTATATCTAAAAGCCCCTATTTCCTGTTATTTTATGTTAACAATGAATGTGTAATTAGTACATTATAAAATTAGATAGTAAGAAGCAAATACAGAGACGTTTAGCATATAGTGTGATCTTCCTAAATTCTATGTTACATAGGAATTCCTGGAAATAACAAAATCTTATCCTGTTAATATTTAATAGTTATATCCTGGAATACATTCTCATCAATTGAGGAGACAAATAAGTTACTATATATTCCATAAATAATGCCTATTACTATCTTATAATGTCAATTTCATAAATCAACATTTCTTCTATTTCAACTGGGAACTTCTAGAGCACAAGTTGCCAAACTGTTCTGTTGCCCATGGAACAAATCTGGCCACCACCTACTTTGGTATGGCCTGCAAACTAAGAATTAATTTTGACATTTTGAACTAGTTTTAAGTCAAAAGAACAATATTTCAGGACACAAGAAAATTATATGAAATTTAAACTTAAGAGTCTATTTATTGCAACTCAGCCACACCCGTGTTGTTTATGTGCCGGCTACCGCTGCTACGGCAGTTGAGGAGTTTGAGAGGAACCATATGGTCCACAGAGCCTGAAATGTTTACTTTCTGGTCCATTGCAGAAGAGCTTGCCTATCCCTAGAATAGAGGCTTCAAAGGGACAAATTTTTTTTAGAGTAGGTTGCTAGCTATCTCTTAGGATAAATAAGCCTGGATTATATGGACTGAACTTATGCATATGCAATAACAGAAAATAACAGTTATGGCTTCATATGCAATGACTGAGTCAAGTGAGTCCATTAAAAATTGACTCAACCATTGTGGGAAGCTTTGGTAATGTCTACCGAAGCTGAACACACTCATATCTTATTACCTATAGATTCCACTTCCAGGTACTTGCCCAGGCACCTAACTGTCCTTCAACGGGTGTACACCTGGAGTCACAAGTTCAAATACACACAGAGAGAGGGATCAGGCAAGTAGTAGTAATTGCTGGCCAGAAGGGCATTTTCAGTGGCAGTGGTCTAAGTGTACACACTGGACACCCTTCAGCACAGCTGCCCTTCACTCTTGTCCCGCCACCATGTCCAGACTTCAAGGTCCTGCCTCTCTCTCTCGGTGGCTGATTGCTCTTGGATAGACACCTTACCCATGCCAAGTGCCAACGATACAGTTGGTACTCTGTCCAGGTCTCCTTGAAGGGGAGTGCACCATCTCCCGGCTGCTGGGAGTGTTGACTGCTAGCAGCTCACAGCTGCTCCCTTCTCTTTAATCGCCTCGCCCCAGTATGTTTGAGAGACGGAGCCCTCCGCCAATCACTGATGGCCACCGGGGTACAGAGGGCAGGCCCGTTGCTTCAGGATGCGATGACTGCAATGTCCTTCACTCTCCAGATCTCACCGTGGGATCAGGCTGAGGCTAGACTCGCTTAGCCCTATTTTCTTCTGCGTCCTGTTTCTGTCGCTGAGAGCCCTCACCCATAAATCACTTGTGCCAGAATCTATCTGCTTCTAGGGAACCTAAGCAAAGTCAAAGGGACCATCACATCCTTTTTATCCCCAACAACCAGAGAGCCTGGACATGCTGTAGGCATCATGCCCACTGCGACACAACCATGGATTCCTGGAGCTCCGTTTCACCCCGTGCCAGCTTAAAGCCCCCAGGAGTTTTCCAATAGTTCCCCCTCATTTTGGTTTAGGTCAGCCCAAGTCCATTGTCTTCCCTGCAACCCATATAACCGTCGCTAACATGATGGGTGATCCAGGCCTGGCGTAGCATAGAGCTTCGGAGATATGACCCGCTGCTCGGGGGGGATAACATCAGTTGGAGTCCTCGGGGAAAAGTTAATTGATTACTCTCCTGTTTCCTTGGCACAAGCCACTCCAAGTGCTGCTGGGAACGCGTCCCGTCCTTTAATCCTTCAGGAATTCGCCTTGCTGAGGAGCTCATTTGTTACCCAGGGTTGTGTTTCCCTGAGACCTTTCCGGCTCCCTGGAGGCGAGGAGAGCTGAATTCCTTCCACTGGTCATCATCCTCGGGGGTATCTCTCCGTTTCCAGTCCCGTTCAGGGAAGGCTCCGGAAGCTCCTCGGGGCTTCTTATCACTAAAATCTGCTTTTCTACATCTTGTCCTCTTTGTGAGCATGTGTGCGCACACACATGCAGGGAGTTCGTGGACATGGGGCAGAAGCAGGAGGAGGCGGTGGTGGGGAAGTCGCCGGAGGGTGGTCGGGTTTCACATCACTGAAGTGTGGGCCGCAAAGAAAGGGCGACGCCACACAAGCCTCATGAGTTCCGCTCAGAATTATTCACCGATTCGTCAGAAAGTAGATCCTCCTGACCCAGACTCTGCCCTCTCGGCAGTCAAAGGCAGCTTTTGTCAGAGCCGGTAGGTAATTGGGCCTCCACGCCGGTTTCATGTCGTTCTGCCCAAGACAAGTTTCAACCCGAGCCAAAGGTAGCTACAGCCAGAGGACATTTTAAGATAGGAGCCTACGTTCCGATTCCCAGTGCGCATGCCCTCCTCTCCCCTCCGTCCACTCAGGAAGCCAGTCTCAGGGCGGACATGCGACCGAGTGAAGAGCAAGAAGTTGACAAGTCTTTCTGGCTTGTGCCCAAGAGCAGGTAGTTGCCAAAGGCATTGGTAGGTTTGTAATAACTGGTGGTCCACTGTAGAACACCCACCGATGACGTTCAATTAGCCCACACACTACTTTAAAATATATATATATATATATATATATATATATATATATATATATATATATATATATATTATTGATTTTTTACAGAGAGAAAGGGAGAGGGAGAGAGAATTAGAAACATCGATGAGAGAGAAACATCAATCAGCTGCCTCCTACACACCCACCACTGGGGATGTGCCCGCAACCAAGGTACATGCCCCCAACCAGAATTGAACCCGGGACCTCCCCGTCCCCCACCCAGTCTGCAGGCCGATGCTCTATCCACTGAGCCTAACCGATTAGGGCACACACTACATTTTAAAAGTGTAATTTTGGCTCAGCTTTCCGGTGTACCACAGTCCCCAGCGCGCCTTCTTGTCTATCACAACTGACATCACCTGCCTGGCTTCCTTCTGGGTGCTCCCGTGTGCCCCAGGCCCAAGGCCCTCACGGAAGGCGGGGTCAGTCTCCTCTCTGAGAGAGAAAGAAACAGGAAGACTAGGAGGGGACGGCAGGTTTCCCCCAGGGGAGGGAGAGGCCAGTTAGTCAATAGTAAGCCAGGGCTATTCTTAGCATCCTGGAGAGCAGGAAGAAGCAGAGCCACAGCTCCATTCTGGACTGTCAGACCTGGACCCTCCCTGCTTGGAGCCCAATGCCTGAGGAGGTGGGCACTTAGGGAAGGGGCTGAGTTAAAGGAGCAGTATTCCCACATTAGGAGAAAGAGGTGTCCGTGAGGGCCTGGAGTCAGCGAGGAAATCCTTTCTCCTAATCACTCTAACTCTCCTTCCCTTTCCCTGTGATTCATCCACCCAGGCATCGGGTGTTCTCATTATGTGTCAGCACTGCTGCTTTCCCTCTGAAGACACATTGATACCCCTTTGCCTTGAACGAGATACAGATAATTCCCCCCCCCCCTATTGTTTCTTCATATATTCTTCTAGAATGTTAGCTCTGAAAAAGCCACGAGAGCTGCTGAAGGCTCCTTACCTTCAAGCAAGAGGCAGGAAATGGCTGAGTAAGCCAGACCGAGCCCTTCATGTTCGTTCTTCTAGAAATCTGAGTCTTGAGCCCAGGTACATAAAGCTAGAAAAAGCTATCCCGATGTAGACTCCTTAAAAGGACTGCCTACTCACGCCTGCTAACCTAGACTACCCTTATTCCTCTTCTCTGAGGGGCCAGACAGGTCAAATTCTCTAAATTCTGCGAGCTTTCCCGTATCATTCCAATGTGGTCTGTTAAAGGTCAGCTCCTCTTACTGGCAACCTGAGAACCCTGCCTTTACAACAGGTCCCCGGAGTATGTGAGACGTGAGTGAGCCTGACACCAACAGCTGGGAAGGATGAGGAGCTTGTTCCAGGCGAGAAGGACATTATTATTATTTTAAAATATATATTTTTTATTTTTTTACAGAGAGGAAGAGAGAGGGATAGAGCGTTAGAAACATCGATGAGAGAGAAACATCGATGAGCTGCCTTCTGCACGCCCCCTTCTGGAGATGTGCCTGCAACCAAGGTACATGCCCTTGATCGGAATCAAACCCGGGACCTTTCAGTCCACGGGTTGATGCTCTAACCACTGAGCCAAACCAGTTTTGGCAAGGACATTATTGTTATTTTTTATTGACTTCAGAGAGGAAGGGATAAGGGAAAGAGAGATAGAAACATCAGTGATGAGAGGGAATCATCCATCGGCTGCCTCCTGCACCCCCCCCCACTAGGGATGGAGCCCACAACCCAGGCACATGCCCCCGACTGAAATCGAACCCGGGACCCTTTATTCCGAAGGCCAATGCTCTATCCACCAAGCTAGGGCAGAGAAGGACATTATTAGCAGATCCTCTCAAGAACTCTGCTTGGCCTGATCAAGAGGAGACTTCAAAGAAGTGTGAGAAATCAGGGAGAAGAAGGGAGACCCCCTTTTTACTTGCTGGAGGTGTGCGGCCTTTCTCTGAGAGTGATGTTGTTGGACACACTTCTGGGCCACAACCAGAGCTGCAGATGGGCGTGGAGCCAGCCACCAGCGGAGTGTGCAGCACACTTGAGAAACTGGGGATGGGCTCTGGGAAGTAGCATCCCTCTGGTGAGTTGAGGCAGCGAAGAATTGGGAACCATTACTGAAGAGAAACAAGAGCTATGGAAGGGGGGAGAATATGAGGATGCAAGATTGTTTGTAAAGAACAGAATAGACTCTTGAGTCACCCTTCCCGGGATTGAATCCTGCCTCCATCACTAACTTTGTGCAATTGGTTTCCTTACCCTTGCATGCTCCTTACCTCAATTTTATTTAGTGGCTTGCAAAAAACAAGCACTCAGTAATGATACCTTAGTGTTATTATTTTTACCAATAAAACATGACGATATTAATCCAAATTGTTTATTAACAATTATTAGTATTACCAGTTAAAGTTCAGAGTCAAAGCCACAGACCATCCCTGCATGCACATTCACCCACCCACCCACAAACCACTTCAGAAATACCCTTAGGGCCCAGCCTGAAATTACAGAGTAACATACCTGAGACAAAGCCAATGAGATGTCATAAAAGGAAAGATCCAACAGGCATTCCCTTTATGTTAAAAGGGAAATGGTCTGCGAAGCTGAGCTGTAGGATGGATGGACAGGGACCCAGCTGACTGGTAGAGTTGGGACAATAACATGGACTACTTCCTGTTTTGGTAGGATTATTGGAAACTAGACACAGATACAGCCCATGCTGTATGGAGTGTGATGGTCCATGAAGTATTTGGTGCCTTCAGAGAACAGGAGTGTGATGGTCCATGAAGTATTTGGTGCCTTCAGAGAACTAGATCTGAAAATGGGTCACTCCTTCAAGCATGTGGAGTGATGGAGAAAGTGCTAATCTGGGAGTTAGAAGTCACGGAGTCCACAGAGGGTCTTATTGGGACATATGAAAAGTGAATACAGACCACTCTGTCGGAATCACCCTAATCTCACTCTTTCCCCACCTCATCCAGATGTTCCCAGGATTTCTGTTATTTTTTTTAAAATATATTTTTATTGATTTCAAAGAGGAAGGGCAAGGGAGAGAGAGATAGAAACATCCACGATGAGAGAGAATCATTAATTGGCTGCCTCCTGCATGCCCCCTACTGGGGACAGAGCGGGCAATCCGGACATGTGCCCTGACTGAAAATTGAACCGTGACCTTCTGGTTCATGGGTTGAAGCTCAACCATTGAGCCACACCAGCCGAGTAAGAGCTGCAATTTTAAATGGAGATGTCAGGGAAGTCTCACTCACTGAGAAAGTGACATTTGGGCAAAGACTCAAAGATCAGCGACTGAACTATGGGTTGTGTGGGCAAAGAGGAATCTTGGCAGGCAGAGGAGCAAGAGCAAGGACCCTGAGGCAGAAGTATTCCTAATGTGTGCATTCCTAATGTGTGCAAGGAAAGGGAAGGAGGACCATGGCTGCAGCATAGAAGGCAGAAGCATCTGGTTGAACAGCTATGTGCTAATACAGGGCTGTGGTCATCTGTAGCATTAACTGGCTGTTACCAGAGCCCTGCTTGGTAGCATTTATTGAATGCCGCGGTGTAAATACTCCTACCATCCTGGCTGATTTCAGCCTACCAACGTGGCATTGCTAAATACCGAGTTGAGACGAAATGTTGTGCGGTTGGCTCTTGAGAGTCGCCATGAATGGGGCTCCCGCGCACCTCTGCCAGCAGGCCCCTGGGTGGGAGGGCATTACGCTCACGGTGGGATGTGGGCTGGAGAAATGGATCTGATGATCCTCTGCAGAGCTAGTCATTGGAGCTACGGGAACAGCAAGATGACCCACAGAGTTGGTTCCGGGTCAAAGGAAGAGCACAAAGGATAGACTCTAAGGCAACACCAGCATTTACTGGTATGTGTCACGTGAGAAAGAAGCCTCTTTAAAGGGACAGAAGACTCTAAAGAGAAAATCAGTAGCACCAAGTCGTACACTATGGTGTCCGGGAAGCCAGGGAGTAGGAATTCTCAGGAAGATCCCTGCTGATGGATAAAGCAGAGTTTCAGTGACGCAAGGCTTGGAAAGTGTCTGCTGCGTTTCCAAGTTAGCAGGTTATTGTTACTTAGCCTGAGGGGGGAGGACCGCAGCCAGAGTAGAGAGAGGAAGCTGGCATTTGGGGAGTTGTGTTCGTTATCTACATAACTAATTGCTACAAAACAAGTAGCTTAAGACAACAGTAAACAGTCATTAAAACAACAACAACATTATTATCTCCTAGCTTCTGTGGGTCGGGAATTCCGGAGCAGCCCAGCTGGGTCGGTCAGATCCGGAGTCTCTCACGAGGTGTGCAGTGAAGATACTGGCCGGGCTCTGGTCGTCTGTGGCATTAGCTAAGGCTAAAACACCCGGCGGGCAAGGTGGCTCGCTCGTGTCAGTGCTGGTTGTTGGCAGCAGGCCAAAGCCCGCTCCATGAGGAGCTCACCACAAGTATTCTAGAATGTTCTAACAACAGGCCAGCTGGTCTCCTCCAGAGTGGGTGATCCAGTAAGAGTACAACGGGAGATGCAGTGTCTTTTATGACCTGGTCTCAGAAGACACACACCATCACTTCCACAGCGTCCTGTTACTCACACAGACCAGCTATGATTCAGTGTGGATGGCAGCGCATAGGTGCCAGGAGAAAAGGATATCACGGGAGGATGGGAAGGGGGGCGTCTTGCAGGCTGGCAACCACAATTGGGACCAGACGTGGCAGGGTTGTAGGCCTGGTGGGATTAATTGGCCTCGGGATTGCAGACAGGACTCTGACATGCCTCATGAAATCCCAGGTACATTTGGGCTCCCCACAGAGTTGTTAGCCAGGCCTTCTGTGCCAGTCTACGCCCTCCTGTAGACTTTGGGTCACATGGAGATGTTTTTCTGAGGCCCAGAGACCAGCACAGGCTGAGGTCTAACATGGAGCTCGATTGTGGAGCATATTTCAAACACAGACGCCTTGGGAAGTACACAATGGCTGGACCTAGAAACCCGTGTAACAAGACAGAAGTAGCATCATTCTCAGAATAAAAGAAGTGTCTTTACCCTGACTCAGGGTAGCCTGAATGATCAGGGCTTACCTCTTTCTGCCTTTTACGATTCCATTTTTTCCAATAAGTAAAATAGAAGATTTTTGGGGAAAGTTATTGCTTTGCAGGTTTGTGTGTCATAAATATGATGATATACACGACACCGCCCATAACGTCTGAAGATGTGAGTCAAATCTGTGCAACTAGTGTTCTATGTAATCGCCTCTCGTTGAATTCTGTTGCTGCCATCTCGTGGCCACTTCGAGTAATGACAACGAGTGCTGCCTTTGGTCCAATGAAACCCTCCACCAGGCAATCCCTCAGTTCCTCCTCCTGCACCATCCTGAAAGGTTGGCATGGTGGTGCGCGGGCAGGCTAAATAGCCATCGCAGATGGTGGAGAACGAAACATTGAATTTATTTAAGGAAAGGGGATGGAGGATGGAATATCCTAAGGAAAGGCCTGCACAGCTTCCAGGAGCTGGAGTTTCATCCTTCTAAGCAGTCACTGGAGGAATAACGCTTATCTGCAGTGGGGCAGGGGGCTTGGAATGCGGATGGAATGCGGTGTGCGATCAGGTGTCTGTAAGGACAGTTTCAGTTCCTTATAAGGTCTGATTCCTGGTGTCCAGCACGTTGTTCCTGGTCTTTGTCCTCCTGTGACAGAAAGCTTACAAATGGCCGTGAAGGATCATACTGCCCTTTAGTCCTCTAACTAACCAATGGTCGTCTGGACTCTGGGTGACTTACTTCCCATGCAAGTTGCCAGTTTGATAGGCAGTCTATACCTATGTTGTCAAGCTTTGATTCTTAGGGAGCTCTTTCCGATACCGAGCCAATTTCTGCCTTGGTCTAATTTCTATCCTCCTGTCCTTCTTCTATTGTATGATTTTTATTTTTTAAAAATATGTATTTTTTATTTCAGAGAGGAAGGGAGAAGGAGAGAGATAAAAACATCAATGATGAGAGAGAATCATTGATTGGCCGCCTCCTGCATGCCCCCTACTGGGAATTGAGCCCGAAACCCGGGCATGTGCCCTTGGCTGGAATCCAACCTGGGACCCTTCAGCCTGAAGGCTGATGCTCTATCCACTGAGCCAAACCAGCTAGGGCTATTTTTTATTTTATTTTATTTATTTTATTTTATTTTATTTTATTTTTAATATTTGAGGGCAGCTGTTTACTAGTATCATATTTCCACTTTTTTTTCTTGACTAAATATTTTAGCTCCTTTCCCTCTCCTTACATGCTATGATTTTCAGAGCCCCCATTCTGTGCTTCTCTATCAGGTCAGAGTCCCTAGAAGCAGAGTCTGAGATCAGGATTCTAGTGCAAGTGATTTCCAGGAGTGGGGTGTGTGTGTGTGTGTGTGTGTGTGTGTGTGTGTACACCGCGCACACTCTCAGCAGACACCTTTAGGGGCATAAGGGATGCAGGATGGGGCAGGGAACAGAGCAGAGCAAGGATGTGGTTTCAGCTGTTGATGAGCCTCATGCTGATCCCTGGGTCAGCTCTGAAGCCTGCAGGGTGCCCCGGAGTTATGCCACCGTGAGACGTGTGGCTCAGCCTCTTGTAGTGTGTGTCACTCAGCCATTGGCTCTGAGAGTTTGGGGATCAGGATAACCTTCCTGAGCAAAGTGCTTCCCATTTGGGCAAGAGGCTTCTTTATATATATATTTCAGAGAGGAAGGGAGACCGAGAGAGATGGGAACATCAATGATGAGAGAGAATCATTGATTGGCTGCCTCCTGCATGCCCCATCCTGGGGATGGAGCCTGAAATCCGGGTATGTGCCCTCCTCACTCATAGGTCGACCACTGAGCCCCACTGGCCAGACTGGGCAAGGGGCTTCCAAGAGCAGGGCACAGCGAGTTGTCAGCAGCAGCAGTCGCAGTGTGTCAGAATGGCTGCTCAGGAAAGCAGATCTGTGTGCCTTCCGGTGAGATCTCATCTCAGTCGTTACACCCAGCCCGGGACCCACACATCTCAGATGTGCTCTGACGTGCAGAATTCAAGGGGACCATTAATCTCAGACTCCTTAGCTCAGCATTAATGGTGCACACTCGCCTTGAGGCTGGGCTAATCTAAACCCCGAGATGTTTTTCACATAAAATTGTTCCCAACCCAAGAGTCTTCCAACATTGCTTCTGGCATAGTGACACCAAAAGCAAAAGCACTTTTACGACATTAAAATGCCATGTTGCTGTTCTGAGTTCACATTCTAGCCACCCAAGTGCTCCTTGAGTCTGGGTTTTGTTGTCTAACCCAGCCCTCTCTGCTTGTTACCTGCAGGCTTTTAAGTGTCTCTCTTTGGTGAGTTTCCATTTTCTTGTCTGTTCTTGACATCTAATGGCTGCTCACCTGTTAACATCTAGCTCTTCTGAGGTCTGGCTCATTGTCCATTTAGCATCCCCTTTGAACGCTGGTTAAAATGCCCGAGGCCAAGAGAGAGGCAGCCAAGGTCTAACTCAGAAACCCCAGTCTGAGATGAGAAGACAGCCTGGGGGAAAGTCAAGATGGCAATGCAGGTAAACACCTCCCACAACCACATCAGAGTTACAACTGGAGCACAACAACCATCATTCGGAACCGCCAGAAAGCTGGCTGGCTGGAGGTCCCACAGCTGGAGAAGGAAAGAAGAAGCACACATGGCTAGAAGGAGGGGCGGTAGTGCAGACGGGGCTGTTCTGACACTCATGTGCAGGGAGTTTTTAATCTGGAGGGATATCTCCACTGCAGAGGCCTCTTTTGAGAAGCAAAAGGTCCCAGCCCCACACCAGACCCCTAGTCCAGGGATCCAGAGCTGGGAAGAGAAGTCCCTGTAACTTCGGCTGTAAAACCTCTGGTTTTTTTTTGTTGTTGTTGTTTTCTGTTTTTGTTTTTAAAAAAATATATTTTATTGAATTTTTACAGAGAGGAAGGGAGAGAGAGAGAGAGAGAGAGAGACAGAGAGACAGAGAGAGAGAGACAGAGAGAGTTAGAAACATTGATGAGAGAGAAACATCATTTAGCCAGAACCGGTTTGGCCTAGTAGATAGAGCGTCGGCCTGTGGACTGAAGGGTCCCAGGTTCGATTCCTGTCAAGGGCATGTACCTTGGTTACGGGCACATCCCCAGTAGGGGGTGTGCAAGAGGCAGCTGGTTGATGTTTCTCTCTCATCGACATTTCTAGCTCTCTAGCTCTCTCCCTTCCTCTCTGTAAAATATCAATAAAATATATTTAAAAAGAGAAAGAAAGAAAGAAAGAAAGAAAGAAAGAAAGAAAGAAAGAACAACAAACAGCCCAGAGCCCAAGGGGTTAAGGCAGCAATGCTTGGTGACCAATACGGAAAACTCGAGAATCCCAGCATTGGGATTCTGGTAGCTTGGCCTTCTGGTAGCTTGACAGAAGGTGGGGGAGGTGTCTGAGAATAATGCAGGAATGTATTTAACTAAGATCCAGAGTGGACTATCATTGCTTTGAACTTTATAACTTGTAGTTTTATCCTTAATAGTTATCCTCCTCCATCCTCTGGGATAATGTTTTCTGTGTACCCAACCACAGCACCACTCCCAGGATGAGACCAGAGAAGGTAGGCAGCATGATACTCTCTCCCCTTGCCTCCATTTGGCAGCTGGGGTGGACGAGGTCACCCCTGGTCCCTGAGCCTGATCGAGGAGATGGGCACAGCCTTCCCTCCCCGGGCCTCCATCGGCAGAAGGAGCCAGGTCACCCATATTTCCCTCTGCCAGCCTAGTCTAGCACTGGCAAGCCCTTTCTCCCAAAGGGCATGGGTAAGGGTCAGGACCACCTAACGTCACCTCCTGGACCCCAGAGGTATGTGTGTCCCGCCCACCCTTTGGGAAGCGCTGGCTTGTAGCATTTATTCTGAAGTGGAGAATCATGTGATTATTCCATGGAGAATCCATCCTCCCACCCTCTCAGTCACTTCCAGACCGAACCCCTAAAAACCTTGAGGGTGATGAGACCTCATATGGCTTGGGAACCACGGTAGCAGCCTATTCCATGAACTACCTATGGGCTGTGAGATGCACTTCCCCTCCCTGTTAGAGCCATAGAGCTCCATCTACATAAGCAAAGTCCTCTTTTATTTGTTACTCTGTCCACCAATTTCTTTTTAAAAATATATATTTTATTGATTTTTTACAGAGAGGAAGGGAGAGGATAGAGAGTTAGAAACATCAATGAGAGAGAAACATCGATCAGCTGCCTCCAGCACACCCCCTACGGGGGATGTGCCCGCAACCAAGGTACATGCCCTTGACCAGAATCGAACCCGGGACCTTTCAGTCCGCAGGCTGACGCTCTATCCACTGAGCCACACCGGTTTCGGCCTCTGTCCACCAATTTCAATAGGTCTTTTCCTACTTGGAAAAGTAGTTGGGCTCCTTTACCAGGCAGTTTAGATTGTGGTTCTGACAGCAAGCAGACCTCAGGGCTAAGGACAGCATGCCCCCGATGTTGGCCCCGGGCAACTTCCCTGCTGAGATGGCCCAACCTGAGTTTCAGGGTCACTGGTCTGTCTACATGTGAAACGTAAGTAAGTCTCGCTAACTAGGCAAAAGCATTCATGTTAGAAAAGGTCGCCGTGAAGAGCAAGTTCCCTCATTACACCCTCCCCGTTACCAGTTTCTGTGCCTCTTGAATCCTGTCTGTTCTTCCAAGTAGATGTCAGTTGTGCTGTGTGCATACCACGTTCATCATTCCCTTGGAACAGCATTCTAGCCCCAGCCGGTTTGGCTCAGTGGATGGGAGTCGGCCTGCAAACTGGAGGGACTGGGGTTCAATTCCGGTCAAACCTCGGTCGCAGGCTCCATCTCTGGCCCTGATTGTGATGTGGGCAGGAAGCAACCGATTGATGTGTCTCTCTCATTGATGTTTCTCCCTCTTTGTTTCTCCTCTTCCTTTTCACTCTCCCTCAAAATCAATGGGAAAATATCCTCAGGAGAGAAATTTAATGAACTATTAAAAAAAGAAGAAGAAGAAATAGTGTTGTAGTAATATTTTAAGAAATCCTCGATCCTTTCCAATCACCTGTTTTATTTTTTTTTCATTTTTTTTATTAAGGCATTATATGTATACATATCTTACCATTGCCCCCCCCACTCCACCTGATCACCTGTTTTAGTTTGGATTTCCTCAAAACCAGAGACTGAAGAAGGGTGGGCTTAGGTGCAGTTTATTAGGGAGGTGATTGGGGAGCAGAAGGAAAAGAGTGGAGACAGTGAAACGAGAAAGGGAGAAAAACCAACAGAAACATCAGCAGTGAAGGTATCATCAAGAACTTCATTTCGGATATATTACATTTGAAATGATTCTTAGACATCCAGTGAAGAAGTTAAGCAGGCACTTGGCAAAAGTGCCCAATTATTCACAATCAGTAAAATGGAGGTAGTAACTGTTTAAGAAAGAGCATGCTTTCTTGACCCTGGTGATGGGTGCTGGTTAACTGGTGACTGAGCATCGTATTGGATGCCATTTAGAGCAAGCATGTCAAACTCACGGCCTACAATGGACCACAATGAATTTTTTTGTGGCCCCACCAATATAACGGTATGTAAGAAACATTTTAATAAAAATTTTGTAACTTAATTTTTACAATATCCTGTCATACATAATCTAATCTAATAAAAGAGAAAGATGCAAATTGACCGCACCTTCACGACACCCACCAGCCAATTAGGTGTGACTATGCAAATCAACCCAACAAAGATGGAGGGTTAATTTGCATAGACAGGCGTCGAGTGGCTGGGGTTGGGACCCTTGCCTTATCACCATGGTGATGATGCAGGCATTCTGTCCATCCTACCCACTCCGGGCCTCTGGGCAGCGTGGGAAGGTGGAAAGGCGGCTCCGGGCCAGAGCAAAGGAGGTGCCTGCAGCCAGGGGAAGGAAGGCCCATTCTTGCAGGAATCTTCGTGAATCGGGTCTCTAGTTATTAATAATGAACTACAATGTTTGCTAATGACTGATTACTATAATCATGTTGCATTCACTTCCCTTATGTGCTTTATGAGCAAGCACACCATTTCTCTCCACTTATACTAGCAGTGAATATTTTAGCAGCCGATTGCCACATCATTAGTCTTGGACTGACTTGTTTGGTGTGCACAACAGGGAATATTTTGCTTCAAGAGAACAAGAAAAATAGGTTTATTTGTGTTATGCTTATTAATTTGTGCAGTTACTCAATGTCTCGTAAGTTAATGTTCAAAGAAAAGTATTAATTTTTATTAAAATGTTCTATTATTTTATGTTAACGATTACTCATTTATTTCAGCCCTTTATATTCAGCATGTCTCTGTCGAAATAAACCTACATTCCTATGAAAATTGAAGCTTTTGGGGTTTTTTTGCAGCCCACATAAACTTAAACCTTGTTTACTTGGCCCTGGTTAGTCTTTGAGTTTGACATGCTTGATTTAGAGTCATCCAGGAGATAAATAATTTATTGGTGGGGCAGCTGCTTTCCAGGTGCCAAAAGCACCCATGAGCTTTTTAAAATTATCTTTGTGTTGATTTCAGAGAGAGAAACCTCAATGATGAGCATCATTGATGGGCTGCCTCCTGCACGCCCCACACTGGGGATTGAGCCCCCAACCCAGGCATGTGCCCTGACTGGGAATCGAACAGTGGACCTCCTGGTTCATAGGCCAATGCTCAGCCACTGAGCCACACCAGCTGGGTTTCCACGAGCTCTTTTATTGCATTAAAGATGCCGCTTTTCACAGACCTCATACTTAAGTCTTCTTAGGTGTTCCTCAATATATTAGTCCACAAAGTGGAAGCCATTAACACACTCATTTATGTTTCATGAAGTGTAACAGGAATCGTGGATTCAGCGAGCGAAGCTGAAAGCTGTATTAATAATGCATGTTCAGTACAACTGATAGGCACTCTTGTCATCGCAACATCACTGAACGTGTTAGGGCAAAGAGGCACCAGGCGGCAACATGGCTCGCAATCTGCCTCCCTTCTGCCGGGAGATCGGTAATGAAGAAGGGGCCAGAGGTGAAGCTTTCGTTCTCTGCTTAGGGTAGTGTGTCTCCAGGGTTAGTGAGCAGAAAAGCCACCTGAGGATGAGTCTTATGCAATCGGCCTCTCTCCCTCTCTCTCTTCCTTCCAACAAATGTCTCTTAAGTGCCTGCCGTGTATCAGACAGTGCCTTGGGCCCAGGAATCTGCATATTTACAAGCCCTCTAAATGCTTTTCATGTAGTTGGTTCACAGAACACTTTGTAGGAGGAGCTGGCTTAAGGAAACCAGTAATGGAGACAGTGGTCCTGTAACATCCGCTTTGTCCAGCTCCTCACCCATACACGCAGATGCTGCGTTGTATTTTGGTGTTCACCCTTCTCTGCTCTGCCTTGAGCTTCGGGAAAGGCAGGCCACAGACCCACAGGGCGGGTCCTGATTGATCTGTGGCAGTCATGGTTTTCCCATTCCCCTTTGCAGGGACTGGTTTAGGTGTGGCCATGTGAGGCAGTTCTGACCAGACAAACTGAGGGGAAATCTGTAGAGGCTTCCGGGAAAGACTGTCTTGCTCTCAAAAAGAGACACGCTGGAAAAGATGGTCTTTCCCCAACCCCCCCAACCCCCCCCCCCCCCCCCCGGCATGGATGGATCTAGATGTGAAGGCTGGCACTGGAGCAGCCACCTGTGACAGCAAGGAGAGACTAGTCCAAAAGTGAGGGCTGACCACCAGGGTGGCAGGGCGGCCAGATGAAAAGAATGTTGAGGATGTTGTTGAGCCACCTACCATAATTATCCAGCCCTGGAGCTGTCCTTCCCTTGAACTTTCAGGTGCGGGATAATCCATTTCCTTGTTGTTTAACCCAATGAACTTGAGATTGTTTTATGCTTTCTGCTAGAATATTCTAACTGATACTGAATTTGTATGTGCACTTAAAAATATATATATATATTAAAATCCTCACCCAATATTGATTTTAGAGGAAGAGAGAGAGAGAGAGAGAGAGAGAGAGAGAGAGAGAGAGAAACATCATTGGTTGCCTCTCTTATGCAACCCAACTGGGGACCAAACCTGCAAGCTAGGTACGTGCCCTGATGGGGTATCAAACCTAAGACCTTTTGGTGTATGAGACGATGCTCCAACCAACTGAGCCACACCAGCCAGGGCCCTGTATACACATTTGATTCAGGGTTTAAGCTTTCTGTGATTTGCTATTAAAAATATGTAACGTAACATCTCAGGTGGATTCCCTAAAAGGAGATATTGAAATAGGGATTCAAGTGCACATGATTGATTGAGGTTGTGTTCTCATGAGAAGCCAGTAAAGGCGGCAGGGAGGGGAGGATGAAATAGGATAGGAAAAGGTGAAGAGATGAATAAGGAAGTGATCTCAGGCAAAATCTGTCCTTAGCCTGATACATGGGAAGTTCCTGTAGTCACGAACCACGTGTAGCTATTTAAATGAAAATTAAGATGAATAGCCCTAACCGGTTTGGCTCAGTGGATAGAGCGTTGGTCTGCAGACTGAAGGGTCCCAGGTTCCATTCCGGTCAAGAGCATGTACCTTGGTTGTGGGCACATCCCCAGTAGGGGATGTGCAAGAGGCAGCTGATTGATGTTTCTCTCTCATCCATGTTTCTAACTCGATCTCTCTCCCTTCCTCTCTGTAAAAAAAAAAAAAAAAAAAAAAAAAAAAAAAAAAAAAAAAAATCAATAAAATATATTTGAGAAAAATAAAATTAAGATGAATAAAAATTTAGTATCATGTCAAGTACTTGATAGCCACATAGAACCAGTGGCTACCATATTGAACACGCAGACATAATCGTTCCATCAGCACAGAAACGTATACTGGACAGCGTTGTAAAGTGCAAATGATAACACAGAGATGCCCTGCCCTGATGTATTTGCATTCTAGTGATGGCCAATCACTGGCTGCCCTGTGGGGAGAGGGAATAACCTTAGAGGGAGATCCAGAGAGGTGGGTCCTATCAATCAAGGGCCATTCCCCAGGGCAGAGCACAGGAGGTCACAGTACTGCTCTTACTACTAGCTATGGTGGACACTGACCACCAGGGGGCAGATGCTCAACGCAGGAGCTATTGAGTTGCGGTGACTTGGCAGCTGAGGTTCTCAGGTGACGTACCTGGAACCAGAGAGGAGGGAGCCTGATTCTGGGGTGCGTTTTTCAAGAACTGCCTTCTGGCAATCCGGGACTCCTTGGAGGATGTTGGAGAGCTGGTTTCAGTTTGATCCCCACAGGCCAGGCTGAAGGATTCCCCTGGTGCACAAATCCACGCACCGGGCCTCTAGTCTTCTATAAAGAGAATAGAAGTAATTCAGCCTTTCCTCTTGCATGGCTGATCAAAATCATTGATTTTTTAAAAATTGATTGCTACTTTAGAAACATCTCTTTTTGCTTCAGAGCTTGTATGGGAAATGACACACCTCCAGCTTCCTCCTCAGCTTCTCAATTATGGGTGACTTCTCATCTGGGGGAAAGGTCTCTGTTATCAGCCGTGTGATTGCACTCCCGTTGGCCTTCCAATAGCTGCTGCCAAAGGGGCTGGTCCTGCTCCAGTCAGGTGCTCTCTGCCCCGGGGGTGGGGTGGGGAGGTGCTGCCAGTGCTGGTGGTACAGGAGGAGGTGGCATGAGTCTGAGTCATAGTCATGCCTGAACAGGAAGCAGAGGAGTTTCTCACTCAGATTCTTCTCCTTGGGGTCAGAGAGAGAATCCAGAGGCCAAAGACAGAGGGGGGGGGGGTTATCCATCTCCCCTCAGAGCACAGCCACCCAACTTTCAACCGCCAGCTCCTGCCACTCTGTCTGAGGGCTGTTCTCTGGCCACTGAAGCCCACTTCGCTCCCCTGTGCAGCACGCTGCAGGTGTCCAAGAATTACTGTCCCTCCCCTTGCTTCATCCCCACTCCCCACTTGACTTAAACCAACGACGAATGGAAGTTAGTGTATAAATACCAAAGCTCCTCACCCTAGGGTGGGATACCTGAGCGTGAGTCTACCCTGGCTCACAGAATCACAACGGAGCTCCAGTTGTCCCCATGGTGGATGGCTGGATAATGTCCCCATACTGTCTGGGTCATGTCTGCCTTTCCCATACTGTTTCACTTTCCCCTCCTCCTGGTGTTTCTTTAGTTCCCAAATGAAGGTCATTGTCTCAGTATCAGCTTCTGTGGGAACCCAATGAAGACACTAGGGAAAGCCCACTAGGGCAGTTGTCACTGGATCTGGCAGCTGCCCAGCCCAAGCCCTAGCACCATCATTGGGGCGCGGAGGCTGGAGTGGAATGCCATGCCTCCTCCTCTGCTGAAGAGTTCGTTTGGTTCTGGAGCGAAGCTTCTTACCAAGGGCATGAGGCATACTACATGCCTCTTACTCCTGATCCCTCTCATCAGTTATAAAGCTGATACTTTGTCCTCCATCCGCCTGACTCCCGTGTTTATCTCCCAGTTGGCTCAGAACTTGAAAGGAGAGTAGCAGGTCATTAACTGAGCCTCCTGAGATCATTGCAATGAGTGTGGTAGGAAGGTAGGAACTCAGAGTGAGCTAAATCCAGAGAGATGGGTCATGGGGTGGCAAGATGCTGGACACTGGCCTTAGGAAAGGAGCGAGTCTACGGTCCACCGAGGAGGAGGAGGGAGAATGAGATGCTAGGTGACATACTAGAATAAGAATTCAGGAACGGACAAAAGCAAAAGCCCAATGAATAATCAGAACATTGGGGATGTGATCCTGTTGATGAGACCAGAGCTCAGTTATCAGACCTGGGCCACTGCAGCCAGAATGAGGTAACACCATCTGAGCTGATACCTAGTCTGGGGGGCGGAGCTAGTCAGATGCCTCCTTTCCCAGGCTCTAAGTGAACCTGGACAAGAGAGAACCAATGGCTAAGGCAGCAGGCTGGTACTGATGGATTTTGTGACCAAATATTGAAAAGACTAGCACAATTGAAATACTAATGTTTATTGCATGTCATATTTTATATTTAAAATCGTTTTTTTCTTGAAATATTAATGTTTATTGCATGTAACATTATTATGTTTTAAATAGTTTTTCATGAAAATAAAAAAAATATTAAATAAATAAATAAAATACTAGCTCAAGTCTACCCTTCTTGTTTGTAAAGAGGCAACACTATCCTTTGTCAAGCCACAGAGAGGAAAATGCCATTGTGTAGTCTCCTTCCTCAGATCTTGCAGATGTCAGCCTTAAAAGCCCTCCTGCCTGGCTTGTGTCCTTCATCTTCTCTGTTAAGGTTCATGAATCATGAGGGAACACCAGCTTCTCCACATGACTTCAAATGTAGCCGATCCAGTCAAGTTACACTCCCTGTGTACAGATCAGGATTCCGTCCGTTACGGAGGGACCTGACTAAAACCAGCTTACCCAGAGAGAATGTATCAGTTCGAGAGTGAACTTAGAAGGTGGGAGGAAAACCAAAGAACCAAGAGTCCCAGGGACCAGATCCATGGCCTCACGGTCACCAGGACTCGTTCTCCATCCGGTTCTCAACGTAAGTTTGCCCTCACTTCTCATTGCATGTTCATCTCATCCTCTCTGCAGGCAGCCCAAGAGCCACGGCCTCTCAAGCTTCTCATGTCATTGGAAAGAGATCTGTCTGTCACTTCCCACGAAGGACACTGATTTACGCTGCTGAGATCTTATGCTATTTCGTAGCCCAGCATATAACAATAAATGCTCTTGCCGGGCCACTGTGACTCAGCGATTGAGTGTACACTCATGAACCAGGAGGTCGCTGGTTCAATTCTTGGCCAGGGCACATGACCGGGTTGTAGGGGGCGTGCAAGAGGCAGCTGATCAAGGATTCTCTCTCATCAATGATGGTTCTATCTTTCTCTCACTCTCCCTTCCTCTCTCTGAAATCAATAAAAATAAATACTCTTGAATGAATGAATGAATGAATGAGGTTATAAAGGCCCATGTGACAGAGATAGCCCTCATTGTGGATTAATAAACTTTACGTCTCTATCTTGAGATACTATAGTGCTCATGTATACTAGCTTCTGAGTCCTGTCTCCTTTCAGTGTGTTGAGGAAACAGTCTCTGAGCCTGCAAATGGAGAGTGCTAGTGAATTCAGCAAAGTAATTAATGCCCTCCTGGACCACAGCCAGCTCTCTGCTTCCTCAGATGATCACCTGGAATGTACTATTGATGAAATATGTCTTCTCTACTTGAATCTCTACACTGAGACCTTAACTATGAAATTTATGTTTCAGACTTACCTTCTCAATATTGTTATGAAGTAATCCTATATAATAAAAGGGTAATATGCAAATTGACCCTAACAGTGGAACAACCGGTTGCTATGATGCACACTGACCACCAGGGGGCAGATTCTCAACACAGGAGCTGCCCTCTGATGGTCAGTGCGCTTCCACAGGGGAAGTGCCACTCAGCCAGAAACCAATACATGGCTGGCCAGCGCAGTGGCAGTGGCTGGAGCCTCTCCTGCCTCCATGGTAGTATTAAGGATGTCCAACTGAGGACTTAGACCCGTGAGGAGTGGGTCTAAGCCATCAGTCGGACATCCCCTGAGGGCTCCCGGGCTGCCAAAGAGATATATGACTGCCACCTTAGGTCCATTCCCCCAGAGAGCAGGCCTAAGTTGGTAGGTGGACATCCCCAGAGGGGTCCTGGACTGAGAGAGGGCGCAGGCTGAAGGACACCCCATAACCTCCAAGTGCACAAATTTTCATGCACCGGGCCTCTAGTTGTCAAATAAGATCTTAATGTCTCCATTTAATGGCTAGGAAAGTTCAGGCATACATTAGGCCGATCAGAGTTTTTCCAAGGTATGTTTTCCAGAGCACAAGCCCCTTTGATGATCCATGAAAAGGGGTTCTGCTGTCAATTATGATTAGGAAACTTCTGATTGATTCATAACTCACTTTAATATAATAAAGGTTCTGAAAGGAACCTTAGTTAAGAAACCTACATGATCTAAAATCTGCTTAAAATTGATCAACCTCCTGCTAAACCTCCTACTTCTACACACATCTCTGTTCCCTCCTGTTTTCCTTTCTTTTTTTCTTTTTTAAAAAATATATTTTATTGATATTTTACAGAGAGGAAGGGAGAGAGATAGAGAGCTAGAAACGTCGATGAGAGAGAAACATCGACCAGCCGCCTCTTGCACAACCCCTACTGGGGATGCGCCCGCAACCAATGTACATGCCCTTGACCAGAATCGAACCTGGGACCTTTCAGTCCACAGACCGACTCTCTACCACTGAGCTAAACCGGTTTCGGCTCCTTCCTGTTTTCATAGATGATCTGTTTCTTTCCACCCAAGGCCAGTCCCATCATATATGCCCAGCATCATATTCCCTTCCCCATTCTCAGGAATCTTTCATTCTTATCTCTTTATGCATCAACACTTTCTCCCTCCTGGACCTTTCCCATCAGCATTTACACAAACTCAAGTCTCTCTAAATTCTTGCTTTCAGTGTGGTCAATGGACCTGCAATATCGAGTTCACCTACGAGCCTGATAGAGGTGCAGAACCCCAGGCTCCAGCCCCACCTGCTATTTGTTAACCTGTAGTTTAACGCGATCACAGGTGATGCAAGCACATTAAAGCTTTAGAAGACTTGATTTAAATCAAAACCAGGTTTCTCTTGTAAAAATGCAAATTAGGTCTTATCTAATCTCTGCTAAAAACTCCTGGTTTTCTCAGATTCTTTCCCTTTCTCCTTCCCCCTTGCAACTGCTAACATTTGCCCAAACTAGTTTTCCAAGCATCTCCTTGGTTAACAATGGGGCAAGTCATTGGTTCCACCTTGGTGCCTGACTCCCTTGCTCAATGAATTAAAAAAATAATAATAATAAATTATATATATAACACACACACACACACACACACACACACACATATATATATATATATATATATATATATATATATATATATATAATTTTTTTTTTTCAGAGAGGAAGGGAGAGGGAGCGAGAGAAACATCACTGATGGATGAGAATCATTGATCTGAACACCTCCTACTGGGGATTGAGCCTGCTACCTGGGTGTGTGCCCTGACTATGAATGGAACTGTGACCTCCTGGTTCGTAGATCGATGCTCAACCATCGAACCACACTGGCCGGGCCGCTCTATGAATTTTGCACTAATCTAAGAGTGCAGAATCCACTTGTAGAAGAAGTTGAGCTTTTATCTGTTGTAGAAATGACATTTTCAGAGAGTGACAGTCATTTTCTGTTCACGGCTCTTCTCTCCACTCCTGGAATTGAAAGGGGCTGACCCTGCAACTCCAGTTCCTAGGCTCCTTTGCCAACTGGGCGCTGCCAGTGGAAAACTCCGGGAAGACTGAGGGTGGGAGGAGCCAGAGTGTCTATATGGTTCTGGTCCTGTCCTGGACTCTGTTAACACCGCCTCTTGCCCTAGGGCCTCCAGCCCTAGGGATGGGAGCAGCTCCCTGTTCTTACTCAGCTCTAGGTTGCCTCACTGTCCTTTGTTTGGCTTTTTGGTTTTTCTAATACCTATATACCTAGGTCCCCATACATGGTATGCTTTTCTGAGTGGATTTTGACTGTTACATGGAGGTATCCAAAAATGGGAATTGGAGGAGAGAGAACATTTGAGAACTAGGCCAACATTACTTGACTTGGTAGACTATCTTGAAGTCAAGGAACATCAGGGAAAGTAATGGAGACCAGGAGGCATCTAACAGCACTTTCCTTGGGAAGCTAACGTCCTCCACCCGGGGGGTGGGAAAGTTGTATAAATAGAGAAAAGGGCGGGTTACTGAGCACAATCCAGCTCCCAGTACCACAACGTTTGATTCTCTCTGATTGTTGTCAGTAAATCACAAACAAGTCAGTGTCGTTGTGTAGGACCCCAAGATTGAGGAATAGACCTTCCCCACTGCCTGTTCCAGGAAGTGACCTTTACGGTTAAAGATTAGACAGGGAGGAGGTCAGTTCTTTATGGTTGAAGATTAGGCAAGAATGAAATAAGTCCCCAGAAACTCCCTACCCTGAGGACTTGCCCAGAGGAATGGGAAGGGGAGAGACAATGGGGACTGTTGACTAAGCATAGACCCTGTCTTAAAACATGTAATTAACGAGCCCACCTGCGTGTGGTGTTTATTTCCTTGTTCCCTTCTCCCCCCTCCATGTGTAACCCCACCTGCGTGTGGTCTTTATAAACTCATATTCTGCAGTTACTCGGGGCTCCAGGAGACAGCGCTGTTGCTGTCTGCCTGAGAAGCCCCTGCGCTGCACTTGTACTAATAAAACCTCATGTGTTTTGCATCAAGTTTCGGTCTCGGCGTTTGACATGGGGTCGTCGCCCCCTCCCTCGGACTCACCGGGGGTCTTGGGACCTTACAGTTGTGCAGTTGCTTATGATGGCGGTCAGAGGAGTTGTCCCACAGTAACTGTGGGGCAGTTACTGAATTGTCACAGTTGGTGGTTGGGGCGTATTGTCAAATGTCAATATTTTCACAGTCATCCCACACTGTTGAGCTATAGCTTGCCCTGGCATCTGTCCCTTGGCCCCAGAGAACAGGCAATTCTTTCATACACAATGGGAAAGGACAAGAGAGACTGTCTTTTCCCCTCAAAGACTGTTCACGAAGCGGGTCAGTGCACTCTGAATAATGCCCTTTCAAATGGTACAAGAACAGAATTCTAGAATCATACTTCTGGGATAGTTTCCCAAGTGTGATCTTTTGCGGGCTGGTCCTGTGATGATATGTAAGCCTTAGCATCCACAATAAAGAAAATGTACTTTTTCAGAAAATCGCATGAGTGCTTGTTAAAATCCATCACCTTTCAGCTCCCCGATGACCAGGAGAGGAGCATTGTACTGGGCCTCCCCTGTAGACAGTCCCGAGGCTGAGTGCAGGGCAGTGTCTCTGGTTTCTCTGGAGGCTGCATCTGGAACTGGGGTGTGCCCGTGGGGGAGCTGTGGAACTGGTGTTGGGGAGTTGTCCAAGGTGAAAGCACTCTCCAGAAAGGAATGCTTCTCCATCTTTCTCAAGCTGTTGGAGGCGGGGTGGGTGGGGCTTTTGGCTGAGACTAGAGGCCCCATTTGTCTGCCTGGAATTAGGAGTGACCCTACACTCTTCTGGTTTCCATAGAAACCAAGGTGGGCTCCCCCTTTGCCATCCCTACCCTCAGCACCAGGGAGCCAGGCAGCAGCCCCGCCCCCCAACTGCTGCTGCTGGTTTGTCTGCGGGGTGATTGGCGGATTGACTGGGCCCACTCACACTCACCTTGGCCTGGCGCTGCCTGCTCACCTGCTCCATCATCCTGCCACAGTCCCGTTCTCATTGGGGCCCTTCGGGACCAGCAGTGCCTCTACTGCCACCCACTGCCAGCACTGCGTGTTCCACGCCACCCCCTGGTGGTCAGAGCACGTCGTAGCGAATGGTCCAACTCTGTCAATTTGCATATTAGGCTTTTATTTTTATTTTTAAAAATATATTTTATAGATTTTTTTTTTTTTTTTTTTTTTTTTTTTTTTACAGAGAGCTAGAAACATTGATGAGAGAGAAACATCAATCAGCTGCCTCTTGCACACCCCCTACTGGGGATGTGCCCACAACCAAGGTACATGCCCTTGACCGGAATCGAACCTGGGAATTTTCAGTCCGCAGGCCGATGCTCTATCCACTGAGCCAAACTGGTTTCGGCAGGCTTTTATTATATAGGATTTCAAATATTCAAACCATAAAGAAACACACAAAATGAAAAGTGAAATTTGTACTCCCCCCCAGTTTAATGAAACTAGTCAAGGTTGACCTATGCACCACTAATTGTTTGGGATGTCTCCTTTGAAATTTTCCCAAGTACTTATGGACACATACAACATTGATTTTTTTGGCTCAAAAAGAATTTGAGGTGGAAAAATTTTTTTCTATAACATTTTGAAGGCAATGCTCCATTGCCTACTTCTTCTTCAACAGGTTAGCATTTTTAGGATAGTTAACACATGCGTGGGATATGACTTTGTTGGGGCCCTCGACAGGCCACCTGGAGTAGCCCACAATGGCACATTGATGACTTTGGATTCAAGTTACCTGACGAGCAGCTGGTGCCAGAAAGGCACGTTGACCCTCCCTTGTCTCTGTGAGCGCAGGGAATAAATCTTTCATGGGACAGGTGTCCTCCCTGCACCCGGAGGACAACTCTTACTGCTGGAGGTAAACAACTCGGAGCCAAACCGTCTGTATAAACAAGACTCCTTGCCTCTTTTCTAATTTACTGCTTTAAATTCCTCATTAACAAGTACCCAAACCTTGTCACAGTCCTTTCTAATGAGCAGTAACTTTTCCCTCTTGCTTTGTCCAGTCAATTCTGCACACGTTTATTGTTTCTTTGCCTAAAAAGTATAAAAGGATGCCCGGTTCGATCATTGAGCTGCATATTAGGATTTGAGCAACCTATTGTGATTCTCCCGAGCACACGGATTGAATTGTTTTGTTTCCCCCGATAATGTCGTCTTGTGTCAGTCTTACTGTTTTATTATTAGTCCAGCCGTAAGAACTGAAGCAGGGTAGAGAGGGGTGAATTCTCCTACCCAACAAATTAAAAAGGTAAAAGGGACATAAAAGTAAATCTCAAGGCTGATACTTCAAGTGGCCTAGTGTCCTTCACTGATGCAACCAATTCACTGGTTTCTTATGTGTGTTTTTTCCCCTAGATATATTCTGTAATATCTGTGCGTTTACAAATCTACATACATACATTTTTTTTGATTTTTTAAAATCTTTATTGTGAAAAGCATTATGTAGGTACATTTATTGAACCATATGAAATTGCCATTTTTAAAGTTTAAGAAAAATCAGCATTTTCATTTTTAATCACACAAATGGTAGCATGCTATACACTGAATTTGATTTCCCTCTTAACAAAAAATCTTGAGATTTTCCCATATTTTTATGCATGGAGCTATCTCCTTTTTTTTTGTATTTTGTGCCTATTTATTTGTTTTCATAGCAAACTATTATTTTACAATTTATACTAGTGGCCCGGCCTGCACCCTCTCCAAACTGGGACTCCTCAGGGGATGTCCGACTACCGGCTTAGGTCTGATCCCTGTGGGCTCAGGCCTGAACTGGCAGTTGGACATCCCTCTCACAATCTGGGACTGCTGGCTCCTAATTGCTCATCTGCTTGCATGCCTGATTGTCTCTAACCATTCTACATGCAGGTCTGCTTGCCCCAACTGCCCTCCCTGCTGGTCTGCTTGCTCCCAACTGACACCCACTAATGGACTGCTCGCCCCAACTGGCCCCCCACTGCTGACCTGATCACCCCCAACTACCTCTCTCCCCCTGGGCTGGCCTGATCACCCCCAATGGCCCTCCCCCACCGGCCTGATCTCCCACAACTGCCCTCCTCTTGGCCCCTAACCGCCTCTACCTTGGTCCCGCCACCACAGCTTTGTCCAAAAGAACGTCCGGAAGGTCTCCTGGAACGTCTCCCAGTCTAATTACCATATTACCCGTTTATTAGTATAGATACAGTAAAAATGAATCTTACTTCCTAGGTACAGATCTCTGAGTTTTAACACATGTTTGGATACATATATCTACTACCACAATCAGGAAACAAATATTTCAAATGTATCTTTGTAATCACCACCAATGACAAAGATAGAATACTATTGGCAGTAAAACTGGCAGGTTCTCAATCCCCATTCCCATTTTTATGCCTTCCCTACACCTCAAGACAACATTTTCCTTGACTTCTAACACTTCCATTAATTTTGCCTACATGAAATCATGTAGTATACTTTCTTTTGCTTGCCATCTTTTGCTCCCACATTTATTCCTGTTGTCATGTGATTACAATAGAGCAATGGATTGCACAATATTTCATTATATTTATAGCATTTTTGATATGCATAATTGAAAAAAACACATTTAGATAGATAATGATTGAACTATGTTCTTTGTAATGATTTTTGGACTTTGTATTATACGTAGAAGGGCCTTGAGCGCCCAAGATTATAAAGTAAATCCTCCCATGTTTTCTCCTAGTGCTTTAAATTTTTAGGTATGAGAAATTAATTCAACTTTATTTTTTCATGATACCAACTTATTAACCAAATGCTCATTTAATCCTCACAGGAAAGTTTACGATGGATACAATGACATGCCTTCTTTTTGCAGATGAAAAAACTGAAATACGCTGAAGTTAGGTAATTTTCCCCATCTAAGAACTAATATATGGCAAAACCGAGATTTGAACCCAGCCCATTTAAATATATATATATATATATATATATATATATATATATATATTTATTGATTTTTTACAGAGAGGAATAGAAAGTCAGAAATATCAATGAGAAACATCGATCAGCCACCTCTTGAATACCCCTTACCGGGGATGTGCCTGAAACCAAGGTACATGCCCTCGACCGGAATCAAACCCGGGACCCTTGAGTCCGCAGGCCTACGCTCTATCCACTGAGCCAAACCGGTTTCGGCTGAACTCAGCCCATTGGGTTCAATGTCTATGTGGTTATTCATTCTACTATCCAGCCTTTCCACGTGGGGGGAACCCACCCACACATCTTGAATATGAGGCAAGTGCTGTTTTGTTTTATTTCTTAACAACACAAACACTCTATTCAAGTGTTTGTTTACTCAGGAATCTGATGATCAAGTCCTTACTTAGTAAGGAGCGAGGAATTTGACACCTTCTCCCTCCATTTCATCAACCCTCTAATTTCCAAGCAGCCTCATTCTTGAAATAATTTTTTTTTTCTCAGCCCAGTGTTAGGTTTTCCCTTCAAATGATTTTTCTCATTAAACTGTTGTCATCAGCTGTGTAAACAGCCCTGGGCTTGTCATGTAAACCATCATAAAACTGTTAAAAATTGTGCAGGGCGTGTCTCAGAAGAGAAGGGGGTGTTAAACACATTTCCGTTGGAAGCCAGGAAAAGGGTAAGAAGGCCTGAGTTCTTGTTCTCGGCTTCAAGTTCTGCCACAGATCAGATGACTCTGGGAAAGTAATTTTTTGCCCTTTTTTTTTTTTTTTTTTGTGGGTAATCTGGGCAATAGCAATAATAATGCAGCCCCTCACTTTCCCCTCGTTTGCTTATTTTCTGCCTACAAGGGGAATTCAATTGAAAACAAAGAGAGCTCTAGCTGGTTTGGCTCAGTGGATAGAGCGTGGGCCTGCACAATGAAGGGTCCAGGTTCGATCCCAGTCAAGAGCACATGCCTGAGATGTGGGCTCCATTTACAGTGGGGGGCATGCAGGAGGTAGCCGATCAATGATTCTCTGTCATCATTGATGTTTTTATCTCTCTCTCCCTCTCCCTTCCTCTCTGAAATAATAATTATAATAATAGTAATAATAATAATAAATATATAAAACAAATATAGAAAAAATGATTTAAAGGAAAAGCTTCAGGCTGAAAAGTTGGCTAAATTCCTGGGAGAGCCATCATCTAAGCTTAGGCGCTGATGTGCAGATCTTTCTTTTATGGGAGGTTTCCAATGGTTTTATAACTTGAATTTATATGCATAGCGTGTTCTTTTGCAAAAATAAGTACAAAAACATAATATCTTTCAAAGTGTTCTAATGAAGTACATTAACACAGAGTATGTAGTAATACAAATATTTCTATCTATTCTGGATCTCTGGTACTTGCTACAGCCCAAGTATGTGTGTGTGTGTCTGTCTCCCATCTCATCCAAATGTTGGCAGATCTGGCATATGATCAACACAGCTGTAGCACTTTCACATTTGAAGATAATCCTCTGATTATATAGGTAGAAAATAAACTATATATATATATATATATATATATATATATATATATATATTTCAATCAAGAGTCAGTAGATCGTTTGGGAGCAGAGAAACGTTAATGGGAGTCTCAGCCTCTGCAGTAAGGGACCCAGAAGCAGTGTAGTGGTGGTGTGCCTATGGGCTTTAAAGCCACGAAGGTTCTGGGTTCAAATGCTGCCTCTACTCTATGTCCAAGCTGCGCTGCTTTCAGGGAGATCCTTAACTTCTCTGAACCTCAGGTTTTCAGTTTTTTAAAACTTCCTGACACAGTGAATGAAATCCAGTGTTTGTAGAATATAGTTTTCCGGGGAACAGTAAGGGAGCACGAGGCACTGAAGATACAAAATCTTGACCACGAATACAGAACACCAGTACGCCGTCCTTCAGAGCCCGGTGCAGGTTCCCCGATCGCCCCCCTCCCGCCTCAACGCTCCCACGCGCGGTTCGCAGCCGCGGGCCCGCCAGCCCGGTCAAGGGCAGAAGCAGCGCCCTCTGCGCCCGCCCCGGTGCGCGCGGAGCAGCGCTCAGACGGGCCGGGGCCCCGCTCGGGGCGCATGTCCCCGCGCAAAGCCCGTGGCAGCGCCGGACCCAGGTTCTCGGGCGAATACGCTCGCGCGTTCGCAGCGACACGGGAGCGCGCCTGGGCTTGTCCCCTACGGCGCTCCGTACGCGCTCCCCGGGCGGGCGAGCTCCACGTCGGCCGCGCAGGCGCGTTGGGCACCCCGTTCACCTGCTGCCGTTTTCGCCGCCGCCGCCGCCGCCGTCGGGGCTGGATGGGGGGCCGAGGCCAGCCGGGGGCGCCCAGAAGAAAGACACGCGGCGGCGGCGACGCCAACACCCGCAGGACCAGAGCCCGAACCGTCTCCGAGCCCCGAGGGTAGGCGGCCAGGCCCGTCCCCCGCCCCCGCGGCCCCGGGTGTAGAGAGAAACCGGCGTCGCCGCCGCGGCTGGGTCCTCCCCGGGCGCTCGCTCGCCCCTCGGGTCTCAGTCACACTCCGGACCCCCCCGACCCCGCGCCGCGCCATGTTCAAGAAACTGAAGCAAAAGGTCAGCGAGGAGCAGCAGCAGTTCCAGCAGGCGCTGGCCTCCACTCAGGTACGACGGCTGCCTCCGTCTCCCCCGCGCCCCCTACCCTCCGACGCCGGCCCCGGGCTGACGGGGGGCGAAGTTCGTCTGTGACCCTTGACCTCTAACCCGGGGATTGCCTGCCCCCCCCCCACACACACACTCGGGACTGGGGGTGATTCCTGACCCGGGTCTTCCCCCCCAAATGCCCCGCACCGCCTCCCGCAGAACTCGGTTCGGGAGAGTGGGTGGGGGTGGCCGGATCCGTCCCGATCGCTGACCTCTGTTCAGAGTTCCTCCCAGCCCCGCCATCCCCTCCCTCCCCCCCATGTCCGACCCCCATGTCCGACCCCGGCCTGAGAATATGCCAGAGGGGCTCTGGACCTGCCGGATTTTGGACGAAGGCGCCCCCCCCCCCCCCAGCTGAGACCCGTCGCAGGGGTGAGGGCGGCGTGGGAAAACCTGGTCCCCTGCAGTAGCTGACCTCTTTCTCGGCTGAAGTCCCCTCCCCGTGGGGCCAGGATCCCGGAGGGACTCCTGACCCGACCGAGATGGAAATCTAGTTCCCGACCCTGGGCCCCCGGGTGAGGGCCGGGGGTCGAGCCGCTCCAGGCCGGGCTGCTTGCGGGAGCGCCGGGACCCGCCGGAGCGACCGGAGCGAGCGAGGCGGCGGCGCGGCCGGGGCCCAGCGCCCGCCCGCGGCGGTCACGAGTTAGTCACTTCGCGTAACTCGCTGATCCCCGGCGGCGGGCGAGGGGCCCGGCCCGGCTGGTGCCTGCCCACGACCTGGCTGCTGCTGCTTCAAGAGTTTTGATATGTTTATATATATGTGTGTTTTTTTTTTTTTGCACGAATGCTGTTGCTTCAGGAAATGACAGCTTCCCGGAGGAGGGGGGCGTGTTAATGTAAAGGAACCCTCCCCTTAGCGCCAGTGAAAGTGTGTTTCTTCGGTCTCTTACTATGAAGATGCGCGCTTCTGCTACCATTTCTCCCCAGCCTTTCTGAGTCTCAACAGACGGAGCAAATTTCTCTCTCCAGTTTGATTTGGACAAGGAAGACTGAGTTTGGGCTAGTTTGGCATTTGTAACGCGCTTAAAACGTGTATCTTACGTAACTGAAGCTATTTTAACTACTACGTACGGCTACATACTGCACTGAGTTTGTTCTCAGCTGTGAAATTGAAGTTCTCTTAAACCTAAAGCTTGTGTAGAGTAAAACAGTGCTTGGAATACATTGGAACAGGCGTGCCGGACGGACAGTGACGGCTTGTTCGTTCTCATGTAAAATTGTAAATAGTGACTAAAATTTAAAAAAGTAAATATTTTACTTTTTCATACCATGTGCTTTTCCGACTTTGCAAAACACAGTTACTTAAGAGACAAGAATGTAGGGACGTGGTCATGTTAGCGAATGCCACGAGATGTTTACATCTGGGAAAGTGTAAAATATCATTGATTCAAGGTTCCATCTCTAGAAATTTAGTCTTAAGAAAATTTAGGATGTGCTAAAAATTTATCCACATGGATTTTCATTTCAAGTTTTTTAACAGGTAAAAATTGGCTAAAACTGTTCAATAGAAATAGAAAGTTGTATCGGTTGGTCAGCTTTTATTTTATTTATTTATTTTACTGATTTTTTACAGAGAGGAAGGGAGAGGGAATAGAGAGTTAGAAACATAGATGAGAGAGAAACATCAATCAACTGCCTCCCTCACACTCCCCACTGGGTATGTGTCCGCAACCAAGGTACATGCCCTTGACCGGAATCGAACCTGGGACCCTTGGGTCCGCAGGCCACTCTATCCACTGAGCCAAACTGGTCAGGGCATAATTATGCAGCCTTTAAAAATACCAGAATTTGTTGTGTTCTTACTGGGTGCCAAACATTTTGTTTATAATTTTACATGGATTATTTTATTTTATTGTTTATAAACCTATGAGGAAGATAATCTTTTATAGATGAAGGAGTGAGATATCTCACAGCTAGTGTGAGAGCCTACAGAAAATTACTTTAACATGAAGAGATACTTGTTTTAAGAGTCAGATTAAAGAGCAACACATGGCCCTAGCTGGTTTGGCTCAGTGGATAGAGTGTCCACCTGTGGACCAAAGGGTCCTGGGTTCAATTTTCATCAAGGCCACGATCAAGGGCACATACCTTGGTTGCAGGCTCCTCCTATCCTAAGCCCTGGTCGGAGATCCTGCAGGAAGCATCCAATTGATGTGTTTCCCTTACATGGATATTTCTCTCTGTCTTTACCTCTCTTTTATACTCTCTAAAAATCAATGGAAAAATATGCTCGAGTGAGGATTAAAAAAAAAAAGCAACATATGATCCCAGTTTTGTGGGAAAAATATGTATATAAGTATATTTATATACAAACAGTGACAATAGTTTAGGAAGGATATGCCCAAAGGTGCTGGTGAGATAAGTATTCTTTTTCTTATTTGTAATGTTAGGTTTTCTTCATGAAAATTAATTGCTTCTATGCTTTAGTAAAAAGAGGTCATTTTTAGAATAGAAGTATAAAAGCTAGTTACAAGCTAACATGTTAGAGTTTCCAGTTTCCATAGGTTGCTGCCTCTGATGAGATGGTGCATCTGGATTAAGTAAAATAATTTTTGTACAAAAGATTTAAAACATTCCCATTTGATATATATATTTATTTATCCAGAATGCAAAAGGAAATCATTACTGATCAACTACTGATAGAAATTGGATTCTGTTCTGGCCTCAGATTTTTATCTATTCAGAACCCTTCAGGATGATTAGTTCTGGATTATTGTATTTAGAGTTAAGGATTTATTGCATGCATGAATTTAAAAACAAAACAAAACACATTTTTTTTGCAACAGATTACACAAATTCTTGTTTTCTTTTCTTTTTAAAAAAATATATCTTATTGAGTTTTTCCAGAGAGGAAGAGAGAAGGATAGAAAGCCAGAAACATCGATGAGAGAGAAACATTAATCAGCTGCCTCCTGCACACCCTCCACTGGGGATGTGCCCGCAACCAAGGTACATGCCCCTGACCGGAATCAAACCTGGGACCCTTCAGTCTGCAGGCCGATGCTCTATCCACTAAGCCAACCTGGTTTCGGCAAATTCTTGTTTTCTTAAGCAGAGGCTCTTTCTTCATTTTTGGCTATAAATTATTTTGTGGTGAAGACTCCATGTCCTTAAGAATTAATAGGGCATGAAAGGCCTTCCCCCCCCCCCCCCCCCCCACTCAAGAGGATTTATTTGTTATTGGTCTAGGTTAAAAATTTCCCCTCAGGTGGGGTTGAATATATTTCTCCCTAATCTGTGTCTAATTCCAAACCTGTTCTTTATTCATTGTTAGTTAAACTGATCTTTGAATATTCTCTTTTTCCCTTGATTTTAGAAAATTTCTACTTTTTTTCATTTTTATTCTTAAAAAAAACTTTATTGATTTCAGAGAGGGAGAGAGAGAGAAACATCAATGATGAGATGGAATCATTGATTGGCTGCCTCTTGCACCCCCCCACCCCCCCAACTGCTTGCAACCCAGGCATGTGTCCTGAACTAATGGAACTGTGACACTGTGACCTCCTGGTTCATAGGTCGATGCCATATTGGCCAGGCTGAATCTTAATTAGTCTTTCTGGAGAAATTTTTTGGTAGTTTTTTTTTTTAAGGTAAAAGCAGTTCAAGTGGGTTGGGATTACCTTTTTTTCTATTTTAATGAACTAAATTAGGTCAGAAAATATGGCATCTTATGCATTAATATTAAGGTTCTATAAAACTTTTGTTTTAGAGGTGCCTGTGTGGAATGGTTTCTTTTTAATTTGTTAAAAATTTTAATTATGGCCGAAACTGGTTTGGCTCAGTGGATAGTGCATTGGCCTGCAGAATGAAAGTTCCCAGGTTTGTTTCCAGTCAAGGGCATGTATCTCTATCTCTATCTCTATCCCCCTCCCTTCCTCTCTGTAAAAAATCAATAAAATAATATTTTTAAAAAATTTTAATTGTGAGTCCCAGTGGGGGAAAAATTGAGAAACAGTGATCTAAAGAATACTGGGGAAGTGGATAAGGCTATCAGAAGACCTGTGTGCTAACCCAGACCTTGCAGTATGCACTCTGGACAAGCCACATAAGCATTCTGACTTCTTACTTTCTCATCAGGAATTGGGGATGAGATACTATCTGCCCTGCTTACCTTTCAGATTGGTTGTGAGGATCAAAAGAGATAAGAGATGTAATTATAGAGCACTTATTTAATAGAGCCTGCTGAGGTGCTGTGCTGGGTGTCACATTTGCCTGAAGGGGAGATGTAACTAGTTTCTCTGCCATGGGGTTGAGAGACATGTACTCCTAGCATGGTGGTAGTGTTCACAGGCTGTTGTGGCGGCATGTCCTAGTAAGAAGGCATTTCTGGAAAGGGTCAGTCATGGTGACATCTGAGTAGAGTCTTGGTGGGTAATGAAAAGTCATGGTATATACCGACAAGGCATCTAAGCCTTATTATTTCTAAAGGTGACTATTTTCTAATGTTGCCCAATAAATTACCACAACCTTAGTGTCTAATAACCCAGTTATTATTTCACATTCTGTGTGTCAGAAGTCTGGCACAGTCTGACCGGGTTCTCTGCTCAGGATCTCACAAGGCTAAGATCAGGGTGTCGTCCAGACTGTGTTCTCATCTGGAGTTTCGGGTCCTCTTCCATACTCAGATGGTTGTGGTAGAATTTAATCCTTTGTGGTTGTAGGACTGAGGTTCTTATTTCTTGCTGACTGTTGAAGGGGACCACTTTCAGTTGCTAAGAGCTGCCCAGAGTTCCTTGCCACTTGGCCCCCATGGGCATTTGCTTTCTTCAGGACGCAGGAGTGCATCTCTGCTTTCTGCCTCTGCCTCTGCCTCTGACTCATATTTGAACGGCGCGTGGTTAGGTAGGACCCATCAAGATAATCTTCTTTTAATTAATTCAAAGTCAACTGATTAATAACCTTAAATATACCTACAAAATCCCTTTTGCTATGTAGGGTCAGATAATCAGGGGAATGATATCTCATCCGACTCACAAGGCAAGGGTCATTTGGGATCATTTTAGAATTTTACGTACTGCAGACTAAAATGGGTTTCCTTATGCTGAAATTGGGGGCCTTTGTTATAATAATAATAATCAGTCATTTGGCAATAAAAATATTGTGAGCTTGTATATAACCATTAGGATTCTTGACGGATAGCCTAGAAATCTGTTGTCAAATTTCTCATGGCTATGAAAACTAATTAGACCAAATTTATTTTGAACGAATCTAAATCCTTTTATATTTTGAAGTGAGGATAACCCAGTAAGGATCCAGGACCTTGGGATAAATGCTCAAGTTCAGTCAGTTTTTCATGCATGTTTTGTACTTTGTAGTCACATCCATTCCTTCATGTGATCTGTATGTACTCTTGCAACTCCAGAGGAACACTTACAAGTTATCAGGCCAAATTTTGCCAGGTGGTGCTACTTTTCTGAGGATAGTGTATTTTAGAGCCTTGTCTTCAAATTTATAAATCCCAACATTTGATTTAGCCAGTTTATCCAGCGCTGAAGAGGCTTTCAGTTACTGATTAGGCTCACATGTGGCCATGGTAAAAAGATATAGTGCCAATTTTAAAAAAAAAATATATTTTTTATTGATTTCAGAGGGGAAGGAAGAGGGAGAGAGAGAGAAACATCAATGACGAGAGAGAATCATTGATTGGCTTCCTCCTGCCCGCCCCCCACTGGGGATTGAGCCCACAACCTGGGCATATGCCTGACTGGGAATGGAATGGGTTCCTGGGTTGATATTCAGTTGCTGAGCTACACCCGGCTGGGCATAGTGCCAGTTTTTAAAACTCACAGTGGTGGTACACTTTTCAAGTGATTGGAAGGTCACTGGAGTAGCCCTTTCTGGCATCTGGGCAATTGGAAAGCTGAATTATCGAGGCAAAGATTACTTGGAGATAATGGAATCACAGCAGAGAGGTCAAGAGCTGTTCCTTGTAGTCTTATAGTGCTTTCCTGGTTACTTTCCTATCTTTCTGACTCCCCCCTCAGTGGTCCTTTATTAAAGGAGATATGACATATAACTGTGTAAAAGTAGATAGAAATGGAGCTCCTCCCTCTCATCGTGTCTACAGCCTTTGAAGCGGGCACGATTTGAAATTTATGGCTGTGGATGTAAGAAGGATTTATTGAATTTATCTAATTTTCAGTGAAAACTACTTCTGAAGTGCTCTGAACATTTGCATTTTAGCCTCAGTCCTGGATAAACACTATCAGTGACTGCTTTCCATTCCCATTTCCTAAGCACAGTATTGACTTTTAGTAATACGTTTTCTAGACATTTAAGACATTGATTAGGCTTTCACTTCATTTCACATTCAAACATTTTCTTGTTTAAAATGTTAAGATGTTACTGTTTCAGTTTTTATCCTGGGAAGGATATCTTATTCCTTAAGGTAACTTCTGCATATAGTTAATTTCATCTACCACTTGTTGATTTTGTTGTTGTTCACCTTTTAGAAGGGGTGTGTGTGTTGGAATTTTTAGTTGTAAGCTAGTTAAACAGAAAAGGAATATGTTAAAGAATATTTGGTAGCAAATAGATTTCCAGGACGGCCTGAAAGTCTGGTCTGCTTGCTATGTCCAGCCACACGTGGGGCCTGCACTAAGGAGAATTTCAGCTGCCACGCTGGGCCGCAGCACCGAGTCCCCGGCACAGCTCCTGTGTTCACTACATGCAGCCGACTCCGTACTCTTAAGCTGGTGCACTTTAGTTTTCAGTGTTTATTTCCGCACATCACTCACTTTTGACTCATGTGGTGTGTTCTTTGGTCACCTGCCCTCTGTGCAAAGAACACTGGGTCAGTGGTTTTCTGAGTTTTAACTTAGGGAGTTAAAAGAACTGTTTAGGAAAAAAAAAAATATATTAAATTTTTGTCATATTTTTTGATAGTTTCCCACTCCTCCCAATTAAACTGTTCCTTTTCATTTCTGATTTTGAAATAAAAATCCTTGTCCTATTCAGAGATTATAGAAATATGCTCTCATATATTCTTTTATATTTTAATTTTTAAAGATCATTTAAAGCTGTAATATTGCTTAATATTTTATAGAGGATGACATAGCCCTCAAAAATATAGTGAGGGTCTGATTGGTGTCTCTCTCCCGCCATATAGATGGTCATTTATCCCAGCACCATTTATTGGACACCTGTCTTTTAAAAATTTTTAATTATTTTGCAGTTGCTTTACATTCGATATTATTTTGTATTAGAGGCTTGATGCATGAAGTTTGTGTAAGGGGCTCAGCCCCCATCACAGCAGCAGCTGCCTCTGCCTCACCCTGCCATGGTGGCTTCTGGAAGGTCGTCTGGAAGGACGTATGGTCTAATTAGCATATTATGCTTTTATTATATATTAATTTGGAGTTGCATTAGTACCATCTTGTGGACATTCTGAGCAGAGATATAGAAGCACGGATCAGACTGTGGAACCTCAGAAGGAAGGCAAGGGAGGGCGGGTAGGTGGGGAGGGATCACCCAAATAACTTGTGTGCATATATAAGCTCTTAGGGACACTGACGATAGGGTGGTGAAGGCCTGGGGTGGGGTGGCGGAGTAGAACAGGTCAATTGGGGAAATAGAGGGCATCTAATCGTTTCAACAATAATGATAAAAAAATAACCTTACTTAGTGAAAATAAAAATGGACTGGCTTCTCACTGTCTAGCTGTTGTGTGTAAGGTAAGCTCAAAGCAAGACTCTTTACTAGAGAGATGCTTACCTGTGCATTTCATAGTATTGCGTATTAGGTCTGGAAGGCACTTTAAAGATGGAATTGACAATTGCATTTTTTAAATGAACTTTTTAAAAGAATAGTTTTATTGATTTTTAAAGAAAGAGAGGAAGGGAGAGGGGGAGAGTGAAATATGGGCTGCCTCCTGTATGCCCCGACCCGGCACCGGCACCGGGACCGGGGATGGAGCCCACAACAGGGCATGTGCCCTGACTGGAGGTTTAACTGACAACCTCTTGGTGCACTTGACAACTCCCTACCAGCTGAGCCACATGGGCCAGGGCTACATGAACTTTTTGTTTTGGAATAATTTTAACTTACAGGAAAGTTGCAAAGATAATTCAGAGAGTTTTCATATACTCCTCAACTGGTTTTAGTTTCCTCTACTATCTTATTTTACCATCATAACCTTATTTTACAGATGAGGACACATAGCCCTCTAACAGTTAATTTAGCTTAGATCATAATTCTGGTTGCTAGCAGAGTCAGACCAAGGACCCAGTAGGTGGCCTGGGTTTCCTAGTTGATTATTGTGTTATTATCCTTTCCTGTTTTCATGTATTTGCCCTTTTCCTTTTCCTGGGTTCTTTGATCATGGACTGAGAGAATGACTACTCAGCACATAGTGTACTAGTCAATGTCTAATTTGTGCAATAATCTTTAAATCCAGGCCTCCTCCAATTCTTCAACACCAACAGGAACCAGAAGCAGGACATCTTCATTTACAGAGCAATTTGATGAAGGTACACCCAATAGAGAGGTAAGTCTTAAGTTTCTTCTTTAATAAACCTCTCACAAGAAACTTAGTAATTTAAAATGTAATGCTGTTGATAACAAAATGGAAAATTATTTTGACAGGTCAATTTTTAATTCTGAGGTGTATTCTTTTTATTTAAAAAATACCTTTATTGATTTTTAGAGAGAGAGGAAGGGAGAGGTATAGAGAGATAGAAACATTGGTGAGAGAGAAAGTTACTGATTGGCTGCCTCCTGCATGGCCCCCACTGGAGATCAAGCCTGCAACGAGAGCATGTGTCCTGACCGGGAATCGAACAGGTGACCTCTTGGTTCCTGGATCAGTGCTCAACACTGACCCACATCAACTGGGCAGTATTTTATTCTTTTTTGCAAATAGTAGTTAGGTTTTTGTAAAGTGTGTTTTCTTTGAGAATCTTAATTGGAGAGTATAATATGCTCTAATTTAATATTTGAAAATTTTAGAATAATTTGATAGCAATTTGTTCAATTGCATTATATGGGGAAGAATCTTATAGTTTTAAGGTAGTGATTGGAAACTGTGAAGTAACTTTACTCATTCCATGTGACTTGCACCTGGCACCATAGCTCAGCTTAGATTTTTTCCCTTTTAAAAAAAATATTTTTTATTAAATTATTATTTGTGTACATATATTACCATTGCCCCCCCTCCCCAGAGTTTTGTGTCCATTGGTTGTACTTATATGCATGTATACAAGTTCTTTAGTTTATCTCTTATCTCCCCCAGATCTCCCTCCCCTCCCCGCTGTAATTTGACAGTCTGCTTGTTGCTTTACTGTCTCTATATCTATCTTTTGGTTCATCAGTTTATAATGTTCTTTATTATCCATAAATGAGTGAGGACTGTGGTATTTCTCTTTCATTGACTGGCTTATTTCACTCAGCATGATGCTCTCCAATTCCATCCAGGTTGCTGTTAATGATGAGAATTCCTTCTTTTTTATGGCAGCATAGTATTCCGTTGTATAGATGTACCATAGTTTTCTGATCCAATCATCTGCTGACAGGCACCTAGGCTGTTTCCAAATCTTAGCTATTGTAAATTGTGCTGATATGAACATAGGGGTGCATATATCCTTTCTGATTGGTGTTTCTAGTTTCTTGGGATATATTCCTAGGAGTGGGATTACTGGGTCAAATGGGAGTTCCATTTTCAGTTTTTTGAGGAAGCTCCATACTGTTCTCCACAGTGGTTGCACTAGTCTGCATTCCCACCAGCAGTGCACTAGGGTTCCTTTTTCTCCGAAACCTCGCCAATACTTGTCGTTTGTTGATTTGTTGATATTGGCCATTCTGACAGGTGTGAGATGGTACTGCATTGTTGTTTTGATTTGCATCTCTCGAATAATTAGTGACTTGGAGCATGTTTTCATGTGCCTCTTGGCCTTCCTTCTGTCTTCTTTTGAGAAGATTCTATTTAGGTACATTGCCCATTTTTAAATTGGATCATTTATCTTCCTTTTATTAAGTTGTATAAGCTGTCTGTAGATGGAGATTAAACCTTTATCAGTGATAACATTTACAAATATGTCCTCCCATACAGTGGGCTTTCTTGTTGTTTTGTTGATGGTTTCTTTTGCTGTAAAAAAGCTTTTTATTTTGATGTAGTCCCATTTGTTTATTTTCTCTTTAGCTTCCTTTGCCCTAGGGGCAGTATCAGTGAAGAAGTTCTTTTGGCATATGTCTGAGATTTTGCTGCCTGTGGATGCCTCTAGTATTTTTATGGTTTCCCATCTTATGGTTAAGTCCTGTATCCATTTTGAGTTTATTTTGTGTATGGTGTAAGTTGGTGATCTAGTTTCCTTCTTTTGCATGTATCTGTCCAATTTTCCCAACACCATTTATTGAAGAGACTATCTTGACTCCATTGCATACTCGTACCTCCTTTGTCAAATATTAATTGAGCATAGTGATTTGGGTTGATATCTGGATACTCTATTCTATTTCATTGATCTATATGTCTGTTCTTATGCCAGTACCAGGCTGTTTTGAGAACAGTGGCTTTGTAATACAGCTTGAAATCTGATATTGAGATCCCTCCTACTTTACTCTTCTTTCTCAGGATTGCTGTTGCTATTTGGGGTCTTTTGTTGTTCCAAATGAATTTTTGGAGAGTTCTTTCTAGGTCAGTGAAATATGCCGTTGGTATTTTAATGGGGAGTGCATTGAACCTATAAATTGCTTTGGGAAGTATGGACATTTTGATGATGTTGATTCTACCAATCCATGAACATGGTATGTTCTTCCATCTGTTTACATCTTCCTCTATCTCTTTTTTCAGTGTTGTGTAGTTTTCCGCGTATAGGTCTTTTACCTCCTTAGTTAAGTTTATTCCTAGGTATCTTAATTTTTTTGGTGCAGTGGTAAATGGGATTGCTTTTTTGGTCTCTGTTTCTGTAAGTTCACTATTGGTGTATAGAAATGCCATAGATTTCTTGGCATTAATTTTGTATCCTGCTACATTGCCAAATGGACTAAAGGGTTCCAAGTTCGATTCCAATCAAGGGCACATGCCTGGATTTTGGGCTTGATCCCCAGTCGGGGGTGTGCAGGAGGCAACCAATCAATGATCCTTATGATTGATGTTTCTATCTCTCTCTCCCTCTTCCTTCCTCTCTAAATTCAATAAAAATATATTTTTAAAAAATAGAGCAATTTGGAAGACTTTTAAAACAAGTATCTTTAATAAGATAGATGAATTAATACTTTTCTTAAGAACAGAAAATTATGGGGGGGAAGATAGAACTAGACTAGGTAGATGTGAAAAAGAACTAAGTAGAAATGCTACTAATGAAATACAAATTTAAAAATATAAGTAAAAATAAAACTCACACTAGTCCCAGTTCAAGAGAAAATTAGGGAATTCTAAAAGACTATCAAGTAGTACCACTCAAAACACACAGAGATAGAGATTAAGAAAAATTTTTTTTCTAAGAGCAAGAGACATGGAAGATAGATTAAAAGCTTTTAACACACATGTAATATGAGTTTTTAGGTAGCTTCATCAATGTTTAGGCACGTACAACTTCAGTCACTAAGTTCAACTGATGGCCTCAGTGAGGAAGAGCCAAATTAAATTCTTAGCACAATTAGATCAGAATTTGAACAATTTGGAGGAGATAGAGTTGAGGTTGAATTTTATTGAGAGGAATATTTGAGAATTGATGCTAGTGGGACTTTCATGAACATAAGGAGCAATTGATAAGGACAACTGGAAGGAGGTAGCTGTCAGTGGGAACTAATTTTAATGTAATTTGCTTTGCTATGGGACCAGAATGTAAATTGTTTGGCAGCACCTTCTGAATGTTTGGTCAACATGTTTTTCTTTACTGGGTATTAATTAGCTTTTGTGTTTTTCTCTTAAAGTTTCAAATAACTCTTAAATTTGCAATTTTAAGTTACTTCCTTGTCTGGGCAAGAGTGACTTCATTTCAAAAATTAATTTTGGAAGCTTAAAAATTTGAATTTGTATAGCCTTTAACTTAAAATAACATTCATTCAAAGCTTGCTGAGTTCCCAGGGTAGTAGACTTTCAGCAAGAGGAGAAACCTGGATTGATGATTCTCGAGAGCCAAACATGCATAAAAGTATATTTTAGTACTAATACTAAATTTTAGGATTTAGTATAAAGTTAGTTCTTGAATCCTATCCAAAGAATACAAGTTAGCATAAACACACACAAATAATGACTTAAAAAACATTTGCCTTATCTATTAGATGGTCTCTATTATAGGACCAGATGAAGAGTTGTTAAAGGCTCTAATTAGTACCCATAATTCTATAGTACTGAGATGAAAAGTGTAAGCTCTTAAGCTTTTGCAGATATTTGTATTTTTCCTTTTGTATATTTTATTTTTTAAAGAATTTTTCTTTATTATTGAAAATATTACAGATGTCTCCCTGTTTTCTCCCATTGACCCCCTCCATCCCGCTGTAGGTATTTTCTGATATAATTTCTTTATTATATATAACATAATAGATAATATAACTCACATTAGCTGCTAAATTAATGCATCAAAGGATTTTTTAAACTGTATTTTGAAATAATCATAGATTCACAGGAGGTTACAAAAATTTTTTTCAGTATGTCCTGTGTACCCTTCACCCAGTTTCTCCCAAAGGTAACACCTTGTAAAACTATAGTGCACTGTGAAAACAAGAAATTTTACATTGGTAAATTATGTGACATCCATAGAACTTATTCAGATTTCACCAGTTTTATACGTATCACTGGAGGCCTGGTGCATGGGTTCATGCATCAGTGGGGTCCCTCAGCCTGGCATGGATCCTCTTGCAATCCGGGACCCCTCGGGGAATGTGAGATTGCTGGTTTCGGCCTGACCCCCCGCAGGCCAGGCTGAGGGACCCCACAGATGCACGAATATGTGCACTGGGCCTCTAGTATGCATATAAGATCTTTGGTTAATCTCTTCCTGCCCTCCCCCCCTTCCCTCTGAGATTCATCAGTCTGTCCCATGTTTCCATGCCTGTGCATTGAGCATCTGCCCCCTGGTGGTCAGTGCTCATCTTAGCTACCAGTTGAATGGTTGCTTAGGTTTTTCTATGTATAGATTGTATGTGAGTGGTTTTATGCAGTTTTATTGTGTATATTGTATAACCTCCATCATCAAGAAGTTCATTTTAATTATAATCTCTTATACATTTAATTTATGATTATTAGTATTTTGGTGTGTATTATACTGTTTCTGAAAGAAACAGGCACAGAAGAGAATCAAAAGAACTAATATTATAGAATTTATCCTTAAAACTTATACATTTCAGTTTCAAAATTTCTTCTGTGTGTATTAGAGAATACTTGTAATTGATTTTGGAGAGAGAGGGAGAGAGAAGGTGGGATGGGAGAGAGAGAAAAAGAGAGAGGGGAGAGGGAGAAAGATGTCAATTTGTTGTTTCATTTATTTATGCATTAATTGGTTGATTCTTATATGTGCCTCAGACAGAGAATTGAATCCACAACATTTGGTGTATCAGGATGATGCACTAACCAACTGACCTACTTGGCCATGACTTGGAGAAAACTTTTTGAATATAAGTACAGATAAATGATTATTTAAAGAGTTATATGTCTTGGCCCTGGCTTGGTAGCTCAGCTGGTTTGAGCATTGTCTCAATATACCAAGATTGCCGTTTTGATCCTGGGTCAGAGCACATATAAGAATCAACCAGTATTAACCAACTAATGCATGGATGAGTAGAACAAGAAATCAGTGTTTTTCTCTTTCTCTAAAAAAAATTTAAAAATCAAAGTTTTATGTGTCTTATCCTCCCATAAATTTCCATGCTCTGTTTTTGAATGTATAAAAATGAATGGTGTAGTATTTGTTTTCTGCTAAAGCTTTGGGTTCTTTATCATGTATTGTTCTAATTGGTATAGTCTCTTTTAAAATTTTTTTTTATTGTTTGAAGGATTACAAATAGTACATATGTCTACTTTTCCCCCCTTGTCCTCCCTCCAGCCTCCCCTCCCCCTCCTCCCTCACATATGCCTTCACCCCCTCTCCCCCATGTCTTGTATCCATTGGTTATGTTTATATGCATGCATACAAGTCCTTAGGTTGATTATACCAAATGACATGTTTTGTGCTGTGGTGCCTGTTGTATATATTATTTATATGCCAATAAGCAAGTAGTTTAAAGTTGGGCTTTGAGATCCTCTCCATTCCTGACCTTCCCCAGCTGCTTACTCTTTGGGGAGGAACCAGGTGGTGGTAGTGGTGCTGCCAGGCCAGGCCATTACAGTGTTGTGCATGTTGTGTGGTGAGAAAACTTTGCAACATGCCCTTATGATTTGGTTTTCATCATTTGTTTTATTTTTATTCATCTGCTTGTTACACTGAATGAGACAGCTACTAGCCGGGATGATAGCAGAGCCTGCTTTTCTCTCTGAGTATACTATCTTTGCTTTGGATTCCTCCAAACAGCCTAAAACACAGACTGACAGTGTGGTGAGTCCTTCCACCGCTTTCTGCATTCCCTTTGGGGAAGCTGAGTAACCCGGTAATTCTAGAAGCAAATCTCATGTTGCTTGTCACTTACCATCTCTCAAAGCATCTTCAGTGCCCTGTTGCTAACCCTGCTTTAAAAAACAAGAGTAAATTGCTGAATTCTGGTGGCTGGTGTGAATTCTGGTAACTCTTTAACAGCAACAAAATAACACTTTTCATTAATGTAGTGAAGATTACTTTCACTTGGTCTAAACTTTTTAAAGTTTCTTCCTAGGGAATCTTTGTTCATTGACTAAAAAGGTATGCATTGTTAGAAAACTGTGGTGGAGGTCAAAAATATTTTGAAATGTGACTCCTTACATTTTTAGGGGAAAAATGCATTTGTGTAAATACATAATTAAATAACATTTACTAGATAAGTTGATTTTACAGTAACTAATAATTGCATCTTATTTTGGGAGAGGACAAGTTTTCTGTGTATTAAATTTCTGAAAAGAAATAATGATCTCATTATTTTTCAACTGACTGAATTCATATCATTTTGAGTCTTATATGTAATTTTGGGAAAGTGGACTTTTTTCTTCAAGTATCTAATTTCTTAATTCAGCAAATTAAAATTTAGAGGTGTTTGCTCAGGTGTTAAATTGGACATTGAATTAGGATTGATTTTTTAATTTTTGTTTTTTAAACAATGAGAATTGGTTGAACTTATTAAGCTGGTGATGAAATTGGAACATTTCTGTACTAATCCCTGTAGCCAGGAAAGACTGGTTTGTATATAGCCACCAGCAATCCTAAACTACATTCTAACTTTGGTTTTATTTATTTATTTATGTGTTTATTTATTTATTTATATTTTAAATATATATTTTACTGATTTTTTACAGAGAGGAAGAGAGAGGGATAGAGAGTTAGAAACATCGATGAGAGAGAATCATCAATCAGCTGCCTCTTGCACACCTCCTACTGGGGATGTGCCCGCAACCAAGGTACATGCCCTTGACCGGAATCGAACCCGGGGCCCTTCAGTCCACAGGCCGACGCTCTATCCACTGAGCCAAACCGGTTTTGGCCTTAATTTATTTTTTTAAATACATATCTTTACCTGTAATTCTAAAAATTATTGTATCCTTAGTGCTCAGCAACCAATAAATATTGAACAAAACATAATTGAACACAAATCTGGCAGGGAATCTGTGTGTGCTTTTAAATTAAATGCTCTTTAGAAGAGTTTTCCTGTATCTAGGAATTGCCTCCAGGAGAAAGTATTGATGACTGTTGAGTATTGACTTGTATTGAGCTAGTTCTTTAGGCTTTTGTGTGGGAGAAAGCTTTCAGAAGTCTTGTTTCACTGAAGGAAGTATTGTATAGGATTTAACAAGCATTTACTGGACCTGTACTACTACCAGTCCTCAAGATGTTAGGTCCTGGCACCAAGACAGAAATGCAAGGTTATCTGCTCTCCAAGATTTTATAATATGGAGATAAAAATATCAACATACTAGCACACTTACAATACACAGGAATTAAGGCTTAATAGAAGAAAATATATATGTAGGCAATGTGTTAGTTTTTCAGGCAAATCATATAAAACTTTATTTAAAAAAGGACATTTGTTGGACAGAAATAGAGAAGGCATTAGAGGTAGTGACAAAATCTCTAATTTTGCTTCTAAAGATTCCTAATTTAAATTTCAGGGAAACATAGGCCAATATTTTCCTTAGTTGTCTTCCTTACATTTAGATAAATGGTATAACATATAAACTGAAATATTACACAGGGAGGAAAGATTTTTAAATGTTATGCTGTGTTTGATAGGGTGATATTTCAAGCAATCCTAGAATAGCTTTTTTTGTAAGGACTACAATCATGTGTCAAGTAATTTACTTAAAATAGAATATGGACTCTCTTGACACTATTTCTTCTAACCTATATATCTTATGGAGTTCTTTCATTTCCTTTCTGCATAACTTAACTATTGCTTTTCACTGTACTGATTGGCTGAGAGATTTATTGATTCCCTATAAAATGTTTCATTTTATTTTATAATTTGTAGTATATTTTAGGGCTAGAATACATTACTTATGATATTATACAGATATATGTCATGTATACAACTTTTAATTCTTTGAAATGGTAGAGAACAGGAAGATAAAAGTTAATTACTAAGTTCTTCCAACCTTTCTCTCCCGTCTAACTTTAAGAAAATGCCTTGGACTAGTAAAATTTAATACCTTTTTACATTAGAGGGAGTAGGTATTTACATTTTTATTAGGGAAAAGTTTAAACATATTATAAAAGTGGAAATAGTAGCAATAGTGGTATAAGAATTCTTTTCCTCCTATAGTGTCTATTACTAGAGTCAACAATTAACTCATGCCCATCTTATTAGGATCCCTTCCCACTTCCCTAACCATACCATTACCAGTCTCTCCATACATGCAGCGTATCCCCACCTCATCCCCACTGGATCATTTTAAGCAAGTTTCAGAACTATTATTGCATCTAAATATTTTGGAATATATTTCTAAAAGATAAAAACAAAATATAGACCCACTATACATTTATCATACCTAAAAATTAACAATTTCTTAGTATCAAATACCTAATAAGAGCTCAAAAATTTGAGAACACTTTTGCAAAGCTGAGTGCCTTCACTTGTATTTTAGAATAAGTAAGATCAGATATTTGACCTTTTCTTGGTCAGCTGTAGAATTGTAGAGAAAATGTGCTATTTAAAGACCAAGTTACTGAAACATTCTGGTAGTGGCTAGTGTTTGGTCAAATGCTTTTGTTAAAAGAATTAAAGTTATTTTATCATGAGCTACTTCTAAAGCTGTAATTTCAGTTAGCTACTTAGTGTATTATGAATGCAATGTAGAATTTTAAATATCAAAGAATCTCATTCATTATCATAGAACCTATGCCACTATGATGTAATCAGCAGAATGTTACTTAATTTGGAGCATCTGTCATATGAACAGGATAAAATTAAAACATTCACATGTGGAATAAGATTATTTTTAATTATAAGTTTTTATGAAAATTGTCACAACGTCATTTATACTGTTGGCTTCAAATGAATGAGGCATTTGTAGTTCTTGTTACTAAGGTAATTTTCAGAGCTTAGCCAAAATAACTTTAATTTGAATATTCTTTTATTGTAGGGAACTTATTGATATTTCTTTTTCTGGATAGATTTCTGTTTGAATGAGTTTAGCTAATTGAAACCCTTATGTTAATTTTGTTGTGGGGGGAAAAACTGGGGACATTATAATGGGAAAGGTATGTGATTAGCTTGAAATATGTTTTGCTACATACTAATCTTTGCTATTTAGTTATATATATTGCAGCAAAATGAATTTTCTAAAATACTTACCATACTAGTTTTGCCTTGCATGAAGACATTCTAATAAATGAACAATTACTAATTTTGTTTGATAAATGTACCTAATTGGGCTTGGTACTTGACCTTTGTTCCTAACAGTTTTAAAACTTTAGTCTTTTTTCCCTTTTCTTTACAATGTTTCTTTGTTCTTTTTAGAATGTGTCTCTCCAAGCCACAAAATCTCCGGACAGTGTTAATGGAAGTGAACTGGTGACTCCTCAGGTATGGTACTCATTTTATTTTATTTAAAAAAAATGGCAAGTCCTTTCAGAATGTTGGTCAATCTGTTTTAGAAGCATTTGACCTTACATTGGAACAGTGATGTCCAAACATTTGATACAATATGTGTGATAAATCCAGGTTTGTGGATGGTTTCTTGGGGAAAAAATGTAAGTGATTTATATATACACACCAGTCATGTAAGATTCTGTTTTAAATTACTCATTTAAAAAATTAATGGTGGTAAAGAGTAAACATTTTGAAAAAAGGAATCTGACTTTATAGTTAGAAAGAAAATAGAGAAAGTCATATTGAAAGATAGACATTACATAATTTGAAAGGGGATTATGAAAGAAATGAAATTTTTATTTTTTTAAATATATTTTATTGATTTTTCACAGAGAGGAAGGGAGAGGGATAAAAAGTTAGAAACATTGATGAGAGAGTAACATCAGCTGCCTCCTGCACACCCCCTACTGGGGATGTGTCCGCACCCAGGTACATGCCCTTGACTGGAATCGAACCTGGGACCCTTGAGTCTGCAGGCCGACACTCTATGCATTGAGCCAAACCAGTTTCGGCGAAATGAAATTTATTTTAAAGTTTGCTCTTAAATGTGCTAATGCAGAGAATTTAGGTTATCTTTGATACTCAAAAGTTATTTGGAGATTGGGGCTAAGTGACAATTCTTTTGACTCCTTCCAAAAAAAGAAAGAAAAAATTCATGAAAAACAATAGTGATGGCGGTGTCTTAAATGAACATTTATTTACTTTGGCTTTAGTGATGATTATTATCATTGACCTGGCTATTCTCAGGAGTCTCTTTTGTAGGGAAATAACATTTCTAATTTTTGAATCTGGAGCATTGATGTATACAATATATGACCTAAGTGATTTATGAACTAAATTATGTAGACTAAACATTCTAAAGTATTGTCTAGCAAATGTATAAATTATAGCTTCCCAAACTCCATGAAAAGGTCACCTGTGAGCTGAGATCCTTTGGGGAGGCTGATAAGGTTCTGGCCTTAATCCGAGTCCCTGGGCTTGAGGACTCTGGCCTTGAGCAGCATCCTCACTAAATCCCAAGTCTTGTACAACACATCATTTTCTTTAGGTGCCATGAGGTAAGGGTAAAAATTGAGAGGCACCAATCTACCTAGATCAGGTGTATAATATGGATATGGTACTGGACAGATCCAAAGATCTTTAAGGAATATTATTAAAGAATATTTTTTGGAATACTTTTTTCCTTCTCTTATAGAATAGTCTAAAAAGACTAAATACAGTTACAAATACAAAAAGTAAAATGAAAGATAACCATTTGGGAGAGACTTAAGTTTTAATTAAATTAAATAATGAACAAGGGTGATATTCAGAAAGTAAACCTCACTAAAGGCTTTGAACTTTCTTTAAAAAAACAACAAATATTTCCCTAAAAAAATAAGATAGCATTTATTAGTATTTACTCTGAGTAATAACAGAGTAAATTATTATATATATAATATATATGTAATATATATAATAAACATATATATATGTTCTCATAACAAGGACATATTTTCACTTAGAGTCTATTCACCTTTACACAGATTTCTGAGAAATTGGGTATTGGTTGTTAGCAAATTAGGAACAGTGAATGTGGATGAAGGGGGTGGACATCTTGACAGTAGCAGGAAATCAGAGTTTATACCAGGCCAGAAGAGATGGAAAAACAAGCCCAGGGAGTCCATAAGGCATAGCTGTGCATGACCCTCTTAATACTGGGTAGGACATCTTGTGTGAATTAATAATTTTGGCATACAATATAATAATTGTGGCATGAACATCGTTTTAAAGGTTTACTCATTGTCCTTATTTAAGAAGGCAGAAAAGTGTGTATTTTAGAAAAATTTCTATTAAGTATCATTAAATTTTAAATTGTTTAATGCAGTTTATAATGCTTAACTAATGAAATGGATTCTTCATTTATCTCCAAAAGAGAATAGAGAGAGCTGACCTTTTACTTCAAACAGACTTATAAAACTCAGATCTTTGATAACCATGTATGAATTTTTAAATATAAAATAAATTACAGTATTAAAGTTGCATTTTAAATTATTTGTTGCTGATTTTTGAATACTGCCTTTTTATTTTTCAATAGTTAATTACAAAAATTTTCAAACATATATGAGTTGGAAGAACTTTAAAGTGAATATCTATATACCCTCCACCTAGATATATTTTTTTGTTTTGTTCCTTTGCCTAGATTTTATCATTGATTCTTCACCATACTTATTTTTATCACAAACCTATCTATGTATACATGCCTCTATCTATCTCTCAGTATTTACTTTTTGTTTTTATTTTAAGAGGTAGGGTGCTATTTATTTATTTATTTGTAGTTGGTATATATTTCAGGTGTATAATATGGTGATTCAACATTTATATACCTTATAATGTGATCACCACACTAAGTCTAATAATCATCTGTCACAATGCAAACTTATCACAATATTAATATTTTTTAAATTTACTTTTAGTAAGAGAAAATGACCAAATGTAATACATACATGTGTATGAGAACCCACATACATAGAGAGCCCAAGACCTCTCATGCAGGTTCAGAGATAGAAAGGAAGCATGGGCATATAAGACATCCTGAGCTAGGAATGAGGGAGGGGACCGTGGGGGCTTCACAGGGTCATTGCAGGATGAGAAGAAGAGAAAATGCTGCTTGGTAAACAGGAGTTTGTCCTGCCCTATGGGTAGGGCAAAAGAGGTTATCTGATAATCTCTTATGGGCAAGACCCTCATTCAAGTTCTCGGTAGTTAAGGGAGAGGTAGAATTTCTCTTGGGCCTGCTGTTAAAGTTGCCTTTAGCTCAGAACAGTTGGCATACCCTAGAGGCACAGAGACACAGGGGCATATCTTGGGGTGACTCATTCTGAATCCCCATAGTGCCTTCCCTCTTCTGAAACTCCCTGCTGCTGGGTCGGTAAATTGTTATATATCTCGTAACAAGTCTCAGTCTTGAGAAAAGTTCAGTTCACTTAAACTGTTGTGTACAATATCATTGACTAGATTCCCCTTCACCCTTTTCACCCATAGTCCCACCCCCTCCCTTCTTGCGACCATCTTATTGGCGACAGTGTAACAGGGGCAGATTTGTAGGTGAGAGATTTGAGACAGAGAACAGAAGGCTTCCTTCTTCTTTACAGATGTGCCGACTGAAGGGAAGTGACTTAGTGAAGGGCATTCGGTGACAGACCTGGGACCCACACCCCAGTCCTCTGATTCCATAACCAGGTGTCTCTTATTTTTCAGAAAAAAATGTATTATGTTAAATGTCAGGGATATTAATTGAATATGTTAGAGCTTTTAATAGGTTATTGCTGGTGATAGAGAATAATCGAAGTCTAAATGTGTATTCTTAACCCACATATTCTGTGGATTTTGGTTACAGTCAGGTGACACACAGACTTTTGCACAGAAACTCCAACTCCGGGTGCCTTCCATGGAGTCTTTGTTTCGAAGTCCACTAAAGGAATCTCTATTCCGATCTTCTTCAAAAGAGTCTTTGGTACGAACGTCTTCCAGAGAATCCCTGAATCGACTTGACATGGACCTCTCCGCTGCCACCTTTGATCCACCCTCTGATATGGAGAGCGAGGCTGAAGATTCGCTAGGGAACTTCGACAGCCTCAACAAAGAGCAGTCGGTTCAGTGGTTGCGAAGAATGGAACGAAGGTTGAATAGCTACAAAGGGAAATATTCTGAGGTAGGAGCATGCCTTCTCTGCCTAAAGGAAAATTTCTTCCCCTTGTTCTCTAATTCATGTTGCTGTGTGGCTTTTATACCTGTGGTTGGCAAAACTCAATTCCTTAGATATCTGGCTACTAATGCTGGGTAATCTCTGGCAACATCTAGTTAAAGACTTTCAGTGTTTCAGGTCTTTTGTGGCAAGACTTAGTAAAGTTTTGGAGCTTATTGTCTGTAGCCTTCTAGTTCTCACACTGCCTTTCTGCTTGGACGCCCAGTGCGGAGTTCATCATCTTTCCTCCTCACACCCTCTCCCTTGTTCATCTAAGTGCTGTGGCTGCAGCATGACCTCGTCTGCTAACCAGGTTTTCATTATTACAGACCCCATTATGTTTTAAGTAGTTTGGTTTTCTGACACATTTGTTTCACTCTCATTGTACCTACATTTAAATTTTGCCTCAAATGAATCTTTTAACTTCTGTCCCCCTGAGGATGACACTCTGGTCTAAGTGAGGAAGAAGTGCTGCCCATCTCTCTTCAGCATCTTCCTTCAGGTTGGATTGTATTAGTTCTCCATCTTGTGCAGTTGAAACAATGTTTCCTAAGGAAAACCTTTCTACAGCAATTTGCCTATGGCTTATTATATTTACATTTTTTACAATGCCTAACAGTTTATAAATCAGTACTATAGTTAATTAAAAAATATATTTTATTGGTTTTTTTACAGAGAGGAAGAGAGAAGATAAGAGAGTTAGAAAACATCGATGAGAGAGAGAATCATTGATCAGCTGCCTCCTACACTCCCTACTGGGGATGTGCCCGCAACCAAGGTACATGCCCTTGACCGGAATCGAACCCGGGACCTTTCAGTCCGCAGGCTGATGCTCTATCCACTGAGCCAAACCGGTTTCGGCTAATTTTAACTAATGAATAATAAAATTCAGTTAGTATGTAAAGTTAGCCATAACTTCTATTTCCCATTATGGATACAATATGGGTAGTTTTACCCTGCAGCCAAAAAGAACAAAAACCCATAGGTGAAATATGCAAAGTATTTTTTAAAAACTATACAATACTGGCAAACTAGGAAGGGATTATTAGGCTAACAGCTATAGGCTGGCTGGAACCCAGCCATGTAAACAGGGCAGGAAAGCCATGTATCTCTGGAGGCACTTATGAATTCAGGCAACTTTTCCCTTTAAAACTTATTTTTTATTTCTATCAAAGTTAATAATGGTCTTGATTTTTGTTTGTTTAAATTTATATTATTTCTACTAGCTTATTCATGGCTTTTAAGTTTGAAGCTGGGGCAACAGTAAATTAATATTTAAGTATGTAAGACACAATGCATTTTATATTTATGGTGCCATTTAATTTTGCATCATGTCTGTGAAGTAGATATCAATTAACTCTCGTTTATAGAATAGGAGTTAGAGACTCATAGAGACTTAATCATAGAGATTAAGTAACTTGCTTAAGGTCACATAGGTAGCAGTTGACAGAGTCCTATTTGATTCTAGGTCTTTCTGATTGTTCTGATATTTGTGCTACATCAGAGTTATGCAACTCACTAGGGAAAAGAGCCCATAGACTTTGTCATTACTTTTCCTCCCCTATCTGGTGTTAAGAGAACAAGAAAGGGAGGGTCCTTTCTTGTGTGTGTTCTTTTGTCTTCATAATCTCTGTTGCCGATGTTATCTGCCTCTTCACTCAATATTTCTGTAGAGGCATTTTGGGGCACAGAGCAGCTTTCCAAGAAAATGGCAAGGCTCAGAGTAGGGGAGTTCTTTCTCCTAAAGCTGCAGCCTATCTCTTCACAGGCTACTAGCACTTCTAAAGTAAGATCTAAATTGAGGCCATGTGCTTAGCTTTCAGATGAGTAGTGCTATATAATTTATAGTGAGCATGTCCTACACAAAGGCTAACACGGGCCAAATGAACGAGGCCTGCAGCCTGTAGGCTGTGAGTGTGACATGCTTGGTTTACAGATTTAAAAGATTTGTTAATATATAATTTCACCAAGTTGTGCTAGAATGTTTTTGATTTAAAAAATATATATTTTATTGATTTTTTACAGAGAGGAAGAGAGAGGGGTAGAGAGTTAGAAACATCGATGAGACAGAATCATCGATCAGCTGCCTCTTGCACACCCCCTACTGGGGATGTGCCCGCAACCAAGGTACATGCCCTTGACCGGAATCGAACCTGGGACCTTTCAGTCCGCAGGCCAACGCTCTATCCACTGAGCCAAACCGGTTTTGGCATGTGCTAGAATGTTTAAATATCATAGTTAGATTACATGGTTAAACATTTCTTTAGGAACCAGTTTTCAACTGTTGGTTATGAGTTTTTTTCATCAGATTTTTACACAGCTATGGTCACAGGTCCTATAACCACAAGGAACTTTAAGAGATCAGTGGTCAAGCAAAAAAACACCTGGAGAGCATGTTAAAACACACATTCCTGTGTTTTTTTGTCCTTCCTCTCCCAATTCCCATTCAGTTAGTTTGGGGAAGGGCCCAATAATTCAGTTGCTAGCAAGCTCCTAGGAGATGCTGTTGCTGATGGTACTGGTCTATGACTATTGTTTGAGCTGTCTTCAGCCTTTAGGCAAGTTGGCTCTCATTCCCACCTATGAATTAGGTCCTGATATTTAAAAAAGTACATGTCTGAGGTGAAATCAAAAGATTTATTATATTTATAGATTTGAGTTCTTTTAATTTTTAGAACTATATTTCCTATGTTATTTAGTTTGGCTGTATATGCATCTAACTACGTTGAATTGTTATGTAAAAGAATTATTAAGATTTATTTATTTTTGACTTTTATAACAAGATGCTTTAGTAGAGTTTAGAATAATTAATTGCATTTATTTAGGAATGACATGTTATTGATGACTTTTTCTTTACTTTAGCTTGTAACAGCTTACCAGACTGTTCAGAGAGAGAAGAAAAAGCTACAAGTAAGTGATTTGTTGGCTATGATATTGATTCATATATAATGCTAAAATTAGAAAGGATCTCATAGTAAAATAGCTCTATCCTCACTTGTAATAATCATATGATTAAAGGATTTAATCTGCCTTACTGTTACTGGAGATTTGATAAAGAGAAAGAGGGAGGGATCCCAGAAATCTTACATGGTAGGGATGGGTGTCTTTTAGTTTCTGATCCCTAAAGTGCTTCAGAGGTTTCGCTTTAAGGCATGTTTTGCTCTTACACGTGTTTCCTAGTGTCTTAGTTTGCAGGTTGCATCTTTTAAAATTTTTGTTTAGATAAGTTTTTATTGATTTTAGAGTGAGAGGAAAAGAGAGGGGAGAGAGAAACATAGATTGGCTGCCTCCTACATGCCCCTCTACTAGGATTCATGTGCCTTGACGGGGAATTGAACTGTGATCTCCTAGTTCAATGTTTTCCAAACTTTTGACATATGTGTACCCCTTCTAAAATTTTTGTAATGCTGTGTACCCCTCGTCAAAAAAAAAGGATGTATTTTAATAACAATCAAAATATATTTATTTTTTTATTTTTTTGGTACATACACAAAATAATAATAAACGAAAAATAAAATTATTCATACTAAAATATAAATAAAAGTTATATTATAAATAACATTTATTTGCACACCGGACCATCTCACACCTCACAAGACTGTCTTGACTTGACTCATGAGAACGTAGAATTAGGTGCAGCTAAGCACGGTGCAGTGCATATCCCCACCAAACTTCGGTGCTACGTGTACCCCCACCAAACTCTTCCTGTATCCCTGGGGGTACGCGTACCACACTTTGGGAAACACTGTTAGTTCATAGATCCACACTCAACCACTGAGTCACACCAGCTGGAGGGGAGTGGTTCTGGTTTAATTCATTGTATTATTATTACATAAATTCATTCTCAAAAGGTCATCTTATTCCCAAATTCTGTGAGTTCCTTGCTTGTGTTTCTATGAATTGTCTATAGATTTTATTTTTAGGTGTAGTATGTATTTCTACCACTAAGTGGCGGTAGAGAATTGTGGTTGCATAGTCCCAAATATAAAGAGTCTCAGAGATAAAACGCAATAACTTTTGCCTTTTCTCCATCTCTGTACATGCCCATATTGCATGCCTAGAGCCCACTTTATTAAAGTGACAGACACCTTTTCAGTAGACTCAATGAAATGAACACTATTATCAGCGCTGCGCATACACCTAATGTTTATTTAGCTCTACTGGGTGCCAGGCATTGTGTTGTATTTAGTCCTTAAACCTCTCCCGTGAGGAAATTGAGGAATAACGACTTCTTTATTGTTACACACCTGGTAAGCGATGGGGAGGAGAGCTGGGGTCCCTGCCTGGTAGTTAGATGGCAGAGCGGGTGCTTGTAAATAACGCACTGCAGTTTTTCATCTCTCTCAGCACTGCATTTAAAAATTTTTATTATTCCAAATAAAACCTGTGCTTATGGTGTTATGGGGAAAAGCCTTTGGTTTTTGTTTTATTCACTTACCAAGCCCCACAAATACAACTTCTGGACCATAAAGCAAACCATTTGCCTACCTGTATCTCTGTTTTTTGTTGTTATTAATCTACACAGACCAGTGAAGCTCCAAATTACCCCATTTCTTTGCCTCTCTGTATATTGTGCAAGAATATACAGTTACTTTGTTTCCATAGATCATAACTTTTCAGGTTTAATTTTCAATTTAGTGAAAAGCTCCTGTCTCCTGTCTCTCCCTTTCCCTTTTGCAGGAAAAGATGAATCACTTCATCTTTCATTATTACTCTTTTAGCTTCTTGAGTTTTATATGTGATGACTAATTTAGCAATCTGTATTTCTCTTTGTGGTTTTCTCCTGGACTTTTATTTTTTAATGTTTTTAAAATTGATTTTTAGAGAGAAGGGAAGAGAGAGGGGTAGATGGATGGAAACATAGATGAGAGAGAAACATCATTGATCAGCTGCCTCCTGCATGCCCCCTACTAGGGATCAAGTCCGCAACCTAGGCATGTGCCATGACTTGGAATTCAACTGATTACCTCTTGGTTCATGCATCAGTGCTCAACTGCTGAGCCATACTGGCTAGGCTTTTCTTTTAAATTACCAAAAAACCCTTTTAATCGATTGGTAATTGACCAGTCATTGTACCACTGTAGGGTACAATGAAATAAATTGAATTGCATTATTTGGAATTTGATTTAACTTAAACAACTTTTTTAATTTTTAAAATTAACTTATAGCAGAATTGACTTTTGTGGTTTGCATGTGATTTGTGTAATCACTACCATAGCTAGATGCAGAACAGTTCTGTCGCATCATAATTTAACTTTTTAACAGATTTTCAACATGGTTAAATCCTTAAGATTTTCAGTCCTGTTCTCCACCCTCAGGTTATTTTTGGATAAACAGTGTAATTTTGTAAAAATAATTATTTGCCCTGAAAGGTTTGGCTCAGTGAATAGAGCGTCGGCCTGCGGACTCAAGGGTCCCAGGTTAGATTCCGGTCAAGGGCATGTACCTTGGTTGAAGGCACATCCCCAGTAGGGGGTGTGCAGGAGGCAGCTGATCAATGTTTCTCTTTCATAGATGTTTCTAACTCTATCCCTCTCCCTTCCTCTCTGTAAAAAATCAATAAAATATATATAAAAATAATTCTTTTGTACTTGCTTTGTATTTTATGTCATGCAGTTGTTTGACCCGACTTTATTTTTTTATTTTTAATTAAAGGGTATATTAAGTCAGAGCCAGGATAAAGCACTTCGGAGAATTTCTGAATTAAGAGAGGTAAGTTATAGTGATTAGTACTTTGAGAATAGTAATTAAATCTCTTGTTCTTATCAGAACTATTGTACATGCTGTGATAGTTTCATATGTACTTCAGTAGCTATAGCAATAACTAACCAACTCAAGCTACAAAACCAGGGGTCAATTCTTACAGTTTTTATTTGCATGGTTTTTCACAGCTTTATCAGTTACACTTTGAATAATTACATTGAGTGGCCAGATTATTATGATCTCTGAATGCATAATAATCTGGCCACTCAGAGTGTGTGTGTGTGTGTGTAGTATAGATATTCAGTGTTTATTAAAATATATTTCATTTTCAAAATTGGGCTATCAGCTGTTAAAGTGTGCATACATTTTTTGTTACAGCCTCTATATTGTTGGTGGAATTAGTGAAATAGGAGTCTTAACAATAGAAAATCATTTACCTGCATGAATAGTCAGTGGCAACTTTCAAGGCTAAACTGTCCCTTCTATTAGGTGTTTTTGGCTTCTTTTTATTTTTCCTAACCAACAGTTTTTTTTAATAAAATAAACATTTTGTTTATTATAATTTTGGGGGATAATATTTACAGTGACATATTAGAATTCATGCAAATATTTATTATTTGAAATAATGCTTTACTAATTTCTGCTTCTGTCCTGTCTTGAAAAGGATGGACAATAATAGCTTATATTGGTTGTAAAATAGCATGCTATATCTCTGCTACATCACTTTTGAACATTTTAAAATCTTTTGATAATAAAATAAAACAGATATAGAAAATCATGCTAAAAATATATATAGCTTATGTGTACAGTATATGGTAAACATTATTATAATCACCAGCTAGGTCAAGAAATAGAATGTTGCCAGTTACTTTAAAAACACCTTACTGTTTCCTAACCCAATCACAGTTTCCTTTCTTTCTTCAAAAGTAACTATTATCCTGTCTTTTATTGTACTTTGTTGTATCTCTTTGTTTTATCACCATGTGTAAAAATATTATACACACACACACACACACACACACACACACACACATATATATATGTTTAATCTTCAACTGAGGGCATTTATCTCAGTTGCAGGCTCAATCCCCGGTCCCTGTCAGGGCATGTATGAAAGGCAATCAAATCAATATCTCTCTCACATAGATGTCTGTCTGTCTGTCTGTCTGTCTCTCTCTCTCTCTCTCTTTCTGTCTCTCCCCCTCCCTTACACTCTGTAAAAATCAATGGAAAAAATATCCTCATTCGTCAGTTTTTTTTTTTTAAGGATATAATCAAGTTGTTCATATGTTTAAAAAACCCCAACAACATTCAAAATCTGAAAACCATAGCATAAATTGAGGTATTTTTATGGATTGTTAGGGATGCCGAGTAACAGAGTCTGGTAGCGTAGTGCAGATGGTCCAGACTAAAGGATTGGCCTGTGCAAAGTCGTGGAAGACTGTTTTTTCCAGACTTGTGGGTTTCAGGAGCTGGAACATGATCTCCAGTTCTTTCCAGAAATGGGGGACAGGAGAATCGTCACAGGGCTGCTTTTATTTCCTCAAGTGTGGACATTAAAAATAAGGAACCAGATTCTTCTGTTTTCATTATTTCATAAAGGTTTTTTTTTTAAAAAAATAAAAAGTTAGGAAGGACATATTTTTAGAATAAAATAACAGCTGTATAAATAAAAGATTTGGATCTAAGAAAAACTCTCTACATTGACCTCTGTTTCTTATTTCACCATGGGTTCATGAAAACTTCATTCTGGACATGTTCTGGAAGACCATCATTAGGAAACTACTACTGTGAGGGAAGGTCAAGCTCGGAGTCTTTAGTGAAAAAACCAGCAAATGAACTTCGAAATCTTGGGTGTTGTGGGCGTGATGGGGAATAGAGGACAGTTCGTACTTCAGTGTTTTGAGAATTAGTAAATTTGAAACAGTGTAAGAAGAGGGTGTTGCTTATAAGTCCTTGAAAATATTGTTTGAGGAACATTTTCTAGCAAACGTGTGAGGGATGGATCAAGTCAGAGAAAGACTTGAGGTAAGAAAAGGAGGAATCCCAGAAAAGTAGAGGTGTTTTGATGGGTTATCTACATTGTTCTAGAAGTTAGTTTCTAGCATGCCAGTGGAGTAAGTGTAAGGGAAAAGCACCGAGGACACAGGACTGAGCCCAGAGGGTTAGAGGCCAATGGAATCAGGGAAGGGCAGAGAGGAAACTGTAAGGTAAGAGACAGGAACACAGACAAAGCCCTGAAGCCGTGGAAAGCAGGTGCATTGAGGAGATCATTATGGTGACTGCTATAGCACAGAGGTAAGGACCGTTGGGTTCAGTTAGGAAGGCTCAGTAAGGACCTAAAGAAAGCAGCATTTTGAGTAGTAGTTTCAGCAATTTTTTTTTATTCTCAGTAATTTTTTTTAATCCTCAATTTGGCAGTCATTACAACTACAAAATATTATTCTTGGATCTTCATATTCTTGAAGGATCAAAATTTACTTGCTGGTGTAAATATTAATGTTTTTTAAAAAATGCTAATGTTTAAAAATGCTGATTATCTTTTAATTGTTGTTGATACCTTAAGAGGAATGCAATTTCAGACTATGTTTTTAAATTTTGAAAACTTCAAGTCTGTATTTTTTGTTTTATGCTAAAACTACCTATAAAATCCTTTATGTTTTAGGAGCTCCAAATGGACCAGCAAGCAAAGAAACACCTCCAAGAGGAGTTTGATGCTTCTTTAGAGGAAAAAGATCAGTATATTAGTGTTCTCCAGACTCAGGTAAGAGAGTAAAAGTGTGAAACTTGGATAAAGAAAAATAAAATGAGTATTGATGGGATATGTAATAGGTTCCAGATATTTTTAAAAATGGGGTATTTTTAAAATTCTTTCCTTTTTCTTAGTTTATGCTTAGGATAATTGTTGATTTATTATCCTTTGGCTAGCTGTGATATAATTGAAAGTAACAAAAAATCAACTGCATTGGGAGTAAATCTTTTATTTTGTTTCCCTTGGTATATCAAAAAGAGTATCTTTTACCCTGTCCTCTCTGTTGTAAAGTACTACTGCTATATTTTCTTTTGAATCATTTATTTTTTCTAATGAAGCACATTTTTCTTAGGTGTCTCTGCTGAAACAACGGCTACGGAATGGCCCTATGAATATTGACTTAACAAAACCACTCCCTCAAATGGACCCACAGGCCGAAGGCGTCACTGAAGAAAACACAGAGAATGATGTGGCGGCGGGAGGTGAGCTTCGTCTTGTCAAAACGTTAACTTAAAAACCAGAGGAGGGTGTTGCGAGACTCTAGGATATCAACTATTAGATATGGGCCAAGATAGAAGTAAAGTATTCTTGATCCTAATATTTTAGGAAGATGCAAGAGTTTTTGTTGTTTTTTTTTCTGTTCTTTGTTGTTATTCAGGAGAAAGTAAGTAATTGTTTTAAGACTTGACAATCTGTGAGTAGTAGTAGCACCTCATTTTCATTGTAATTGAAATAAATTTATTAGCTTATACTTTATTTTTATACTGTTTTATTGATAACAATAGTTTTCATATAAACAGGATAGTTCCACTCAAGATTAATGAATGTGTAATTGTTTATTATTTAAAAAATAATATTACTTACATATTTCTGCATTCACACATGTCTGTTCTTGCCCTATTTGCTATCTAACTGGAAAAGAGTAGTTAAGTTTTTTCTTAAAATCCACGTATAGTCCTCCCTACTCTGAGGCTTTGAGGTGCATATTCAATGAAATTTCTACTTTTTATTTACCAGCTCTTTATCTCCAAGAGATTTATGATAAACTTCTGGTCTAGTTGCCAGAGCCAGTAGCTGTCTGTCTGAGCAACCATCCCATAAGGGGCCCTGAAATTTCCCTGAAGTGTGAAAACTTCACTCACAAATGTAAGGAAATGGAAGGTGTACTTACCAGAACTCTTTTCCGGAAGAGATTAGAATACATTGGAAGGAATACTTAATTAATCCTTTTGGGGTGGGAGCTAAGACAAGGGAAGGGTGCTTCTCTCTGTTGATCTGGTTTAGGGTATAGCAGAGTGTTGGGACAGTTCTATGTACTAACAGAATTAACTCTTCTCAGAAAGCCCTTATATTCCTTACTCATTGCCCCTGCTATGCTGCTTTATTGTTACTAGTTGGAGATGGAGCCTCTGCTAACACAATGGAAATACTTCAGCGAAGAGTTAAGCGTCAAGAGAACCTACTGCAGCGTTGTAAGGAGACAATTCAGTCACGTAAGGAACAGTGTACACTGTTAACCAGTGAAAAAGAAGCACTGCAGGAACAGCTGGATGAAAGACTCCAAGAGCTAGAAAAGATTAAGGTAAAGAGCAAATGAGTTTTGTTTCACATAGCCCCGTCAAGCTAGATGCACAGGCCCCAGCGTGGCCTGCACCTCCTCTGCAAAGCCTCCTCCCTTCCCTGTAGACAGTGCTCTGGCCTTCATATCAGTTACAATCCTTTTGATACATCCTGTGTACTTTTCTTCTAGACTATGAGAAGTATCCAAATTAGATAAAATGTTTAGAGTTCTCATATGAGGAGAAGCTTTATTAGAGATGGAAATGAATTTTTAAAATTTTTAAAATTTTTAGGAGCTTCATATGGCTGAGAAGACTAAACTTATCACTCAGTTACGTGATGCAAAGAACTTAATTGAACAGCTTGAACAAGATAAGGTAAAACAATACTTACGATACTAAATTCATTTTTGGAAGCAATTGGAAGCATTCAGACCTCCGCTTTCCAAAATTATTGCAGCTGCTTCCAATATGAAAAATATTTTTGTTTTAATTTCTAGATTTATATAACTGCTAGCATTAGTTTTGTGTCATGTGAAGCTGATTCTCTGATTTCTGGGTCTCGGTATTTGGATTTATAGATTAGAATAACTGTTGCAAAAGAAATTTATTTATAGTATATAACATGTTTCAGAGAAAAGTTATTTATAATTAAGGCATTGCTAAATGTGGATGATAAAATATTATCTTTCAAATAAAATGGAAACAATAATCTTTTAGATAAATTGCCTAAAAAATAGAGACGTTGTAATGTATAATTAGCATAAATAAAAAGAGATTGGTAGTGTAGTGTTGGAGCTGCAGCTGTAGCTTTGGCAGCAATGACAACTGAAAAATTCATGGGAAAATAGTTTTGACTTAACTCTTTCAGTCCCAAGTTCTTGGGTCATTTTTAAAAAAGCTGCTCCCAGTTGGTTACACACCATTCATCATTTTCTTTAATATGCTGCTTTATAGCTCAGGCGCTATGCAATTAAGGACATGTCAGAGCCATTCTATTGAAATGTTTTGGCAATCTTTTCAATCTATAATATCATTTTTGCTAGATTCTACTCTATAGAATGTATGAAGGCCCACTTAAAAAAAAGCCTTTTTTATTATGAAAAACTTAAAACACTTACAGAAAGATTAATGTTATGAATTCCTATGAACCCATCACCTAGCTTCAATAGTTAACATTGCATGGTTGATTTTACTTGTACATTCCCAACCCTTTTAGACAAATCCAAGAAACCTTATCATTTCTTTCACAAGTATTTTAATGTATCTTTAAAGTAAAGGACTCTATTTTTTATAAAAATATAACCACATAATCATAATCACATTAAAAATTTAATTTTTAATACAATTAACTAGTTAGTTTCAGATTTCCCTTTTGTCTCATACATTATTTTTCCATTTTTATGAATCAGGATTCAAATAAGATTCTTTTATTTCAAGTGATTGACTCTTAAAACTTCTTTTAATCTATAGGTTTCACTGCCCTCTTTCTTTCTTTCTTTCCCTTTTCTTTTGTGATTTGGTATTTTGAAGAAACTGAAGGCCATGATTTTGTTTTGAAATTTTCTATAATAATGCCTCACTTGCCTAGTTTTTATCTGTCCATTTAATTAGCCATCTGAAAGAGTTGTACATTAACAGGGGTTTATAAATCCTGGAAGTAAAGTAATAATCTTCTTAAGTTAATAGCTGTCACAAAATCTTACTTTTCAAGGACAAGTTAAACCATCCCATTTTTTGTTAGTCATGGATGACTGATGTGGTGACCTTCACTTTTTGTGTAGTTTACCCAAGAGTGGGAAGACAGTAGTAATTAGCAAGTTGGAGGAATGGAGGTGCCTCACTGACTAATAAGAATTAGTGGTGGATACATAGACTCTCACAAGGGGAAAGAGAAAAAACAGGCAGATCTGCACAACGGTTTTGGTCCACTCAATGTGGCAGCAGTAACCTTACACACTCAGCAGCCTCTGAGGCTTTCCCACGTTACAGCGCAGATTCATAAATACAGTTCATGATGACTCTGAGCCAAATACAAAAGGCTGTATTTTGGTCATTATAAACTGTTTACTAAGATGGGGGAAATATGGCAAACATTCATAGGAAAATTATAAAATAAGTTTTTAAACTAAAATATGTTTATAATACTAAAAGATTAAGCTTACTATTTTGATATCAGTAAATAAAAAAATACACTGATAAGTCAGGTAACCAAGGTTATTGCAGTAGACAGTGTAGTATATAGTGAAAAACATAAACTTCAGTTTATAAAATAATGAAAAAATTCTTATGCTGTATTTACTAAGAAGCACTTTGTTTTCTGCTTTTTAAAATAAGTTTGATAGATGCTATTGATGATGAAGTTTCATTTTGCAAACACTTTAGAGTCTTCTCTTCTGTTTAGGGAATGGTAATAGCAGAGACAAAACGGCAGATGCATGAAACCCTGGAGATGAAAGAAGAAGAAATTGCTCAACTTCGCAGTCGCATCAAACAGATGACTACCCAGGGAGAGGAGTTACGGGAGCAGAAAGAAAAGTCTGAAAGAGCTGGTAAGAACTCAGGGGTTACTTATTTTATGTTAGAGCTTGAAAGTCATATAAAGTGCAACTTTTCCAGCCAACATTTAGGAAAATTAAAGATTGATAGAAATGCTTAACTGTAGAGACTGTATAAGAGACTGGGCTGTTCCTTGGAGGAGGCAGGGGATGGTAAACTCTGGTCTATTTATGTAGGGTTCTCAGCTAGTAATGATTTTTATAATTTCATGTAGTTGGATAAAAGCAGGAGAAGAATATGTATCAGAGACCATATGTGTCCTAAGAAGCCTAAAGTATTCACTGTTTTGATCTTTATAGAAAATGTTTGCTGATCACTTCCTTAAAGTTCATATAAAATAACTGCTACCTTATAGATGCTGTTGAGTAAACAAAGTATAAGATATAGTTTGCTTTTTATTTTTTCATCCTCACTCAAAGATATTTTTTCCATTTATTTTATATTTCTTTAGAGACATGGAAGGGAAGGAGGGAGAGAGAAACATTGAAATGAGAGACACACATTGATGTGCTCCCGCACATGCCCTGTTGAGGGCCGGGATTGAACCTGAAATCCAGCTATGTGCTCCTAAACTGGTCAGGCTGACACTGTAATCACTGAATAATACTGGCCAAGGCTATTGTTTGCTTTTTTTAATAGTCTTTTTTTTTTTTTAAGGAATAAAGATTAATTCCGTGTTACCCATAATAGTATTATGTTTTAATATAATAAATGCTAGGCTGTAAAGTGTAGGGACCAGCATAGTATTTTTGACTCAGCCAGCCCTCTCATACAATACTGAGTAATGCTAGGAAATAAGGGAGAGGCATTAGAAAGTGGAGATGGCAGAATGAACTGGTGCCTTTAGGTTAGTGAGGATGTGAGTTTTGAGTTGGGCCTCAAATGAATAGGATGAGCCTAACACATTTCAGAGGCTACAAGACCATAAATAGGCACAGTAACCCTAGTGGGTGTGTAAATCAACTGAAAACTATTCCTGCTGAAGTGGGAAATAAAATTGGATTATGAAGGAACTATTAAGATCTTAAAAGGTGAGTAGCTGAGTTTAGATTTGTTGTACAAGGCAAAAAGAAACCAGTAGTAGGAAAGTATAATCTATGGAAGCTAGTGTTTTATGGAGAAAAGAAATGAAGGAGAAGTTAAACTTACAAGCAAAGGTAGAAATCCAGGTTTGAGGGACTGAGTGCTTTGGGCCACCTCAACTAGGATTGTGGCCTGGGAAGGAGGAAGTGTACAGTCTACAGAATTTGGTATTTCATAAACTCAGAGAGGCAGAAGAAAAGAAGGGATCTAGGATGACTCCAAATTTTCAGCTTAGGAAACTGAATTAATAGTGTGAAGTCAGAATAGGGAATCTAAATGGGGAAATTGAGGAATGAGGTGAAATGATGAGTTTGCTTATTAAATGCTTTGAATTTGAGACAATCATGAGCTTTTCAAGTGGAATTGACTTGTAGGAATCTATAATAATAAAAGTGTAATTAGACCCGATAGCCAAATGACCTTCTGGACGTCTTTCTGGATGAAGCTGTGGTGGCAGGGGCTGAGGAAGAGGTGGTTAGGGGTGATCAGGCTGGCAGGCAGGCAGGCAGGTGAGTAGTTAGGAGCCAGAGATCCTGGATTGTGAGAGGGTGCAGACTGGGCTAAAAGACACACCCCTCCATATCCCACGAGCACAAATTTTGTGCACTAGGCCTCTAGTCTATATAATTGATTCCCAGGATGCAGTTTCAGAAATGTAGAAACTGGAGTGTAGGTAATTCACATGTGGAATAAAAATTACCCAGATAACTATTCTACTCACCTTTTTAATAATACAGTCTTCCTCTTCTTGCTTCTTTAAAATTCAGACTTATTTTGTCTTTAATAATTTTTGGCATGTAGATATTAGTAGACAACTAATTTCTTTGGGTTGCTTATTCTGGAGGTCAAAACTGGTTCAACTACATTCCCCATACTTTAATGGAAAACAGCCTATTGCATTGCTCTTCTTAGTTTTTCTAGATGAACTGTAGTGCCTTCCATATGTTGGAGGACAAAGAAAATTGCAATGTTTATTATTTTTCAAAAAGACAACTTTAAAAGATATAGAGACTATGTGAACATGGCGACATGCCTAATTAGTATGCTATATCAACCTGTGGAACTTATTCTACTTTCTAGTGGAATTGTTGGACATGTTTTTCAAGTATCATACTATATCATTCTTGTCCTGTTAAAATTATTTACTTTATTTGGTAAAAAAAAAAAAAGCTAATAAATTAATTTGTTATAAGCATTTTACTACAACTGTTGATAGTATTTCTTTCTAGACGCCACTTAGGAACAGATAGTCATATCTTTAAGTAAACTTTTAAACTTAAGAGAAGTCTGGTGATTTAGCTTTAGTGCATAATGCTATATTTTATGGGTGCTAGGTATTACTACTAATTGTTTAGATTATCTCTACAATACAGTACCAGTACAGAATATTAATGCTACTAATATTCACACTAGGTCTTGTGTGTGTCTGTGTCTGTGTGTGCACACGCGCGTGTGGGTGTTGTGTGGTGTGTGTGTATGTTTCAACCAGGATATGAGGTGAGAGTAGCTGGCTAGTTACTAATACAGGATATTACAAAAAACACTGGGAAAAAGAAAAATTGAAAGTATATCACTGTTGTTTCAGTACACTTACATTTAGTCTTTTTTCTAGTACATATTTTTATATTATTTCTTTTTTTTTAAATTATTTTATTTTATTAACGTATTATCTGTGTACATAGTTTACCATTGCCCCCCTCCCCCCACCTCCCATTTATGCCCTCCCTCCCCAGAGTTCTGTGTTCATTGGTTGTACCTATGTTCATGCATACCAGTCCCTCGGTTGTTCTCCTATCTCCCCCCAGGTCTCCTTCCCCTCCCTGCTGTCATTTGACAATCTGCTTGTTTTATGGTGACCATCTTAGTACCCCATGAATAGAATCTGCTCCTCATTTGGCAGTCTGCTTGTTTTATGGTGACTATCTCAGGACCATATGAATAGAGTCCGCTCCTCCTCTGGTTTACACCGCCCCTTCCCCTGGGTCCCACTGCTTCCCCTGGGACACACTGCTCGCCCGGGGCACACGGCCCCCTGGGACACTCGGCTCACCCGGGGCACTTGGCCCCCTGGGACACTCGGCTCACCCGGGGCACTCGGCCCCCGGGGACACACAGCTCACCCGGGACACCCTTCCCCTTTAGGGGGGTACGGCTTACCCGGGGCACACGGCCCCCTGGGACACTCGGCTCACCTGGGGCACACGGCCCCCTGGGACACTCGGCTCACCCGGGGCACTCGGCCCCCTGGGACACTCGGCTCACCCGGGGCACTCGACCCCATGGGACACTCGGCTCACCCGGGGCACTCGGCCCCCTGGGACACTCGGCTCACCCGGGGCACTCGGCCCCACGGGACACTGGCTCACCCGGGGCACTCGGCCCCCTGGGACACTCGGCTCACCCGGGGCACACGGCCCCCTGGGACACTCGGCTCACCCGGGGCACTCGACCCCATGGGACACTCGGCTCACCCGGGGCACTCGGCCCCCTGGGACACTTGGCTCACCCGGGGCACTCGGCCCCACGGGACACTGGCTCACCCGGGGCACTCAGCCCCCTGGGACACTCGGCTCACCCGGGGCACTCGACCCCATGGGACACTCGGCTCACCCGGGGCACTCGGCCCCCTGGGACACTTGGCTCACCCGGGGCACTCGGCCCCACGGGACACTGGCTCACCCGGGGCACTCAGCCCCCTGGGACACTCGGCTCACCCGGGGCACTCGACCCCATGGGACACTCGGCTCACCCGGGGCACTCGGCCCCCTGGGACACTTGGCTCACCCGGGGCACTCGGCCCCACGGGACACTGGCTCACCCGAGGCACTCAGCCCCCTGGGACACTCGGCTCACCCGGGGCACACGGCCCCCTGGGACACTCGGCTCACCCGGGGCACTCGGCCCCCTGGGACACTCGGCTCACCCGGGGCACTTGGCCCCATGGGACACTCGTCTCACCCGGGGCACTCGGCCCCCTGGGACACTCGGCTCACCCGGGGTATTTTTATATTATTGTAAATAATATTTTATCATATTCTATGTACAAATTTGCATGCTCCTTTTTTCTCCACTTTATATTAGGAGTACTTTTACACGTTGCTAAAGTACTAACATTTTAATGGCTGTGTCAGAATGCATGCACATCATTTACTTAACCATTTCCCTACTGATTAATGTCGAGATTATTTTCTGTTTCTGTTATTATGAATAATACTAAACCCTGTGATACAGCCCATTTCATATTTCATTTTTTTCTCAGGGTTAATTCTTTCCTATAGACTTTTAATCTTTTTTGTTAGTTACCTTTAAGTAATTTAAATAAAGCCAATATAAAAAGAGAACTCACATCAGAATGGTAACTCCTACCCCTCCTTTAAGATGTCCTTGCCTATAAGTATGCAAGATGCATAAAATATTCTGCTTGGATTAGGAAAGTTTCCAGATTGTACTATCTTTGTAAGCTCTATTTCCCTTTCATGCACCTGTCTTTGCTGAAGTTATGTGTTTTATATGATTGGCTGCATTTAAAAACTTAGATTAGCTTATGACATTCTTTGCTTTTTTATTGCCATGTTGTGTTTGTGTAGAAAATAAGTTTATAAAATTAATTTGTATAGTAGAGGTTTGATGCACCAAAGACATTCAGGAGAACACATTTATTTGATGTTTGAAAGACCCTTTAAAATAGAGCTTATATATTTAAATAATGTATAAGATTTATGCACATTTATATAATAACAAAAATCACAGGTGTATTTAAGTGCTTTGTTAGTTGTTGATGATTTATGTAACAGTTTTCTTGGAGTCTTAAGTCTCACAAAACATCTTATTTTTGTGCATCCACACATGCCAATAAGTGAATCATGCTGCCTTTCCCAAGCCTTGTATGAACAGGATTGGGGTAAGGGCTATTTGTTTTCTTATGGTGCTTAGGATAAGCCTTACAAAGAAAATTCCATGTTTCTCAGGCAAAAATAAGATAAAATAAAATTATGCTTTAAAGTACAGTTAAGTCTGCCATGTAAGATAAGTTACATATTTTGGCACTAAATGAATATCTGATGGAAAAATGTATTATTTTAAATGGAATTAGAGTTTTATTCATTATAGATTATTTATTTAATAGTCATGTATTTGTAGGTACTCAACACTTTCTACAGTAGTAGTTCTGAACCCATATATCTAGGTAGTCATGGTCACCCGCACTTGTTTATGGCACTGTCACTGTTCTGGAAAGCATCAGCAAGCAGAACACACATTTATTCCCTACATAATCGTATCTTCATTTACTCAGCTTTAGCCCAATGTTTTCTAAGACCAGACTAATGTTTTTAAGGTTTATTGATAGATAAATCTATATGGTTAATATAAAGTACATGAAATTTTGTACTGACTTATACATTTTAAAAAGTCAAAGTATAATTGATCTGCAGATTTAATTTTCTTATGCAGTTTGGAAAGTGGTTTAAAAAGTAGATTTCCATTGTACACGTGAGGTTTATTAAATATCCAAAGGCCCCAATTTGTATATAAATATTGCAGTGTCTGATTAGGCCACTGGGTGGTAATATTACTTTATTTTCAGTAAAATTCTAGAGAGTGGTTTTCAAATATTTTTTTGTTTTATAGACTTCTCTATACTCTTACAACTTACTGAGGATTCCAAAGAGCTTTTGTTTATGTGGGTTATATGTAGTGATATTTATTGTATTAGAAATTTAAAAATGTTTGTTTAGTTTATTTAAAAATAACAGTTATAAGCCTGATACATATTAGTTAAATACTTTTATGAAAATTACCTGTATTTTCCAAAACAAAATTTTGTGTGAAGAGTGGCCTTGTTTTATATTTTCCCTAATCTCATTGTTTAGCTTAATAGAAGATAGCTGGATTTTGTACTTAATCTGTTGTGATATGTTGTTTTGTTTGAATATATAAAGAAAATCTCCCCTATTTAGATATGTATTTGGAAAAGGGAGGACCTCATAGGCCCTCTGAAAGGGTCTCAGGACCCATGAATCTTTGATCACACTTTGAAAACTGCCACTAGATTTGCTTTTATTCACAAGTCTTGATGATTAGATGGGAATTCTGATAAAAAATTCTTTTGTTGCTTTTTCTGTTAATTCACATTTTATTCATTTTGTAGTATAACCTGTGTTTTTTTAGTTTAATTTCACATGCATTTTGCAGCTTAAAAAAATTTTTTTTTTTTACTAGGATAAAGACTTAGGCGCTAGCTTACTTATTCATTTTTTGATGTTCTCCATCAGCATCTTAGGACTAACATTCCATTGAGGGATGGGCAACCTTTCCTCACTTCTGCATGTTTGTTTATTCCCTACAGTGGGAGTAGAAGTGGGTCTTGTTATTCTTATAGTAACATGTTCTCCGGAACAGTGCAACAAACCCGTAATGCTGCCTGGACTCTCAGAGTTCTGGCTTTTGTCATACGGTTAATAAGGGCATCAAGGATAAGGACAGGAAAAGGTGGTGAAGTGGCAAAAGCAAATGCCACATTCTTCCTACCTCTTCCTAGGGATTAATTCTTTTATTTCTCTCCCTTTCTTACTACTTCAACTTTTGTGTGTGTGTGAACAATTTTTCTTTATGTCACCCAGTGCTTTGCATATGGTTGGCAGATGGCAAACATCCAAAATATATGATGAATGAGTGGTTGGATTCTTGAGCTGCTGCCAACAATTCTCACTTAACTCTTGCAGTGAGCATTTGTCCCTTTCATAATTCCCGTAGATGTGAATGAACCTCATCCGAAGTGGAAAGCTCCTCAGCTAGCAATAAAAGGCCTGTTTTTCATTTGGCAGGAGACCATAAAATTTTTGCCAGAAATATTTTCAGAGTTTTTTAAAAATAAAAATTGCCTGAGATACATTGGATTTTGCTTTGGAAGAACACAGCGTGTTCTTGCAACATTCGGTGGCAGTTTGTGCTTAGCGTCCCGTTGGTGTGTTGTGACCGTGGTTTTCCTGAGCACTCTTGCATGTTGGCAGAGACTTGTCAGCTGTGCTGATGTATGCTTTCATTCTCGCCACTCACTTGTCCTTCGTTGGGAATTGCAAGATAAACTATGTAGATGTTCAGATCATGCTTCTTTAGTATTCACATTAAGCTCCTAGCATAGTTTCATTTGGGACACCAATTTATTGTACCTGGTTTTTGCAACATCAGAAAGTGAGATGTTTCTGGTTAGTAAGTACACTCTCAGTGTATCCTCCTTCAGCATTGGAATGGGACTCATTGAAGACAGACTTCCTGTACGGAGGTGGCTTCATTTGTGATACAGTGTAGAATCCGGAATGGGTTTGAAATATGTTTCCTAAATGTGGATATATGCAATGTGCTTTAATGCCTTTTTGTATTTAACATTTTTGTAAAGGAGGATGAAAATGGAAAGCAGTTGAGTTTTTTGGTGTGTCTATCTGAGGTATAACATGACACATTTTGTTGAGGTAGAAGCCATCAGTAATTGCATGGTCCAAAAATTCTGGTTTAGTAAGATACGTTATTGCTCACCTGAACTTGATCAATGTCAGTATTCTCAGTTTTTAAAAATAATGCAAGGTAAGGGTTGTTTCTTAAATACAACTTTAAAGTTTTACTATCAAGCCTATATATTCAAGTTGATTTATCATCTGAGAAAAAATTGGATGCCTCAGTTCTTACATTTGAATGCGGATATTGAATTAAAAGATCTCTAGGTAGCCTGGCAGGTATGGCTCAGTGGTTGAGTGTTTTGATCAAGAGGTTGCTAGTTCAACTCCCAGTCAGGGCACAGTCAGGGCTTGGGTTGCAGGCTCAATCCTCATAAGGGACGTACAGGAGGCAGCCAATCAGTGTTTCTATTTCTCTCTCTCCCTTCCTTTTTCTGAAATAAATAAAAACTTTTTGAAAACAGATCTCTAGGTATCTGTAACAATAAAAGCATAATATGCTAATTAGATCTGCTGTCCTTCCGGATGACCTTCCAGGTGAAGTGGGGTTGTGAGGGAAGCCCGGGGGTCCCAGCTGCCTGCTGGCAGCCGGAGGGAAGCCCAGGTCCTGGGTGCCAGAGGGAAGCCAGTGATGGCAGCAGGGGGAAGAAGACCTACTCTTGCACGAATTTTGTGTCTCAGGCCTCTAGTAAAATTATATAGTCCTCTGACATGGTAGCAGAAGATGGAAGAGAAGATTAAATTTCGATGGAAAGAACTGTGGAACCAGATCTATCCTATTTTAATTATTATGATGGATAATCAAATGATGTAAGAAAACCTTTGCTGTGGATTAAACACTAAAATTATAATTTAATGCAGGGGAATATCCTAAAATTTTCTGGTTGTGATTAGAAAACTTCATTATTGGAAGATTATATCTAAACTTGTGGCATGGATTTTTTTTGTTTGAAAAAGTGAGAGCACTACATCTATTTTTATACTGTACTGGATTCTGGAATTTTAAAAACAAAAACAAAGAAAATTCACTTGGAATTGACTGTATACCGTTTTGTTGTATTTTTGCTTAATTGACAAAAGTTTTTCATTTAAAACTCTATTTTGCTGAAAGAATATGAAAGTATCTTTGAGTTCTCCAAAGCCTGATTTAAAATATTTCTGAGAAGTGCTTTGAAATGCTAAGTTACAATTTTACATGCTGAATGACAGTAATGCAAAGATGCTGATGACATCCAAGCATTCAAAAATGTTATCATTCCTTTTTCCATGTTTTCCTTTTCCACATTTAAACCTTCAGCACAAACTAAGCAGTGAGCACTCTTACAGATTCTTTCCCATAATTGATCACTTTACTAGATTTCTAAGAAATTAGGAAATGAAATTTCTTACTACTAGTATAAGACATTTTTATGTTTGACATGAGAATTTGTAAAAGAAGTTTCTCAGGGGAGGATATGTTTGTTGAATTTTAAAGAGAGGAAGGCAGAGAGAAAGGGGAAGGAAGGAGAAACATCGATTGTGAGGGAGAAACATGCCCAACCAGGGATCGAACCTGCAATCTACGTATGTGCCCTGACCAGGAATTAAACCCGCAACCTTGTGGTGTACAGGACAATGCTCTAACTGAGCCACACCAGCCAGGATTTATAGTAAAGAATTTATAGTAAAGGAATATCTAAATTAAACAAAGACAACATTATCTTTTAAATTCTTTATTTTCTTTTTTTTTTTTTTTTTTTTTTTTTTTTTTTTTTTTTTTTTTTTTTTTTTTAAATAAATCTTTATTGCTCAGATTATTACAATTTTTCTTCTTTTTCTCCCCCATAGGTCCCTTCCACCTGATTCCCACCCCACCCTCTGCCCTTACCCCCTCCCCCCACTATTGTCCTCATCCATAGGTTATACAATTTTAATCCAGTCTCTGCACCCCACACCTCTTTCACCCTGATAATTATCTATCCACTCCCTTTCTTTGCCCCTAATTATATTATATTCACCAGTTTATTCTATTCCTGAGATTTTTAATTCACTTGACCTTCTTCCTCTTCTTAAGTAATACCTTTCAGCATTGCATATAATACTGGTTTGGTGGTGATGAACTCCTTTAGCTTTTTCTTATCTGTGAAGCTCTTTATCTGCCCCTCAATTCTGAATGATAACTTTGCTGGATACAGTAATCTTGGTTGTAGGTTCTCCCTATTCATCACTTTGAATATTTCTTGCCACTCCCTTCTGGCCTGCATGGTTTCTGTTGAGAAATCAGCTGATAGTCGTATGGGTGCTCCCTTATAGGTAACCAACTGCTTTTCTCTTGCTGCTTGTAAGATCCTCTTTTTGTCTTTTACCCTTGGCATATTGATGATGATGTGTCGAGAAGAATTTTTCTTTGGATTCCTCTTGTTTGGGGTTCTGTAGGCTTCCTGTACTTGTAAGTCTATTTCTTTCACCAGGTGAGGGAAGTTTTCTGATATTATTTCTTCAAATATGTTTTCAGTATTTTGCACTCCCTCTTCTTCTGGCACCCCCATAATTCTGATGTTGGTGCGCTTGCAGTTGTCCCAGAGGCTCCTTACACTATCTTCAACTTTCTGGATCCTCTTTCCTTTTTCCTTCTCCAGCGGAGTGTCTTTTGGCTCTTTGACCTGATTCTTGTGTTCTTCCATTCTGCTGTTGGATCTCTGCATAATATTTTCCAATTTAGTCAGTTTATCTATACTTTTTAGTTGGGTCTCATGAAGTTTATCGAGCTTTTCTAGGATATTGTTGCATAACCTTAGAACCGTAGTTCTGAACTCTATATCCTCCATCTCTTTTGTTTGAGATCTATTTCCTTGTCTCGGCATTATCACTATTTTTCAGAGTTGGTAGGATGGCTTTGTGTGTTTGGTGTCCTATATAGCACAGTGGGTCAGCCTCCTCAGTTACCTGATGTAGACACTCTTGGTGATCCCCTTTGTGGATTGCGTGCACAGCCTTGTTGTAGCTAAGTCTCTATTGTTGTGAATTGACCTTCAGGCCAATTGGATGTGGGTATCAGCTGTGTCTACTCTGGGATAACTTCTGTATTGGAGACAGTCTTATAGGATCAGACTTGAAAAACTGCAGAAGCCTCTGCTCAGCTTGGATGGGGCGGAGTCTCAGGGCTGAACTGACAGTCTTGGCTTCTGCCCTGCCCTTGTGCACTCGCCTGAGTTTCCGCCTGACCGGCCCAGTTTCCCCCAGCAAGAACGTGGGTGCCCCAGGGGCTCGCCCGGGCTTGGGCTGGTCTCTGTAGTCTGGAGCTTCTGACTCCTTCCGCTACAGAGAGGCCGCCACCTTGTACAGAGAGGCGGCGGTCCCCTCCGCGGTCAGACCTGGAGCTTCTGACTCCTTCGGCTCCGGAGGGGCGGTGGTCAGATCTCAGCGCGTACTTGCTCGTGCGCGCGAGTCTGTAGACCCTGCCGGCTGCGGCTCCGGTCCCCGGTCTCCCAGTCTCTGAGTCTCTGAGTCTCTGGGTGCCTTTCTCCACCCGTATGAGCCTGGGACCAAGGAATTTCAGCCGGGGCTGGGGTTCAGTACAGTCCGAAAGGGTTCAGTGCAATCGGGGATTCCTCCCCTCCCGCCAGGCAGGTATTCGGCGGCCGCGTGTGCGAGCGTCTCCTACCTCAGGGCTTTTCGGCTCCCAGTCCGATCCGTGAGCCTCTCTCTTTCTTTCTAGTTGTAGCTATTCCACTCCGCCAGCTTTCCTGACGTTTTGGTGAAGTCCTTTTTGATTTTAGTTGTTTTTTTAATTAAATTGTTGATGAGGCGGCAGCTTAGGAGACTGCCTAGGCCGCCATCTTGGATGTTCTTCTTTAAATTCTTTATTTTCTAACATATTTATATCTTAAGAATTATCATCTTGCTGTTGGCAGACAAATACCAGTAAAACTAGTATAGGAACCTTTAAAAATAATTTCAGCTAGTTAATGTTTCTTTGAAATTTAGAGTGTCGGCATTAGTTTTATGCTTTGGACATATAAAATGAATAAATCAGATAGATTTGTTTTTATATCAAAGATACATGGTTGCCCAGAGAAGTTTTTGTTTAAATGTTAAGCAATGTAAATTATGTTTTTCAGTTGTTAGTTGAATTCAGCCTTTTTCTTGCCCTTTTCTGTACTAATGCAATTTGCTATTAAGAAAATGCTTTAGAACAGATTCTACCTTTAGGTATGAACTTGCTGTGCTTAAACCACTCTCTGTTAAGCCACGGTGAGCTTAATAAAAGGGCTTTTCCCAGAAATGCCATAGGTTAAAGTTCCACGTTTCTTATACCACCGGAAGTAAAAATGCCCTACCTACTATGTCAATGAACTATCCCCCCTGACATACATTTCTTGATAGGATTAAAATCTATCTTAGTAATTGATGTTTTACTTATAGTCCATCTCAGTGGCAAAGAGAAATCTGATGTCTTCCATTCTATGAGGGCTAAAGAAAATAATCTAAAATGATAAAAGCAGTAGGTTTTTAAGGATATCATTATGCCAGTAGAGAGTGTGTATGCATGTACATACATATAAATCGCACATGGGCATGCACATACACAAACACATGTACATAAACATACATACATGCATATTGTTGGTGCCAAGTTACCCAGCTGTTGTACCCAACACATCTAATTTTGTTTGATCTGGGTGAGCTGTTAGGCTTTCTTAAAGATAATAATACTCTAGGCTAAATGTTTGTTTTTTGCAGGCCCTGAATTTTTACTTACTTCACCTAAGAATTCTCTGCTGGTAGTACTTTTCCATACACCAATGAATTAGGTAAAGTTTTCTAGTTAACGTTCCTAGTTCAAAATTTATATAGGAAGTAGGTTTCATTTCAAAATACATTGTTTAATTATATGATTCAGCAGTATATGTTAAAAACACCACATTCTGTTCTTTTACTATATTGTTAACAGGTTTTTAAAAGAAAGATTCATCAAAGGATAACTTTTACATTAAAAATGTGCTAGTGAATAAATAATATTAATTATCGATAATAGATAACTGCATATCAAACAAAAAAAAAGCAACGAAAATTACATAGTATAGAAGTAGGTATAAGCCTTTGAGTTTCTTATGCATAAGGGCAATTGTGGGTAGGCGGGGATCCATTAGTAATTAAATATTTGGTTTAGACTTCTTAGCTTCAGTTCATATACACAGTTGTACGATCCTAATCCAGAACTCAATAACAAATTGGATTCAGTGACTGAGCATTCTTGTGGCTTTGTTGAACCACTCAGAAGTATCTCCTGGCTTAAACACTGATGAGTTTTTTTTGTTTTTTTTTTTAACCTGTCCTGCTTCTGCTGCTCTTAGTTCTTTAAATTGAATGTAAAACGCTTTAGTTCAATGATAGTATTTCTTGAGATACTTGTTTTCTGCTGTTTTCATTATAGCTTTTGAGGAACTTGAAAAAGCTTTGAGTACAGCCCAAAAAACAGAAGAATCACGGAGAAAAATGAAGGCAGAAATGGATGAACAAATAAAAGCTCTTGAAAAAACAAGTGAGGAGGAACGCACCAGTCTTCAACAGGAATTAAGTCGGGTGAAACAGGAGGTTGTTGATGTAAAGAAAGTAAGAATAATCCTAGATTGAAATGGGCTACAGTAATTTGAAAACTTGTGTCTTATGCTTTTCTGACAATCTTTGAGTATAAAGAAGTTATTTTGTATTTTAGAACTTGACCATTTCAAGATGTTCAGGATATAGGAAAAAGGCACTTTGACAGAGAAATGCTTATATCTTTTTGGATATATGTCCCAGAGGTAGTGTCTGCATATAATTTCTCTTTTTTGTTTTAAAATCTCCTCTTTAATTTTTAAATACAAAAGATAGCATGTTATATATGCTGTTCTATATTTTGCCTTTTCACTTAATAATCTGCCTTGGAAATTATTCTTTATCATTGGTAATTGATAATGATGCCTATTTGTCTTAATTAATTTTTGTTTTTTGTTAATCCTCACTTGAGGATATTTTTCCATCAATTTTTAAAGAGAGTGGAAGCGAAAGGGAAAGACAGCGTGAAACATTGATGTGAAAGAAACACATCAGTTGGTTGCCTCCGACCAGGGCCAGGGTCTGAGAAGCATAAGAATTCCTGCTGGTAGTACTTTTCTGTACACCGATGAATGGAATAAGATATGTGCCTTTGACCCAATCGAACCTGGGACCCTTTTGTCTGCAGGCCAGCGCTCTATCCACTGAGCAAAATGGGCTAGGCCAATGATGCCCATTTGTTCTAAAGACTGCTCTGGATTTTATTATATGAATGTCTCATAATTTAATCAGTCTTCTTCTAATAGATGTTTAGTATATTTTTCAGTATTGCAGATGAATATTCTTATCTGATCACATATATATTTTTTTCAGGGTAGATTTCCTAGAAGTGGAATATTAGGCAGAGATTTATGATATTTTTAAATTTTTCATAGTTGCTACAAACTCCATGAAGGACAGTTTATATTCTCGCAAGTAATGTGTTAGAGTATGTTCCCCCTACACAAAGGTGGTATTGCCTAACTTTGTTATCTTTCCAAGCTCATTAGTTAAAAAAAGATATAATTGTATTGTTAATGTTCATATCTCTTACCAGTATGATAAACACATTTTTATATATTTAAAAAGAATTTGTAGTTTTTCTTTTAGAGCGACATGTTCAAATCCTTGACTCATTTTCCTTTTGGGTTCTTGGACTTTTTCTTACTGATTTATAGACGCTCTTTACTTATGGTAGGGATTATCTGTTCAGATATAAGATGCTGTTATCCAAATAATTTCCCTGTTTTTTTACTTGTTGACTTTATGTTGTTAGTTGTTTTTGGCCATGTGAAAATTTTTCTTTTTTAAAAATGCTATTGGATTATTGTCCTTTAAAAATAAGCTCTTATTTGAGATCATTTTTGAAAATTCTATGTTTTCTTCTGGCACTTATATGCTTTTATTTTTTATGGTTAAATTTTTGATCCAACTGGAATTTATTTAGTATAAGGGGTGAGGTAGGGAGCCAATTTTAATTTTTTCCAGATGACTACTAAATAGTCTCCAAATCACTTTTTAAAAGAATCTATGTTTCTACCTCTGACATGACATGCTATTTTTATTACATACTGAATTATTAAAATGCTACATATGGGTTTTTTTCCTCCCTGGATTCTCTATTATCCCACTGATTTTCCTGACCCTGTGTTGTATTACATGGTTATAATTATTCTAGTTTATAATATATTCTATTTGATAACTTCCTCTTATTGCTCTTATTTTTCAAAAGAATATTGGCTTTTCTTACATTTTTATTTTGTCTAGTGGACTCCTCACCCTAGTTTGTTGGTAATTTTATTTGATTATATTAAAATATTTATTTAGGGAGGTTTCACATTTGATTAAGTCTTTTGTCAGAGAAAGAACAAGGTCAGTAGCTTATAAAAAATTGATTTCAGTGTGTGTGTGTGTGTGTGAGAGAGACAGAGAGAGAGAGAGAGAGAGAGAGAGAGAGAGAGAGAGAGAAGCATGGATATAAGAAACATTGATCGGTTGCCCCCAACCAGGGATCAAACCTGCAACCTGAGTATGTGCCCTGACCAGGAATCAAACCCACCACCTTTTGGTGTATGGGACCATGCTTCAGCCAACTGAGCCACAACAGCCAGGGCAAGGTCTATAGTTTTTAATAAATAGTGCATGTCTGAAAAGCTAGACATAATTAGATTGGGGCAGACTGGGCAGCTTGACTGTGGTGGAGTACTGTCTCTAGGAACATCCTTATTTCCTCTACTGCACTTCCCAGTTGGTGAGGGAATCCCTGCGAGATGTGGAAAAGGGGCATTGACCCCACAGGACGGACTACTGCAACAGCAATATTAAATGAGCAATACTTTGCTGATTTTTCTTTGAACTTGTCACTTTGGTGACTTGATTTATATAGGAAGTATTTTCTGTTTTTTCCTCTTACAAAGCTGTAGCTTGAAAATTGAACTGTAACAAAGTATTATTTGGTGTAGAGTTACATATTTTATTCTGGATGTTTCATTTTAACTATCTGGCTGATTTTTAGAAAGCCTCAGAACAAATTGCTAAACTAAAGAAGCTTCATGAAGAAGAGTTGGCCAACAAAGAGCAGGAGATGACTAAGAAGTTTCAGACCCAAGAAAGGGAATTTCAGGAGCAAATGAAAGCAGCTCTTGTAAGTATTTTGTTTTTGCTATAGGTCATCTTCACAGCATTATAAGTGGTCATCTCCTTACCCCTGGCTTACAGGGTCAGACTGCTGGCAGCATTGACCTTTTGAGTCAAGAAGAGATAGGACAGAGGCAGAAAAGGGGCTGTCAGAGCTTTTCAAATGGTGAATGTTGATTAATAAGATCAACCAAAGGAGAAACTTTTCAGGATTGATGAGAAAGTAAAAGAGCCCAGATCATTGAAAATAATTATGTAGGCTTTTATAGGAATTTTATTATTCAAATTTATGTATTTTTTAATTAAATATATTTTTATTGACTTCAAAGAGGAATAGGGAGAGAGATAGAAACATCAATTACAGAGAGAATCATTGATCTGCTGTCTGCTGCATGCCCCTTACTGGGGATCAAGCCTGTGCCCTTGATTGGTTAGAAGTCAGGACATGTGCCCTTGATTGGAAGAGAAGTCAGGACCCTTCAGTTTGTAGGCCAATGCTCTATCCACTGAGCCAAACCAGCTAGGGAAAATTCATCTATTCTTATGTAATCCTCTGATTTTGACTGGTTTTCATGTTGGACTTTCTATTATAAAGAGTTATTTCTCAAAAATTACATACATTTATAATCTAGTTTCTCTCCCTAGAGTTTAAAAAGGAAACTCTGGAGTGCAGAGAAGAGGTAGCAGCAATTGTGTGATCTTTCACATTCAGTAGTGTTTCCCACATTTTAAGTAGTGGAAAAATAGTAGATGTAGTGGGGTTACTGGAATAAGATTTTTTCATATCAATAGTAATTGTGGCAAAGACTGGCCAGGCCACATTGTAAAAGGCACAATGTCTTGTTCCTGTAGACAAGAGCATGGGAAGAGAGAGTGATGATATTGCCTACCTCACAGGGCTGCTGTGCAGATCAAATGAAATGTATGATTCCTATAGAAGTGCTTTGGGAATGCTGAAGATTTATGTGGGTCTAAGGTGGTATTGTTTTTGGCACAGGAAAAATGTCAATCAGAATATTTGAAGATCACCCACGAAAAAGAACAGCAAGAATCTCTGGCCCTGGAAGAGTTAGAGTTGCAGAAAAAAGCAATCCTCACAGAGAGTGAAAATAAACTTCAGGACATTCAGCAAGAAGCAGAGACTTACAGAACTGTAAGTTTATATAATATTCAGGTTCCAGAGCTCAAATTTGTTGACTATGAGAACTGTGTTCTCTCTCCAGTTGTAGAGAAGCTTTGTTTTACTGACTTAGATTTGCATATACATGCACTTGGTTTTTGATAGTAATAGCTATTAATGGGAGAGGTTTGATGTGGCTGCAGGGTGCTCCTGACGCTGCCTATAGCTGGTGCAGTACTGTCAGCCGCTCAGGCTGATTCTTTGCACTCAGACTCCGCTCACATCTCCACTCCATTGCTGACTTACCCTGGTCCTTAGGAATTGGCCTCACTTTGTAGGTACCTTCCTACCTGTCTAGCTTTATCTCAGTCATGTCTGGGACATAATTTATTTTTTGTATCACAGTTTAGTTATCCCAATGCCCCACTTTGACATTTAAGTTTTTCTCATCTTAAACATGGCCTCATAATAAACATATTTGTATATATGTCTCAATATGCACGTTTTTAAGGCCCCTGGGCCCATCCCTCAGGAGTATAGGAAATGTTCACCTTGTTTTGAGTAAATTGATGTCATTTACTTAGACTTTTTATTCTGATTTAGATAGTGAAACAGTCACACTTGCCTGTAATTCTAAACTGCTTTATTTTCCCATTTCCAACATTTATGTAAGACTAGAAGCCCAGTGCATGAACTCATGCATGGGTGAGGTCCGGCCGGCCCGCCACGATCAGGCTTGACAGTGGCACTGGTGGTGGCCCCTGCAGCCAGCGCATCATAGTGACCGGTTGTTCCGCCATAACGGTCATTGGACCTTTATTATATAGATGGCATGATGGAGGGGAATGGGTACTCAAGCCTAGGTCTTCTAATTGCTAGCTTTGTAAATTAATTTTACCTTAATTTTATTTAAAAATATTTTTTATTGATATTTTTTACATAGAGGAAGGGAGAGGGATAGAGAGTTAGAAACATTGATAAGAAAGAAACATCGAACATCTACCTCCTGCACACTCCCCACTGGAGATGTGCCCACAACCACGGTACATGTCCTTGACCGGAATTGAACTCGGGGCCCTTCAGTCTGTAGGCAGACGCTTATCCACTGAGCCAAACCGGTTAGGGTTACCTTAATTTTCTTACCTGTTACATGAAGAGATTGGATTTGGTAATTCCTAAAGTCCTTCTCGGACATTCTGTGTCTCTGCCTTATTTAGCTCCTTTTCTTTCAGAGTCAGGATTGGTATTTTAATGAGATAATAGTAATCTTTGATAAACTTTGTATAGGTTTCTTCTTTTTTCAAGTTATCTCCTGAATAATTTTTGGAGTTGAAAAATAATATATGTATTATCTTCCAAAATTAAATTATGTAAGCAGTAGAATATTATAGGCCTTAAAAAAAAAAACAACAGAAAAAATACCCATCTTTCTACCAAAGGTTATTGTTATCTACTTTATAATTTATTTCTTATTGACTATCCATTCAAAATATTCTTGAAATATAGGTAGTTTAAATAGTTATCCATGTAGGTAGAAAAAACCTGGAATTATGAGTTGGGCTTAAAATAGAATATTTTCTTTGTTATGTAATTCATTTAGGAATTGAGCACAGATTGTTCTTTCTTGTATTTGGTATGATATGTAGAGTTACTTATCTAAATTTTAGTCTTTAAATAGGTGTAGACATCAGGTAATGTGTATTACAGATAAATAAGACTGTATTTAATGAAAATACATATGTTTTTATTAACAGAGAATTCTTGAATTAGAAAGTTGTTTGGAAAAAAGCTTACAAGAAAGTAAAATTCAATCACAAGATTTGGCTACTCATTTGGAAGCTGAAAAAAATAAGCACAATAAAGAAATTACAATCATGGTTGAAAAACACAAGACAGAATTGGAAAGCCTGCAGCATCAGCAGGATAACCTTTGGACTGAAAAACTCCAAAACTTAAGGCAACAGCATCAGACTGAAATGGAAAAACTTAGAGAAAAGTATGAACAAGAAAAAGAAACATTGTTGAAAGACAAAGAGAGTCTCTTCCAGGCCCACATAGAAGAGATGAATGAAAGGACATTAGAAAAGCTAGATGTGAAGCAAACAGAATTGGAGTCATTATCCTCTGAACTGTCAGAAGTATTAAAAGCCCGTGACAAGCTAGAAGAGGAACTTTCTATACTAAAGAATCAAGCAAATAAAGTGAAGCAGGAATTGGAGGCCAAGTTGGATGAACAGAAAAATCATCACCAGCAACAAGTTGACAATATTATTAAAGAGCAAGAGATGTCTAGCCAGATAACTGAGAAGGCATTGAAAGATGAAATTAATCAACTTGGGCTTCTACTGAAGGAAAAGGATAAGCATTTGAAAGAGCATCAGGCTCATGTGGAGAGTTTAGAGGCAGATATTAAAAAGTCAGAAAGGGAACTCCAGCAGGCCTCCGCTAAGCTGGATCTTTTTCAGTCACACCAGAGCACCACACACGAGCAGGCAAAAGCATATGAGGAGCAGTTGGCCCAGTTGCAGCAGAAGTTGTTGGATTTGGAAGCAGAAAGAACTCTTCTTACAAAACAGGTAGCTGAAGTTGAAACACAAAAGAAAGATGTTTGTACTGAGTTAGACACTCACAAAATCCAGGTGCAAGATTTAAGGCAGCAACTTGAAAAACAGAATAGTGAAATGGAGGAAAAAGTAAAATCTTTAACCCAACTCTATGAGTCCCAACTTAAAGATAGTAATATAGAGCAGGAACAGACAAAGCAAATCTTGATGGAAAAAGAAAATGTAATTTTACAAATGAGAGAAGGACAGAGCAAAGAAATCGAAACACTCAAACAGAAATTATTGGCCAAGGAGGACAGTATTAGTGTTTTGCATGAGGAATATGAAACCAAATTTAAAAATCAAGAAAAAAAGATGGAAAAAATTAAGCAGAAAGCAAAGGAGATGCAAGAAACATTAAAGAAGAAATTGTTGGATCAGGAAGCCAAGCTTAAAAAAGAGCTTGAAAATACTGCTCTAGAGCTTAGTCAGAAAGAAAAACAGTTCAATGCCAAAATTTTGGAAATGGCACAGGCTAACTCAGCTGGAATCAATGATGCAGTGTCAAGACTAGAAACAAACCAAAGGGAGCAGATAGAAAGTCTTACCGAGGTGCATAGGCGAGAACTCAATGATGTGATCTCAGTCTGGGAGAAGAAACTTCATCAGCAAGCTGAAGAACTTCAGGAGAAACATGAAACCCAGTTACAGGAAAAAGAACAAGAGGTAGCAGACCTGAAGCAAAAGATCCTCATAATTGGGTGTGAAAAGGAAGAAATGAGCAAGGAGATAGCATGGCTGAAGGAGGAAGGTGGTAAGCAGGATACAGTGATAAAGGAGTTACAGGAGCAAGTCCACCAGAAGTCTGCTCACACAGATTCTCTCTCACAAAATGAAACGAAACTGAAAGCGCAACTTGAAAAGCTGGAAGGTGACTTGAAGCATTCTCAGAAGGAAAATACTTTTCTTCAGGAGCACGTAGTTGAACTGAAGAAACTGTCAGAAGAAGATAAGCTTAAGGTTTCTGAGTTGACTGACAAATGGAAAGCCACAGATGAAGAATTGCAGAGTTTAAAATCTTTACATGAAAGAAGTAAGAAAAACCTAGAAGACAAAAGCTTGGAATTCAAAAACCTGTCTGAGGAACTAGCAGTTCAGCTGGATATTTATGCTAAGAAAACTGAAGCCTTACTACAAGCTAACACAAATGAACTGATCAACCTCAGTAATAATAAGATTAACGCGGTTCTCTCTAGAATTTCCCATTGTCAACATCACACAACTAAAGTTAAGGAGGCACTACGAATTAAAACTTGCAAAGTTTCTGAATTAGAAGCACAGCTTAGACAGCTAACAGAGGAGCAAAATACACTCAGCAGTTCTTTTCAACAGGCTACCCACCAGTTAGAAGAAAAAGAAAATCAAATCAAGAGCATGAAGGCTGATATCGAAGGTCTTGTAACAGAAAAAGAAGCCCTACAGAGGGAGGGCGGCAGTCAGCAGCAGGCTGCCTCTGAAAAAGAGTCTTGTATCACACAGTTGAAGAAAGAGTTATCAGAAAACATCAATGCTGTCACATTGATGAAGGAAGAGCTTAAAGAAAAAAAATCTGAGATCAGTAGTCTTAATAAACAACTAACTGATTTGAATGCTCAACTTCAGAACAGTATCAGTCTTACTGAGAAAGATGCAGCCATTTCATCACTAAGTGAGCGACATGAGAAGGAACAGCGTGAATTGCTGGATCAAGTGCAAGATTTATCTTTGAAAGTTGAAACTCTGAGTAAAGAGAAAATTTCTGCTCTTGAACAGGTAGATCACCTATCTAACAAATTCTCAGAATGGAAGAAAAAAGCACAGTCAAAATTTACACAGTATCAAAATACTATTAAAGAATTACAGATGCAGATTGAGTTAAAAACAAAGGAAGCCAGCGAAAAAGATGAGCAGGTAACTTTATTGAAGGAAGATCTTGATCAGCAAAATAAAAGATTTGAATGTTTAAAGGGGGAAATGGAAGATAAGAATAACAAGATGGAGAAGAAGGAGTGTAATTTAGAGACTGAGTTAAAAATTCAAACAGCAAGAATTGTGGAATTAGAGGAGCATATTAGTCAGAAAACAAATGAAATTGAGTCCTTAAATGAAGTTCTTAAAACTTATAATCAGCAAAAGGATGTTGAACAGAACGAAATGGTTCAGAAACTTCAGCACATTCAAGAGCTAGGAGAAGAAAAGGACAGCAGGGTCAAAGAAGCTGAAGAAAAGGTCTTAAGTCTTGAAAAGCAAGTGGCTTTCATGAAATCTGAACTTGAAGGTAAGAAGAAAGAATTGGAGCATGTGAATTCAAGTGTGAAAAGCAAAGAAGAGGCGTTAAAAGCATTGGAAGATAGACTTGAGTTAGAGAGTGCTGCAAAATTAGCAGAACTGAAGAAGAAAGCTGAACAAAAAATTGCTTCCATCAAGAAGCAGTTATTATCTCAAATGGAAGAGAAAGAACAGCAGTATAAAAAAGATATGGAAAGCCATTTGAGTGAGCTAAAGACAAATTTGCAGGAAAGAGAAAAAGAAATTCACATATTGGAAGAAAAACTTAAATCAGTGGAAAGTTCACCACAGTCAGAAACACCAGTTGTACCCAGATCAGCAGAAAATGTGGCATCATGTACTGAGCAAGAAAAAGCAGATTCCCAAGGCTGTGTGCAGAAGGCATGTGAGGAAAAAATCAGTGTTTTACAAAGAAATTTAATCGAAAAAGGAAAGCTATTGGAGAGGCTAGAGGAGGAAAAAAAAGAGACCATTTCTTCTCATTCTGAACTGCAGTGCAAATACCAGGAGCTCTTAATAAAGCTAGAGCATGCTGAAGCAAAGCAACATGAGGATCAAGTTATGATTAATCATCTTCAAGAAGAACTTGAAGGAAAAAGCAACTATTCCTTGATAGTATCCCAGCACATGGAAGAAGGAGATAAACATAACATAGGGGCAAAGCAAAACTTGGAAAATGTGCTTGATAATGTCCAGAAAACCCTCCAGGAGAAGGAACTAACCTGCCAGGTTTTGGGGCAAAAGATAAAAGGACCGGATTCCTATTTAGTAAGAGAGAAGGAAGAACACAGAGTTGAAATGGAAGTGTTGACCTCAAAATATGAAAAACTACAGGCTTTGCAACAACAGAGGGATGGAAAACATAAAGCCACAGAAATTTTGGAAGAAAGTGCTGAAGAAAAGTCCAAATCTCATGTGGTCCAGCCCAAATCGCTTAGTAACATGGAGACCGAGCACAATGACCTGGAGTTTAAATTAGCAGCAGCGGAGCAGGAGAAGAGGAAGCTGAGCAAAGAGATTGTGAAGTTGCAGAAAGATCTTCGAATGTTGCGGAAGGAGCATCAGCAAGAACTGGACATAACAAGGAAAGAATACGAACAAGAAATGGAAGAGAAAATCAAGTAAGTTTTTTTTTAAACATGAATATTTTGAAGACAGTCCTTCTTAATTAAGCCCCCTTTTTGTGCCTAATACAGTTAAGTTTCACCTACCTGGAGTATTAATAAATCAAATAAGTTAAATACAGAGGAGAAATAAGAACAATTCCATTCAGTGGCAGTGTTTCTCCATGTCCATTTAGGGGGAAAAGCTTTGTTTTTCCCATAAGATCAAGGTCATTAGGTATACACCCAAGAAATTTTAAGTGGAACAGAAAAAATTTCATATTTCCACAACCATTCTGTAGAGATAATCATAGTTTACATATCCTTCCAAAGTTTACTGTGTCAGACACACACGCCTACTCATACACACTCACATACTGACACATGCACACATAGACTGACACACTTGTGTTTGCCCTACTGAGATCAGATTGTATGCACTGTTATGAAGACTGGATAACTCTTTGCAGCTTAATTTTTTGCATGGCATTAGTTAACCTATTTTTGTTGTCCAGGCAGGAGCAGGAAGATCTTGAATTGAAGCACAATTCCACATTGAAACAGCTGATGAGGGAGTTCCATACACAGCTGGCACAAAAGGAAGAGGAGCTGGAAACAACTCTAAAAGAAACCATCAGTAAGGAAAAATTTAAATCCAATAAAGAACAAATCAGTATCAGCAGAGACTATTTGTAATTTAAGCTCAGTCTTTTCATATTGTGCTAAGTGCTTTAAGTAATCAAATTGGAAAAAAAATTATTCTTGCCCAAGATAGTTCTGTAATGGGAACTTGCATTGCCTGGCCATTGCTTGCCTTACTGAGGAGGAGCAGGTAAATGAACTTGAAAGCATTAGCAAATTAATTGCCTTGTAAAGATACATCTGCTCTGTGAGAAGGGCACATCGGTCAGTTGATTTTTATAAAATTTTATTTGGAACTTGGATTCTTACTAAAATTGGGACAACATAGATATTAATTCTTACCTAATGTGTTTTCTTGTGTGCATCCATTTTTTATTTATTAGATAAAGCCCAGGAAGTGGAGGCCGAACTTTTGGAAAACCATCAAGAAGAGACAAATCAGTTATATAAAAAAATTGCAGACAAAGAAGATGATCTAAAAAGAACAGCTAGAAGATACGAAGAAATCCTTGATGTACCTTATTTTCTCTATTTTGAAATTTAGCTGTAAGATATTTCATGGTAGTGCTAAAGAAGATTGGGCTTGGGCTGTCAGATTTCCTGTTGTGTGTGTATGTGTTTAATGTAGAGGTTTGTTATTTGTTTTCTAGTTTGTTTTTTAATGTATTTTTATTGATTTCAGAGAGGAAGGAAGAGGGAGAGAGATAGAAATATCCATGATGAGAGAGAATCATGGATCGGCTGCCTCCTGCAAGTCCCCCACTGGGGATCAAGTCCCAAACCCCAGCATGTGCCCTTGACTGGAATCGAACCTGGGACCTTTCAGTTCGCAGGCTGACAATGTGTCCTCCTTGGTTTAATATCCAAATTTGTGTTTTATATGGGATTTGTATGTATTATGTAGTGCTGTCTGCTGCCCCCCCCAAGCTGTTATCCAGATTGATGATTAATCTTTTTTAAAAAAATATTTTATTGATATTTTTCAGAGAGGAAGGGAAAGAAATAGAGAGCTAGAAACGTCGATGAGAGAGAAACATTGACCAGCTGCCTCTTGCACACCCCCTACCGGGGATGTGCCCGCAACCAATGTACATGCCCTTGACCGGAATCGAACCCTGGACCTTTCAGTCCGCAGACCGATGCTCTACCACTGAGCCAAACTGGTTTCGGCAATGATGATGATTAATCTTAATGATGGCATTATAAAATGCTGTATTTTTGCCATCGTGAAAATAATTCTGTGATTTGTTAATAGCAAAAGAGAGCCCAGAAACATTTTCATTTTCCTGCTTTTTCTATCTAGATAATATTCTTAGCATTCCCTGTGAAGGAACTAGGAGATTTTGTCATTCTTGAGTAACCCCTTCTACCTTTCTCAGCCCCTCACATGTACGTATATTTTCATACACCTTTAGGATATGATATATGCTTATGTTCTCTGACTTACTAGGCAAAGAAATCCTCTGTCTCCTTTAATTTTTTGTCTTCAGCACAGTATTCAGCATATGCAGGCTCTTAGGATAGAGTTTTTCATTGAGTTACATTGTGTGTTCCTCTCCTCTTAAGTCCATGACTAGTGCCTCGATCTGGGCTGCCATCTTTCATATGGTCTGGTGTGCTGTATTAATGTCCCACATGATCTTGCTGCTGATCTTTTTTCCTACAATATTCATCTCTTCCTGTCAGCATTATTTTCTGTCTTGAAACAAACATGTGAGCATAACATTTCCTTCCTAAATGCCTCCATTGGCTTCCCACTGTTCCAGTGACACCTCCTCCAGTTCAGTCTGAGTTCCAGCCACGCTGGGCATTAGCTTGTTCATATTTCAAGCTAATGCTTATGCTTTTCTGTGTGCCTAAAGAGCATGCTCCAAACTTCCTGTGTTATTGCAGCTGTTATCATCTCTCCTTTTACTTTTCAAAACAGCTTAAAAATTGTTTCACTTAGAAAAAATTTTTTGAGTGGAATGTATTAAAAAAATAAAAAAAGATCAAAATATGAAACAGTAAAGTTGGAGAATGGTCTATAATGAAAATATAGTCCCAACCTCCTATTCCTGTTCTCTGTTTTCCATGTCTTATCTGCCTTCTTCCTCCATAGATAACCATTATTTTCTTGTATAATATTCTAGTGGTTCATTATGCAAACTGAAACATTCTTATTTTTTCTTCCCCACCCAAAGTTAGTTTTTTAAAATATGTTTTTCTGCATAATATATATTTTTCTGCATAAAATATACTTTTCACTTAGAGATTTTTTTGTAAGCCCCTTAAGAGGAATTAACTGCATCTGTTTTCTTTGGTACTTATCTGTATTTATTATTTCACTTGTAACCTGATTTTTGTCATATATACATATGTAAATATATTAGTGTTATCTGTCCTCTCCCCTAGACTATAAGTATCTTATGGGCAGGGATTTTATTATTCATCTCTATTCTTGAGGACTAGTGCTTGGCTCATACTAGACACTGGGTAAATTTGAAGGAGGTGACACATGGTAGGGCAGGGAAGAGTTTATTTGGGAAGAGAGGTGGTGACCTCTCAAGGGAGGGGTTGAGTATGCCCAAGTAAAGGAGCTTACCTAATGGCTTAGTCCCAACCTCGGAGCAATTTCACTGGGAGGAAGTAGCTCCTGGAGCTGCATTGGCTACAAATCTGGTTTCTTTTTGACAGTGATTGTATTTTAGTGATTTTGCTTTGGCATAATAACTAGTCTTTAAAACATAATTTCCACTTATGTACATAAATATTCAGTCCAACTAGTTTTCCTTGTTTTTATTTCACAGCAAACAGTACTGTTCTTTTTGTCCTTTAAGGAGACTAGAAAGCTTTTACAATGAAAATATTCAGAACTGTTTCTTAAGTTAGAAATAGCACATTAAGGATTATTTTGTAATTCTTAGCGGGCTTGCTTTAGATTGGTATCCCATAACTGTCAAGGGAAATGTCAGGCATAGCTAATTGTCATATTAAAATCTGGACCTAACTGAATAAGTAGCTAAGAGATGATCCTTTCAAGTAAGGCTAAGCCACCCACAAAGGATACGCAGTGGCAGAATAAAAACAGAACCCCAAGACTGTGGGCAGTGAAGTGTATACAACAGTCTCTGGTGAATGGCATTTTAGGGATGGTGACCAGGTTAAAGTGTGCCTCCGGGGAGATGCTAAAGGAGACTCCCTGCTTTGCTTCTGTTGAGAGAAGGGGTTCGTTCTTTTTCAGGTGGTCTAAATTCATGGCAAGCAGTATTTAAAATTAGATTTTTTGTGTATCCCATGGTGGTTCATTGCCTTATTTTGTGCCATGGGGCCTATCTGGTTTTACTTGTTTTTGAGACTGTTCCTTGGTTCTGGCAAGTCAGCATCTGTTAAGTCAGAAACCTATTTACGGTTGTTTTTTCCTGTTTAGACTCTTACTTAACAGACATTTGTCCTGTCGTCATTACTTAAATTTGATCAATATTGCAATTCCAGATATTCTTTTAGCACAGATGTGACTAAAAAAAAATGTTTAGGTGTTGTTTTAAGTGTTGTTGTTATTTTTCCTACAAAGGTAGTTTTCTCTATACCGTGTTGTCTCTCTGTGTTCTTTTTAATGGTTATTAACACATTTTTTTAATTCTGAAGGCTCGTGAAGAAGAAATGACTGCAAAAGTAATGGACCTGCAGACTCAACTTGAGGAGCTGCAGAAGAAATACCAGCAAAAGCTGCAGCAGGAAGAAAACCCTGGCAATGATCAAGTGAGAGGAACTTGAAAATGTCATCTCCAGTTTTTGACTCCCTCACTAACACACACACCTACCTCATTTAATCCTCACACAAACCTGGCCTTTATTTTATAGACAGTGAAACCAAGGCTCAACGGGGTTAAATAAAATGTCCACGCTCGCACAGTCAATATTGTATTGGGAACTTAAACTCAGCCTGCCAGACTTGAAAGCCTCGCCATTTAGTACTCCTCAGCTGTTCTGTGGGAAAAATAGCAGAGGAAAGTGAACCCCACAGTCCAGAGGCATAGCTAAAATGCTCTATAGAAAGTGTGATAATTTTAAGTGTTTATATTTTTGTGTTAAAAATTCATGTGAATTTTAATGCTACTCTATAATATAGCTTTATAGTCACTTAGAAATTTTTTTTAGTTATATACCACTAAGAAAAACAATTCGTGCCTGGCTGAGTGGCTCAGTTGTTTGGCGTATCTTCTGGTACACCAAAAAGATGTCAGGTTCAGTTCCCGGTCAGGACACATACTCATTGGGGGGGTGTATGGGAGGCAACTGATTGCTGTTTCTTTCTCACATTGATGTTTCTGTTTCACTCTCTAAATATCAATAACAATATATCCTTGGGTGAGTTCTACAAAAAAAAGCACAACACTTTTTATTTTTCTCCTTGGTTATTGGGTCAGATACAAATGTAATGGGATTATTTTGAAATATTGGACTGAATTCAAAGAGATCTGGTACTGTGTTTATGATTCCAATCTTTTTATTTTTTTAAAACCTCTCCTGAGGACATGCTTAGAGAGAGAAAGGGAGAGGAAAAGAGAGGAACATCGATCTGCTGCCTCATGCACACGCCCTGACTGTGAGATTGAGCCCATAACCTAGGCATGTGCCCTGTGCAGGAATCGAACCTGCAACCTTTTGGTTTACCGACAATGGTGAACCAACTGAGCTACTCTGGCTGGGCAATCCCTCTCTTTAAGTTAAGTGGATTCTATGAAAGATGAGCCTTATTTACCCTGTGGCTTCCTGTCCCATTGTGTGCCCCAATAAGTGTACATTCACAGGGAATGTAGTCTTGAGTTTGAGAATCCTGTCAGTGTACCATTCTACTTCCAAAAATATTCTCACTCATCCAGTGTAGTCTTTTTATAGCACGGTCATGAGGGCCTTGATAAAATAGGTAGGTGCTATTCATGTCTTCATTGTTGAAAGTTATAGATAATTCATTACAGAATGTTAGTTACCAGGTAACAATTTTCCAGACACCATTTACATGGATAACTTCCCAAACTAGAAAGAAGAAGCCTGGATAAAGGGCTTTGCCATTTTGAGCCATTTGGTACCTATAGCTTATTAGCACTGAGCAAGCTAAATGGGCTTTTCTCTGTTTCTTTAATAGCTACTAAGTTGTTTTAGTGTTTTTTCTCCCTAATTGGTCATGATGTGAATAAATCAGAGGCTATAAAATGTTACTTCTTATGAGAATGCATGTTCTTTACTTTGGTATCAAAATAAGTATTCATGTGACATATAGTGACAGTTTGATTTGCGTTGAGATGCCATAGATTATGGAAAGATTATGAGATTAATATTCAGGTTTTCTGAGTCCTTTACCTTGAGTCATAAGAAAGGAGATAAAATAGTCTTAATTTTTATTCCTACTCTAAGAAATACCTTTTTAAATTTATTCTTCATAAATTTTTATCCTCTTATTGAGCAATTTTTTTGTTTCTGATAAATCTATAATTGCATATCAGTACTGAGTTAAATGAAAAATAATTTGTGATTATAGCTCAGAGTAGATTCCCGTAAATAGTTGTTTAGATGTTTCCTTAAAGGGCCTATATGCTTCAGATAGATGTTAATATGTTTAATTTTAAAAAATTATATAAACAAATACATGAATATATTCTTGTTGTTAAAGAGTCAGATAATACACCTCCCCTGCTAAGTAGTAATCATTGTTAGAAGTTCCATGAGTGGCCATTTAGGGTTTTTTCTGTGTTTACCAATGTTTATGTATATTCACAATATAATAATTTGTATAGCAGGATAGACCAGGTTTAAAAGCAAATACATAAGGTAATCTCATTTCAAATCTGACCACTCTCTTAAGCCTATAACACTGAATTCTTTTTTCCTTGTAATTTCATATTACTCTATTTTATTGTTTCTTAAAAATGTCATTGTATACACTCATTTTTTCTTTTCCATTTTCAGGCAACAATATTGGAGCTACAGGTAAGACTAAATCTTCATTGAATTTCACTGAAGGTAGTGCATTTTCAGGAGCATTCTATGTTTTAAGTTAAAACATGAAGAGACTATTTTTAATTTTTTAAAATTCCCAAGCAGTACAGAAGAGAGTCTGGACAGTGTTGAAACCTATATGCATTTCACATATGATTTTTTTGTTTTTGTTTTTTTCAGACACAACTAGCACAGAAGACTAGTCTGATCAGTGACTCAAAGTTGAAAGAGCAGGAGTTCAGAGAGCAGGTACAGGTCTAATGGTGCCTTTTATTTGAACTACCTTCCTTAACTTATGTTAGTATGAACTGGGATCTCTTTTAACTAATTAAAAAAGAACTGATTTAATAATTGGCTTTGCAATTTTGTTTTACATTTATAGAGGATATCTCTCTAAATTCATGATTATATATAACTAAACAAGAACATTTGCATCTTATTTCTTTTTTTATTTTAAAAATATATTTTTATTGATTTTTTACGGAGAGGAAGAGAGAGGGATAGAGAGTTAGAAACATCGATGAGAGAGAATCATCAATCAGCTGCCTCTAGCACCATCCCCTACTGGGGATGTGCCCACAACCAACGTACATGCCCTTGACCAGAATCGAACCCGGGACCCTTCAGTCCGCAGGCCGACGCTCTATCCACGGAGCCACACCGGTTTTGGCTGCATCTTATTTCTAATGCTTAACATTTCAGATACAAATTTGTGTTTAATTTGTAATAACAAGTTCTGAAAAGTTATTTTTGCTTTTATCAGAGGGAAAACACACTGACATCAATCTTCATTACTTTTTTTTAGTAGCTAGATTATCTTGACTCACTATGATTTGTCCACATGTTATCCAGTAATTTGAGTTAAATAGGACCATATGTGTACACCTAGGAGGATGCACAAAACATAGAAACACCACTAAATCTGTGGTGTATCTGTGGTGCATGATCTTTTTTTTTTTTATAATATATTTTATTGATTTTTTTTTACAGAGAGGAAGAGAGAGGGATAGAGAGTTAGAAACATCGATGAGAGAGAAACATTGACCAGCTGCCACTGGGGATGTGTCCGCAACCAAGGTACATGCCCTTGACCAGAATCGAACCCGGGACATTTCAGTCCACATGCCAACACTCTATCCACTCAGCCAAACCGGTTTCGGCGGTGTATGATCTTTAGTGGTCTTTTTCTAAATTGGAGGAATAGTGAGTCAGGTCAGCAGGCTAAGTTTGAAGGCTAAATCTCTAAGGATATTCCATTTTTCTTAAAATTTGAACATATAAGAATCTTGATAATGATTGGAACTAGGTGATGGTTGGATATGTGGGCATTAATTGTACTATGCTTCCTGTATTGAATATGTTTGAAAATTTCATAATATTCATTTTTTAAATTTATAAAGATAGGTATAATAAGTCATCACTTAACATTTTCAATGGGTTCTCATGCGACTTTAAGCAAAATGACATTTAGTGAAATCAGTTTTACCATAGGCTGATTAAATAAGAGTTAAGTGATTTATATATATTTAAGATAGATTAATAAAAAGAAGTAAAATTCTTTTCCAACCCTCTTCCAGTTCACGGTGGTGGGGCAGGGCCTGTCCTTGCAGTTCGGGGCCCAGTGCGGGAACCAGCCGGAGGCATGCCTTCCATCGCAGACACACTCACCCACACCACCCTTACTCAGCCTGGGACAGTGTAGACAGTCCTCCTGTGCACATCCTTGGGATGTGGAGGAAACCTAAGGGCCTGTAGAAAACCCACACAGACGTGGAGAGAATATATCAACTCCACACAGACAGTGGGCCCTGCCAGGAAGTGGATTTTTTCCTCATCCATGCTATAACAAGAAGTTGAATGAAACAACACTATTTGAGGACTAAGTTCCAGTTTTACATTATTTTTTTTCTAGTTCTTAGTGCTGTAACTTTTCTCATCTATTTTCAAGGTTATTGCTTTAAACGTCTCTTCTTTACCATCCTCAAATCTTCAAACTGTCTTAACAGTTTTTATATTAGTTATTTTTATAGTGATAAAATACATATAACAGCATTAACTATTTGAACCATTTAAAAAAAAAAATCCTGACCTGGATATTTTTTCCATTGACTTTTAGGGAGTGGAAAGGAAGGAGGGGGAGAGGGAAAATAACAGGGGGTAGAAAGACAAGCATCAATGTGAGAGAGACACATCGATTGGTTGCCTCCTGCACTTGCCCCAACAAGGGGTAGGGAATCTGTGTTAGAGATACATGCCCTTGGCTGGATATTGAATCCAGCCCTTTGGTCCAAGGGCTGATGCTCCAAACACTGAGAAAAACTGACCAGGGCCATTTAAACCATTTTTAAAAGCACACAATTCATTGACATTCCATTCATTCACAACACCATTCATTTCATCACCCCAAAAAGAAGACTCTTATCCTTTGAGCAGTCACTCTTTAGTACCTTCTCCCTCAGCCCCCGGCAACCTCTAATCTGCTTTCTGAGTCTATGTGTTTGCCTGTTCTATTTACTATAAATAAAATCATGTAATACATGGTCTTTTTTATTGGGCTTCTTTTAGTTAGCGTGATGTTAAGATTTATCCATGTTGTAGCATGTATTAGTACTACATTCCTTTTTATGGCTGAGTAATATTTGTTGTCAGTGCTTTTGGTGTCATATCTAAGAAACCATTTGTATTTTACTCTCTATATTCTGTTTTTAGGATAAAAAAATCTAGTGGATACAGCAGTCTTCTTTTCTTTTTTACATTTCATCTCCATGTGAATTTTATGATGTGATTAAGATATTTGTTATTTTTAGATTCACAATTTAGAAGATCGTTTGAAGAAATATGAAAAGAATGTATATGCAACAACGGTGGGGACACCTTACAAAGGTAAGAATGATCTATCTCCTATGATGTTACCACATTGTTGGTAGATTTATGGATGACTTTTATTTTTGTCTTTGTCAATCTAATTTTTTACAATGAATATATTTACTTTTGTGATTCACCAATAATAGCTGGTTTTAAGGAAAGAATAGCAGAATCTAAAACAAAATTAATGCATATTTGTTGTTTAAAAATTCAAATTTAGTGTATAAGTAAAATGACAAGATCCTACTTTAGTCTCCATTCTCCAAATGGACCTAGTTGACAATTTATGTATATTTTTCCAGACTTCTGTATGTGTGCAGACATTTATCTAATCCACTACATACAGGCATACACAGTTATATATTTTACATGCTTCTGTTTTTTACTATTATAAAAAGGTGTAATTACTACAATTTAAACCAGGATTTAAGGAGATACAACACAATTTTTAATTAAATTAAATAAGGACACGCTTTGGATTCTTTCAAAAATGCTTTTTAAAAACAAGGGAAGCCGAAATCGGTTTGGCTCAGTGGTAGAGCGTCCGTCTGAGGACTGAAAGGTCCTGGGTTCAATTCTGGTCAAGGGCATGTACCTTGGCTGTGGGCACATCCCCGGTAGGGGGTGTGCAAGAGGCAGCTGGTCGATGTTTCTCTCTCATCGATTCTAGCTCTCTATCTCTCTCCCTTCCTCACTGTAAAATATCAATAAAATATATATATTTAAAAATAAATAAATAAAAACAAGGGAAAACCAGCTAGGAAGTATCCTATAGCTCACTGCAGAAAAGACTCCTGCTATAAAGATTAGTTTCTACAGTTAGGTCAACATATGTGATTTTCAGCATAGAGTTGTTTAAAAAAATATATTTTACTAATTTTCCACAGAGAGGAAGGGAGAGGAATAGAGAGCTAGAAACCAGCTGCCTCCTGCACAACCCCTACCAGGGATGTGCCCATAACCAATGTACATGCCCTTGACCGGAATTGAACCTGGGACCTTTCAGTCTGCAGACCTACGCTCTATCCACTGAACCAAACCGGTTTCAGCAAAAATTGATTGTTAATTTGAAATTTTAATCATTGTAAAAGAGCTGAAGTCAACACATAATACTTCAGATTTCAGGAATCTTTGTATAGTCTTTTAAAATTGTCATACCAAAAGAAAGAGGAGGAGGAGATGGAAGAGGAAAAATGTGAGAAATAAGGTGGCTATAATAATTTTTGTTTTTCTTACAAAATGGAATGCTTCATGTATACACAATACAATATAATTCCAGGCAATACAATATAATTAATATAAGAAAGTGCATCTCTTTGTTCAATTATGTGTTGTTTTTTTTAGTTTGCCTGTTTTCTAAGTTTATCTAGTTTTGTCTTTACAATTTGACCTGTTTTTTATTTGACAGGTGGCAATTTGTACCGTACTGATGTCTCACTCTTTGGAGAACCTACTGAGTTTGAGTATTTGCGAAAAGTGCTTTTTGAGTATATGATGGGTCGAGAGACTAAGGTATAAATCATATCTAGTGATTTGGCATGTAGTTTAATTTAAAAGGAAATATATATTAATATGCATATTAATTCCATATGTTTACTATTAACAGGACATACATGCTAATGGTAGGTGACAGGGGTCTGTGTTATTGCTCTTAATTCACAGAAGTTAATTAGCAGATTTTGTTATATTTCTTATGCTTCTAAGATATTAATTTTAAAAATACTGTTGGATGATATTAAATACTAAAACTTAAGATTTCATTAACTTAATAGTTTGTGAAACATGTGGCTATTTTTATTTTTGACTTAGGATCTTAAATTTCATTTTCAGGGTAACTTAAAGATAGTGTGGAAGTATTGGAAATGATCATAATTAAGACTGACTGCTTAGGGATATTTACAACTATTTTACATTAGTCACTGTAAGAAAAATCATTCCTTCATATAAGGAATATTGATCATTTAAAAATTACCACTCATATGAGTAATAATGCTTGGCTGATTTGTTTTGTAGAATGTTAAATTTATTGTAAAGTCTTTGAGTGTATTTATTTCCTCTATAATGCATTTAAAATAACCATATATTGGACTTTTGGTAAATATATCTTGAATTGAATTGAATGCATTTAGGAAAATTTCTGAGTCTTTTCTCAAACAAAATTTCCCATTTAAAGCAATTTCTTTTTCTGATATTGTTTCAAGTTTTTACTTACATGAACTTTTACACTGTCTGTATACCTTGGCCGAGAATGAAACAATGAGTTTTCTATTCTTTGAGGCAATAGTGTTTTAATTTATAAGTCTTTGGGGTTTACTGAGCCATAGGTTGCTAAGCTAGTTCAGGGATTGATTTGAAATATATTTAAAAACCTGAAATGTAAGGGCATAAAAAAAAACCTCTTAAAATAATATTATGAATTCATGAATTGTAGATCCAGCTAAATACTAGGAGTTATATAGGGCTGGAAGTCCTTTGAGTCCTTGATATCTATAGAAATCTCATTTCATTGTATCAAATAGTTTCAAAGTAAAATAATAACTATTGTGAGTCTGAAATGTATCACAGGAGGTATATATTAATTCATAGTGATTCAGTGTCTCTGTCTCCTAAGGACTCTTTTTTAATTCAGACGGTAGCTAAAACCAATTTTCTCCTAAACTTATTAAAACAAAGCTAATGAAATATAAGTTTCTCTTAGTAAGTCTTTATTGGATGGTAGCCTGAGTTTGAGGTGAGGTAGACAGTTTATGTTGTCTTGTTATTGCAGGAAAGGGGAAAGGCATGTCTTTTTAAAAAAAGTTTCTCAGAATTTTAGCAACTTTGGTTCATTTGTGAATTTAAAACTATGATCCCAGTGTGGTAGCTAAATAAACTATTTAACCTTTTCTTGGTCTGTGGAATGAAGAGACTGCGGCCGCAGCCTGTTTCTTTTGGAGGCTGCGAACATATGTGGGATGAAATCTCCACCGCGTTTAAATCCTTCTGAAGAAAGACCCGGCACAGACAAAAGGCATACTCTGGGGCAGGGCCAGTTCAGCCATGTCTAAGCTTGTGTTTTCAAGGCTTTGCAGGTAGTTTTAGATTGAGACTCGGGAGACAGCTGAGAGGGATGTCCTCAAGGCTGCCCCATCTAGTGCCTGGCTGGAAATCCCGGTCCAGGAGTGCTCTCTCTCCTCTTCATCTTCAGCATGCAGGGCACTTTTCTAGCCACCTGAGGTGCTGAGTAGTCCATCATTCTGCATTCTCATTTTAGAGGTAAATATTGAAAGCTGGTAGTAGAGTTTCAACTTAGTTTACTGCATATTTATTCAGCACTCACTATCTGTGGCCCTTAGTTTATCTCCAGGATGGATAGGGAGGTGAAATTTGACGACATCGCTAACTTTAAGGAGATTACCATATACAGATGCTCCTTGACTTATGGTTACTTCCTGATATACTGTCACAAGTCAAAATTATCATGTCTAAAATGCATTTAAGACACCTAACCTACTGAATGTCATAGCAACATGCTCAGAGCATTTATATTAGCCTACAGTTAGGCAAAATCATCTAACACAAAATCTATTTTATAATAAAATCTTGAATATTTGATGTTATTTATTATGCGTGTTGCTTTTGCACCATCATAAGGTTGAAAAATTTAGGTTGAATCATTATAAGTCAGGGACCTTCAGTCGTAAGAAAGGGGAGCTGTTCTCAGTGAAGCAGAATGTGATGCAGAATGAGATAAGCACTGGGTGGGAAGGCCAAGGACAGTGTCATGGAGAAGCAGGTGTGCCTGCTGGGCTTTACACGCGGCTTAGATTGTGATAGATGAGCTCAGATAGGAGGGAAAGCCTGGACTGGATGACCAAGGCGGGAGATTGAGGGTGGGTTTTGGAAGACACGTAGTCTAGTTCTAACTAAAACAGTGGATCTGTGACGTAGAAGTGATCTGCTTAAGGCTGCTCAGTGTAGAGGGCCTAGAATGCTTTCAGATTTTACCCGGAGATATTGGGGGTAGCCCTGGACATTTTTGAGTAGGGGTTGACAAGATCAAAGTTGTTTTAGACATCTTTTTGGCCGATTTTTCTAATTTTTACACATTAATAAAGAATTTGAAATGGAGACCAGATTATGACGTTAGAATAAACCAGAATCCTATTGGCCTCTGCAATTTGATTCTCATTTGCAGTTGTTTCTTGTCTAGCAGGATCTGTCTGTCACCCCATGTATTTCTTCATTTGCCTTTGCACACAGTGTCTCTAGTTAGTTTCATGAGGCAGGTGATTTTTTAAAGACCACATGTAAGACACACTTCTTATAGTATGAAGTTAAGAATACTCCCTTTCTTTCTTCTGTTTTTGTACTTTCATTTTCTTGGGTTTGATCCATTGTGCTAGTACTAATACTAAAATTCAACCTGTTCTCCTTTTCAATAGAAATTGTTTTTCATCCTAACTTTTATTGAAGTCTCCCTAAAGCAAATCTGACTTTGGAAGTGAGGCCACTTCCAAACCAGGTGGCTCATTTGAGCTTTATTCCCAGATCCTGAGGATACTGTACAGAGAGTAGACAGTCTGGCTTCTTTCCCGGGGTATAGCAGAGAGGTGGGCTTCTCTGGCTTGAAGGGAAGAGCTTAAGGCCTTTACTGGATGACCAGCTGCAAATTCTGAGGAAATTGCTGACAAATTTAGAGGTGGATTTCCCATTACTTAGAAATGTGAAGAGACACTAGCCAAAGCTTTTTTGTTTTTTTGACAGACATGCGTGTGTATCCTTGTATATGTGGTTTCTTAAACGATGAGGGTTTTTGTAAAATGCCTTTGGAATTCTTCAAAAACTAAGTTGTTTTAAGTTTTTTTTTTTTTTTATATAATCAAAATGGCAGAGACAAAAAATAAAAAGAAAGGAGGCTAAAACTAAAATCTTGCTGTGTTGGGGTTTGTGTTATTAACTGATCTCTTAGTTGAAATAAGTATTAGAAATATGTAAAGTGCCTTGCCTAGGCTTTAGCACATAATAGGAAGTTTTAAAATGTTAGTTTCTTTCCTTCCTGGAAATAATTATACTTTTTTTGGTAATGATATGAGTTCCCAAAATTTTTGGTTAACTTTATTACATCATCTTTTCCTCTGAAATCTAGTTTATCTCCTCCACCCCACAACCACCCTTCCACGCCCCACCACACACACACACACACACACACACACACACACACACACACTCACTCACTTTGTCTGTATAGCAATAAACAAGGAATGTTAGAGTTAGTTCTCTGGGTGATCCCCCCTTCTCTGTAGGAATTCTCAGGAGAGCACTAGCACCTGAATCTGTATGTAAGGTCTAAACTTGTTGTCCTACTTATTTCATAAGTGGTATCTTTTTCCTCTCTGTCTCCCTCAAACATCTCATCTTGATACAAAATAGGGAATTTCAACCTTTGAGGAGAATTTTCCAGGAGCTTATGGGTGACAGTCTGACTTACGGTATATTTATTTAGATCTGCACAATTTATTATCTTGTTTTGCAAGCCACCATGTGTACTGTTTGATTCGTCATGTTTTCTACCAAATAAAACATCTTGTGTTTATTTAAAATGTAATTTGTATTTCTATTAGGTTGATGTGCTGCATGTTTTAAAATACCTACTAAGCATGTTCATGTTCATGCAGTAGCCCATTTTTATGAGATATATGATGTGATTTAGTTTAAGCTGAACTTGGGAGTATCTAATTCTGATTATTTAGAGCATATGTATTGGCAATACATCACTTAATAGATAGATTTCTACAAATAAAAAGCCTCATAAAATGAATAATAAAGTTGTATATTAATAAGACAAAGGGCCAAGAGCATTAGAGCTTTATATTAGCTTCATGCTATTGTAATTGTATCTTCTTAAATTAATGTCAGCCAGACATTGTGAGGAGTCCTTGTAAATTGAAGTTGTAGTGTTGGCTGTTATTTCCTTGATTGGTACCTTCACATCATACTTCTTTGGCCGTGGCTTCCATTGAGAGCACTTAAGAATCTCACCAGCAGACATGTCAGAATGGGTCCAGACTTCTGCTCTCACATCTATTAGTCATCATCTCTTGCTTTTCTTGTAGACCATGGCAAAAGTTATAACCACTGTACTGAAGTTTCCTGATGATCAGACTCAGAAAATTTTGGAAAGAGAAGATGCTCGAGTAATGGTAAGCTTTAAACGAGGTTACTAATAAAAGATGATTTTGTCTTATCCTATATAATAAAAGCCTAAGATGCAAATTATCTGAACAGCAGAACAATTGTCAGAGCAACTGGTCACTATGATGTGCACTGACCACCAGGGCAGATGCTCAACACAGGAGCTGCCCCAAGCCTGCAGGCCCCATGCCAGCCAAGGCAGGTGCCAAAGGGGGCCCCCGATCTTCTTGCTGGTTGCCCCACAGATCGATTTCTGGCCAGGCCTAGGGACCCTACCCATGCATGAATTTCATGTACCAGGCCTTTAGTCTACTTATATTCTATTCTGTCTTATTTACAAAGACTGAGTTGGTAAAAGAAATAATTTTTATTTTATTTTATTATACTATAGTCTGAAAAATTAAAGTGAATCCACAATAAGAAAGTTTAATTTAGGGCAGATATGTGAATGGGTGTCTTCAAGAAAAGAACTGCCTTATTTAATAGCAAATATGAGGTTGACGCCCATATATGCTATATTGGATTTCCAGAATTTGGACTATTTATATGAAGGATAGAAAAGGCATTTTTTCTGGTATAACCATTAAGTATATAATGATGTTTTACAGATTGCAGTTCTTTATTCTATTTTAGTTGTTTTCAAATATACAGTGAAAGAATTTAAGCATAAAAAAAATGTTCTTATTGATTTCAGAGAGAGGAAGGGAGAGGAAGAGAGAGAGAAAAATATCAGTGATGAGAAAGAATCATCAATCGGCTGCCTCCTGCACACCCTATACTGGGGATCGAGCCCAAAACTGGGAATCGAACTATGACCTCATGGTTCATAGGTTGACATTCAACTACTGAACCACACTGGCTGCGTGAATTTAAGCATTTTTGAGCTTGTGACATATCCTACAAGAGAAACATAGATAACGAAATTATTGGAAACCCTTGTATGAGATTAAATTAGAATAAACACACACTTCATAAGTTATGCAAAATTCTCCATGCCTAACTTCTTTTTGCCCTGTTTCGTGATCTCAAGAAAAGAACTGCCTTATTTAATAGCAAATATGAAGTTGACGCCCATATATGCTATATTGGATTTCTCTTTTCTTCTCTCCTCACTAAATCAAGAAAAGATCTTCTCCTTAGTGATAGGTTAGCCTATATTTGAGTATCTCCAGAAAGAAGGACTAAACCAATAAGTAATTATCTCCCAAAGCATTCCACCTTATCTAGACAGACTGTGTGTGTCTTAGAAAAGTTCTTGCTTATCTTGAGCCCAAATCTCCCTTTCAGTGATGGTCAGCAATCTGTCCTGGTTCTAACCCATAAAACTGAAGCATAGTGAAATGAAAGAGATTGCACATGTAAAATATCGATTTATAATCTTAAAAGTTTTACTCTTGATTTTTAAAATAATTATGTAATAAGTTATCATTGTCAAAACACATTGTAAACAGTTCAGAAGCATTACACAGAGGGGAGGTCTTCATGACCTTAGCCCCCAGCTGTGTCACTGTGCCACGACCATCATCGTTTATGGTGTGGGGACTGCCCCAGGTTTCTAACCTTTATTAGTATGTTCGTAATTATTCCTTCATCACTTATTTATTTCATAAAAATGAGAGCAGGCAGCAGCTTGTTTTTTTCTTCACTTACTCTATTTTTATATTATGCCACCTCATTACAAAGAGTTCTACTTCATTCTTTTTAATGTCTGGTTTTATGATTATATGGATGTCCTACAATTTAATTCACCAGTTTCCTATTCATGGACACTTAGGTGGTGTCCAGTTTTTCATTACTTACAAGCATAGACCCAGGGGAGCATCCATATACATATATTTTGCAAGTTTTCCAATAGTATATTAACCTTATTGTGTTGTGTGTGTTGCAAATATTTTCTAGTTTGCCTTTTGATTTTGCTACTTTTTACTAACTTCACATTACATACAAATAAATAAGTAAAGTGGTACTTCTAAGGTTGGTCACATTATCCAAAAATAGACTCAGATTTTATAAACAACTACTGTTTTTTCTTGATGCTCTTTTAAAGTAAATCAGGAAGCTAGTTAATAATCTTGGATTATGATAATGTTTTTTTTAAAAATAGATTTTACTGATTTTTACAGAGAGATAGGGAGAGGGACAGAGAGCTAGAAACATCGATGAGAGAGAAACATCGACCAGCTGCCCCCTGCACACCCTCTACCGGGGATGTGCCCACAGCCAATGTACATGGCCTTGACCAGAATCGAACCTGGGACCTTTCAGTCCGCAGACCAATGCTCTATCCACTGAGCCAAACTGGTTTTGGCGGATTATGACAATCTTAAAACAGGACATAGGATTTACTGCAGAAGATTGCTGCATTAAAACTATGTTTGAAATTGAGTCCCCCATTTTTAAAAAATACATTTTTATTGGTTTCAGAGAGGAATGGAGAGGGAGAGAGGAAGCTAGAAACATCAACGATGAGAGAGAATCATTTATCAGCTGCCACCTGCATGCTCCCCCCACTGGGGATTGAGCTCCCAACCCGGGCATGTGCCCTTTAATGGAATCAAACCTGGGACTCTTCAGTCCATAGGATAATGCTCTATCCACTGAGCCATACCAGCAAGGGCTGAAATTGGGTCCCTTTAAATGGAAATTTGGGTGGGGTCATCTTTCCTAAAACTATTCCTGATGTACTGTTGAATTACAAGAGAACTACTCAGTCATAAAATTGACATGCATTTGAAATGACAATTTGACGTAGATATACTGTAGTTGTATTCATCAACATTTCCCCATAACCTTTTGATGGTCAGTTGAGATTATGTAAATCAAATTTGAATGTGTACTTTAATGAAATTATGAAATACATCTTTTTATAAAACAAGTAATTATACTCTAATGTAGCATATCAATAAGTACTTAAAGTGGGAAGTACATTTTTAATTATGTTGTTTAAATTTTTAAATTAAAGTTACAAGTAAAAATATCAGCTACATATTGTTATATTTAGAATAGGAGGGGAGGTATTACAGATTCCTCATACTTAGTCTCTGCTTCCTTGATTTGAGAAAAATTTTAAGTAGAATCTGTTTAATCATTTGAAGCTCATATACACATATAACCTATGTTTTATATTAAGTCTTAAAACTAACCCAATAAGCTTTTTTTCCCTGGCTTTGTAGTATACTTCACCTCGCAGTGGTATCTTCTGAGTAAACCATCAGTCTGTGCTTAGTTAGCATGTGGTGAGTGAAGAATAATGTCTTGTGTCTTCTGTGTTGCATGATACTAACCATTTCTCTGGAGTTCTTTTGCTCTTTTGCTTAATGAATATATGATTTTGCTATGGGTTAATTTGGGTGTTTTCCATTAATTCTCTTTAACAGATTAACAATCACCTCCACCAGTAAGATTATATAATTTTAGGGAGTTTTAGTTTTTTAAATAGTACTTGAAAGTTTCAGAATTTTTCTTTTGAAATTTTGTTAAAAAATCCAAAGAAGTACTTATGCATTCTATATTCATTTTAGTTTTTTAATTTCCAAGAATGTTCTTTGAAGTCAATAAAGATTGTAAGAAAGAAATGAAAAATAATTTTTTAGGTAAAAATGAAGTGATATATTTCACAATCCAGAATTTAAAATATTGTAAAGCTTACTTAGGGTCAAGGTTAGCCTGAAATAATGAAAATTAGTAAAGTTGATTTAAAAATAAATGCAGTTTTATTACTTCCTGGGATCAACAAAATAACACATTTGCCCGGTGGAGACCCTTTAGGCAGCCTGCTTTAATTGAAGATGACTATTTCTAACTAGAGGCCCAGTGCGTGAAATTTGTGCACTGGGAGGGGGGGGGGGTCTCTCAGCCCAGCCTGCTCCCTCTTGCAGTCGGCTAGCTGCTCCTTAGCACTGCTGCGGAGGTAGGAGAGGCTCCTGTCACCGCTGCTGTGCTTGCTAGCCATGAGCTCAGTTTTGGGCTGAGGGGCGCTCTTTCCCCACCCCCCGAGGGAGCGCACTGACTACTAGGGAGCAGCTCCTGTGTTGAGCATCTGCCCCCTGGTGGTCAGTGAGCATTATAGCGACCGGTCATTATGATCTTTCCACTATAATGGTCGCTTAGGTTTTTATTATATAGATTTCATGTTGTTATAGTGAAGTGGAGGCATCTAAAATATTTCAAAAACAGTTAACTGTCTTCACTATTTCAACACCCCTTCAATTACCTCCACATATTATCCATGCAATTAGCTTGATTTAGCAGCTCCTAAAAATTTAGAGAACATCTTTACCTCAAACTTAGCTAGAATTTTTACAAATCACAAATAACCTGATCACAATTAATAAACTTAATTACAATTAAAGACTTCCTATGATTGTTAATTTGGCTAGTATTCAGCTAACAGTATCAAGGTTTAAAATTCCAATATACAGTAATTTAAAAAAAGCTGTTTAGCTTTAAAAATTCTATTGATTGATTAATTGACTGACTGTCTTCTCAATTTTTAGTTTGATTTGCAAAATGGTATAATAAACACTTATATACCCTTACCTGTATTCACCAATTACTAACATTTTGCCAAATTTTTTCACTTGTTCTCATTCTCACTCTTTCTCTCCATGTGTATTTCCCCTTTATAACATTTGACAGTTGCTTGCAAACATAAACTAAACATTTTAGCAGATATCTTTAAGAACAAAGGCTTTTCTTACATACTCATAATACAATAATCACTCTCAGGAAATTTAATATTAACATAGTACTGTTAGATAGTATGTAGTAATACTTACATCTTTCCAGTGTCTGAAAGAATGTCTCCCATAATTCCTTAAATTTCAGGATCCATTCAGAGATTGCATATTGCTGTTGATTGTCATGTTTTTCTAGTCTCTTCTTTAAATTAGAGAACTCCTCCCAGCCATTTTGTCTTTCATGATATTGACATTCATTTTTTTGGTCATGCGTCAATTTTTTCCTGCATCAGCTCAAGTGAGGTTTTGAAATAATAACTGACATGGGAATTTAAATAGAAGGTTTTTTTCTTATCTTGTCTAGATTTCTAGGGCCAACATGATAATTGAGCTAGTTTCATAAAGAATATGATGCTATTTGAAGTACATCATAAATAGTGGATTATATAGTTCATTTACAAATTGAGAAGACTTTAAAAGTTTCTCTTTTCAGTAAATATATATGAACGTTTGTCTCATTTACTTAGTCTTATTCCGTGATTTATTTTTATGGCTTTTTTAAAACCTCATATTTGATCTATGAGATTTTTGCATTTAAGACAACTCATTAGGAAGGTTTGGCATAATTTCTCATAACATTTTACATTTTTAAAGTTAAGTTTGTTAATTTCAAGTGAGGCATAGCTTTTATAACAAAATCCTGTTTGTCCTTTGCTGCCACACATGCCACCCCTGGGATCTGCAGTATCTAGGAAAACCACACGTTGTGGGAGGGGCACTCTCTCCTCTGTAATGCAGTCTGAATGGCTGCATCCCAGAGAGATTGCTGAGTCAGCATGGTGACTCCTGGCTTTCTCTATCTATGACCTGGTAGCATTCAATATAAGGTGAAAGGCTTATGTTAGCTTCAGTGCCACTTACAAACACTGTTTCTCAGGATTGCTGACTCAGATCATTCCAAGGACATTGATTTTTAGAAGATTTCGGTAGGACTTAATTCTTGGAAATTTCTACTTCAATCCCAGGCCATAGAATATAATTTAAGCTTAACTTGAAACAACTAGTCTCCCAAAGGGTTGACTTTAAAGGTATGTTTTTCTTTATCCTCGTCTCCTTTTCCTTTTCCAGTCGTGGCTTCGGTCTTCCTCTTGAAGAAATGAGGAGAATCGTGTTGGGCAAGGCTGGAAGGCTGCACGTTGCTGCTCTTTGAGAAAAGCTGTTGTTCGGGGCTCTTCCTGTAGCCAGAAGACCAAGAAAAAGCTGACATTGGCCCACATTCAGCCTTTAAAATAGGTTGTATCAGTGGGAAATGGTGGTGGTTTTTTTCTTTCTTCTTTTTTCTCCTGGGAAGAGTTTTGTGTTGTTTAAAAATTTTAAAATAACCTGATTTATGGGCTCACTAAATGTTTCTTCCAGTCTTGTTGTCTCTCTTTTAAAAGAACTGCTTGCTTTTCTATTTATTTTTAGAGTGATTTTTAAAAAAGACTTGTGCAATACATTTTGAGGTGAAACTTAGTGGGGGTTTTTTCTGATAAATTAGAGCATTTAATTTACTATTTTATCCAGATTGATTTATTGAAATTTACTGAAGACTAGTTCTTTTAAGTTATGACATACGAGAAATCCAAACTGCAGTACCTCATTGTTTACTTAGCTTTTGTACTTATATTTTTCAGAGGAAAAAATACTACTGTAAATTGTAAATAGTCAACACATAACTATTGTATGCAAACCTGTGACTGTTGGCAATGTCATCTCGGGAGAACAGATAAATAAAGTTTATTTACTTTATAAAATGTTCTGATTATGCTTTTTTTCCTATGTTGAAATCTTCAGAATAGTTAAGAATTTATTTTCTATCTGGGTGAATATATTGAACTATTTATCAAGATGAGTATTTGGAAAGGTTTTTTATGTTCAAAATTAGTGTGGCCACGGATGGTATGCGCTAGATGGTATGTGTCTGCCAACCTGGAGATACTTTCTCTCCTGGACTAGACCATACTCTGAGTTTTTAAATATATATATATATATATATATATATATATATATATATATATATATAATTGATTTTTTACAGAGAGGGATAGAGAGTTAGAAACATCGATGAGAGAGAATTATCAATCAGCTGCCTCTTGCACACCCCCTGGGGATGTGCCCGAAACCAAGGTACATGCCCTTGACCGGAATCGAACCCGGGACCTTTCAGTCCACAGGCTGACGCTCTATCCACTGAGCCAAACTGGTTTCGGCCATTCTCTGAGTTTTTTTTTAAACTTAGTGAGAGACATTCTCGACACCAAGAGATGGAACTGTTCAGAGGCTTTCACACACTCTTTATATTCTAGCAAATACAGTGTTCAGTTTCTAGGTATTATCTAACCTCTGCCTCAATTTCCAGGCAATCTGGACCTTAGCCTTGCTGTGTATCGTATTGTGATAAAGAGTGGGGGGCTTGAACGGGTGGATGACCAGGGGTCTTCCCATAGCCCACAGCTGACTGCTTGGAGGGCTATTCTTCCAGCAAGGGAAGAGGGTCTTTTTCCTTCCTCCCTCCCTCCCTCCCTCCCTTCCTCTTCTTCCTTTGTTCCTTCCCTCTTTTTCTTTCCTTTCTTTTTTTTTTTTTTTAATATATTTTATTGATTTTTTTACAGAGAGGAAGAGAGAGGGCTAGAGAGTTAGAAACACCGATGAGAGAGAATCATCGATCAGCTGCCTCTTTCTTGCACACCCCCTACTGGGGATATGCCCTTGACTGGAATCGAACCGGGGACCTTTCAGTCCGCAGGCCGACGCTCTATCCACTGAGCCAAACTGGTTTCCTTTCTTTTTAAATCAAGATTTTCTTAAGAGCGAAAGTTTGCCCCAATTTCTGACAACAGATATAATGTCTTCCCCTAGGGTGGATTGTTGACTCTTAGTGAAATCCATATACAACTTCCAATAATTCCCCCTAGCCCATTTCTTGAGATGAGCATATCAAAGAGTGCAGAGGTCAGCAAACTTTTCTTTGTCAAGGGCCCGATTGTAAATCGCTTCAGCTTTATAGGCCATACAGTTTCTGTGACAACCTCTCACCTCTGCCACTGCAGTACAAAAGCAGTCAGAGATAATACACAAATGAATGAGCATTATCTGTATTCCAATAAAACTATTTACAAAAACCGGTGGCAGGCTGGATTTACCTTCTGGGCTGTGGTTTGCCAACCCTGGAGAAAGCGCACAAGCTGGATTTTAGAATTGGAGTGGGGCAGGAGTGAACAGGAGTTTCCTCAGTGCAGGGATGACTGAGAATAGTGGTGACACTCTCTCCTGTTACTTTTCCAGCAAAAAGGACAAAGCTTTACATTGTGCTCAGTGCTGGGGTCTCATCTGTCTGGAACTTTTTTTTTTTTTTTATTGTCTAAAGTTTTACATTTGTCTTCTTTTTCCCAATTGCTCCCCCCCCCCCCCCAGCCATTCCCATCCCAGGCAAGCCCCCTGTCTGGGACATTAAAAAAAACAAAAAACTTTTAATTCATTTTTAGAGAGAGAAGAAATTTGGGCTCATTGTAGATGATTTGGAGGATATATATTTAAAAAACAATCCTCCAGAATCCCTCTCCAAAATATCCAGTGTGTTATAGAATTGTACACCTATATACTTTTATTAACCAATGTCACACCAATAAATTCAATAAAATTGTTTATAAGATTTAAAAACTAGTACCACTGGTACTTTGGTGCATTTAATAATGGAGTATTTTTTCTAATAAGAATGGATAGCTATGAAGAAGTGTGTGTGTGTGTGTCCGCGTGCGCACGCATACATGCCTACATTTATATGTCTGTTATATTGTTGGCCATCAAAATTTCCTTTAAACTTTTTAATTGCTGTGTAACACTTTATCCTACGCATATGCCATCATTTAACCTCTTTCTCCATTGTTGAACATTTAAGTCGTATGTAATTAGTCCCTTTATTCAGTACTCCATGTTGCTTTTACTGTCCACATTGTGGACATGCTTGAAAATACATTTCAGGACCAGAAGAAATTTCTTGGATGTGATTTCATTACATAGAAGAGAGACAGCAATGTGAGCCAGTGATGGTGAGTGGTGTCCTCAACAATGCTGTGGGTGATGCATAAGAATACACTTTCGCACAACTGTCTAGTAGGACGATGCTCCAACAAACAGCCACACCTGATCTTTTTTATTTTTCACAGTGTGTGTATGTATATTCATTTCCCCCCCCCCCAAAGTGGGTCACATGATATAAATATTTTGGGTCCAAATTCTCTAAGAAATACATATAAGGATATAATAAATACAAGTGCTATTTACATACTATGAGCATTTTTTATATCCTTAAAATTGAAAACCTGATTTTAATGGCTGTATAGTATTCCATCCTATGGGTATGACAAACTTATCCTAATTGATTCCCAAGTAGTAGCTATTTAGGGAGTTTCCTGTTTGTGTGCATCACAGATAAGGCCGCGATGAAGACTGATAATTCGATCTGTAGAAGCTGGGCTGCTGGGTCAGAGGGCTCTAACCGTGTCAATGCTCTTCCTGTCCTCAAGCTGCAGTCACTGCCCGGGGAGGGGTCTGACCCAGCCCAGAGGGGAGCCCAGGGCTGGAGGACCGTGGTGGCCGGAGGGCGCACATCTGTCTTCTCAGAAGCACGCACAGCTGCTTCCCTCACGCTGCTGCTGAGAAAACCACCCTCACTCCTGTCGTCCCAGCTGTTTTCATTAACTTCAGAGCCAGGAAATGGCTCTTTAAGTCGCTATTTTCTGTCATCTCCACCCTGAGCCAGGTAATTGGGGGGAAGAGAGAGGGGGGAGGGTTGGGAGGGGGGGAACGTGGCTGGAGCCTGGCCCTGCTGGCTTTGTTCTGAAAGAGGAGCCGGGCTCCCATTTCTGCCTCCCTTTCTCCTCACCCCACCCCACCCACCAGGGCTCTTGGCCTTTGTTATAGGAGCTCCCCCACTCCCCGCACTGGCCACTGATGTCCACGCTGCAGTTGCCCCTCCAGAGGCAGCCAGTGGCCTGACCCGATCTTAGGGGCGCTGAGCTGCGCGCCTCGGAGCCATGGACAAGTGTGCTGAGCTCACAGCCCCCGAGGCCGGCTCTCCTGGAAGTTCCCCGAGGAAGTCCTGTCTCCCCGGCCTATTCAACCCCGCAGCTCCTGCGATCCGTGCCCACGGCAACACGGGTTCATTTATCAGATGAGGTTGGGGGTCTCCCTCAGGCCTGAATCGCCAGGCAGAGTTTTTATAGGGCTCAGCAGAGAACAAGGACAGCCTAGGGCACGTGGGGCCTCAGTCACCTTTTGCAGTGATCCTCCCCAGGCACCGGCTCTGCTCCTGCGGGGAGCTGTCCACGTGCTGACCGGTTTGCGCGCCCTCTTCCTGCCCCGCCTTCAGACCTTTCCTGCCACAGTCGCTTTCTTCCAGGTCCCCGCTGTCTCCCCGGCCCCAACCCCCAATCCGGGGCCTTCCTTTCAGGGTCATGTTCATCAACACCCTGCAACTTCTCAGCGGTCAACATGGTCTGGTTCTGTGGGTGGGCTCCTAGTTGCCCTAGCAATAGCCTAGTTGCCGAGGGGACAGATGACCAGAGCAGGGGGGGGGGCAGCTTGGACCAGGGCCAGTGGGAATCCAAACAGCCGCCCAGGCAGGGACAGAGACAGCGGCAGTGTGTGAAACCTCAGGGCCCCTCACCCTGAGGAGGAGGGGCACCTTCTGATTGAAGAAAAGAAGTCAGCTAACAGACCGCACGTGGAGGCCTGACACGGCACATGGGAGGGGGTGGGAGGTGTGAGCTGGTGGCATGGAAAACGGCTCAGGCTGAACTGAGAGGCGATGGGGACGGTCAGATGTGCTGAGGTCTGAGTGCTGGGAACAGTGAGGTCGAGCTGGTGTCCCTGTCGACTCCTCCCCAACCAGCAAGGTCCACGTTCAGGAGCAAAGAGGGAATGTGCAGGACTGAATCCGCAGTCGAGGAAGAACAGGTGAGTGAGCAACTTGCACACCTCCTGTCTTTAAGGAGCCATTTGCTAAACACCACTCGGACAGAGAACACGGGCGAGGCTTTCAAAGACCAGATCCCGGAGTCACAGGGACCTGAGCTGCAATCCCGGCTCTGCCGTGTTCCGGCTGCGTATCCTGCAGCGCCAGCTATGGCTCTGTGCCTCTGTTTTCCCATCTGCAAAATGGGATTGCTGTGTGTGTGTGTGTGTGTGGGGGGGGGGTGTCCAATGACCTGACGGTCCAGGGTTTCCCAAACTTCTCTCATGATGAGAATCACCCGGTGGCGCTGTTAAAATACAGATTCCTGAATCCCAGCTAAGAAGTGCTAGACTAGAATTTTTGGGGACATATAGGTAAAATTGCATACTTCACTAGTGCTCTAAGCTTGGAGCCCTAACCCATGGGAAGCGCTCTGAACAGTGCCCAGTGCACAACGCTCAGTGAAGACTAGGTGGCATTGTGGCGGTGGCTATTATTATTATTATTATTAAGCAGCAGTAACGGCTGGAATGGGAAGGTAAGCTTGACCCAAGGCTGAGCAGACCCCACTCAGGCGCTTCCCCCAGAGGTGCTCCTCTCCAGGGGAGGAGCCCGGCTTCCGCGGGGTCCCAAAGCCCGGGGAGGCCGGCTGCGCGGAGGCTGCAGCCACTGTTTCGCGGTACCCACCGCAGAGACGAGGAACCGGCGTGGGCGTTGCGCCAGAATCGGGACGAGGCCGCTCCGGCGAGGTAGGAGCCGGGGGGACCCGCAGGCTCTGCCGTCCACCGCGGAGGTGGCCACGCTCCCCCTTCTTGTTGCCGCTCCGGAGCTGCGGGCGGGCGGACTCCCGGGCGGACGGAGGGGCGGCGGGGTCACCGGACGGGCGGGAGGGCGGCCCCGGCACCTGCTGCGCTGGGCCGTCTCCGCAGGTGGCATCCACCGCCCGCCCGCCCGGTGGCCTCGCTCCCCCAGCGGGTCCGACCGCCCCGCCGCCCCCGGCCCCGCGCTCCCGCCGCCTGGCTGCGGGGACGGAGGAGGCTGGGGTCCGGCTGGGCGGGAGAGAGGGTCCCTGCGGGGCCACGGAGCGGAGGGGGACCCGTGGGGGGGGAAGGGGGGCGCCGGGGTGGTGGTGGTGGCGGCGGCCGTGGGGCATCCGCGCCGATGCCCTCCTTTCTCCCGTCGCTCCCAAGCCTCCCGTTAGTCACTCCACCGGCACCCCGCTCTCCTCCTCAGTTGGCCCTGGATGAAGATGCAGTTCGGTGACATTTTGTAAATGAGGCCAAATGACCACTTCCTGGGGCCGATGACCAGGCTGTCACTTTCTGGGGCTGAAAGAGCCCGGGAACCCGGCTGGGAGGGAGGAGGCCGGCGTTCGTTCGGAGCCTGGCCGCCCTCCAGGTGCCGCCCCGGGCTGGGGGCAGCCACGCTGTCCTCCGCCCCCTGCAGCCTGCTGGGCACGCCGTCCGTCCCCTTCTGTGGTTGGAGAAGCCGATGTCAGAGGAGGAAAGGCATCCGCCCACGTGGCCAGATGCGAGCAGGTCTCAGGACAAGGTCCCCAACTGTGACAGGTCACCCTCCCTCCGGCTGCTCCACGCCATCCGGGGACCGGAGATGGGCCCACCCTCCAGACCCGCCTCAGGCCGGCTCCCTCTCTCCCCAAACCCCAGGGCTTGGTGAGCGTAATCCCAGACCGCCCTGGAGGTGGGCGAGGGGTGACTTTGGCCCGGATCTCTCTGATGCACTGGGTTCAGGACAGCTCAGAGCCACCGGCACCTTTGGTGGCATCTTTCTGCTGACACCACAGCCAGCCTGCCCCCGGAGCCTGCCAGCGCCGCCCTCGCTGTGCCTCACTTTCCTGCTGACTTGGCAGCTGGAGGTGGCTGGGGACGTCCCATTTCAGGGCCAGGTCCCCAGGGTGCCTAGGAAGGGTGAAATCTGTGGCTGCGCCTGAGACGTCCCCACCCCAAGCGTCTGCCTCCGTCTGGCATGTGGAAGGCAGTGGGTGCGGGGGGGGGGGGGGGGCGGAGCCAGTTTGTGAGGACGCTGGCATCCTGGTGGGCTGCACCCACTGCCCGCCAGCGGGCACCTGGCTGTGAGAGCTGGGCCGTTCTCGGGTTCTGAGTCCGGGCCTGTGATCTGGGGCTGAGGTGGGGGAGGGGAGTGCAGAGGGGAGAATCGGCTGAATTGTCCACACCTGGCTGCCCGCGGGCCTTGTCCTGGTGGAAAACAGGCTGCAACCGCGCTGGTCACTGGCAGCGAGACTCCGGGTCCTCATCCACAGCGTGGGGCCGGGGTGCTGTGTGCAGCGAGCACACGGATGTCGTGTCCAGCTCTCTGGGGGCGTCCAGGGCATGTGTCCCTGCTTCCTCCTGCCCCAGCCTGGTGCTGACACTGCACCTGAGGGAGGAGCCCGGGGAATGTCTGTCAGGGTAGCTCACAGGCTGGGCTTGGAGTCCCAGGGAAAGAGCGGAGGAGACTGGGAACCCTTTTGGGGTAGTTGGCATTTCTGCCTCAGGGCTCCAGCCTGGGCCTACCCCATAGACTCCCCCCCCCCCCCACACACACACACTCATTCCCAGGCGGTCAGAGGGCACCAGCCTGCAGATTTATTCATCATGGGTCTGGGGTCAGCCTGTTGCTCTGGCAGCATTGAGGCCAGCTGCCTGTGACTGCGGGAGCCCCAGGACAAGCCCTGCCCCCCAAGGCATCATCCTGTTCCCCCAAACCTAGCCGTCTGCTACCCAACATTCCACCTTCAGAGACTGGCTCCTTTGGCTCCTGGCCTTGTACTCGGTTATGTTATCTGCGGGTCACACTGCCAACCTCAGCCAATGGAAGCTGCACTGATGCCTGGCTTAAAAGCTTCGGGGGAGCCGAAACCGGTTTGGCTCAGTGGATAGAGCTTCGGCCTGCTGACTGGAAGGTCCCAGGTTCGATTCCGGTCAGGGGCATGGACCTTGGTTGCCAGCACATCCCCAGTAGGGGTGTACAGGAGACAGCTGATCAATGCTTCTCTCTCATTAATGTTTCTAACTCTCCATCCCTCTCTCTTCCTTTCTGTAAAAAATTAAAAAAAAATGTATTTTTAAAAAGCTTCAGGGGAGAGGGAGAGGGCAGAGGCGTAGGAAAGTGGTTCCCAACCTCAGAGTTTACAGAGACAGACCCAGCTGGGAGCCCCAGGAGGTCCCGGGAGAAGGAAAAGCAAGGGGGCTGGAAAAGTGCTTAGAGATGACAATATTGCCCCCGGTCCTTGAGAGTAGATTGGGCATGAGCAGTGAGGAGGAGGCGGAACCAGTAAAAAAAAGGGCTGGGCTTAAAGTTGGGGGTTGTTCAGAGAGATCTGTATTTCTGTAATGAATTTCTGTCCTGCCTTGTAGACCTACTTGCAACCTGACCCAATGGTTGTGTAGGGGTGGGACCCACTTTGAATCTCAGCCAATGGTAGCTGAGGGGCGGGTCTTATGGCCCGCCCCGGCCAATGGTTTTTTAGGGGTGGGACCCACTTTGAACCTCAGCCAATGGTAGTTGAGGGGCAGGTCCCACTGCTAACCTCACCCAATGGTAGTTGTGGGGCCGGTCCTACTGCCAACCTCAGCCAATGGTAGTTGAGGGACAGGTTGGACTATCAACCTCAGCCAATGGTAAAGGGGGGTCTTTCTTCCAACTTCACCCAATGGTACTTAGGGGCGGGTCCCACTGCCAACCTCAGCCAATGGTAGCTGAGGGGCCCATCCTACGACCAACCTCAGCCAATGGTAGTTGAGGGGCTGGTCTGACTGTCAGGCTCAACCAATGTCAGTTAAGGGCGGGTCCCACTTTGAACCTCAGCCAATGGTAGTTGTGGAGCGGGTCACACTGCCAACCTCAGCCAATGGAAGCTGAGGCGCGGGTCCCATGCCAATCTCAGCCAATGGTAGTTGAGAGGCGGGTACCAACATCCAACTCCAGCCAATGGTAGCTGTGGGGCTGGTCCTATGGCCAATCTCAGCCAATGGTAGTTGAGGGGCTGGTCTGACTGTCAGGCTCAACCGATGTCAGTTGGAGGTGGGTCCCACTTTGAACATCACCCAATGGCAGTTGAGGAGCCGGTCCCATGCGAATCTCAGCCAATGGTAGTTGAGGGCAGGTCCCACTTTGAACATCAGCCAATGGCAGTTGAGGGGCGGGTCACACTGCCAACCTCAGCCAATGGTAGTTGAGGGGCAGGTCCCACTCCTAACCTCACCCAATGTTAGTTGTGGGGCCGGTCCCACTGCCAACCTCAGCCAATGGTAGTTGAGGGGCTGGTTCCACTGCCAATCTCAGCCAATGGTAGTTGAGGGGCTGGTCCCACTGCCAACCTCAGCCAATGGTAGTTGAGGGGCACGTCCCACTGCCAACCTCAGCCAATGGTAGCTGATCTGACTGTCAGGCTCAACCAATGTCAGTTGAGGGCGGGTCCCACTTTGAACATCAGCCAATGGTAGTTGAGGGGCGGGTCCCACTGACAACCTCAGCCAATGGTAGCTGAGAGACGGGTCACACTGCCAACCTCAACCAATGGTAGCTGAGGGGCGGGTCCCATGCCAATCTCAGCCAATGGCAGATGAGAGGCGGGTACCAACATCCAACTCCAGCCAATGTGAGTTGAGGGGTGGATCCCCCTGCCAACCTCAGCCAATGGTGGCTGAGGGGCTGGTCCCATGGCCAACCTTAGCCAATAGTAGTTGAGAGCTGGGTGACACTGCCAACCTCAGCCAATGGTAGCTGAGGGGTGGGTCCCATGCCAATCTCAGCCAATGGTAGTTGCGAGGCGGGTCCCACTGCTAACCTCACCCAATGGTAGCTGTGTGGTTGGTCCTACTGCCAACCTCAGCCAATGGTAGTTGAGGGGTGGGTTTGACTGTCAACCTCAGCCAATGGTAGTTAAGGGGGGGGGGTCTCTCTTCCAATTTCACCCAATGGTAGTTGAGGGCTGGTCCCACTGCCAACCTCAGCCAATGGTAGTTGAGGGGCGGGTCCCACTGCCAACCTCACCCTATGGTAGCTGTGGGGCTAGTCCCACGGCCAACCTCAGCCAGTGGTAGTTGAGGGGCTGGTCCGACTGTGAGGCTCAGCCAATGTCAGTTAAGGGTGGGTCCCACTTTGAACCTCAGCCAATGGTAGTTGAGGGGCAGGTCACACTGCCAACCTCAGCCAATGGTAGTTGAGAGGTGGGTCACACTGCCAACCTCAGCCAATGGTAGCTGAGGGGCGGGTCCCATGACAATCTCAGCCAATGGTAGTTGCGAGACAGGTACCAACATCCAACACCAGCCAATGTGAGTTGAGGGGTGAATCCCCCTGCCAACCTCAGCCAATGGTAGCTGAGGGGCGGGTCCCACAGTCAACCTTAGCCAATAGTAGTTGAGGGGCTGGTCTCACTGCTAACGCTAATGATGATTGGGGGCGGGGGGGGGGACCAACTTCCCACCTCACCCAATTGTTTTTGAGAGGTAGGACCCATTTTTTCCCTCACCCAATGGTTGTTGAGTGGTGGACCCACAATCCGGTCCTTGCACTGATGCTCTTACCACTGAACATAATTGGCCAGAGCTCTTCATTATATTTTTAAAAATAATTAAAAAAATTTTTTTGGAATAATTCTAGATTTTCCTCCATAATTGCATAGTGAGTACAGGGTTCCTTGCGCACAGGTCTGCAAAGCTAGTCTCTCTGATTGTTCACAGCCTCCATAACCCCGGCGCCAACACAGCTAACAAGTGAGTGCTGGTGCCTGGCTTGAACCGGACTACAGACTTGTTTTCCTAGTCTTTCACTAATAGCCTTCTTCTGTTGGAGGATGTACCCACAATCCCGCACTGCTTTTAACCCCATCTGTGCATTGTCTCCCAGGCGTCCTTGTTTTAATGACCTGGACTGGCTTGGAGGTTGGCAGAGGGGCTACGGCATTTGGAGAGGTTCAAGACCGGTACTAGTGAGAGGACCCAGTCTTCTCTTGGCCATGTGCATGTCCCAGCTTGGAGGGCAGAGCCTCCCAGCACAATTGTATCCAACAGCTAGAGTTGTAAGCTTGAACCGATGGTCTGAACACATGGTCCTACTTGCCTGAGTGCTATAGGCTGCAGGTGAACCAGGTTTGATCAGGTGCATGTAATGGAGTGGGATGGGAACCCTTGAGAATGCTGTAAACATCTTGACCAAGTCACTCCTTTGCCTCGTGGCATCTGCTACAAAAGAAAGCCTCGGCTTGTGTGCCTGGGTGCTGTCTCTCAGGAAGCAGCATCCCACCGAGACCCAGCTTTCATTCTCTTGTCTGTCTCATCCAAGCTTTCCAGCCGCCCCCTCTCAGGGCCACCCTGGGCCTTGTGTGGCTGCACCCTGCTGGTCCTGTGTTTTGAAGGATGCCTTTTGGATTCTCTGATGCTTTCCTCATAAAAGACTGGGGTTTAGGGAAGAGCGCCACAGGTGTGGAGCATGCTCATTGCACAGAGTCAGGACACGTGATACCAACACTATATGTCCGTGGATCCCTGTTGACGTTGGCCTTGGTCACCTGGATCCTGGGGTGTCTGCAGGGACTTCACCGTACACCTGCAGTGACTTCCATCCCATAGTCTGAGCATTTGTAGAGAGACAAATAGTGCCAGTTGGTAATGGGAGGAAGGCGTGGTAGGGGATGGAAAGTGCTTAGAGATGACAATATCATCGGAGTCCTTGAGGTTAAATTGGGCATGAGCAGTGAGGAGGAGGCGAGACCAGTAAAAAAGCCTGGGCCTATATGTGGGGGTTGTTCAGAGAGATCTGTATTTCTGTAATTAATTTGTGTCCTGCCTTGTAGACCTACTTGCAACCTGACCCAATGTTGTTTAGGGGTGGGACCCACTTTGAACCTCAGCCAATGGTAGCTGAGGGGCGGGTCTTATGGCCCACCTCAGCCAATGGTTGTTTAGGGGTGGGACCCACTTTGAACCTCAGCCAATGGTAGCTGAGGGGCAGGTCCCACTGCCAACCTCAGCCAATGATAGTTGAAGGGCTGGTCCCACTGCCAATCTCAGCCAATGGTAGTTGAGGGGCACGTCCCACTGCCAACCTCAGCCAATGGTAGCTGTGGGGCTGGTCCCACGGCCAATCTCAGCCAATGGTAGTTGAGGGGCTGGTCTGACTGTCAGACTCAACCGATGTCAGTTGGAGGCGGGTCCCACTTTGAACCTCAGCCAATGGTAGTTGAGGGGCGGGTCACACTGCCAATCTCAGCCAATGGTAGTTGAGAGTTATGTCACACTGCCAACCTCAGCCAATGGTAGTTGCGAGGCGGGTACCAACATCCAACTCCAGCCAATGTGGGTTGAGGGGTGGATCCCCCTGCCAACCTCAGCCAATGGTAGCTGAGGGGCTGGTCCCACGGCCAACCTTAGCCAATAGTAGTTGAGGGGCTGGTCCCACTGCTAACCTCCGCCAATGATTATTGGGGGGTGGGACCAACTTCCCACCTCACCCAATGGTTTTTGAGAATTAGGACCCATTTTTCCCCTCACCCAATGGTTGTTGAGGGGTGGACCCACTTCCAGTCCTTGCACTGATACTCTTACCACTGAACATAATTGGCCAAAGCTCTTCATTATATTTTAAAAAATAAATTTTAAAAAAAGTTTTGGAATAATTCTAGATTTTCCTCCACAATTGCATATTGAGTACAGGGTTCCTTGCGCACAGGTCTGCATAGCTAGTCTCTCTGGTTGTTCACAGCCTCCATAACCCCGGCGCCAACACAGCTAACAAGTGAGTGCTGGTGCCTGGCTTGAACCGGACTATAGACTTGTGTTTTCCTAGTCTTTCACTAATAGCCTTCTTCTGTTGGAGGATGTACCCGGAACCCCGCACTGCTTTTAACCTCATCTGTGCATTGTCTCCCAGGCATCCTTGTTTTTAATGAACAGGACTGGCTTGGAGGTTGGCAGAGGGGCTACGGCATTTGGAGAGGTTCAAGACCGGTACTAGTGAGAGGACCCAGTCTTCTCTTGGCCATGTGCATGTCCCAGCTTGGAGGGCAGAGCCTCCCAGCACAATTGTATCCAACAGCTAGAGTTGTAAGCTTGCACCTGTATGGTCTGAACACGTGGCCCCATTTGCCTGAGTGCTATAGGCTGCACGTAACTCAGGTGTGATCAGGTGCATGTAATGGAGTAGGATGGCAACCCTTGAGAATGCTGTAAACATCTTGACCAAGTCTTCACTCTGCCTCGTGGCATCTGCTACAAAATAAAGCCTCGGCTTGTGGGCTTGAGTGCTGTCTCTCTGGAAGCAGCGTCCCACGGAGTCCCAGCTCTCATCTCTTGTCTCTGTTTTCTAAGCTTTTCAGCCACCTCCCCCTTTCAGGGCCGGCCTGGTCGCCAGGATCCTGGGGTGTCTGCCAGGGTCTTCACTTTACACCTGCTGTGATTTCCATTCCACAGTCTGAGTATTGGGATAGAGACCCATAGTGCCTCCTGGTAATGGGAGGAAAAGAGGGGTGGGAAGAGCTTTGGGATGACACAATTGCACCCTGTCCTTGAGGTTAGATTGGGCATGAGCAGTGAGGAAGAGGCAGGACCAGTCAAAAGGGCTGGGCCTAAACGTGAGGGTTGTTCAGAGAGATCTGTATTTCTGTAATTAATTTGTGTCCTGCCTTGTGGATCTACTTCCAACCTCACCTTTTGCTGTTTACCGGTGGGACGCAATTTGAACCTCACCCAATGGTTTTTGAGTTGCGTGTCCCACTCCCAACCTCACCCAATGGTAGTTGAGGGATGGGACCCCACCTCACCCAATGGGAGTTGAGTGGCGTGACCCACTTCCTACTTCACCCAAATATTGTTCAGATGTGGGACTTACTTTGAACCTCACCCAGTGGTTGGTGAGGTGTGGTTCCCACTTCCTACATCAACCAATGATTGTTGAGGGGTGGGACCCACTGCCCATCTCACCCAATGGTAGTTAACGGGGGGAACCACTGCCAATCTCACCCAATGGTTTTTTTGGGGCGAGTCCCACTGCCAACCTCACCCAATGGGAGTTGAGGGGAGGGAGCCACTTCCTATTTCACCCAATGGTTGTTGAGAGGAGGGACTTACTTTGAACTTGCCCCAATGGTTGTTGAGGTGTGGGTCCCACTTCCATCATCCACCAATGGTTGCTGAGGGGCGGGACCCACTCCCAACCTCACCCAATGATTGTTGCGGAGTAGGACTTACTTTCTCACCCAATGGTTGTCTGGGTGTGGGTCCCACTTCCAACATCAACCAATAGTTGTTGAGGGGTGGGAACCACTGCCAGTATCACCCAATGTTAGTTGAGGGACATGACCCACTTCCCCCCTCACCCATTGGTTGTTGATGGGCGGGACCCACATCCAACCACAACCCATGATTGTTGAAGGGCGGGACCAACTTTCAACCTCACCCAATCAATGTTTGTGGAGAAGTTTGACCCATTAATAATGAAATTTTTATTTATTTATTTATTTATTATTATTATTTTTTAATAATGAGATTTTTAAACTGAACTCAATCATGGCTCTATATTTGTGATGGTGATTAATTCAATATTAACCTTTTAATCAAAACATAGTCTTTGAATGAAACTTACTCTTAAATCTCTCTGAAGATACTAATTACAATGGTAAAAACAATTTTCTTCTTCATCCTACAGCTCTGCTTTCTCAGGAGGTGGTAGTTCTGTTAATTTTTTTCTTTATGTTACCGATGTTTCCTGGTGCCTGGCAGTCCTTGCTTGACCATTGAAGGACAAGGTAGGCTGCTCTCATGGCTGGAATGAGTTTCCCTTTGCATTTGTCTGTATCTGTTTGCCTCACATGTCTGTCCCCGAATGCACGGGGCTGCCTCTGCTTCCCATGTCTATGCTGGCTTTTAAGACCTCACTTTCTTTTTTTTCCAAAAAGGTTTCATGCAACATTCAGACAGAAGAGTGGATGAAACACATATGCTCAGCATAATGAATAATTATAAATCAAATACCACCAAATTAAAAAAATAGAATATCATCATTATTCTAGAAGCCCTCCTCCCAAGTGTCCCTTCCTATCAAACTTTCTCCTCTAGAAGGCGTAGCCACTCTGCTAACTCTACTGTAATAATTACCACCTGTGTAAGCAACTCTAACCTACATTTTAATTTTGTCGTTAAAAAATATTCCACTAATGGAACCTAACTGCATGTTGTTTTTGTGTTTTGTGTTTTGTTTTTGTTTTGTTTTTTCAGTCTTCTGTTGAGGTAACTAAAGAGGCAAGTAGCAGAGGGGCTCTAACGCCTGGTAGTCTAGCCACGCCACGCTAAGCCAGAGTGCATGTGTGGAACTGAGAAAATGGAACTCATGAGCAGCCAATCACAAACAGCCCACTGGGCTTTCCTAAATAAGGCAACTGCTGCAGCTACAGTAGCCAATGAAATGACTTCCTGGCTCAGCTTCCCTGTCCTCACTATGAAAACCCAACTGCTTTCGGCTCAGGGAGAGGTGAGCCCAGCACACGGGCTGGAGCTCACGTCACACACGTGCACAGAGGGCCACAGCACACGCCCAACTTTATCGGAGGCCTTGGCCCCAGTGACGATGGTCCTCACTAGTTGGTTTCTGTGTATACGTAGCGAACGGTAGTGACAATTTGTGTGATGGCCGATACCTGTAGGAAGCTACAGGAGCTAGTCAGCAGGAGAGGGCTGTGCAGAGTGAGGGCTGCGCCCAGGGGAGCGAGCACGTGGCTGGAGGGCCTTCTAGGGGACAGGCACCTCCTGCAAACTCTTCCCTTAGAGGAGGCCCCGACTTCTTTCTAGGAGTCAGTTGTCCTCGGCCTGTGACCTCAGCATCCCCAGATTGACATTAAGCAAGCACACGGTTCGCCATTGTCACCCGTAACTGTCACCGGACCTGCGGGTGGGCCACTGTTTGCCCCTTTGTCCCAGAACCCCCGTTCCTGTCCGCCGTTACTCCCTAGCAGGGAGCTCTGCTTCCCTTCCCAGGGGGCACTGCTGCCCTCAGGGCTGGTCTGAGCCCAGAGCGCAGCAGAGCCCAGGAGAACGAGCCTGGAGCCCAGCCAGCAGACCTCACACCCCCTTTAGGCCACTTGCTCTGCTTCGGCCAGGCTGCACCCTGAATTTTCTGATGCCAGCTTCCCTGATCCATTGTTTTCAGCTGGACCCTGGCCGGTTGCCCACAGGGCATGAGCTCCAGCCTGAGCTCACGCCACAGACCCCAGGGTGTGGAGAACTGGCCTCTCTGCCCCGGGGTGGCAGGCTCTTGCCCTGCCCGGTGGGAGGGGGGCGGGGTGGGGATGCGGCACGCAACACATAGCACGGCTTAGGCATCACTGGCTGAGAACTCAGTTTCTCATTTGCTTCCTTATTCCTCCTGCGGCTCCTTTGTTGTCTCTGCTCTAGTGACCGCAGCTAATGCTGACGGGCAGCCATGTGGTGGAGCCACAAGGTGTGGTGCAAGTGTGGGAACATTGGCAGGACATTCTGGGGCAGAACATTCCAGGCCCCTCTGGGCACTGCCTTCCTAGTAGGAACACCACAGAACCTTCCTTTTCTAAGGGGGCCGTGGAGGGGTGTGGCCAGGAGAGAACCACTCCTGGGCCTATTGTCCACGGGGGTACCATGGCATTCACCTGTTTACAAATCCGCATCCTCCTCTCTCCTCCCTTCTCTCTTCAGCCAGCCACAAAGGTTGGCGTTCGAGGGAGGTTGTTCTTCCAGAAAAGCTTTGTTCACCCACCGTGAGAAGCATTCCTGATACCTCCCAAGCAAGAAAGCATGTTGGGGGGTGCCGAGGAGACTACCCAGAGAGCTGCCGTCATATGCAGGCCTCCATGCCGGTGCCTTTTAAAACAAACTTTTTGCTGACGTGCAACAGACATGCAGAAAGTGGGTTAAGATTTGCAGGGCTGCCGAAACCGGTCTGGCTCAGTGGATAGAGCATCTGTCTGCGGACTGTAAGGTCCCGGGTTCGATTCCGGTCAAGGGCATGTACCTTGGCTGCGGGCACATCCCCAGTAGGGGGTGTGCAAGAGGCAGCTGGTCGGTGTTTCTCTCTCATCGATGTTTCTAGCTCTCTATCTCTCTCCCTTCCTCTCTGTAAAATATCAATTAAAAAAAAAAAAAAAGAAAAAGAAAAAAAAAAGATTTGCAGGGCTAGATGAGTCATCACAAAATGAACCTTTATCCAGTCACCGCCCGAGTCCAGAAAAACCGTATGTTGCCCGGCTGGCATGGCTCAGTGGCTGAGCGATGATCTATGAAGCAGGAGGCCATGCTTCCATTTCCGGTCAGGGTACATGCTTGGGTTGCAGGCTCAATCCCAGTAAGGGGGCGTGCAGGAGGCAGCTGGTCAATAATTCTTTATCATTGTTGATGTTTCTATCTCTTGCTCCCTCTTTCTTCCTCTCTAAAATAAATTTTTTTTTAAAAAAAAAAAAAAAAGAAAGAAAAACGCCATGTTACCATGAAATGCCACTTTTGCCCCATCTATCACTTTCCTGTTCCCAGCCCCAAAGTCACCTCTCTCCTATCTGGTGACGTCAGAGGCTCATTGGACCTGCTCTGGAGCCCCCTATAAATGCAGTCAGGTCAGGTCAGGTGGGAGGTGCTCCTTGCATTAGTCTGCTTCCTTATCCCTCCTGCGGCTCCTTTGTTGTCCCTGCTCCACGGACCACAGCTGGTTCTGATGGGCAGCCATGTGGTGGGACCCTCAGGTCACAGGGCGTGGTACAAGTCCTCTTCTGTCCGGGGATCTACCTGGGGGGTGATCCAGCTAGACGGAGCAGGTAGTAGCACTTGGTGCATTCTCATTGGTTAGTTCATAGACTAACCACGGTGCCCAGGGTCTCAAAGAACCCTTGCAAGCAAGAGTGGATAGTAAACGAATGACAAAGGTTGGTGTTCAAGGGAGAATGATAAAGAATTATATACTTAGCCGAGACTGGTATGGCTCAGTGGTAGAGCGTTGGTCTGTGGACTGAAAGGTCCCAGGTTCGATTCCGGTCAAGGGCATGTACATTGGTTGCGGGCACATCCCCGGTAGGGGGTGTGCAAGAGGCAGCTGGTCGATGTTTCTCTCTCATCGACGTTTCTAGCTCTCTATCTCTCTCCCTTCCTCTCTGTAAAATATCAACAATATATATATATATTTTAAAAAAAAGAATTATATACTCAAAGTCTCTGGGGGCTGAAGGCTTGACTCGAAGAAACATCTGAGCTAAAGCCAGCCTCCCACAGGATGATTTCAACTGGAGCGACACCCCCTCTCCCAACTTGACAAGGAGGCTGATTCTGTGCAGCCCTTCCAAGGCTGGATCTGAGTAGGCCACCTGCCCCCTTTGGTCTTGGAGACCCCACTTGTAAAATGGCATCAAAGGAAACATTCAGCTCTGAGGCCGTCTGATTATGGGGGGGTCAAATTATTTCATAGGAGCAACCTCGAGCCAGAATATTTCTAAATATCCTGGAAATTGCTCACTTCCCCGACACTTTCCTTCGTTTCCAAATAGCCTTCGGGTTCTGCTTCATCTACCGGGGAGGGCCCCAGGCTTTGCTGACCAGTTCCTCATCCCACGAATCGTCTTCTGCTTTCATAGCCTCCTCTAGGTCCCCCGGCAGCCACGCTGCACCTGCTGCTTCCCGGTCAAGCTGCACCTTCCCCGACAGCCAAGGGGATGATGGCAAGAACCAGCAGGTTTGATTGTCACGTCTTCCATGTCACTGCTCAGAGCCAACCTCGATGAATTATTAGGTGCGCTGACATTTGTGGGCAACAGAGTGACCTGTAAAATAATAAATATTGTGCAAAACGCACACAAACCCTTCTGAGGCTCGTGAACGTGCCCATTGTTCTCCCTGCAGCCAGAGTAAACATCTCCTGCTCCTTTTCTCCCCGAGAGGCCACGGTGTGGTCCGTAACCAACTACAAACAAGTCTGAGTTGTGAGACACGCGGAGGCAGGCTCCGCGGTAGACATGACTGAACAGAGCAAAGCTTCAGCCTCCGAGGGGGGTCATGTGCACGCTCCATGGCCCCTGCCAATGCCTGCTGATAGGCAAAGCCCCTCACCTGTCTGTCTTTAGTTACCAACGCTGTGACCTTCAGCTCTCGGGGAGGTGACCGAGTGGCCACAGGGCTTCTGGGAAGGCTTCCCCTGCAGCCCAGAGAACCTTGGGGTGGGAGAGAGATGTTGTGGAGTAGAGGAGGGACCTGAGAGTCAAAATGAACACGTTGTGTGACAGGATAGCGGTCCCCCCTTGGGGTAGTGGCTGGAAAGAGGCCTGTATAAGGCTTCTGGGGGCTGGAGCTATTCTGTTCCTTGCATTGAGAGCTGTTCTCTGGAGAGGTATTCAGATTTTTAATTTTTAAAAATTTTTTAAAAAATATATTTTATTGATATTTTACAGAGAGAAAGGAAGAGAGATAGAGAGCTAAAAACGTTGATGAGAGAGAAACATCGGCCAGCTGCCTCCTGCACACCCCCTACTGGGGATGTGCCCACAACCAATGAACATGCCCTTGACCGGAATCGAACCCGGGACCCCTCAGTCCGCAGACCGATGCTCTACCACTGAGCCAAACCGGTTTCGGCGGTATTCAGATTTTTAAAATTCATCCAACTGTATACTTATGATGTGTGCATTTGTTATACTCTGTAAGTTTCATTTTCAACAAAAAGTTTACTTTTAAAAAGCTGAATGTTACCAGACTGATTTCCAAACCAAATAGTACCAGACTGAATTCCAAACATTTGGAAATGTTTGGTTCGGAATTCAGAACTAAAACGCTGCAATTCATCACAGAAAAGAAAAACCAAATGACCAGCTCAATAAATGCGGAAATTCAGCATTCATTTATTTTAGAAACTAGAATCGAAGGGAAATGCCTTCGTATACAAATATTTAGTGGGCGAAATGTTGAAAGCTTTCCAACCGGGATGCCATTGTTTCCATAATATCTATTCAACATTGTACTCAAAGTCTCATTCATACAAAGTGATTGGGGGCGGGGACATAATGAAGCTCTCATTACTGTTTGTGGAAATTCCCAATTAATTAGAATTAATAGGTGAATTTAATGAGATGGCCAGATATAAGGATAATGTGCACAAATAGATTGAATTTCTGATAGTATATATATTATTAAAAAATGAAATAGAAGCCAGAAGATGAAAAAAGTAGGTGATTTGACAAACATGTTGAATGAAAGAAATCAGGTAGATACAAAGAATACATAGTGTTTATTTATTTTTATTTTTTTTTTAAATATATTTTATTGATATTTTCCAGAGAGGAAGGGAGAGAGATAGAGCTAGAAACGTCAATGAGAGAGAAACATCGACCAGCTGCCTCTTGCACACCCCCTACTGGGGATGTGCCCGCAACCAATGTACATGCCCTTGACCGGAATCGAACCCGGGACCTTTCAGTCCGCAGACCGACGCTCTACCACTGAGCCAAACCGGTTTCGGCAGAATACATAGTGTTTAATTGCCTCTATATAAAGTCCGAATATAGGCAAGAATAAACTAGAACTTTAGAAATTAGGACAGTAGTTAATTTTGGGGATGGGAGAGGGTGCTGGTTTGAGCAGAAGCTTTGGCAATGGTTCCTTTTGTAACCTGGTGGTGGTTACATAAGTGTTTTATTTGAGATAACTTATTGACCTGTACATGAATGTTTTTACACTTTTCTGTATGAGAGTCATTTAGGATTTTTTTGAAAAAAATATTATTTGGGCAGCTTGCCTTAGGTGATCCACAATGGTCAGTTGTTGGTAGCCAGATCAAAAGAGCCACGTGGTTCAGGACAGCAGGGGTGAGAAGACAAGGAGAGATGGGGGAGGGAGAACAAGAAGAAAGTGATCTTTTCTCACAGGGAGTTTACCCAAAGAACCATGGGTCTTCTCCCTCTCCCCGCCAAACACACACACTTTGCATTTCTCAAGTAAGTTGGCCTGGCCTAGCTGGGTGCTTATTCAAAGTCATGGTTTTAGAGTCTTTGGGAGGAATTCATGCTCCTCCTTTTCTTTTCTTTCCTTTCCTTTCCTTTTCTTTCCTTTCCTTTCCTTTCCTTTCCTTTCCTTTCCTTTCCTTTCCTTTCCTTTCCTTTCCTTTCCTTTTCTTTTTCTTTTTTTCTTTTCTTTTCCTTTTTTCTTTTCTTTTCTTTTCCTTTTTTTCTTTTCTTTTTTCTTTTCTTTTCTTTTCTTTTCTTTTCTTTTCTTTTCTTTTCTTTTCTTTTCTTTTCTTTCCTTTCCTTTCCTTTCCTTTCCTTTCCTTATCTTTTGTTTTTCAGTAGGCAATATTCCAATTGAATAGTAATTCTACTGAATAAACACAGTCTATAATAAAATCAAACAGAAACCAGACTAGAGTGAATGGTGGTTGATGTGTGGATCTGGCTTATTGGGAAAGCCTTAGTTAATTCCAGAGGAGGGAGGAAGAGGATGAAGGACAGAGTGCAGGAGAAGAGAGGAGGGGCAGGGAGCGGTGCCTGGGAGCCACTGTTAGCCTGTGGTCTTGAAAGATTCCCCGAGGGATGGTCTGCAGTGGGGGAGATGAGAGGCAGAGAGAGTGATCGGGGGCCCAAGGCCATCTCATGACCATGGAAGAAAAGGGATGCATGGGCACAGGATGGCCCTAGATTGCATGTCGTGATAAAGGAGAAGGGACAATTGGAAAGGACACAAAGGTATTGATTTATAGTGACTGAGACCCTGGGCCTACCCTTGCCAGACAGGGGTGAGGAGAGGACCATAATGAGGATCAGGGGTTCAGAGAGGGAAGAGGAAGACAAGAAGAAGGGGCAGGAAGGACAAGCAGAGAAAAGCTCTTTGATTGCTGAGTTTCCCTTACGAATGGGGCAACATTGGGCAACAGCACTGTTGACTCAGAGCCATTGCCCCCACCCGTCAGCTTCCTCCTGATCCCGCACAGACACCAAATGCTCCAGGGACTTCAAGTCTCTGTTCAAGGGGGTCAACCAGGTGGCCAAACTTTTAGAGTTCCTTCCCAGATGGATTTTCCTTGACATTCATACTCTTTGGAGAAAGACTTTGGTCAGGATCAAGATCTGCTCGGTGGGTCAAGAAAAGGGGGCACCTGCTCCCTTTCTTTGCCCCTCCTCTCACTTTCTTTAAAAAAAAATTTAAATTCTTTATTGTTGAAAGTATTACCCTCCCCCACCATAGACCTCTTCCCGCCTGCTCCCACCCCCAGCACAGGCCCTCACCCACCTAGTCACTTTCTTTTTTTTTTTTAAAAAAAAGATTTTAAATTGATTTTTAGAGAGAGAGGAAGGGAGGTAGGGAGAGAGAGAGAGAGAGAGAGAGAGAGAGAGAGAGAGAGAGATATCGATGTGAAAGTGAAACACCAATCAGCTGCCTCCTACACACCCCCTCCCGTGGATCACACTGGCAACCTTTTGGTGTGGGGGATGATACCCAGCCCACTGAGCCACACGGGCCAGTGAACACAGGGGAACTTTAAGATGACTGGACAGGTTGCCCTGGGTCAGTGCACCAGCCTCATCCATGGAAACAGAGGAAGAGGCTGGCTCCTTGCTCCTCGGAGGACCCACCTCAAGCTCCTCATCGAAGGCCACGGACCTTCCCCCATGGGGAGCGGGCAGGGATGCTGAAGGCGCAGAGCAGGCCCTCTCCCTGCCAGAGTGCAGCCTCGGGGGGTGGGGGGGGGGAACTAGAGGGCCCAGGGCCAGTGCTTCCACCGGGGGTTTCCCTGGACAGGGCCCCCGGTCCTTCTGGGAAGAAATTTGCATGGCTGGCCCTGTGCCAGACACACCACCATGCACTGTGCCTTTGGCCGGCACCATCCCGGAAATGCCCCTGGGCCATGCCTGCTACACAGTCTCATCCCAGTGACTGTGGTGATTAGGTGCCCATGGAGATCAGATTCCCGCCAGGGGTGTCCGGCGCTACCCTGGCCCAGAGAACTGAAAAGTCTGGCAAATGGCGGACCTGGGATCTGATTAGGAGGGGGAGGTGAAGGGGGAGGAGGAGGAAGAGAGCCGTCCAAGGAGATAGAAGCTCTTTGTCTCCATGGGTTCTTTGTAAGTGAGGCAACATTTGGCAACTTAGGCATGTTAGTTAATAAAGCCACCGTTTTCCTGCCTGCTGCCCTTCAAGCTGATGGCACCCGCTCCCCCTGCCCACAGCCACACCCGAAGACCCTCCAGCACCTCTGCTCCGTGCATGGGGGCCGATGTGAAGGCCTTGCTCTGGAAGTCATGGTCACACATGGGCCAAGAAGCAGGGCGCCCACTGCCCATCTCTTCCTTACTCTTTTTCACGCTCTGCCATCTCTCCGGGGTAGTCGGCAAAGGAATGCTCAGTAACGACAGGGATCCCTGAAGGAGGGGTCGGCGGCCGATCTCCTTTGTTCTACCTGGAGCCGGTTCTGCCCAGATCCCACCCTTCCTTCCCAACTCCTCCCGGGGCTGGAAGCTAGAGGCCTCCCCATCGGGCAGGGTCCGGGGCCCACTGCCCATCGGTTGGGACGGCTTAACGTGGGCGAGTCCTTGAGGTGATAGAGGGTCACTGGGTGAATTTCAGGGGTGGAGAGGGAGTCGGGGGAGAGAGTGAGCATTCCTCCCCTGCCTGTGAACCAGCTCCTGTCACTATGTGGTTGTTTGTACCGTGGCTGCCTTCTCTGTACTGTATATTTACCCCATACCACCGTCTCAGCACTTGGGAACCTGTATCCTACCCGCTAAAGGCTCTTTAATATCTGGCCCAGCTCCTGCTTGTACACAGGCTCTGGGGAGCCTGGCCTAGCCAGCCCTGGCCTCACTGTGTTTCAGACTTGACACATAGTACCGTGTTTCCCGGAAAATAAGACATCCTCCGAAAATAAGACCTACTTACAGGTTTCCTTCTGAGTGAAATATAAGGCATCCCCCCAAAAATAAGGCCCCCAGGCTCTGTCTCAGAATGAAAATTAATTTACCCTAAACTGGTCACTAGGGCCGCCCTGACTGGCGTCTAGCAACCAGGGACGTTACGCGGAGTCCTGGCTTCACTGCTGTGTGAATGGAGAGAAATAGGCGTGGAAACTTTGGGAAACCTAAACTGCAAGAAGTTGTGACTTGGGTGAAGAATTCATGGGAGAAAATTACTGACAGTTGCATTGCAAATGCACTGCGAGCAGGCTACCTTGACAAGAAGTACTCATTGAAAGACAGTGCTATTGCTAAACTTGAGAGATTTGGTCCACTGATTCTGAAAGAAATGGAGTCACAAGAAATTCACCAGGAAATTCAGGAATTGGATTGTTATGATGATGTTCCAGAAGATGATGACATGATTGTCATTGAATAAATGAGTAAATTCTTGATACTGTAGGATCCACAGTTTGTCTGGTTTGTGTTGACAACTACCGTACTACCATACCGTATACAGGTAATAAATTTCCTTTATTTTCATTTAACAATAAATGTGTACCATATTCTTCCTCATGGAAAAATAAGACATCCCCTGAAAATAAGACCTAGCGCATCTTTGGGAGCAAAAATTAATATAAGACACTGTCTTATTTTCGGGGAAACAGGGTAAGCAGGAGCCTTTGCCTACTTCCTGTCCCTCTTCCTCCTCACTCATTCATTTGTTCTTCCCATGCTGACCATCAAGCGCCCGTCACACACACAGAACCAGCCGGCCAGGGGACTTGAGGGTGACCCTGAGGCTCTTCATGTGAGGGGTCTGCTGGAAAGTGGTAGGAATATGAGAGAAGATATGCAGGGCTGAAGGAAGTGGATAAGTCCTATTTTAGACGCATTGCATCTGCCTGAGGAGCCATCCAGGATAGAGGAGATGGAGCTCAGAGTAATAGAGGAGATGATGTTAATCTTTCCAGCACGAGTTCTGGGCCAGAAAGCTTAGCGTGACCTTTGGTTGTCCCTTATGCCCAGGTAATCGGCCACTGATCACTGAGTCTGTGCTCCAAGCCTTTGCTTGGCTATTTCCTCTGCCTGTATACTCTTCCTGTAGAAACCCGACTCCTTCCTTCAGGCAGCCAGGTCAAAGGCTCTTCTTTTTGTTTATTTATTTTTAATTTATTTATTTATTTATTTTTTTTTCAGAGAGGAAGGGAGAGGGACAAAGAGTTAGAAACACCAATGAGAGAGAACCATCAATCAGCTGCCTCCTGCACACCCCCCACTGGTGATGTGCCCTCAACCAAGGTACATGCCCTTGACGGGAATCGACCCTGGGACCCTTGATTTCACAGGCTGATGCTCTGTCCACTGAGCCAAACCGGTTAGGGCTCAAAGGCTCTCCTTCAGACTCTTCTGGAACCCTCATGATGGGACCTGGCTGGCCTTTCCTCCTCAGGGTCCCACCTGCCTTGCTTTTCCCCGGGGACCTGATAGGAGTGTCTACTGGGTCCCCTTGTGCCATGTGCTCCGCATGGCAAAGATGAACCCCTCTTCTGTGTCCCTCTTGACCCCCACACATTCTGGCATGAATGAATGAACGTTAATAAAAGATGGCTTGCATGCCATTTTCTGGGCATACCTACCCTTACATCTGCTTCCTCTGCAGGTGGGCCTGGAGGGCCGTTCTGTGTGTGTCTAGCTGAGCGCGCCCCTGGCCTGGGGCCGGGCCATCTCCTGCAGACACAGCAGAAAGGATCTGTCCTGTTGCCAGTCCCATCCAGTCTCCAGGGCACACCTTGAGTTCAGCCTCTTGGTTGTGATCTGCGTTCCTGCCAATGCTGTGTCAGACATCAGAGGGTCTGGAAGCCTCTGACCTCCCACACCATCCTTTTCCTGATTTGCACTCGGAGATAGAGACGCGGGTTGTGACATTTCTTAGTGCTTCTGTGATCATGGATTGGTAGAGCGGAGCTGCTCATTTAGGAACAAAAGTGCCTCAGCGCTCCTGAGGATTAGTCAACTTTACATTTCTTCACTGTTTTTTTGAAAGAGCTATGGCAATTATTGATGAAAGCCACCTTAGTGTTGCGATACTGGGTTTCCAAAGAGTGAGAGACCCCGGACCTGTCACCCCAAACACAGCTGGTGAGTCCAGTGCCAAACCCTGGCCCCAACTCTGTGCCAACTCTGATCCCTGATCAGGCCAACTCTCCGTGGCAGGCTCCCAGCCAGGTCGGCAGCCCCAGAACTTCCTGGAGAGCCTCAAAGACTTGGGTGGGTCTGTGTCACAGTCAAGATGACCCACAACTATTCACCTTGGGACCCCGGCTCTGTGTCCCCCCCCCCCCCCGCCCCTCTAGGAGGCACTGAGACCAGGGGGAGGACCAAACTCAGGGGCTGCGACTCCCCAGGGGAGGAAAGAACACCAGCGGGAGGCAGCAGCAGGGCACATATGCCAGGTGGCAGGGGGCTGGGCTTCCTCCCTCTCCCTTTCCCGGTGCCAAGCCCTGCCCCGGCTTCTTTCCTTCTCCCTCGCCCCCTTTGTCCCCTCCCCTCCTGGGCTTCTCAGCCTCCAGGAAGTTGGTGGAGGGGGTGGGGCGGCCGGGGGGGGGGCACCTATTGGGCCACGGGGCGAGCCCATGCTGTCAGCAGGCCCTACATAAAGGGCTGCAGAGCAGGCGCAGGTGGCAGAGCCTTTGCTGGCGTTGCCTCAGGGTCCCAGCATGAAGCTCCTCTTCTCCGCCCTGCTGACCCTCCTGGCCCTTGGTGAGTGCAGGGTCCTGGGGGCGAGCCCCACCGAGTGGGCATCCCGGTCTCTCTACCCCGGGAGGCGGGGGCCCCTGTCACTGTGCACCCCCAGGTGGGTGTCCTGGCCCCTGCATCCTGCGGGGTTGGCCCCCGGGGCCTGCAGTCGCTCCTTGGGGAGGAGATGGAGCTCCTTGGGGAGGAGCTGGAGCCGGCACTTCTAGACAGAGCTTCCCAGTCCCACCCCAGCCTAGTGCAGTCTCCTCCAGGGAGTCTGCTGGGAGGGGTCTTCCCGGAGCCCCTCCCATTCTGTCCTACCAGCACCTTTGGCTCCCAAGGTGCTGTTACAGGCAGTTTACCTGGGAGGCAGAGGAGACTCAGAGAGGATGAGTGATTTGCCCAAGACGCACACACACAGTACACCTGGGGCTCAGGATCCCAGCTCCTGCGAGGGCTGTGCTGGCTTGGCAAGGCAGAGCCTTTCTGAGCATCAGCTTCCTCCTGTCAAGAATGGGCCAGACATCTGCCTGCACAGCTGGGAGGGGCAGCAGCAGGGGTCAGGGGTGGTGGCCCAGACCTCCTGAGTAAACCTTTCTCGGAGGGCAGAGAGAGAGAGAGATTTCTGGTTTCAGAGGTGCCCAGACTAGAAGGGACGAACAAAACAATTGTTAAGTTCTGTACCCAAACATCTGAAGCAATTTCTGGGGTGCTCTGAGGGCACAGGCCAGTGATGGACATTAGTAATGTCGCGTTTGAGGGGGCGGGGCTTCCTCAGTGAAGGCGAGGCTCCAGGCAGCAGCAGAAAGGACTGTGATGGGCAGCACGGAGGCTGTGAGTGGGAGGTGGGGTGTCAGGAGGGGAGTCCCCCAGTTCCACGCCAGCCCAGTGCAGCCTCCTCTGGGACATCTGCTGGGAGGGGGCCGTTAGAGAGCAGCGGTGGACTTATGTCCCAACCTAAGGAGCCTGGTGCCCCCTGTCCCTGCCTGCTGGTCCCCTTCTCCACACTCCTCCCCATGAGTGCTGGGCACCTCTCTTCGCTCAGGCAGGACTGGGCCAGGGCCAGGACCAACGGCTCAGGGCCAACTTCCTTCTGCTGCCTGACCTGGGCCTGTGGGGGTAGACGGGGCGGGTGTGTGTGTGTGTGGGGGGGGGGGGTAGAGGAACCTGGAGAGGCCAAGAGGCAGGAAGCCTTGCTTTCCCGGATGTGGCCATGGCCCCAGGCCAGGCTCTGGCTCAGGGTCGCGCTCATGGTCACTGGAATCTTCGGTTGTCTTGGCCCTGAGCCCGGGAGCCCCAAGTCTCCTACACACCCTCGCGCCTCGGACACCTCAGGGCTGACTGCGCAGGGTTGGCTCTCGAGCGGAGGAGGCAGAGGGCACATCCAAAGGGGAAGGGGCTTATGCAAACAGCTTTACGGGGTGCCTTTTACATCGCAAGAAAGTCTCCTATGCCAGGGATTCTCAGCAGTGCTGCCAGCTGGGGGAGCCATCACTGTAAACCCACTGAGCACATTTGCACCCCCTTCCTCATGGCCATCCCTCCTCATCCCCACCCCGGCGTCAGGCGGCCACTAGTCCGCTTTCTGCTTCTGTGCACTTGCCTTTCATGGATGGTTCATACGAGTGACATCACACACTATGTGGTCTCCTGGGTCTGGGACCTTCCACCTAGCAGAAACGAGGCGCATTGATATCGTGCCCATCAGTCATTCCTTTAATATATATATATATATATATATATATATATATATATATATATAAAATTTATTTTTTAATATATATTTTATTGATATTTTACAGAGAGGAAGGGAGAGAGATAGAGAGCTAGAAACATCGATGAGAGAGAAACATCGACCAGCTGCCTCTTGCACACCCCCCACCGGGGGATGTGCCCGCAACCAATGTACATGCCCTTGACCGGAATCGAACCTGGGACCTTTCAGTCCGCAGACCGACGCTCTATCCACTGAGCCAAACCGGTTCGGCTATATATATATTTTATTGATTTTTCTTTAGAGAGAGGAGGGGAGAAGGATAGAGAGTTAGAAACATCCATCCGCTGCTTCCTACACACTCCCTACTGGGGATGTGCCCACAACCAAGGTACATGCCCTTGACCGGAATCGAACCCGGGACCCTTCCGTCTGCAAACCAACGCTCTGTCCACTGAGCCAAACCGGTTCAGCCTCAGTCATTCCTGTTTACTGCCAGTTCCACTGTATGGGTGTGGACGTCCGTGTTGTTCTCACTTTTTGGCTCTTCTGAGTAAGGCCGCTTTGAGTATTCATGCAGGAATCTTTCTGTGGGCATCGGTTTCCGTTTCTTTGGGGAATGGACCGGGCCGATGCTCTAACCAGCTGAGCTACCCGGCCGGGGACCCGTGTGGCCTGTCTGGGCTCTGAGCCAACCTGGGGCCGCCTGCTCCCCGGCTGCACAGATGGCAGCCGCAGAGGCAGGCTGGGCCGGAGGAGCTGTCTCCCGGGGGGCACCCTGCCCATTTGGTCCCCCACTTACTGCAGCTGCTGCCCAGGAGTCAGGTGTCCTGTCCTTGGCCCCCTTGGCATCCCCTGGGGAGATGCTTGTAGACGTGACTCTCTAGACTACAAGAACCTGGGTTCTAGACTGGACTTGGCCGCTGCTGAGCGGCCGGCCACTCAACCTCCTTAAGAGCCAGGGGGGGGCCAGGCAGGGGGGAGAGCCCCATCAACCCACGCACGGGGTCACCCTCACTTTCCCAGGGTGGGGGACGCGTCAGTCACCGGAAGGAAAGAGCCCAGAGCTGGGGAAGGCCTCCTTGAGTTCAGTGAGCGCCAGCCCTCTGGCCAGGACAGCGCTTACTAGGCCAGGGAGACACCGACACCCGGGGGCGCGGGGCCTGCCGTAGAGGCAGGGTGGAGAGGGAAGGGGTGGAGCGGGGAGAGGAGGCGGAGTCTGGGAAAGTCCGTGGGAGGGTAAGGCGGTCTCTTGGGAGGGAGGGGGGGCAGTGGCTGAACCCTGACTCCTTTGCCTTTCTCCCAGGCCTGTGTCTGGCCGCCCCTCGGAGGGCCGTTCGATGGTGCACCATCTCACCAGCCGAGGCTGCAAAATGCTCCTCGTTACAGCGGAATCTGAGAAGAGTGGGCGGGCCCTCCGTCTCCTGCGTCAGGCAGGCCTCCTACACGGGCTGTATCCAGGCCATCGCGGTAAGTCAGCGCCGTATGCTGGGTAAGGCCAAAGTGATGGAAGGGAAGGGGAGGGGAAGAGGAGGGGAGGGAACAGCATGTAATAAAATGAAAAACTGTGCTCTCCCCGCCTCCCTCTGCTTTTCTTCCTGGGCACTTGGCAGTGGGGTGCGGGCCTCTCTCATAGGACACGACGCTATTTTGAATGCAGAGATCAGCATCCTAAAGTAGAGAGGCCATGTGTGTGGGGATCCTGGGATCGCAACATAAATTGTTTTTGTGTCTTTCTTTTTTTAAAAAAATATATATTTTATTGACTTTTCACAGAGAGGAAGAGAGAGGGATAGATAGTTAGAAACATCGATGAGAGAGAATCATCGATCAGCCGCCTCCTGTACACCCCCTACCGGGGATATGCCCGTAACCAAGGTACATGCCTTGGACTGGAATCGAACCCGGGACCTTTCAGTCCGCAGGGAGACACTCTATCCACTGAGCCAAACCGGCCTCGGCTGTGTGTCTCTTTTTTTAATTAAAAGTGATAAACCACGGTGAGGGGCGTGCTCACCGGCGTTCTGCAGGGTGCGGCACATGTAGGTTTACAGTTGTTCCTGTGGAAAAGAACCCAACCGTTAAGAAATAATAACACAAGAATAAACTGGGTGCCTCGCGTACCCACAACTGCAAGCCTGCGTGTGCCCCGCCCTGTACGGGGGGGGGGGGGGCAACCTGAGGGAGGGGCAGCGGGCCAGCCTCAGGGGTTAAAGCAGTTGGGCCGGTGCCCGTGTGTCCCAAAAGAGGGCCCCTCGGCTCGGGCCGCCTGCCCCGGGACCTGAGCGGACATGGCCACACCTGACCCTTCGGAAGACCCTTCCAGCCCCAGAACCTCCCGACGTCCCGCCACCCGCTCGCCAGCGTCGGGGCGGGCCCGCTCCTGACGCCGGCCGGGCCGCTCTGCTTGCAGGCAAACAAGGCGGACGCCGTGACCCTGGACGGCGGGCTGGTGTTCGAGGCCGGCCAGGAGCCCTACAAGCTGCGGCCTGTCGCAGCCGAGGTCTACGGGACGGAAGACAGTGAGTCCCCCCGGACCCCGGGGCTGGGGTGGCCGGGGCCGTGGCCCCGGGCTCTGTGGGGTCAGAGCCGATGAGTTGGCTAGGTGGGCTCTCGGACGGCGTCACACCAGCAGGCACAGGGTCCCCGGGGGCTTGGGGCTAGGGGTGGCCCACTGTGGGAGGACACCGGCAGCTCCCTGGGGGTCAGGACAGGCTCTGGACAGGGCCAGGGTCCCCCCCCCCCACCACCAGGGGCTCCTCTCCCTTGGGTCCTGGCCGTGAGCTTGCCGTTCTCCCCGGCCCCTGGCAGAGCCGCAGACCCACTATTACGCCGTGGCCGTGGCCAAGAGGGGCAGCAACTTCCAGCTGAACCAGCTGCGAGGCGTGAGGTCCTGCCACACCGGCCTGAACAGGTCCGCCGGCTGGAACATCCCCATGGGCGCGCTCCGTCCGTTCCTGAACTGGCCGGGGCCCCCCACGCCCCTTCAGGAAGGTGAGCTGGCCGGGGGCTGGGAGGGGTCTCGATGGGGTTCACACACAGCCGCTCTGGGACCACACGGGCGATGTGCAGGTGACTCCAAGGTTAGCCTGGCGGGTTCGCTGCCCGGGGGAGCTGGTGTCTGAACTTGAACCTCACAGCAGAGGTGACAGGTCTGCGGGGTGGGGGGTCCAGGGGGTGCAGGGTGGGAGGGATGTCCACGGGGAGCACGCGGGAGGGAGGCTGGCCGTGGCCAGGGCTGCCTCACCCACTGGCCCGTTTCTCTATGTCCACAGCCGCGGCCAACTTCTTCTCGGCCAGCTGTGTGCCCTGCGCGGATGGGGCCCGGTACCCCAACCTTTGCAGCCTGTGCGCGGGGACCGGGGCGGACAAGTGTGCCTGCTCCTCCCAGGAGCCCTACTTCGGCTACTCCGGGGCCTTCAAGTGAGTGAGGCCATCTTCTTCTCCCCGGTGGCCCGCGTGCCACAGGCCCTCAGGCCGGGAGCCCTTTCCTGTGGCCCCCCGTAGGGCTCAGCTGGCTGTGGGGACCAGAGGGGAGGGGCGGGACAGGCTGAAGGAGCGTCATCAGGAGACAGCAGCCGGTCCCAGGCTCCAGCCGGGCAGGATGGCGGGCTGTCCAGGCTGGTATGAGTCTACCCTACATGGGGCCCCCCTCGCTCCCTCCCCTACAAGCTTGGAGACAGCCAGCTCGGCCCAATGGACCCCCCATGCTGAGGCTGGCATCGCCCCTCTCCCCTCGCCTCTGGGACTCAGGCAGTTTCGCAGAGGGGGGTCTCCCCGCCTCTCTGCCGGCCAGGACTCACTTGGCCACTCGGTCTTGGAAGAAAGAAGTGCATGGCCAAGGACACTGAGACTTTGCCCTCTGGTGTAAGAGACGTTGTCCTTTTACATAGAAAAACAAGGTTTTGCCCATGTATTTTTTATTTTTATTTTTTTAAAATATATTTTATTGATTTTACACAGAGAGGAAGGGAGAGGGATAGAGAGCCAGAAACATCAATGAGAGAGAAGCATCGACCAGCTGCCTCCTGCACACACCCCCACCGGGGATGTGCCCGCAACCAAGGTACATGCCCTTGACCAGACCCTTCAGTCCGCAGACCGATGCTCTATCCACTGAGCCAAACCGGTTTCGGCGGCTTTGCCCTTTTAGGTCTTAAGGCGAACGGTGGGGGCCTCTGGCCAGCACCTGAGTCCTTCCTCCTCCGATTCTACCTGGAGGGGGGGCCCCCGCTGCCTTCTCAGTCGGGGTGTCCCAAGCCCCCGAGCCCTGCCTCCGAGGAGCGGCACCCGTGGAGGCTGACGCCCCCGCCCCTTCTCGTTTCACAGGTGTCTGAAAGATGGGGCCGGAGACGTGGCGTTTGTCAAGGACAGCACGCTGTTCGGTAAGAGCAGAGAGAGGAGCCACGGGGCTGCCTCCTCTTCTTTGATCGTATCACTAGAGGCCCAGTGCACAACATGTATGCATGGATAGGGTCCTTAGGCCCGGCCTGCGATCAGGGCTGATCAGGTTCCCTGCCTCCCGCCCTCCCCGCCTCGCCTCTTCCTTTCCTTGCTCCCCGCAGTGCCCTGCAGCTGCTGGTTGCCTGTCCTGTTCCGTGTCACCTCCTGGTGGTCAGTTCATGTCATAGTGAGCAATTGAACTCCCCAGGGGACACTTTGCATATTAGCCTTTTATATATATAGATATATAATTCTAAACACTGAACTAATTAGATTCTTCAATTCCTGGCACACTGTTATTTTAAAAAAAATATTTTTTATTGATTTCAGAGAGGAAGGGAGAGGGAGAGAGAAAGAGAAACATCAACGATGGGAGAGAATCATTGATCGGCTGCCTCCTGCATGCCCCACACTGGGGATTGAGCCCACAATCTGGGCACGTGCCCTGACCGGGAATTGACTGTGGCTCTTGTTAGAGAGTGTGCTGAGGGAGCCCGCACTGAAGCACAGGATCTGGGTATGCACAAATGACACATTCTACCCAGAGCCACTGGGGACAGACCCACGACATTCTCTGTAAGATCTCCCGAGACAGACCCACCACACTCACCCAAGACCTCAGGAGGCAGGCCCATCACACTCACCCGGGACCTCCAGACACAGGCCCACTGCATTCCATCCATTTAAAAAAAAAAAAAAAAAAATATATATATATATATATATATATATATATATATATATATAATTGATTTTACACAGAGAGGAATTGAGAGGGATAGAGAGTTGGAAACGTCGATGAGAGAGAAACATCGATCAGCTGCCTCTTGCACACCCCCCGCTGGGGATGTGCCTGCAACCAAGGTACGTGCCCTTGACCGGAATCGAACCCGGGACCTTTCAGTCCACTGGCCGACGCTCTATCTACTGAGCCAAACCGGTTTCGGCACATCCCATCCATTTTTATTCTTTCTAGAGATGTGGGTAAGTCAGCACCCCTGGCTGGCCCCTTGGTTTGTCTCCATCACGTGACCCTTTTGTAGGTGGGGTTGCCATGGACACAGACGATGTCTGGCTCTGCTTCCTTGGCCCAGCAGCACCAGCGCAGCCCATACGATCCATTCAGAGCATCACTGGGCTGGGCCCTAAGGCTCGCGGGGCACTGCCTTTAACTTTCCGAGTGCTCTAGACTCGTCTAGAATCTAGAGCAATCCACCGTCTTTCTTTCCGAATCTCTTATTTTTGTCAGCCGTGTCAGATATCCCTTCCAGCTCAAATTCCATGGGGGGCAGAGGAATTCGAGCTCACGATTCAGCCTGGAGCAGGCTCCTCTGGATCCTCCAACCGCCTCCTCTCCTCTTCCCCCCAGAGAACCTGCCAGACAAGGCGGAGAGAGACCAGTATGAGCTGCTCTGCCTCGACAATACCCGGAGGTCCGTGGAGGACTTCAAGGAGTGCTTCCTGGCCCAGGTCCCTTCTCACGCTGTCGTGGCCCGAAGCGAGAAGGGCAAGGAGGACTCGATCTGGAGGCTCCTCAACAGGGCACAGGTAGCCGCACCCCCAGCCCTCCCGCCTGCTGGGATCTGAGGCCAGAGGGTCCTTCCCCCTCCCCCCCCCCTCACTCCCTTCCCTTCTAGAAGCTCCTCCGTAGCCTCGCTGGCCGGGCGTGTCCTGATCCAGCGGGGCTGCTTGCCGAGGCTGTCCTCTGGGCAGCGGCCGCTACGGAGGCCCCTCTGGGGTTACTGACCAACAGACAGCGTCTCATGGGCTGGGGCGCAGCGGGGAGGACAGTGCAACATTCTCAGGACCCCCAAGGTGCCTGGACCCCCAGCAACACCCTCAAGAATAAGCCGTAGAAACACCCCATGACCTCACTCATGTATGGATATTCAAGAACATTAGAAACGAATGAACAGAAAGATACAGTGACAGTAAAACAACAAGCAGACTGTCAAATGACAGTGTGGGGGGGCGGGGAGGGAGATCTGGGGGAGATAAGAGATCAATCGAAGGACTGGTGTGCATGCATGTAAGAACAACCAATGGACACAAAACTCTGGGGAGGGAGGGCATGTATGGGGGGGGCAGTGGTAAGCTATGTACACAGATAATACCTTAATAAATTAAAAAAAAATAATAAGCCGTGACTGGGCTACGTCTCAGAAATGGCGGGAGCCCCTTGCAGGAGGAAGGAAGCCACGCTTCCTGCTCTCAGAACCACCCCAAAGTCCCCGATATTCTCTCTCTCACCGCGGTGGTTTTGTTTCCTCCTCAATGACCTCGACACCTTCGGTTCTGTTTCGTCCTCCATCAGGAGAAGTTCGGGAAAGGCAAGTCGTCGGCATTCCAGCTGTTCGGCTCCCCTCCCGGGCAGAAGGACCTGCTGTTCAAAGACAACGCGCTGGGGCTCCGGAGGGTCCCCGCGAAGGTCGACGCCGGGCTGTACCTCGGCTCCAACTACGTCGCTGCCATCCGGGGCCTGAGGGAGAGTGAGTGAGGGCGGCTGGTGTGGGGGGGGGGGGGGGCGGGAGCCACAGCGGAGCCCCGGGCAGAGCACCTGGCACCCGTGGAGCGCAGGCAGCGGGGCCCGCCCTCGAGCGGCCACTTCCCCGGGTCCCGGCCAGAGGTCTGATGCAGGTGCCAGTGTCTTCTGCCAACCGCGTGAGGGCATTTCAGTGTGGGGGGGTGACTCCGACAGAACGCGTCAGCCGTGATTGATGCTGCCGTGTGTCCCTGTGCCCGGCACCCTCCCCAGCTCTGGCAGAAAAGTCAGTCCGGCTCCTATGGGGGAGCATACGGAACGTGGGCCAGGAGAGCCGGGGCCCCCTGGGGGAAGCTGGAGGCCTGGCGTGCACTGCCCTGTGCCTGGGCTCCGGGCCTGGCTGGGGGACCCCCGTGGTTCTTCCTTCACTGGGGGGCTTGGCGTGGAGCCTGGGTGAACCCAGAGGCGGCTGCCAGCTTTAGGGGAGGTCAGAGCTGGGTTCAGTGTCCCCTAGGCCCGGAGTCGGCAAACGGCGGCTCTTGAGCCACGTGCGGCTCTTCGGCCTCTTGAGTGTGGCTCTTCCACAAAATGCCACGGCCTGGGCGAGTCTGTTTTGAAGAAGTGGCGTTAGAAGAAGTTTAAGTTTATTTATTTAAATATTTTTTAAAAATATATTTTGTTGATATTTTACAGAGGGGAAGGAAGAGAGATAGAGAGCTAGAAACATCAATGAGAGAGAAACATCAACCAGCCGCCTCCTGCACACCCCCTACTGGGGATGTGCCTGCAACCAATGTACATGCCCTTGACTGGAATCGAACCCAGGACCTTTCAGTCCGCAGACCGACGCTCTACCACTGAGCCAAACCGGTTTTGGCTATTTATTTAAATATTTTTATTGATTTTTTACAGAGAGGAAGAGAGAGGGATAGAGTAAGAAACATCGATGAGAGAAACATCGACCAGCTGCCTCCTGCACACCTCCTTCTGGGGATGTGCCTGCAGCCAAGGTACATGCCCTTGACCGGAATCGAACCTGGGACCTTTCAGTCCGCAGACCGACGCTCTATCCACTGAGCCAAACCGGTTTTGGCAAGAAGTTTAAGTTTAAACCATTCGGCTCTCAGAAGACATTTCAATCATTGTGCCGTTGCTATTTGGCTCTGTGGGCTAACGAGTTTGCAGGCCGCTGCCCTGGGCCATCTCTGGGGAGCTGTCACTGTCGCTGGGTTCTGGAGCTTTTATCCCGTGGGCCTGAGATAGTAGGAAAGCCATCACCCTCAGAGGTGCAGGGTGGGCTAGAGGCCGGGAGAGGGGTGGGACTGAGAAGCAAGGTGCGGACGGAGGGCACCCGCCCCGGAGGGGCTGGCGCTGACCGGGAAGGGGGCCAGGTAGATGCCCGGGGTCTCCTCCATCTGGAAGCAGGATCCGTCCGCACCCGCGGGAAGGCCCGGCGGGAGGGTGCTCAGGGTTGGCGGCGCGGGATGTCATGTTGATGCTGTGTCCCTCCGGCAGCGGCGGCCGAGGCGGAGGCGCGGCGCTCGCGGGTGGTGTGGTGCGCCGTGGGCCCCGAGGAGCAGCGCAAGTGCCAGCAGTGGAGCGGCCAGAGCACGGGCGCCGTGGCCTGCGCCACGGCCGCCACCACCGAGGACTGCATCGCCCTGGTGCTGGTAGGGGCTGGGGAGCCGGCGTGGCCTGTGGGCGGGCAGCGGGCTCCGGGGGGTTCCCCGGCCGTGGGCGCTGAGAGGCACGGTGGTGAGGGTAGGCGGGGGGTGGGGGAGATGGGGTGGGGTGGGGGGAGTCTCTGCCAGAAAACTGTAGATTGTGGGGTTGCCGCTCATCTGATGACAAGAACAACGCACGATCATTGCAGGCAGGTTGGAAGAGACAGGAAGGTGTGGTGTAAAGCAATTAAGGGAAAACCAGCGGTGACCCACCCAGAGAGACCCCACCACTGAGGTTGGGGTACCTCCCCACCCAGGACTTCGGGGGCCCCGTGCCTAGGCTGGCCACAGCACCGGCTCCTGCCTGTCAGGCGCCACTCGCGTCCTTTTCCCTCAGTGGCACACCACGGCCACGGCGCGTGGCGACACAGTCTTTGAAGACACTTCTGAAAAAATGATTTCAGGGTGTCTCTTACGGGGAGGTGGCTTGGTCGTGACCCTGTTCCTCTTTGCGCCCTTCTTTTGTTACTACCAATACCCCTGCGATGGCTTTCTTTCCTTGAGTAGGGATCTTCTTAGACTTCTCCAGTTACTTTTTAAAAATATATATATTTTATTGATATTATACAGAGAGGAAGGGAGAGAGATAGAGAGCTAGAAATGTTGATGAGAGAGAAACATCGACCAGCTGCCTCTTGCACGCCCCCTACCGGAGATGTGCCGGCAACCAAGGTACATGCCCTTGGCCGGAATCGAACCCGGGACCTTTCAGTCCGCAGACCGACGCTCTACCACTGAGCCAAACCGGTTTCGGCTCCAGTTACTTTTAATATTGTCGTAAGCAAATGATTCCTGGGCCAAAGGGAGCCGTCGGCTGGGACCCCGACGACTCCCCGCTCCCGTGCACGTTCCTCCTGCCGGGGCCGATGTAACTAGACATCGCAGCTTTGCCCATCAGCTTCGGTGCAGCCCTCGGAGGGTAGTCATGGCCTCATCTGTCTCCGGAGGGAGGGAGGCTGTGCAGGAGGCTGTCCCGGGGGCACCCCAGGGCCCAGAGGGTTTGTTGGGGGGACGGAGGCGGAGGGCGGCCTGGCCAGGCTCTTCCCGGGGGCAGTGACAGTGGGAAAGGCCGTGGCCGGCTGAGGGTTAGCAGCGCTCACGGCGTTCGTCCCTTTGGGTGCTGGGTTCCAACTCCCGCCTCTTCCTGCTGCCTTCCTGGGACCGCTGACAGCAAGCCGTTTCCTCAGAGAGTGGCCAAGCCAGGCGGGAGGTGAGTGGCCTCGCCCTGAGGCCACAGAGTCGCTTGTCTTTGCAGAAAGGAGACGCTGACGCCATGAGCTTGGACGGAGGATTCATCTACGTCGCGGGCAAATGCGGTTTGGTGCCTGTGCTGGCAGAGAGCCAAAGTAAGTGTGTGTGTGTGTGTGTGTGTGTGTGTGTGTGTCCTCCCCGGTTTATGATGCATTTTTACATGCATCAATGCTTTATGTCCCCACATTTATATTTAAGAAATTTGCACACAAATGAAAATAGAAAAACTGCAATGCCTAATTTCTGTCCCCTGTTTTCCACTTGCAGTATTATACTTAGGCACCTTAAAAAAAAAAAAATATATATATATATATATATATATATATATATATATATATTTTATTGACTTTTTACAGAGAGGAAGGGAGAGGGACAGAGAGCTAGAAACATCGACCAGCTGCCTCTTGCACACCCCCCACCAGGGAGGTGCCCGCAACCAATGTACATGCCCTTGACGGGAATCGAACCCGGGACCTTTAAGTCCGCAGACCGATGCTCTATCCACTGAGCCAAACTGGTTTCGGCTACTTAGGTACCTTTGGACCCCATGGGGGAAGGGCAGCGAATGTAACAGAGAACTACCAATAACAGGAAAAAGAGAAAAAAACTAAAGAAAATGTTTTTCACCATAGCATATTCTTTCGCTTTGTTAATCCTCACCCAAGGATATTTTCCCACTTACTTTTAGAGAGAGTGGGAGGGAGAGAGAGACAGAGAGAAACATCAATGTGAGAAACACACATGGATTGGTTGTCTCCTGTACCCTCTTTGGTTCCAGGGCCAGGGAACCCGCAACCAGGGTACTTGCCCTTGACCGGAATCAAACCTGGGACCCTTAGGTCCGCGGGCCGACGCTCTATCCACTGAGCCACACCGGCTAGGGCCATGGCATATCCTCCTCGTATGCGGCGTGCTAGCTGGGTGCCTGTTGGCACATGGGTAGCACACAGGTTGGCGTCTTCAGAAAGCCCAGCCAGGTAGACCTCCTGCCTCCTGCAGAGCACCAACAGCTGCACCCTGGGAGCACAGACCTGGCCTGAAGTCCTGAGCAATTTCTCGCTCCAGATGCTGGAAGGGAAGTTTGTGAATCAGAAGTTCCATTGGCTTGTGACAATGTCCAATTGCCCTCCGTGCTGGGGGGGGGGGAGGGGGGACCAGGCCTGTAACAATGCCATTCCTTCACCCCACCAGCAGAGGGCGCACTCGCACCAGCAGCTTTGGTAGCCAGTTGCTTCCTAGGTGCTTTATCGCCCCGAGGATTTGCAGGCTGCCCGCTTTTCAATGTACGAGCTGGGGTATAGAGACCTCTTTACTGACCCCTTCTCCTTCGGCTGGAGAGCTAGCACTGGCCTTAGAGAGCGACAGTGATGCTGCGGTGGCCAAGAACACAACTGCGCCTAGTCTTAATTTTTGGAAATATTTCAGGAAAGGATAATATGCATACAGAAAAGTGCACATAAGCTTACAACTCCATGGCATTTCGCACAGGTGCATCTCCTGGCGCTAGTGCCAGGCCAAGACACAGCAAGTTTTACAAGTCCCTGTGTGCCCTCCCGTCACCAGCCCCCCTACCCCTGAGAGGGTATCGACTCCTGATCTCCAAGGGCGCGAATCAGTTCCGTCTATTTTTGAACTTTATGTAGAAGGAGCTGCAATAAATAAGTGTTTCACGGCGTTTTGCTCGTCTTTCTTCTTTCAGGATCCGAAGAGAGCGGTAGCCAGGATTGTGTGAATAGACCAGTGGAAGGTGAGTGGCAATCGGTCATTTTCAGGGTCCAGGGTAAGTTCTTGGTGCTGAGGAAGAGGTGGTAGGAAATTTAAAAAAAACTCACAGAAAGAGATGCAGCCAAAGTTCTTGGGAAGGTGCAAGTAATCCTTAGACAATTACAACGGATGCTAGATTGACCTTTGTCCTTGGCGGAGAACTTGCAGAGTTGCTCATTGTGTCCTGGCCACGTGGAAGGAGCGGTGTTCCGTCCCCATCTCCTATGGATGAGGAAACAGTGGCTCTGAGAGCCTCCCGATCTCACTCAGAGGCCCAGACACTGGTGCTGCGGCAGCTCCCGCCCCTTGTGCTAACGCCCGGCTCTGCACACCAGCCCCACCCGCCCGCCAGAGCTGGTGCTGGCTCAGCTCCGGAAGAGCTGTGTGCTGCCCACCGTGGGGGCCTGGCAGGTGCACCCTGGCAGGAGGAGGACCCACAGCCCAAGACTGGGCACAGGGCGGTCCGCACCGCACTTAGCCTGGCGGCCGCCATCGCTCCGGCCCAGTGCGTGTTGCAGTTGGTGGTTTATGCACCATTGGGGTCACGCTAGACGTTCAGTGTTTGTTGCTGCAGGAGCTCACATTTAAAGGTGAACTTCTGGCTTATAACTCAGGGACAGGGTGTGGCTGGTCCAGGGTGGTCCCCAGCAATCACGGAAAGAATGGGTTGTCCTTACTACCTCATTTCTTAGCCCAGAGGACAGCAGCACCAGCTTCTGTGGTCCACCTAACACTGCGGTGCCTGGGGGAGGGGCGGGGAGGGAGCATTGCTGATGATGCTTCTTGACAGCTGCGCCGGCGTCCATCTGCCAGGCCCCTGGAGATTAAGACTAGCTCTTCTGTCATCTGGCTAACTGTAGTTCACGAGCCACATGCGGCTCTTTGGCCCCTTGAGTGTGGCTCTCCCACAAAATACCACAGCTTGGGAGAGTCTATTTTGAAGAAGTGGCATTAGAAGAAGTTTACGTTTAAAAAATGTGGCTCTCCTGTGTGCCCCAGGGGAGCCGGGTGTCCAGGGAGAGCCGTGTGCCCCTGGGGGCTGTGTGCACAAGGGGGGCGGTGGAACCTGGGAGCCGTGTACACCGGGAGAGCCGTGTGCCCTGGGGAAGCAGTGGGACCCGGGGAGGGGGGCAGTGTGAACCGGAGGAGGAACGGATTCTATTCGTGTGGTCCTGAGGCATTTGGACAGTCTGCAGCCATTAGCCACAGAACACTCTGTTGTATTTCCCTACAAAAACAAATGAGAGAGAGTGTCCCACTTGACATTCATATACGGAAAAAAAGGAAAAGAGAAGGGAAAAAAATCTGAGGAACAGAATAAAGTGGTGAATATAGTAGCATCAGGGGCAAAGAAGGGGAGTGGACTGATAATTATCAGGAGGATAAGGGGGTGGGGGAGCAGTGAGAGACTGGATTGAAATCGTATAACCGATGGATGAAGACAATGGGGGGAGAGGGGGTAAGGGCAGAGGGTGGGAAGGGAACTAGGTGGTAGGGAGCTTTGGGGGAGAAAAAGGAGAAACAATTGTAATAGTCTGAGTAATAAAGATTTAAAAATAAATAAATAAATAAATAAATAAATAAATAAATAAATAAATAAAAATTAAAAATGTGGCTCTCAAAAGAAGTTTCAATCATTGTACTGTTGCTATTTGGCTCTGTGGACTAATGAGTTTGCCGACCGCTGTCCAAGGGTATCGATCCGTGGCGGTCGCCAGGAAGTCCAATGCCGGCCTCACCTGGAATTCCCTGAAAGGCAAGAAGTCCTGCCACACGGCTGTGGGCAGGACCGCCGGCTGGAACATCCCCGTGGGGCTGCTCTTCAACCAGACGGGCTCCTGCAAATTTGGTAAGGGGTCCGGGGGGAGGAGGGCGGGCCACCCTGGGGTGGGCGTGGAAGGTTCCCCAGGGGCCTCAGGGAGGGAGGGGGTGGGGATGTGCAGGCCCACAGCCTCTATGGGTGTCGGCAAGTTCTCCCGCGAGGCGTTGAATGGGTCTCTGTGCATCTGCCCCGCCCACCCCACTCCGGGGTAACCCACTGGCCTCTCAGTCCGTTCCTCTGCACGTGGCCACATTCATCGGTGCAGTCCCCGGCTCGAGGCTGTAGCCATGGGACCCTCTGTGGGTCCCGTCATAGACTCCTCCCTGGCCCCGGGCAGATTTCCTGCCGATGCCTGAAATCTGAAGGCTGTTCCGACTTCTGGTGGGCCCCGGATTGGTACTAACACATCACTGCTTGAGACAGTGCCTGTGCTCTCTCTGTCCTGGGCAATAGATGAGGCTGACCCAGGCGGCGGCGTCCCCCGCTAGGTGAGGGCGTGGGCGTGAGGTCAGGTAGGAAGAGCTGACGTCCCCGCGTGCCTTCTTCTCCACAGATGAGTTCTTCAGCCAGAGCTGTGCCCCCGGGTCCGACCCGAACTCCAACCTCTGCGCGCTGTGTGTCGGCAACGACAGGGGCCAGAACAAGTGTGCCCCCAATAGCAACGAGAGGTACTTCGGCTACGCTGGGGCCTTCCGGTGAGTGCCCCCCGGAGAGGCCTGTGCCTCGTCCTCCAGTGTCTCGGCACTGCGTTCCAAGGGGCCAGACGTGGCCTGTCTCAGCAGAGCCAGGGGCTACTCTGGGGGTCTGCTGATGGACCCTCCTCCCCAACACACCCACCACCCCGGAAGTGGAGGCTGGCACTGGGCTGCGTGACCTCAGCTTTGCTAGGCTCCTCCCTGTGGCCTGGAGCCAAAGTCAACCTCAGTGGCCCTCCGTGGCCTCATCCTCAAAGCCAAATGGGTAGAGCCTGTGGGATCTCACGTCCCATCTACAGTTTGAATTTATGGGGAAGAATTATTATTATTTTTTTAAATATATATTTTATTGTAGGAAGGGAGAGGGATAGAGAGTTAGAAACGTCAATGAGAGAGAATCATGGACCAGCTGCATCCTGCACGCCCCCCACTGGGGATGTGCCCGCAACCAGTGTACATGCCCTTGACCGGAATCGAACCTGGGACCTTTCAGTCCGCAGGCCGACGCTCTATCCACCGAGCCACACCGGTCTCGGCAAGAATTATTTTTCATAGCCACCACTCTGTCCCCCACGCTGGGTCCTCATGTTTCCCATCTCACTTTTCTCTTTGATTTCGGCCTGAGAGATGGCAAAGAGCAAAAGCAGTATTGCGGGCGGTTCTCCACTAGTGACCTGGAAAATAACAAAAAATAGGTTTTCAGAATGATAGCCACTTAGTTAGTTATTGATGATCCACAACCCACCGTTTGTAATCCCATTCACGAGGATTCTCGGTGGCACTTACCACATCAGGGGTTTGGAGGGCGCAGAGTCCTTCTCTCCATCCTCCAATAATATGCTTCACCAGCAGGTGGCATCAGCGAGCCCCCCGGGTCAAAAGGTGGCCTTGGAACTTTGTAGTATCCATTCAGGAGCCTTCTCTCCAGGGATGGGAGGCTATAAAAGCAGCGTTTTTTACTGTATTGTCTCTGTAACCCTCCGGGTGTCGTTGCGTTGGTCTCCGCGTCTCCTGACATTTCTCCACACCGGCAGAGCTCTCTGGCTGCTTGTCTGTATTTAGGAGAGGAGTGCCAGAGCTGACTGTCAGCTCCGCACCAGCCGCCACATGCTGGCGCGTGCGGGCCTCCCTGTGGGGCATTGCCCGGTGGGACATCTAAGTATCAGATCCTGTGGGCCTCTTCTTTGAGGTGATCAGATTTTCCCCGGGAGCCTGGGAGAGGTAAGCGGCTCCGAATGAAACTCCCAAGACATCGTTCTCACTCCACGCCTCGATTTCAGCATTGGGCCTCTGCCCTCAGCCGGGTTCGGTTCTCTAGTCCATAGTGTTGTTCAGGTTCAGTCTCCCTGTGAACAAACCTTCAGTCTCTGCCAGGGAGAGGGGGAGCTGGCTGGGCTAGGAGGGCGCCTTGCCCGGCACCTGTGTCGGGTCTCTCCGCCCCTGTGCTCAGTCGCGGTCAATGGTGCTTCTGGTTTGTTTGTTTTTTTAAAAAAATATATTTTTTATTGATATTTTACAGAGAGGAAGGGAAAGAGATAGAGAGCTAGAAATGTCGATGAGAGAGAAACATCGACCAGCTGCCTCTTGCACACCCCCTACTGGGGATGTGCCCGCAACCAAGGTACATGCCCTTGACCGGAATCGAACCCGGGACCTTTCAGTCCGCAGACCGACGCTCTATCCACTGAGCCAAACCGGTTTCGGCGGTGTTTCTGGTTGTTGAGCCTTTCTGAAGTTCACCGTGCACACCCGCTTTTTTTCCCCTGCGCTTCCCCCACTTCCAACCTGTGTGACAGCTGTTTATGGCTCTAGGGTCGACTACTGCTCGCCCGCGTGCTCCCTAACTTCCAAATGTTCTCGTTATCCTTTCTCTCCTTGTGCTCCTCTCTCCTGTCCGCTTCAAACTTAAAAAATAAATAAATCTCACACATAGCATGTTATCGGAGCTTTAGGAGGTGGGAAGCTACACACATGTGTTCAATCTTCTGTTTTAAACCCAGAGTTCCTGGACACACTTGTCTTTTATCTTGTCGATGTTTACTTCAGTGTTTCGGATTTTGAAATGTATATAGCAAATACGTATGAACACCGGTCGTTTCTCTTCTCCTGGCAATGAGTCTCTTTTCCGGTCCCTGGCAGGTGCCTGGCGGAGAACGCCGGGGACGTCGCGTTTGTGAAGGATGCCACTGTGCTGGAGAACACCGACGGTGAGCAGGCTCCCTTTCCCCTTCGGGGTGCCACAGCGCCCCCTACCGGTCGTATTTGCAGCTGGGAAGATGTACAGGTTTCCAGGCTTTTGATTACCCGTATTTGCCGGCGTATAAGACGATTTTTTGGCCCTGAAAAATACCGTATTTGCCGGCGTATAAGAGACTGGGCGTATAAGACGACCCCCTAACATTTCCACTAAAAATACAGAGTTTGTTATATACTTGCCGTATAAGACTACCCCCCACTTGGAGGCATATTTTTCAGGGCCAAAAAACGTCTTATATGCCGGCAAATACGGTAGGTTAACTTTGAAATTTTTTACTTGGGTCTGCAACATGGTAATGTCTCTAGGTGTCTCACTGGTTTTTAATCCCCCACTTCTCTCTGTCTCTCTATCCCCCCCCCCTCTCTCTCTCTTTCACACACACACACACACACACACACACACACACACACACACACACCAGCAATGCTCAGTAGCAAATGTCTCCTGGCTTTGTGTAAACACCCACTGAAACACACCATCTGCCTGTTCCAGCCTATGGGAGACTGAATGTTGATAATACTGAAACACACACACACACACACACACACACACACACACACATACAAAACACATATGGAAATAAAATTCCCCTTCATACAAGGAAGCAGGGCCCTTCATTGAGCCCCGTGTGAGTCACTGTCTGGAAATTCCTTGGGAGTAAGTGGGAACAAAATCATAGGCAGATGCAGATGCCAGAGGAGAATCTACCCTGTTTCCCCGAAAATAAGACAGTGTCTTATATTAATTCTTGCTCCCAAAGACGCGCTAGGCCTTATTTTCAGGGGATGTATTATTTTTCCATGAAGTAGGTCTTATTGTCGGAGGATGTCTTATTTTCGGGGAAACACGGTATCAGGTGACAAGGAATAATCACTCTCTCTTCTGATCTCTCGATGAAACGCGTAATGACCAATTTCCAGACTCCAAACGGCACCCCATCCTCTCGGTCCCACTCAGCTTCCCCACCCTCTTGTCAGCAGGTGCCCCGCCATTTCGTGCCCTGAGAAAGGGCCGCCCAGCTTTCTGCCCTCCTCCCTCGCAGACATCAGCAGTCACAGCTGCTCCTTCCTCCTCCGTCCCTTGGGAGAGGGGTCAAGGCCAGACATGTAAACGGGGAATGAGCCCATAGCAAACGGACCAGGACAAGGGAATGGATGGAGTGTTTTCTGGAGGGGGGATGGCAAGAGAGTAGCAGAGGCCGGAACAATGATCCCACATTTGCATGTACACAGGCATGCATGCGATTCTATTCAGAATTTATGAACCATTCATCCAAGTGGTCTCCAGGGACCAGCTGTCAGATTTAATTTTAAGCTGTAGGGTTTTACAACTGTATTTTATTGGAACTGACTAAACGCATTTGAGAAACCCTTAGACGTTCCTTTTTTTTTTCCCCTCGGGCTACAGGAGGAGCATTTGAATATGAAAGGAAAAAGGAAGCAATTTGTTCTTGAACATAAACCAGCTGTCCTTTTTCTGGGACTCACTGGAAAAAAATATGGCACAGATAGAGGGTTTTCTTCTTAGAAACTAAAAAATAAAATAAAAAATTTAACAGCTTTGCCCAGCTAGCATGGCTCAGTGGTTGAGTGTTGACCTTTGAGCCAGCAGATCACAGTTCGATTCCAAGTCAGGGCACATGCCAGGTTGCAGGCTCGATCTTCAGTAGGGGATATGCAGGAAGCAGCCAGCTGATAATTCTCTCTCATCATTGATGTTTCTATCTCTCTCTCTCTTCCTCTCTGAAATCAATAGACAACATTTTAAGACAGTATTTAACAGCTTTATTGACGTACAATTCACATACTGTAAACCCACCCGTTCAGAGTGGACAGGTCAGTGGTCTCCGTGCAGTCCCTTCCCCCCCCCCTCTCTCAGAGCTGGCAGTACCCATCCACGTTCTGTCTCCCTAGATTGGCCTATTCTGGACATTTCACATAAGTCTCATCCTACAATATGTGGCCCCTTGTGACCGGCTACTTTCAAGGCTCACCCATGTTGTGACGTGTATCCATACGTCACTCCTTTTCATGGCTGACTTCTATTTCATTGCATGGACACAGCGTTAATACATGTTGGACAACGCTTTCTTCTCTCCCCTTCACATCACCACAACCCCAGTGGGTACCTTTCAAGAGGCCAATGGACGGTGACACCCACCCAGAAGGCCCCTTGGACTGACGCCACCTTCTTCCTTCCCCAGGAAAGGGCACTGAAGATTGGGCTAGGAACTTGAGGCTGGAGGACTTCGACCTCCTGTGCCTCGATGGCACCCGCAAGCCTGTGACTGAAGCCAGGAGCTGCTACCTGGCCAAAGCCCCAAACCATGCTGTGGTGTCTCGGAGAGAGAAGGTGGAACACCTGGAGCAGGTGCTGCTCAACCAGCAGGTATGCACCCCAGGGCCGCTGCCCCCTCTCAGCGGCATGGGCTCTGTCAGCTGGGGCAACCGCAGAGCTGGGTCAGCCAGCCCGTGCCAAGCCTTTCTCTCCAGTCCCCCTGCCCGGAGCTGGTGGGGAGAGTATTTGCTTCAGGCCACGGGGCTGCCCAGAGTCTCAGTGAGAACTGACCCGGGATTTCTGGGACCGACCTACCTTCTGCCCTCAGTCTCCTGCCCCTGGCCTTGAGCTCACTGCGCCAACTGAGCAATGTCTAGACCAGGCCGCTGCATTTGTCATCTCCAAAAACAGCTCATCCAGAACTTGGTTCGCTTTGAGGCCGTCTCTGAGGATGGTGTGAAGGAAATCCTACCACTTCCGTACAGTCTGCCATCTCTATTAGAGCTCCTACTTCTGTATTAAAACATGGCGCCCCGCTGGTGTGGCTCAGTGGTTGAGTGTCGACCTAGGAACCAGGAGGTCATGGTTTGATTCCGGGTCAGGGCACATGGCCAGGTTGCAGGCTCGATCCCCAGTGGGAGGTAGGCAGGAGGCAGCCAATCAATGATTCTCTTTCATTGTTGATGTTTGTATCTCACTCTCTCCCTCTCCCCTTCTCTCTGGAATCAATAAAAATACAAAAACAAACAAACAAACAAACAAACAACAACAACAACAACAGAAAACCCATTGCCCCTCCACGTGCGCTTTAAAGATAGGGGCCCTGAAATGGTACCCATCGGCACCATAAGAGGCACCATGGAGCCCTCACGGTGGCTCACACACCGGTGCTGGCCAGAGGTCTACAGCGGATGAGGTGCTCAGCGGCCCAGCTCAGCCCTGCGGGCGGTCTGGGCATGGACAAGAAACTGTGGCCCAGAGAGGCCACGTGCCCTGCAATGGCCTGTGGGGGGCAGATGATGTCCAGTGCAGACTGCCTCTCTGGGAGAGCTGGCCGCTTAGAAGGCTGCCAGGGACCGACATGTGGGCCAGATTCCTCCAAACCCCCAGCTGTCACTTAGTCACCCCTAACGAGTTCTAGGGAAAGAGGCCACAGATTAGGAAGGAAGGAGAGATGGCGGGAGGTGAGATCAGAGAGGTGGAAGGCCTGGCAGCTGCCCTGGGCAGGGGACACTTGGGCCAAGGCAGTGGGTGAGGCCAGAACGCAGCTCCCTTTGGCCATGTTTGTCCCAGGGCCGATCCTGGCAGGAAGGGGGTCCTTGGTCTCCCTAATGCAGATACTCGGCCGCCGTCCTCGGCTCCTGTCCTCACGTGCTGTCTGCCCTCTGACACAGGCTAGGTTTGGAAGAAATGGACCCGACTGTCCAGGCACGTTTTGCTTGTTCCAGTCGGAAACCAAAAACCTTCTTTTCAACGACAACACCGAGTGTCTGGCCAAGCTCCAAGGCAAAACGACCTACGAGGAGTATTTGGGAGCGGAGTACGTCACGGCCGTTGGGAATCTGAGGCAGTGCTCCACCTCCCGTAAGTGGACCATCGGGGGCGTCTCCCAGAAACCACGGGGGGGTGGGGGGAAGGTCAAGGTTGGCGGGCCAAGCAGGATCCTCGGAGGGGAGGTGGGTATACAAACGTGAAGGCGATGGGATGTCTCTGTGCGTCAGGAAATGACGACCTCACCGACGAGGTGAAAGAAATGGAGTCTAAAATAAAGCAGGAGAGATAATATGCCAAATTTTATCATTCTGACAGTGACTGCCATGCAGTTTTTTTAGAAACCGAGCACTTTGTTCAGAAAAATGAAATGTGTGTGTATGTATGTCTATATGTATGTCTATTAGACACACATGTATTGAGAAAGGACAAATTCCAGTGTTTAGACAGTTACCACAGATACCGACGGTGGAGAAGACAAATGCTCAAAATAACATTTAGCCAGAAATATGCGCCGACAATAACCCAATCTTTAAAAACATTAAGAAGACACCGCAGAGCACTGTGAGGCTCTGGGGGATGATCCTGAGACTCTGTGCCATATGCCCAGACTCCCTTGAGGGGACACTTGGCAATGCCTGGAGGTATTTTTAATTCTCATAACTTAGGGGGCGCTGCTGGTACCTGTGGGTAGAAGCCAGGGATGCTAAGAGCATAGGACAGCCCACACCACAGAAGTCCCGGCTGCGAATCTGGTGCCAAAGAGGAGACCCTGCTCTCTGTCAGCTGAGGTCGGGGAACTGTGCTGCAGGTGTTGCCAGGCAACATTCAGAGAAACGCAGCAAGAGGGCCATCCATGCAAGCAGCCAGCTCACGGTGGCATAGTCTGCACGTCCCGAGGGCAGAGCCTGTCTGTCCAGGCTGAACCCTCGGCACTTAGCGCAGTGACTCCCGTGTGAGTGCAGGAGTGACGGAATAGTGCACACGATTGCAAACGTCTGCGTACAGAGGATGCACATCCCTGCAGTCAGGGAGCCGTCTATGTCGGTTAGAGACCGGTTGGGTGGGGGTCATGTCCCTCAGGCCAGAGCAGGGAATGGCCCAGGCTGGTGAGGCCACAGCTGCCACGTGCTGCCTCGGGCCGTGGGGAAATGTGAGCAGAGTAAGCATGACTGACGGGGGTGGGAAAGGGCAGCAGAAAGCTAGTATCCGCCTTGATGGATGTCTTGATGACAAAAGAAATCAGTGTCTGAATCTCCTGCTTTGTTGTGTCCACAGCACTTCTGGAAGCCTGTGCCTTCCTGGGGAGGTAAAACCCAAGAAGATGGCCCAGTCCCGCAGAGAGCCTCGGCCCCCGCTGTCCCTACTGCCCCCGCCACCCCCGCCCATCCCCAGGCCCCGGGGTTCTCTTTGCCCTTCCCCAGGGGCAGTGTGCTAGTTACACCTGTTTCCGCCATTCGCTGCTGTCACCTTCGCAAACAATAAAACCAGAAATGCTGTTGACTTCCATTCCTTATTAAGCATTGCTCATCTTTTTTAGGATCTTATGCTGAAATCTTGTGTCTGACCCAACACCCGCATGGTCTGACCTCTCCTTCCTAGCTGTGCAGGTCCCGGGCCTCCTCTCTCCTGCAGCCTGGGGTGTGATGCCGGGTGGCCTGGGATTTCAGGACAGGCCAGGAGCTGTTCTCCCACGGACGTGTGGCTGGACATTGACTTGGCCATCTCAGTGTGTATGCCCATGTGTGTGAGAGTGTGTGCACGTACGTGTGCGCGCGCGGGTGAGTGGAGTGAGTACATGTGTGTGTTTTAGGGCAGGGGGAGAGAGGAGAGAGTAGGAATCCAGAGATCAGTGGAAGAAACTGGATATCAAGAAGACTGGTGAGTATCTGGTATTTTAAGGAAATAGCAGCAGGCATAGTAAATGTACAAGTACAGGCATCATGGGAAAGGTGAGATACTTCTAACCCTTGGCCTTGCTGGCCCTCCTTCTCGGGTTAACCTCTAGTCCAGGGGTGGGCAAACTTTTTGACTCAAGGGCCACAATGGTTCTTAAACTGGACCGGAGGGCCGGAACAAAAGCAGCCTGACCATGCTGGCACTCTCATCTTGGGCTGCTGGTGAAGGAGCGGAGGGGAGAGCAAGAGAACTCTTTGGGCTCTGGGGGCCGGATAGAACAGCCAAACAGGCAGAAACCGGTTTGGCTCAATGGATAGAGCATCGGCCTGCGGACTAAAAGGTCCCGGGTTCGATTCCGGTCAAGGGCATGTACCTTGGTTGCTGGCACATCCCCAGCAGAGGGTGTGCAAGAGGCAGCTGATCGATGATTCTCTCTCATCAATGTTTCTAACTCTCTATCCCTCTCCCTTCCTCTCTGTAAAAAAATCAATAAAATATATTAAAAAAAAAAAAAAAAAGAACAGCCAAATGGGCCAGATCCAGCCGGCAGGCTGTAGTTTGCCCACGGCTGCTCTAGTCACTAATCCTCCTGCCCCTTCCCCCAGCCAACCTCTTCAAACTGGTCTAAGCAGCTGCCTTCACTGTCCTCAGTGGGGTGGGTGGGCCGCTCCTGCCTTCTCTCTTCACCTCGCTATGCTTCCATTTTAACCTGCTCCCTCTCCTCCTGGTTCCGGAAAAGGACTCCCCGGCCCCCAGCCCAGCCCAGGAGCCTTTCCATCCCCCCTCTGAGCCGTCTCTGTTCCTGATCCTGTTGACCACCCGCTCCTTCTTCTTTCCTTTAAAAGAACATTTTTATTGATTTCAGAGAGGAAGGGAGAGGGAGAGGGAGAGAGAACCATCAATGATGAGAGAGAATCATTGATTGGATGCTTTCTGCACACCCCCTACTGGGGATGGAGCCTGAAACCTGGGCATGTGCCCTGCTGGAATTGAACTGTAATCTCATGGTGTATAGGTCAACGATTAACTCTGAGCCACGCTGGCTGGGTCACCCGCTCCTTCTTGAAACCCTATTCCCTCAGCTTCCATGCCTCCTCCTATCTCACCTCCTTTTCTGCATTTTTTTTTGGGGGGGGGGTCCTGCAAGTGTGGCCTCCATGATTTTCTTCTCTAGAGTTTTGTTTCTGACCCACTGTCTTGATGCCACAGAATGGAATTAGGGGAGAACCAAATGTTTGGGTTTTGGCTACAAATGCCCAGAGTCCCCTCACTGGGGGTGTGGGGTCCAGGGGGGTCCAGGAAGCTGCTCCCTCAGGTTAGTCACCAAATCAGCCACCCTCAGACAAGCGGCCAGGGCAGCGTTTGCATGGCGGGAGGCATAGGGGGAGAGGGAGGAAAGGGAGGTAGTGACCAGTACGAGGCAGCAGCTGGGAGGTGGTCGTGAACTGTCCTGGGGGAGGGAAGGCTGAGCCCATGGGATTCCAAGGAGGACCCTGAGCCGTGGGCAGCACAGGAGATCCCTTATTATTTGAATTTTAAAGGAGAAAGAGGACATGGAGACTCTTGGGTAAGGCAGGGAGAGATGGAGAAGAAGGGGAAAGTGCATTTCCTCAGCTTCAGCTTCCCCGGGGCAACAGTGAAAGTTTCCCGTCATTGGAGAGCCCAGCTTGGGGACTTGGTCTTAGCAGGAGAAAGTTCGCTCTGAAAGGCTGCTGAGATCTATGTCATAGTCCGGGGTATGTGTGTGTGTGTGTGGGGGGGGGGGGGTATAGACACCACATTCACAGTGACAGCTCTCAGTTGAGTTCATGCTCCTGCGAAGGTTGGAAATGTGGGTGCAGAGCCCTTGAGCCACTCAGATGCTGCTTTCTCCAGCCGCTCCCTGTCCAGGCCAGGAAGTTCAAAGCCCTGACCCCCCACCAGACCTCCGGCCCCGCAGCCTTTCCTTCTCACGCTGAGCCGAGTGCAGGCTGCGCTCTCAAATCTGCAGCCCCAAGTTCCTTACCGACTGCAAGGGGAGCGTGTGCCTGCATTCCACGCACTAGCAGTCCGCTCCGTCTCCTCTCCTTCTCTGCCCAGTCAAGGCCATAGAATGCACCAGACCACCCATGCCTTCCCCCCTGCAACTCTCCTGCCAGGAGTGGTTCTGGGAGATCCTGCCTCCTCCCACAGACCCGGGAATGTAATCTGACCTTCTGGTTGTTGGCCCTTCGGCCTCCCAAGCCCAGAACGAAATTCACTCTGGGCCGGTGTTCTGCTCCGGGCCCTTTGTCTGAGTTGCTGAATTTTCTGGAGCCTGGTTGTGCTACTTTAACTGCAAAGTACAGAAACAAACAAAACCAAAATCCAATAAACAGCCTTAGCTTTCTGCTTCCTCCTCACTGAGCCGGGAGAGAGCCTGAGGGGGCCATTTCCTGGTCATACCCCATCCTCTACTACCAGAGAGAGGGGGCAGGAAGACCAGGCAAAGCAAATATGACCTCCAGGCGAGAGCACTCTTGTCCCAGCAGGCTTTGCTCCAAGGAACACGGACAAGCAGAAGCAAACACAGGGGTTGGGGGGGGGGGGACCAGCCTCTCCTGCGCTGCCCTTCTGGCCACCTCTGCCTCCAGGGATGGTGGCCCAACCCTTATGTACAGAACCGAGAAGACAGCCTCAAATGGTCTAGAGCAGCCGTGGGCAAACTACGGCCCGAGGACCGGATCCGGCCCCTCCAGCTGTTCTATCCGGCCTATGGAGCTGAAAGAGAGGAGGGTTCTCTTGCTCTCCCCTCCGTTCCTTCAACAGCAGCCCAAGAGGAGAGTGCCAGCATGGCCAGGTTGCTTTTGTTCCGGCCCTCCGGTCCAGTTTAAGAACCCACTGTGGCCCTCGAGTCAAAAAGTTTGCCCACCCCTGGTCAAGAGGCACCTCCTCTTTTCTGAGTCTGGCCTGGTCAGAGGAAGTCACACCTTCCTCATCCTCCCTGAGGTGGAATTGACCTTCCATATAAGTCAAGAGTCTTCAGACAAACCGACTCACTGAGAATCCCACACAGGATGCCCATGCAGGACGGGGGAGGGCAGTGGAGCAGGGACAGGTGTTAGGAGAAGCGGCTGCAAAGCCCTTGGTGGTGGCTGGTCCGAGAGCAGTGAGAGGGCGGCCCCGCCAGCCCATAGAGGCCTCTGGGCCAAATCCACAGGAGGTGCCCCTTTCCCGGGGTATGTACAGCCCCTTCCAGGCATGGCGGCCTGGTGAGCCTGCGGGTTGGATTTCGGGCCCTGGGTCGCCTCATCTGGAGGCCGTAGGCAGGGCTCCACCTGCACAGCCGCACGGCCACCGCAGAGACACACACCGACCAGCGACAGGACAGCCCGGCCCCTCCTCTGCTCTGCCAATGACTTCTGCATATTTTACGACTTCTCTCGCATTGGTGCCACTTCCCCATCCAGAGAACCACGCAGTGGCTTCCACCACAGGGGCCCCTGGGGAGTCATTCACATTCATCTCAGACACCCTCCCGTCAGGCCCCACAGCTTTCTATTTAAAAGAGGAAAGGAGAGGGGGAGAGAGAGAGAGAGAGAGAGAGAGAGAGAGAGAGAGAGAGAGAGAGAAACATCAGTGATGAGAGAGAGTCATTGATCGGCTGCCTCCTGCACGCCCCACAGTGGGAATCCAACCCTCCACCCAGGCCTGTGTCATAGGTCAACACTCAACCACGGAGCCACACCGGCTGGGCAGTGACTTTGCCTTGAACCACCAATAACTCGCCCTGGCCCAGCAGTGACTTCATGGCCCGGCTCCAGGCCATGTCTCTAGGACTGGTCTGGGTGCATGTCCTTATCATTCTTCTCTCTGTCTAATGGGGACTCCAAGTGGTATGGGCATAACAATGCGGAAACCTCTGATGCATGTGTAGGATCGAGGACATGAGTAAATGTGTTGATGTTGCAGAAAAATCTGGGACCTAGAGTAACTGAGAGAAGGAAGGAGGATGGGAGTATGTAATGGGGAGAGCGAGGCAGAACCTATGGGCTGAACTGCCGTGGGAAGTATTAGTGTAGACCAGGGATTGGCAAACCCATCAGTCAACAGAGCCAAATATCAACAGGACAACGATTAAAAGTTCTTTTGAGAGCCACATTTTTAAAACTTAACTTTTTCTAATGCCGCTTCTTCAAAATAGACTAGCCCAGGTCGTGGTATTCTGTGGAAGAGCCACACTCAAGGGGCCAAAGAGCCACATGTGGCTTGTGAGCTGCAGTTTGCCGACCACGGGTGTAGACTCATGCTCTGGATACATTTTTTTTTTGCAATACTAATGAGAAGAATGAAATTCTTCTTTGGAGGGTAAAATTTTGCTTACTTGGGGTTCAAAATGAGTGTTCTTTGTTATTAAAACTGATTGCAAATGTCCAACGCTTAATACTGATCTGTGGTGAAATTGTACATATTTCATTCTTGAAGATGATTTTTCTGATAGGTGCTTCCCAATACTAATATCAGTCTGCAAGCATATGATTTTATTTGTGTGTGCTTATCACGTGGAAGAAATTTACTGCATTGCATTAGACCGCTATGTTTACCTCTGAGCTGCCATGCCATCTGTTGGCACATGGCTTCCAACTGGAGACTAGATGGGTGACTTTGAGTTATGGCAATCTCTATAGGCCTTGCACTGAGGTCTGCAAAACACCGGGCCAGTAGTTTGAGCTCTGAACTTTTACTGAACCAGAAGTGTGGCCTGACATTTCTTGTGACTCAAGCATTAGTTGTCAAGTCGCTTTAATGCCGCATGTGTTTCACACGTAGGTGTTATTTTGCCTTGTTATCCTGGGTTGAGTTGATTAAGAAACATAATACATTTCGCAGAAAAATCTAATTTTCAGAGCCATTCAATGTCCTGCAAGGTAGATAAGGACAGTCCTTCTTGTTAAAAAAAATGTCAATCCTGGTCCTGACCTCTAAATATCATAATAAAATGCTTCCCAGTGCTAAGCCACCAAACTGCTGTATGGTGGGGTGAGTCAGGACATTATATATATATATATATATATATATATATATATATATATATATATAAAATTTATTTTTTACAGAGAGGAAGAGAGAAGGATAGAGAGTTAGAAATATCAATGAAAGAGAGAATCATCGATCAGCTGCCTCCTGCACACCCCCTACTGGGGATGTGCCCGCAACCAAGGTACGTGCCCTTGACCAGAATCGAACCTGGGACCTTTCAGTCCACAGGCCAATGCTCTATCCACTGAGCCAAATCAGTTTCGGCAGGACATTACATTTTTATTTCTGGAAAACAAAATCCACAGAACTGATGGTGGTTAAGTCCATGAGAGCCAATGAAGTTCATGTTGGTACTAGTGGTTTGATGCCCACCATGACCTGACATACTTCCCACAAAGTACCACTAATGAAAACTCACAGACTTTAAACACCTTCCATTTTCAAAAGCTTTGTAAATGTGTCCACCTAAGCCTTTTTCTGCTTAACACATATTTTAACCACCATCAATTGTAACAACATCGTTGCAGGTTTCACTTCGGATTGTTCTGAATTAGTATTTTCTCTGTTTCTTTGAAAATATTTTTGCCCGTAGTTACGGCATGCAGACTGTGGAGGCCAATTCTCCACTCCACACTCACCATTGACTCAGTTGACAGCATCTGTAACATCTGTCGACCCATCAAAAGCCAAGGGAAACCCCTCAACATCATTTGCATCATTTTTTAAAAAAAGACTATTGGTTTTGTTCTCAATGTCCTCAACTCTTTAAGCAACTGTCATCAGTGGAAAGCTTAACAGTCTTACATGAGTTTTTCTTCTCTGGACACATTTTTAAAAAATTGCTTCAGTCAAGCATAAGTCCACCAGTTCAGCAGCGTTACATGGCTTTCCTTGCTTGGCCATTCAGAAACTTGCTCTGCTGACAGCCTGGTGCCAGGCCAAAGGAGCTGGTCACAGAAGTGCGTACAGTATGAGAACGAGGCTATTTATAACCTCTAAAACCATCGAAAACAACACCATGCTTTACTTGTGAGCGCCTGCGGAAAACACAAAACACCGTGTGGAGAGGGCGTGAGCAGGCCTGTGAGGTGCTGGCTAGTTGGTTCTCCTGTCCAGAGACACAGCACGTGGGCCGCTCCTGCAGCCACTGCCGGCCTGGGAGGCATTTGGCGGGGTCTGAGGCGAAGAGAGTTCTCCCTTGCCAGCTGAAACCAAACAGCTTCTGATGGTCTTTACTGGCAGGATTAGGGAAGAAAAAAGAAAAAAAGAAAAAGAGGAAAAATAAGTCAACTGCACACCAGATCCAGGGGCGAAAATGCTGATTTGGCCCGGCAATGAAACCGCAGCTGAAACGGCCCTGCAACTTGGGCCCCACCTGGTTACGTTCACAGCGGTCCCCGGGCCTTCTCCAAGGTCCACCGGGCTCTGCACAAGCCAACTCAGCCATTGGGGCGGCGATGCCCTCCCGCATCTTCCCGGTCCTTGCGGGAATTCCTCTGCACGTGCCGTCTGATTTGATAGCATTTTGTCAGGAAGAGGCAGTTCCAATGGCTCCCTCCACCCCCCTCCTCCCCATGGCTGCCCTCACTGCACAGAGAATCAGTGCAGGGATTCTGTCCGTTGCTGAGGGTGCTTGTTCTGCAACTGGGGACATAGCTATTAGATGGGATCAGGGGCCCTCTGGACCCACCGTGAGACAGACAGACCCGAGCTAAAACTCCGACGGCCATCCCCTCGCCAGCAGCCTTGAGAGGGCAGGGCCGTTCCTCGGTTGTCCGAGGCGGGGAGGCCAGATGGCTTCTGTTAGGTCCACAGGAAGTCTCCCCACCCTTCCCCAGCCCCTCCGGAGCACGGCCTCCGGGGAAGTGGCTCAAGGCCAAAGCCCAGGGCAACAACATCAAGGGGCTCGGAGCCTAGCGTTTGCATCAAAGCTTTTCTTCTGTTAGATGTGCCAGAGATAGTTGTTTGGAGAAGTCTGTTTTTCTCAGTGTCTATAAATGGGCCGTTGAGGGGAGCCTCGGCCAGAGGACCGGCCTTCCCCCAATCCTTCGGACGGTCATAAAAAAAATCCAGTGCGGTGACAGTCAGGAAATCACGGGGCCCTGCAGACCGGTGAGGAAGTCCTGGGGGGGGGGCGGGGGGGAGGGGGGGCGGGGCAACGGGCGGGAGAGGAAAGAGCACTGACGTCAGAGAGTGACAAGCCAGGACTGTGACGTGGCAGCTGTGCCATGCAAGCCTCAGTTTCCCCTTTTCTAAAATGAGGCCGATGACGCCCCGTTTCCTCTGAAAGACTGATCTGTGGGGCCGATGGGATGTCTGAGAAGGCACTCTGCAGAGGTGAAGCTCTACTGAAATTCAGGCGGGGAGGTGGGGGGTGGGGGGTGAGGGGTGGGGGGACCCTCAGGCCAGAAAAGGGTGAGCAGTTAGTTCCTAGGATGGGAGATAATGTGGACTCATGTGACTGTGTCACGTTTGGGGAGGAAAAAAAAAAGGGAAAGACAAGATTATTTGTTGCGTAATGACAACATTTAACTGGGCATCCTATATATATATATATTTTTAACTTCAGATGTTACTGCTTTTTCGTTCTCAATATTAATCCTGTTTCCTGTTTTCAAATATGTTCCATTTGTGCCCACGAATCAATAGAATGGAGGTGAGTAGAGGGTTGTTCCGGAGATTTCAATTATTCTCCCAAATCAGAATGAGCTGGACCTGGTAGGAACTTTTTTTTTTTTCATTAGGAAATAATTTATAATCAGAACAGAAACACTGCCAGCTTATCCTGAACACATTAGCCACCTCCTCTTTCTGCTAGTTGCTAGTTTTCTAATGTGGTAGCTTGTAGAGAAGCATGTGTTATTGTTTTATTTTTATTTGTTTGGGTTAATCCTCACCCGAGGATATTTTTTCCCGCTGATTTTTAGAGAGAGTGGGAGAGAGAGGGAAAGACGGAGAGAAACATCAATGTGAGGGAAACACCTCGGTTGATTGCCTCCTGCATCTGCCCTGACCAGGGCCTGGACCAGGGAGGAGCCTGCAACCAAGGTACGTGCCCTTGACCAGCATCCAACCGGGGACCCTTTGGTCTGCAGTCCAACGCTCTATCCACTGAGCCAAACCGGCTATGTGCAGCGGTGGACAAACTACGGCCCGCATGCTGGATCCGGCCCATTCGGCTGTTCTCTCCGGCCCGCGGAGCCGAAAGAGCAGAGGGTTCTCTTGCTCTCCCCTCCGCTCCTTCACCAGCAGCCCAAGAGGAGAGTGCCAGCATGGTCAGGGTGCTTTTGTTCTGGTCCCCTGGTCCAGTTTAAGAACCCATGGTGGCCCTAGAGTCAAAAAGTTTGCCTACCCCTGGCTAGGGCCATGTATTATTTTTACCTTTAGGATAACTGCCTGACAAGGGAGGAAGATCTCACTGAATTATTAACATTCTTACTACTCATGGGTGTGGGCTGTTGTAATTGAATAATCCATCTCAAAGTTTTGACTTTTAGTAACCATTTCACCTCAGTCACTGTGAGAGTGTGGATCCCCCCTATTCCCGGTACACTCTCTGTCTTCATTCTGGAAATTCCGACAGGATTTGTTCTTTGAGTTCATCGCTGCATCTGTAAATATCTGCAAATAATGTCATTTTCTCTGGATTCTGTCCTGCGTGTGGTGGAAGTGGGTGGAGAGGCCAGACCTACTTGTCTGACTTTGTGGAACTGTCTCTGTCCCTTTCCTTCATGATCCTCTTTTACATCTTCTGGGATACTTTCTTCCCAGGTCTCCCATGTGACATCTCATGGTGTTTTTATTTCTGAGTTAATGTCATTCTGGATGAATCTTGTCCTTATCTGCTTGGGCTGCCTTATAGAATAATACCATGGACTGGGTGTCTTAAATCAGTGGTAGGCAAACTGCGGCTCGAGAGCCACATGTGGCTCTCTGGCCCCCCGAGTTTTTAGCAAAGGTCAGCTTACGAGTACCCCAATTAAATTAATAACAACGTACCTACCTATATAGTTTAAGTTTAGAAAATTTGACTCTTAAAAAGAAATTTCAATCGTTGTACTGTTGATATTTGGCTCTGTTGACTAATGAGTTTGCTGACCACCGTCCTAAACAATAGAAATTGATTCCTCACAGACCTCGAGGCTTGGAAGCCCAAGGTCAGGGTGCCAGAACGGCCAGGTTCTGGTGCTGGTACTCTTCCTGACTTGCAGATATCCACCTTCTCACTGCCACCTCACATGGTGGGGAGAATATTAGGCAGCTCTCTGGTGTCTCTTCCTATGAGGGCACTAATCCCATCTCGAGGGCCCCACCCTCATAAACTCATCTAACCGTAATGATCTCGTAGAGTCCTTACTCCCAAATAATATCACATTGGGGGTTAGGGCTTCAACATACAAATGGGGGTGGGCAAAGTTCGTCCATAGCTCCCCACTAAGATATGGAAGAGCCAGTGCTTGCTATCAATGGTGTTCCTATGGGGTCTCCCCAAGTGTCACCCCCTCTTCCTCCCTTCTCAGGGATGAAGGTGAAAGGTTGTTGTGGTCCATGGGCATCTGCATTTCCTCTGTCATCTCTACTTGGGCCCTGTAACAGAATCACAGGCACCGGATCTCCCTGGGCAAACACTCCTGAGGTGTACGTTTCACCGAAAGGGACAAAACACACACCGTGTTAAATACTTCTAAACCTAATCGTATGCTTACTGCTGTGAAAGTAGAAAGAAGTGGCAGAAACATGGGAGGCTCACAGGTTGGTGAAGTCTGGGGGCCTGGTGGGAGAGAGGCCAAGAAAACCTAGGGAATTCCCACAGAACATGTCCCCTCACCTCTCTCCAGAGCCTCCCGAGAGCCATTCTTTCAATGATCTGCAAGGAAACGTGTGTAAAAAAAAAATGGCTTCTATAGAAATGGGTTGCTTCCCATTTGAAATGCCGTCCAGTTGGTTTGAAAGTACATATTCATTTCGTGTGTCTTCTTTTTTTTTTTAAATAAAAATATATTTTATTGATATTTTACAGAGAGGAAGAGAGAGAGAGATAGAGAGATAGAAACATTGATGAGAGAGAAACATCGGCCAGCTGCCTCTTGCACACACCCCCCACCCTCCACCGGGGATGTGCCCGCAACCAGTGTACATGCCCTTCACCGGAATCGAACCCGGGACCTTTCAGTTCGCAGACTGACGCTCTACCACTGAGCCAAACCGGTTTCGGCTTGTGTGTCTTCTTGCCCAGTATTGGGAAGTGTGGCCCGCTGGACCCAGCACGGGCTCTGGAGCAAACGACACCGAGGTTTGTGCCCCAGCCCTGCCGCTCTGTAACTGTGTGACCTGAGAGATATTTCAGAGTCTCCATTTCCTCCTCAGAGAAATGAGACTAATTCCACCCACACTGTGGCTGGGAAGTGAGCTGGGAAGGAGCTCACGTTTATAAAGAGACAAATCCAATTGTCAGCACCTGAGACAAATCCAATGCTCTCTTCCCCCCTCTCTCCCCGTATAGATTTCTTAGACACACGTGCAAAACAATGAGGAAGCTCTCTGGTGTCTCTTCCTCGGAGGGCACTAATCCCATCTCGAGGGCCCCACCCACATAGCCTCATCTAACCCTAATGACCTCCCAAGGCCCCAAATGCCCAGGTAGCAGGGTTAGGGCCTCAACACATAAATTGGGGTGGGCAGGTGAGGGGCGCACAGTTCATCCATAGCCCAAACATGTACAAAACCAGGCACCCGGGACACAGAAGCGATGTTTATTTGTCCAGCTTTGATGGAAGCCAGTTCACAGCCGAGTGGAGTAGTCCACCTCTTCCCGTGGCCTAGCCCGTGCAGGGCCCTCGGCGGGCGGAGGCGGGCAGCAGCGGGGGCAGAGGCGCCTCTGAAACGCCTTGTCCAGGAGCACGTAGAGGAGCGGGTTCACGCAGCAGTGGGTGCTGGCGAGGATGCCCGTCACCTGGACGCTCCTGGCCAGGGGGTAGCGGCTCCCGCAATCCCGCAGGGAGAAGGCGTCCTTGAACGTGGACAGGAACAGCGCCACATTGTAGGGTCCCCACATCAGAAGGAAGACCGCCATGACGGCGAAAACCAGCCCGCCAAGGTCAGTCCTCCTCGGCGTTTTCCCCAGCCGCACAAGGCAAAGGATCAAAAGCAGCAGCAGGACCAGGAGGCCCGCCGCGTTCACCTTCAAGGTCAGGAAGGGCTGCCAGGCCGTGCCCTGGCCCGGCAGGAAGGGAGGCCTGCTGCAGGGGCACCCGCCCCCCTGGGTGTCCCCCTGAGCCGTGCACAGCAGGGCGTCGGGCAGCGCCAGCACAGCGGCCCCCAGCCAGGCCAGGCCACTGACGAGGACGCCGCGGGCCCTGCTCCCGGCCGCTGGGGACACGCGTGTCCCGTGGAAACACACCCGGTAGCTCTGCAGGGCCAGGAGGGCGTCGAACAGCGCCTGGCTGTGCAGGCCCACGGAGGACAGTGCCACGAGGACCGTGCACGTGGGGTGGCCCACGGGGCCCCCGTGGGAGGCGGCGTGAGCCTGGATGGGCAAGGCGAGCAAGGAGCACAGGTTGGACGCGGCCAAGTTCAGGAAGTAGACGTGCTCCGCCTGGCGGAGCCGGTGGCATCTGAGCAGGGCGGACGCCATCAGGGCGCCGGCCAGGAGGCCCAGCAGGGACGCGGCCGTGTAGAGCGGAGGCAGCAGCTGGGCCGAGAGCGCGGCGGGGTCGTACGGGGCGCACTGCTCGGCGCCGTCCGTTCCGAGGGTCTCGTTGCCAGGCGGAGGGTCGTAGATGAAGACGTCGTAGTCATCATCGTCCGTGTAGTTAGCCATCGCCGGGCTGCCCTGCGCGGAGGAAGGGGAGATGACGTTATCGATGACAGCTGCCCCGGCCCCGGAGGAAACTGCAAACAGGTGAGCGCCCACGCAGCACGCTCTGAGCCAGAGGACGGCTGCGGCCCCGGGGGAGGGAGCACAGACGTTTCTCCACCCGCCCCTCCTTCCCGCTGCTGCCACCCCGGGCAGACCAGGTGAGGACACGTCTTCTAAGAACGTCCTTCCTTCTCTGGGCAGAAACAGGAGCCCAAGTGCAGGCAATGTGTGTGTGTGTGTGTGTGTGTGTGTGTGTGTGTGAGAGAGAGAGAGAGAGAGAGAGAGAGAGAGAGGGAGAGAAGCTCCCCTGCGGGAGAACCCAGAGCCAGGGTGGCAGGCCTGGGTCACCAGTCCTGCCCGCCTGAGAAGCTGGCTCACCCCCAGGCAGCTTCCTGTGACGGGCTGGGAGCTCCGAGTTCCTCTCTCCGAGGACAGGAGCAAATGTCTGCAAAAGCGAAAGCATCCTACGCCCCACATGGCCCCGCTGGTGACACACGCAGATGACTTACCCTCGGCCGGGCCGCTGGGCAGGGCCTGGGGCTGGAGACACCGGCTTCCTTCCAGCCCAGCCACCAGCCCAGCGGGCGGCCCTGACCCCTAGGGGCGAGCGAGAGCAGCCGCAGCGTCTCCCCCGCAGCTCTGGAGTAAAGCCCCGTGAAGGCTCCCCCCCGGACCCCCAGGCTGTGTCTCAGCCTTCGAGGGAAACCAGGAAGTTGCCGAGTCCTCCACCTCCCCCCAGACCCGCCTCTGATTGCCCGGGCCTCCTGGCTGCCCCAGATAAGGGAACTGGGCTCGGCTGCTCCGGGGCGATAGGAGGGAGGGCTGGGAAGGCCCGTCTGACATGTGTCACTGAGCGGGGACCAGCCGCAGCCAAGTGTCCCGGCGGCCGGTGCCTGCAGGGCCAGGGGCCCGACGCCCACCTGCATCGGCTCATAGCATCTGCACAGCCCACCCCTGGCATCCATCCGGGGCCTTCCAGAACTTGTAGTGAGAACCCCAGGGACCATGCTGGCTGTTTCTTGTCACTTTTGACTGAGGGGGGGGGGTGTGTGTGTGTCTCAAGAGAGGATTTCCCCCTCAGTGGCAGCCACAGGGATCTATCCCCTGGGAAGGGGGTGCAGACGTGAGGGGTCAGTGCAGGGAGCATGGGCTGCCCTAAGCACCCACAGCCCCGCTCCATGGGAACCGAGGGGTTAAGGGGAGCTGTGAGGAGCTGACCCTGCGCCCTGAGAACCCAGCTCAGCAGGAGGCAGAGGCAGAGAATGTGAGGGTGACACGTTCAATCCCAGAAGAGGCAGGGGCGAGGTGAGGCGAGGTTTGTGGCTGGAGAGAGGAAGCTGAGGAAAAGAGGCCACATTTGGAGTGGAGGGCCGAGGTGGTGGGCGGTTGGGGTGGAGGGGGGGCGGGCGGGGAGGGCTGGGAAGAAAACTGAACTGGGAAGAGGAACTTGATTGAAAGGCCTGAGCCGTCTGTCTGAACTCCCAGGCCCAGCGTTTGCACCTGTGGTCGGCCTCCGCGGGGACCCTTCTTGCTGAGGGTTGGTTTAGCATTTAGGTTGCTGGTCAGATGGCATCCCGTTAACGCCACGGAGGTGTTCGGGGTAGCATTCCACCCGGGACGTGGGCCTGTTAAAAAAATAGAAATGAGGAAAGCATTCAAAGAAAGGAAAAACAAACACCAGAAGGACCCAGACGAACATGTGACCGAGCATTAAATTTAACTCAAAGGGTGCGCCTCCCTAAGCAAGGGTTGGTGGCTGGTGGGAACCGGGGCTGGGACTGTTTCCCAGGCAGACCTCCTGTCCCCGTACCCCCGCCCCCATGGGCTCCTGTGAGTGAGGGTCACTGTGCCCTGGGAAGCTCTGGCCAGTGGTGGCAGCTGTGGCCCTGGGGCCAGCAGAGGTCACTCTTCCTTCAGGGGCTCTCCCTCCCGTGGCCAGGCTATTTGGAGGCACACCAGCCCCTCCACCTGCCCCCCCCCCACCTCCCCAGAACCTGGAGTGAGTAGGTGATGGCCGCTCTTGATACTCTATTGCCGGACGCCCACTGGTCGATCGCAGGCCAGGGGATGAGGGTCAAGTCCAATGTTGAGACTTAAAAAACCCCATGAATACACACCATGCACGTGATATGGTTAAGAGGAGGGAAATTGCAGGCCGGCACCTCGAATGTGTCACGGGATTGTGTGAAATTGGAAGTTTCCCAAGAAAAACCACGGTTTGTACATTCAGGATCTCCCTAACTTCCTGGAATTAGCATGGCCTTTGCTTTCAGTATTATTTTGTTTTGGCTTGATGTCTAGCGTTCTGCTTATCCACTGGCCTGTCCCCTAACCTCCCTGGGAGCCCCAGTTAAACCAACCCACCAACCCCCTTCTCCCCTCCATTTTTTCTTTGAGTAAGTGTTTCTGAGACCAGCTGGGTAACGCCATTGAGCCACGAAGACAAGATCCATCGCTAACTTACGGTCTCCTGTCTCAACTAGCTTCCAGACACTTTTCTAGGGAAACAAAGAAAAGCCCTGACCGGTTTGGCTCAGTGGATAGAGCATCAGCCTGCGGACTGAAGGGTACCAGGTTCGATATCAGTCAAGGGCATGTACCTTGGTTGCGGGCACATCCCCAGTAGGGGTGTGCAGGAGGCAGCTGATTGATGTTTCTAACTCTCTTTCCCTCTCCCTTCCTCTCTGTAAAAAAACCAATAACATATTTTTTTAAAAAAAAAAAGAAAGAAAAACACATGCTAAGTAAAAAACTCCCATATCCAGAAGGATTTCTAGGACTTTTTATATTCTAAGACAAAGTGCTGACTTAGGGCAATACAACAAACCCACAAGAATGGAATAGACCCTTGTCTACAATGAGTGGGTTCTGCTAATAATATTTTGATCCCTTTTTAAAGGATCTTGATTCCTTATAAAGTGTTTAATCAAATCATGATTTAATCAAACCAGTCAGGTTTTAATTGTGGTTTGTGAAGCCTACCAACTATCTCTCATGATGATCCGTTTCCTTCCATGGTCTTAGGTTCTACAGTAGTGGTTCTGACCCCACTAGCAGTATCGCCTAAGACCATCGGAAAACACAGATATTTACATTACGATTCCTAACAGTAGCAAAATTGCAGTTATGAAGTAGCAACGAAAATAATTTTATGGTTGGGGGTCACCACGACATGAGGAACTTCATGAAAGGGTCGCGGCGTTAGAAAGGTTGAGAACCACTGATCTAGAGGGATATGGTCAGATACATAACTGATTATAACCCAGGGAGTCACGTGATAGGCTGGGAAGCACATGGGAGCCGTGGGGCAGTCAGCAGGGGCTCCTGCCCAGCCCAGAGGGCCCAGGGGAGGTGTCCCAGGATAGCTGTCATCTACACTGAAAGCCCGAGTGGGAGTCAGCCAGGCGAGGAGTGCCTAGGCCTCTTTCTTCTCCTCCCTTTTCCTCCAAATGCCTTCCTTTTTCAGATCCTTGAGGGACCATTTACTTGTGGGATAAGGGAAGTGAAAGGAACACAACCCAGGGCGGAGTGCTTCTATTAGTCGTTGGCGCCAGTGACTGAGCGAGCGTTGGTGGAAGAGAAAGTTGGAGCCAAGCACTTGGCTGTGTGAGACCGTGCTCCCAGGAATGCAGAGCGCTCCGCCAGGGCGTTGCAGGCAGAGGTCTTGTGGATCTAACGGGCTCCCAGGAGACGGCCTGGAAGGGGCCCAACGGGGGCGGGACCCAGCAGAGGGAGAAGCTGACCGCAAGGGAGTTCCAATGGAGGAGGCCTCAGCTGATCCCGTGAGGAGCTCTGGCCCCGCCGCGCTGTCCCACCCTGAGGGAAGGGGGCCAGGCCTCAGCCGTCCCCTGGAGGGGGCATAGCCTGGCAGGCAGGTCCCAGCTGCTGAGGGTGGTTCCCAGTGAGGCGTGCAGCTGCCCCAGCAGGTGGGAGAGTGGGTGCATTGACTCTGAAGAGGGCAGAACCCACAGTGCCAGCAGCACATGCTGAGGGGGCTGGGTTTCCTGCACGTTTTGTTTACCCTAAGATAGGAAACAGAAACTGAAGTGTACAAAGCTGCCCTGTCGTAAGGCCATGCTGTGGTCATGTAGGAGGAGTCACATGCCCGTTGGCCACTTATCCCTCTCTCTCTCTCTTTTTTAAAAATATATATTTAATTGATTTTTTTCAGAGAGGAAGAAAGAGAGAGGGAAAGAGAGTTAGAAACACTGATCAGCTGCCTCCTACACACCTTCTACTGGGGATGTGCCCGCAACCAAGGTACATACATGCCCTTGACCGGAATCGAACCTGGGACCTTTCGGTCTGCAAGCTGGCGCTCTAACCACTGAGCAAAACCGGTTAGGGCTCTACTTATCCCTCCTGATGACTCACTGTGGTCATCAGGGCTCGCAGAGTGGGAGTAGAACTGAAACTTCCCCGCCCCCACGCCACCCTCCAGTTTTCCTTTTTCCTCTTCCTCCTGCCTTATTTCACTGGCCACACTTCATCTTTTGGAGCGAGCATGTCAAACTCAAAGGCTAACACGGGCCAACTAAACAAGCTTTAAGTTCACGTGGGCCACAAAAAAAACCAAAAGCTTCCATTTTCACAGAAACATAGGTTTATTTCGATAGAGACATGCTGAATGCAAAGGGCTGAAATAAACAAGTAATCGTTAACATAAAATAATAGAACATTTTAATAAAAATTAATACTTTTTCTTGAACTTTCACTCACCAGGCACTGAATCACTGCACAAATTAATAAGTGTAACACAAATAAACCTATTTTTTTTTTGTTCTCCAAAAGCAAAATATTTCTGTTGCATATACCAAACAAGTCAAGTCAGTCCAAGACTAATGACGTGGCAATCGCTGCCAAAATATTCGCTGCTAGTATTAGTGGAGAGAAATATTGCACCTGAGCATAAGGCAGGTAAAGGAAATGAATAGAACACGCTTATAGTAATCAGTCATTAGCTAACATTGTAGTTTGTTATTGATAATTATGTACAACAGGATATTGTAAAAATTAAGTTATGAAAAATTAAGTTGCGGAGTGTTACTAAGACATTTCTTACATACCATTATATTGGCTGGGCCACAAAAATATTTGTTGTGGGCTGTGAGTTTGACATGCTTGCTTTGGAGGGTCGGGAAGATTGAACAGTCTCTGGTTCAATATGAACCATATTTTGAAGAGATAAGAAATCTTTTCTTGTAAACAGAGGTAAAAGGGAATCAACCAAGTAGCATCCTCACTTAAAAACCATTCCCTTTAACAAAATTAAATCGTGACAGATTTTAGCTGTGCAAGACGGGGCTGAGCCCTGGTCCTCAGCCTGGGTGGGTCCTGTGGCTCTCCTGGGGTCAGGGCCCAGGGCCCTGAAAGCTGTGCTCCCTCCCTGCCCAGTGCTCCCCCAGAGAGGGTTCCTGGGGGCCCCTGAGCCTTTCCTATAGACTCCAAGGATGTGGTTTGAGCTGGCTGCTATCTGTGCACCTGAGTCTGAGGTACCCATGTCTTTCCCATCTCAAAAGACTCAGCCATACCCTCTGGAAAGGGTCCTTGGAATGGGTCCCTCCTTCTCTCAGCAACCAGGGCCTTCGAACCACAAAGGCAGGTCCTGTCCCCCCCAGAGAGCCCAGCATTTTGGGACAAAGCTGTGCTTTTTTAGGGGTAATGGGGAAATACAGTTGTCAGGGCAGGAGGAGACCAGGCAGGGCTAGAAGGTTGTCTTGCGTTTCATATTGCATCACAGGCCCCGTGGATGTTTTTTCCGCTCTTCTCTTGTTTGGCGTCCCCAGGACTTCGACACTTCCTCTTCCTCCCTGAGCTCTCACCTCGGCAGGGCTCTGCCGGTCCCACACACCTTCTTCTTCTCCTCGGGGGGCTCCTCCTTGCCTGCACTCCTCAGGGTTCTGTCCTCAGCCATGTGTCCACTGCTGGGACCCCCAGATGTGCCTCTCCACCCACGTGCTCTGCTGGGTCCAAGGCCAGCACATCCAGCTTCTCCCAACATTGCCAGCAGCATGAATTTCTAACTCAACCATCCTAAACACTGAATCCATCATCTCATATCAGGGCCCTAGCCGTGACCTCCCTCCCTCCTTCCCTAAATCCTAGTCCTGATGAGTCATTCCCCTGGTAGCTTTCTTTCTTTTAAAAAATACTACAGCATATATATATATATATATATATATATATATATATATATATATATATATTGATTCCAGAGAAGAAAGGAGAGGGAGAGACAAATAGAAATATCAATGATGAGAGAGTCTCATTGATGAACTGCCTCCTGCACGCCCCACACTGGGGATGGAGCCCGAAACCCAAGCGTGTGCCTGACCAGGAATCAAACTATGACCTCCTGGTCCATACATGGACACTCAACCACTGAGCCACGCCGGTTGGGCGCCCCTGGAAGCTTTCAAATTTGTTAGCTGCTTGCCACTCAGAGCTCTTAACCTTGACAGAGGCCTCCATGTGTCCCCGGAGGAGCACTGCCAAAACTCTGTCTGGGGTCTCTGCCTCCCTCTACTCTTGCCTCCTCCTGTACATTCTCCACATGCTGGGGTCGATCAGATGGCCAAGGTACACATTCCCTCCCCGGCCCCTCTCCAAGCCCCTTGGGCACACACTCCTTAGCACAACAAGCAAGGCCATCCCTAGTTGCCCTCTACTCACCAGCTTCCTGTCCCATCTGTTTATACTCCCTTCTCACTCTCTCATGAAACTACTCACCATTCCTCGAAGTTGCCTCCTCCTGTGCCTGCTTGTTTCTGTTAGGGTTCCCGAAAAAGGTACGCATGAGGCCGACAGTGATAAAGCATTAACATTTATTAGGTCATCCGGAAACCAGATGGGGCTGAACACCCCGGGACGGGGAAATCACAGATTTTAACAGACGCTGGGCAACGTTTTCATTGTGGAATTCTCCGGATCCTGGGCAAGTCCTGAAGGGAAAGTTAATGGTCTTTGCAAATGCAATGTGGTTTAAGCGAAAGGGAATGTCGCTTGCGAAATGATCTAAACATCAGTTTCCCAGGGGAGGGAGGTACCGATTCGATGATTTGATCAGGCCTAACAATCCAGCCTTTTTGTTTTATGGAATAGGGATGGAGGTCATTTCTTCCACAGTTATTTCCTGCTGAGAGGGGATGTCGAGATAATAAGGGGATGGACTTTGATTGTGGTTGGCTGGAACACTGTATAGATGCCTCCTGGTTGGAGCGAGGGGTTTCAGCAGCATGATTTCCCCAAGAGACTGGTTGGTGAAGGCTTGAGGACGGCCCTGAAGGAAAGATGAAAAATGGTGCAGAATACACCGGCCAAAAAACGAGGATGAGGAATAGGAATGTTAATGGTCCTATGAAGGAAGGTGGACACCAATTTATATTTTTTAGCCAGTAGTCCCATAAATTTGCAAAATATGGTTAAGCCCCTTATGCCAGTCCAGACACCTGCTGAGATATTGAGGGTTATGAGGAGATGGATTATCTGGAGGCAGATAAAGACTAGTTATTGGGGGGGCTATGTCTACGTTGGGTGAGAGAGAGACTATAGTACAGGTTCCTGTCTAGTTGATCATCCCTGTTTTGAGTAGAACTCTGACTCCTGCTAAGAAGGGATATAGAAAAAAAAAAAATCTCTAGCACATGCCAAATCGTTAATTACAGTCAGTATTTGAGTAGGATGCCGGGTGGAGTTTTATGTGACACCCAAGGTTGAGGAAACCTGTTGAGTGACTTGGGAGGTAAAAGCTTGTCCTGAGTCCGAGACCGGTTTGACTCAGTGGTAGAGCATCGGTCTGCGGACTGAAAGGTCCCTGGTTCGATTCCGGTTAAGGGCATGTACCTTGGTTGTGGGCACGTCCCCGATAGGGGGTGTGCAAGAGGCAGCTGGTCGATGTTTCTCTCTCATCGACATTTCTAGCTCTCTATCTCTCTCCCTTCCTCTCTGTAAAATATCAATAAAATATATATATATTTTTAAAAAAAGCTTGTCATGAGGCAGCCATGACTGAAGGGACAGTCATGGAGGAGATAAGGCATTGACAGGCTAAGGTAACGACTCAGCTGTGCAGAGTGAGAGTGAAACCAAGCTAGGTGACTGTGGTTCGGGACAACTGAGCTTTATGAGGGGATGTGTGGTGGCCCCCGTTGGACACAGAGGTAGAATGAGAAAAGAGTGATAACAGGGTGTCTACTAAGATGCTGTGTAGAGGTGAAGTTTCTAATGGCTGTGAGACTAATCCCTCAAGCCCCATAATAGAGACTTAGGAGGGGACAAGGGTCCAAGCAAATTTGGGTAGGGCAGAATAAGTAGACCCAGTGTCAGTTAAAATGGCGATCGGCTTACCTGCCACCACAATCATTCCCTGAGGCTCTGTCCTGGGGATGTAAGTCTGTGGGCCTTGTCAGGGCCTGGCAGCTCCAGTCCCAGGAGGTCTGGGAGCTCCACACCGGGTCCAGAGGGCGGCCATGCTGGACTGGCTGAGGTCTGACCTGGAGGGGCCAGACTACAGTCTGATTTCCAGTGCCTTCCCTCCCGCACCTTGAGCAGGGCCCGGGAAGGGTCTCAGGTTTGGGCAGGACTTGGCCCAGTGTCCTTCCTCGCTGCATTGGAAGAACAGGCTCAGAGGAGGCTCAGCCCATGACTTACCCTTGTTGGAGGACCAGCGCTTCATTTGGGGTTCGTGAGAGCGGTGGCTAGGAGCTAGAAGGCCTCCTTCTGGACCTTAGCCTTGGCCTGATCTTGGATTTGGGTCTTATTGTCTCTATTATTAAAGGCCAGGTTAACGAGGTCTTTTTGAGGGGCGTGTGGACCTGTGTCTGTTGTTCAACATTTCCGGTGTATGTTCGGGGCTGATTGGGCTATAACATGGGTGTTCAGAAAAAGGGGTCCCTCAGGGACGGTGGGGTCTAAGATGGTAAATTTCTGTTAGGCCTCTGTGAGGTGGGAGAGGAAGGGAGCCAGTTTTCGTCAGGGCCCTGAGTGATTTCATTAAGTTTGTCATAGCTGACCACCTTCTGGGCAGCCTTTCTGAGTTTGGGCTATGGAGCCGGCACCCTGGAGAATTATCCTGATGGTCTCATCTCGGGTCAGTTTGAGGGGCTATGTCAGTGCCAACCAGGTTGACTGCCACATCCTGTCTATGGAGAGCATGGGCATGGTCCTGAGCTGATTAGTCAGATGTGCTCCTTCTCCTCCGGGATGAGAGAGGAGGACAGGATGACATAGATGTCATGCCAGGTCAGTCATAGGACTGGGCCAGGTCCTCAAATTCCAGGTGGTGGGGTTGTGGAAAAAGACCCAAGACGCCTCTCAGTCTGTGTGAGGCAGGACATGGAAAATGGGATGTGTACCCGGACTATGCCCTCGGTTCCCACTCCCTCTCTCAGCGGTAGATCAGACCTGGGAATAGAAGTGGCTATTGAAGAAGGCAGTCTTTGGTGGCCCAAGAGCAAGTGTTACGTGGGAAGAGGCTGTATTGGAACTGGCATTCTCAGGATTTGGCCTCTCAGGGATCTGGGAAGAAGGTGGTTGCTGGTTAGGAGACTCTGGTTTTTGAGACTCTGCTACAGGTGAGGGAGGGGGCGTGGAAGGGGGTGGAGGTCGGTGGTCTGCTGGGTCAAAAGTAGATTCAGAATCTGAAGTGTTAGGGGATGATGTTTTGTGGGAAGGAGAAGGATCTGATGGGAAGAACAGGGCTAACAGAGGGTCAAGACCAAAGTGGTGGGTGGATGATGTTAGAGTACTGGGGAAAGTAGCATCTCCTGTGGCCAAGCCAAGAATCTGGAACATTCTATGAGTCTTGAGGAAGCTGCAGCAATTTTGCTAGGGATCCCAAACAGCCCACCACAGGTCTGTGTCCTCCTGGATGAGGCTGGGGCAGGGTTTCTCAACCACGGCACTGCTGACTTGTGGGAATGGACACGTTTTTGTTGTTGTTGTTTTTTGTGGGGGAGTGCCCTGTGCGCTGAGAGTATTGAGCAGCATCCCTGGCCTCTTCCCCAAGTCGTGACAACCAAAATGTCTCCAGATGTGGGCAGGTGGCTTCCAGAGGAAACTCGTCCTCTGGATGAGATCCACTACCCCAGAAGAATCAACTGTGGGCATGGGAGAAAAGGGCAAATATTTCAGCAAGGGCATACCCAACAGAAAATGAATTCTATGCATCTTGAAATTAACTTAGCAATCCCAGGGTTCCATTGACCAGGCGGGCACAGATGAAATGGGACCAGCTTCTAAGCAGATGCAGCTCCAAATGAGGAAGTGTGTTTGGTTATAACATGGTCTCCTTTGTGCTTCTGAGTCGGGCATGATATAAACATGAGACGTCAGAAGGCTGCCCCTTGGTCTCAGGCTCCAGCCAAGCCTTTGTCCCCGCCAGGAAGCCAGTCTCACTGCCTAGCTCGGACATCCTCCACGGCGTTGGGAGCGGGCCTCACCCCAGGCACGCTGTGGTCGTCTGTTTACCTCTGGGCTCTGTGTTTAGACTCTTACATCATTCCCTAAACACAGGAACTGGGGCCTGTGGTAACCCTAGCACCAGCTCAGTAACTTCTCAGTAGGTCTTGAGTGAATACGGATGTATCTAAAATGCAACTGCCCTGAACTCATGACACTTTCCACTGCACTCTGTTATTTACTCTGTCCCCGTGAAAGACCGGAGAGGAGGTCTGATGGGGGAGGAAGATAAGAGGGTGGGAGGCGATGCGACAATTTTTGGTTGCTGTTGTAATTAATAGAAGGCCATTTCCAGAAGGATAGGCAAACACGTTGTAAAAGCAATGCCTGGTGTCTTTGTCAGGTTGGTCTGCTATCACTAATTATCACTAATTACGATAGACTGGGTGGCAAACAACAGGCATGTGTCTCTCTCAGTCCTGGAGCCTGGGAGTCCCAAGATCTAGGTGCCAGCAGATCTGGTGTCTGGTGAGAGCCCGCTTGCTGCTTTGCAGGTGGCTGTCTTCTCTGTGTCCTCACATGCGAAGGGCAGAGAGAGAGAGAGAGAGAGAGAGAGAGAGAGAGAGAGAGCAGGTCCTGTGTCTCGTTCATAAGGGCACTAATCCCACTGGTGAGGGCTCCACCCTTAGGACTGAATCACCTCCCAAAGACCCGCCTCCTACTACCACCACCTTGGGAGGTTAGGGCTTCAACATAGGAATGTAGGCGTCACACACATTTAGTCCACAACAGCTGGTGAGCAAATACCTGCCTATCTGTGTGGGGAAAGCTGTCCACTCAGTGGACCAAGAAAGGGCTGTTAAAAGTGCGGGGTGGAGAAATGCTCCTTGCTGCGTGGGTGGGAGCAGTGGTGCTTCTCTGTGCACTTAGTGGAGGTGCTCTAGGTGCTGGGTAGAGATGCAGTCACCTAGCTAAGAAGGGAAGCACTGGGGGATTCTTGTTGCTGATCATAGGAGAGAAGGAGTGGCTGAGCATCTGGTCTCGGGAAAGACATGACCCAGGACAGCTCTCCAGGTGGTCATGAGTCTTCTCTCCAGGGCACTGCAAGCCACTGTGGGACTTGGTCATGAACATGATTTCCGGGAGCAAGAAGCTGACTGGCTTACCTGGGTTTCATGGTAGGCAGGTGGCCTCTCTCATTTGTGCCATGCACAGTAATGGTGACAGTGCGCCCCCTGGCCCCTGCCCAGGTGATGTGGAGCAATGGAAGGTCCTCACCCACAGAGGGGTCTTGCCAAGGAATCATTCCTGCAGCTGGTTAACTGCAAGTTCAAAGAAAATACAGAGCACAGAGATTGTTCTCTGTATCTATGAGTTTGTTTCTATCTTGTTTGTTCTTTTATTTATTTATTTATTTTTTATCCTACCTGTAAGTGAAATTATATGGCATTAGAGGCCTCCTGCCTGAAATCTGTGCATGGCCTGGCTGGAGATCAGGGCAGATCTCTGGGGCAACTGGCGGGTGATTGGGGCCCCCACTGGCACCTGCCTTGGCTAGCCTGGGGCCTGTGGGCTGGGGGCAGCTCCTGCACTGATTGTCTGCTCCCTGGTGGTCAGTGCACATCATACCGACCGGTTGTCCCACTGGTTGTTTTGCTGTTTGATCAATTTGCATATTAGGCTTTTATTATATTAAATTTGTCTTTCTCTTTCCAACCTATTTCACTTAGCTCAATGCCCTCTACATCAACCCATGTTGTCACAAATGGTAAGACTTCATTCTTTTTTTATGGCTGAGTAATATTCCATTTCACATCTTCTTTATCCATTCAGGGGGTTTGGAGGGCTGGGTGAAAAAGGGCCAGGGATTAAGAAGTACAAATGGGCAATTACAAAATAGTCAAGGGGATATAAAATACAATTTAGGAAATATAATCAATAATGTGGTAATAACCACGTGTGGTCTCAGAGGGGTACTAGACTTAGAAGCAGGATCGATCCATACGTTATTTAAATGTCTAACCCTCTATGTTGTATACCTGAAACTCATATAATTTCACTTACAGTTGCATCTCAACTGTAAGTGAAAAGTTAACTGCAGAATTATCATTGCCTTCTCCAGGCCAACACGGACTTCAGAGTTTTGCAGCTCTGTAGGGATAATGTCTTACTGGAGAGTTAAAGGAATGGTTAAAGGAAAGGGGGGGGGGGATTCTTTCACCAACTTAAGTGAAATATGTACTCACTTGTGGGACATCTCACACAGCTGCCCCCTTTCTGCACGAGAGACAGTCTCTCTGGAAGCTGAAGCTGCAAGCTCAGCATGGGTGCCAGACACCCCACTTTTATTTACTTTTCACTTGGAAGGGATGAGTCAGAGCATAATCCCAAACCAGCAATGACCTCGGAATACTCTGGGCCTCCTGTGGATATTTTATGTTGCCACTTAAGTCTGGATTCCTATGCTTTAAAAACCAGCTTGCTGCCGAAACCGGTTTGGCTCAGTGGTAGAGCGTTGGTCTGCGGACTGAAAGGTCCCGGGTTCTATTCCGGTCAAGGGCATGTACATTGGTTGCGGACACATCCCCGGCAGGGGGTGTGCAAGAGGCAGCTGGTCGATTTATCTCTCTCATCGATGTTTCTAGCTCTCTATCTCTCTCCCTTCCTCTCTGTAAAAATATCAATAAAATAAAAATTAAAAAACCCAGATTGCTGAAGACAGTGCTAACATTCTGTTACGAAAACTTGGAGCCGAATCCAGACTCTCCCTGGTCTTTGTGTCCCCCACTTGCAGCCGTGGGAGTGCGGGCTGGGGGTGTCTTCCTGGGACCACAGCCCTGGCTCCAGCATGCTCAGCGGGACAGGCTTTAGGCAGTCCATAGGTAGAATCATCAGGAACTTCTAAAAGTAAAAAAACCCACAGGCCGCATTGTAGACCCCTCCAATCAGAATCCCTGGGGGTGGAGTCAGCTGTCACTATTTGTAAAGCTCCCCAGAAACTACCTTGTGCAGCCTTGATTAAGCAACCACCCCCCAATCCCCAATCCCAGACCCACCTCCCCTGCTCCCACCCGCCCTACTCAATGGCTCCTCGAGCGTTGGGGAAGCACCATGACTGAAAACACACCACTGCGCTGGCCGGCCCAGACCTGCTACGTCAGAATCGCTGGGGCTGGGGGTGGGCTCTGCTCTTCCTCTCTAAAGTGAGGGGGTTGGACTGGCTGATCTTTGCAACCTTTCTGGTTTCAAATCCTATCACACCTTAAGTGATCAAATTGAGGTGACAAGGGAGACAGGAGGGTGTGGATGTAAAAGAAACCCACCTACAAACCTTGGTACCTGCAAGGGAAATGTGGGAGAGGCTCGTGGCGTTTTATGGGCTATGAGAAAGCTTTGCCACAAGACATCTTTGGACCTTGTTGCAAGATGGTGAGCTCAGGGATCTGCAGAGATTGGCAGGGGCAGTTGGGACTTTTATCTCACCGCAGGCATCAACCTGCGTCCTCCACCCACGCTCCTCTTGTTCTTCGGAAGCAAGAGTCCCAGGAGACAAGCTTTAAATGGCTGAAGGGGAAGGAAAAAGGCTCCAAAGTCTTCATTCTCTGTGGCCCAGGTGGTTGGGGGTGATGATGCCCTTGTTGATTACTCAAGTGGCCACAAGGGGGCAGTATAGCACAGCGTTCTTAACGAAGGCCTTTCCATTGAATCACGCTTGAAAAAGACTTCTTTCTACACATACACTTAAACCTAGTCACCACCTTCAGAAAAAGAAGCAAAAATAAATTCCTGAAACATGACAGAATTTCAATGACACAGAACTTATAATCAAATCAAAGAGTGAGAAGATGGAGCCAAGTGTAAATAAGACAAGTGTGAAAGTGCCTGAAGGAAATGATAAGGAAAATCTGGCACAATTATGATTTTATATAACTAACGTATTAACGTTTGGCGATGTTTCGGAAAAATACAAGCAAGATGTCTGCCATGGATTTTATTCAAATGGGAAGGAGCTATGAAAGTGCGTTTCGGTTTTGCCTTTTCTGTCCCTCCTGGCCAGGATGGTTCGGGAAGCCAGTGCGTGGCCACTGTAAGCCCACAGGTTAGACTAGTAGGGCGGGCAGTTCGATAGCCCAGGATATGCTCCGCTTTCCTCTCCACTTCTAGCCTCCAAGTCGGATACCTTCATCAGGAGGGTTACCCCTTGGAAGTTGATGTTCATGTTTGGGAGTCTTGTTCCCTCCGGTGGAAAATAACTGACTTGTAAATGTCATCGTCGCTGTGGAAATGCCAGTGCATTTTAACGTAGAGCTGTTTAAACTTGAGGACCCATGGTTCAAATTTACAATTGTAAACAGAATTGCAATTTATGAATTTGTACCTTATTCCTCCCTGCTAAGGACTTTATGCATGGCATGTGCGCAGTGCCCTCCTTGGGTGGAGGAGCAGGGTCCCTTCCCCCAGGGCCATGGTCAGCAAACTGCGGCTCTTGAGCCACATGCGGCTCTTTGGTCCCTTGTGTGTGGCTCTTCCACAAAATACCACGGCCTGGGCGAGTCCATGTTAAAGAAGTGGCGTTAGAAGGAGTTTAAGTTTTAAAAACTTGGCACTCAAAAGAAATGTCAGTCGCTGTGCTGTTGATATTTGGCTCTGTGGACTAATGAGTTTGCCGCCCGCTGCCCCAGGGGATGGTGAACGGAGTGAGAACTCTGGAGAAGAGTAGGCAGTGGAGAGTCCAGGCCGAGGAGAAGTGAGGAGCGTATGTGGGCGGGCCTGGTAAGGCTGCAGACACCCCGGGCAGCGACTTCTTCATGTTCATTCTGAGTCACTTATTCAGATGGGAAGGAGGTAAGGAGTGATGTATATCTGCCCTAAAAGTTAACACCTTCCAACCTGCCCAAACAGCTGCCTTCATCGTCTGGGAGAGGTCCCCCTTGACCCTGACCCCGTCCTCTACACTACCTTCCGCCCCCCGTCGGCCTTCCTGGGCCCCTGCCTCCTCTAGGCCCAGGAGATGGAAGGCGGCCCTTCAATTCTGTTTGGGGAAGTTGTCTTAAGAGCCAGCTCCAGCTGTCCTGGTCTTTTGCATGTTTCACCCACGTCCAAGTAGGATGGCTGCCGGCTCTGCTGCCACCTGCTGGAAGGTGACAGCACAGCAGCCTGCAAACCTGGACACCAGCGTGTTCCCAACCATGACTGTGCGCTTATGTCACCTCTACCTGGCGCACCTGTGCTCCGACGCACGCACAGAGATCCACACGGGCATCCTTGTCACCCCCGCAGCCAGGCGTTTGAGAGAGATGGTAAATGAACAAAAAGCAGCCTTTATAGCAACCAGCCTCCTCCTCCCGCATCCCACTGCCTTCAACTCAGGACTTCAGTCCCATGAGGCCCTGGCGTTACCTATTGCCCTCATTGGCAAACACTCACAGCTGCCGAGTGCTTCAACCCACAGGGGGTGCTTTTTAAAAACAACAATAGCAATGCATTTATCTGAGTCACAGAATTAAATGGGAAATCGGACGATTTCCAAGGTCTGTTGCTCAGAAGCTCCGCTCTGGAGGCAGCATCTTTAAATACAAATAATTATTCTGGAAGTTTGATCCAGGGACCAGGTCAACTTTTTATTCAAACTGTTTTTAAAAAACACAATTCTCAATACACGTGTGAAATTCTCCCAGTTACTAAAATGCTATCATAGTTTAAGTGCTAGTCTCTAAATGAACTCTGCACTGAAGGAACAAGGATATAATTTAATTATTTTAGAGACTGGTTTTATTAGACCCACATTTTCTTCCAAGCAATTGCTAACTTTCTATATATATATAAAGACCATATATCTTTAAATCTCTGGATCTATCTATCGTCTATCTATCTTTCTAGATGATAGATAGATATAGGTGGATGATAGATAGATAGATACAAAGATGATACATAGATTCAGAATTTCTGCATCAAGCCAGAGGCTGGGGTCATATGCTACTTATGCTCCCTTAACGGCCTTAAGAGGGAAAGATCAGGTACTTCAGTCACTTCCTGCCAACAACCACAACCCACAAGGTTCAGGTTTTGAGTTTGAGAAAAACCATTAACACCTCCTATTTTTCTGACACCTTTATCTCCCGGTGATTCTCTCTCCTGATGTTTACTGCCATGGTGCTAGCTACCTCAATTCAAAACATTCTCAGGCATATGCTAAGCAGGAAAAGTAGCAACCTTTTCCTACTTAGCATAAGGAAAAAACAAACAAAAACAAACAAACATAGTTCTCCCTTCCAAATGGGTAACTCCCGTAGTGTTTGGGTAGGGTTTGTCTAGAGGAGGCATCATTGAAGAAGAGTATCTAAAGGCCCCACACTCAGCCCGAAACACTGAGGTTGGTCGATTGTACTTTTTGTGGCTTATAGAGCTGGGGGCAGCCTGTTTCCAAATGAGTGTGTGTCTTCTCAGCTCTGCCTATTGATAGGGTTAAATCCGGAAGACGATGCTTAGACAGTGGGGGGGGGGGGGGGGGAAGGGGGAGGTGAGGTATGGCAGGCAGACTTTTTCATTTGGGCTTCCCTCACCTCTTGGCTCCATGCTTATCAAGCTCTGGGTTTTCATGAACTAGTATGTAGGTCCCCTGTCTGAGCTGGCAGTGTTCCTGGGCCTCGGGCACATGCATTCACACGCCTGTTGCTTCAAAGCCTCCGGGAGATGCCTGGTGGCTGAGCTGGGGCGGGAAGGATGCTCTGAGAGCTGCTGCATCAAAGAGAGACAGCCAGGGTCTGTCCGCACCGGGCTGCGTACAAGCTCACAACACCCCCCCTCCTCCTCTCCCCCTCCCCTTCTGCTTTTCACCTAAACCTCTCTAGAAGTCTCTTTTAGGTCATCTCCAGTCTGCACGTTGAAACCTAGGGTCTCTCTGTGCCCCCTCACCCCCACCCCAATCTGCCCAGCTCTTACCCTAAATGCTGTGCACAAACTCCCCGCCACCCCATCCTTCCTGTGCCGTGACCTAAGCGGAGGCCTCTTCGCCCTGACCTGCGTGTTGCTGGTCTCCCAGCCCCAGACACTCACCTTCCCAGGCCCTCCTCAGGGCACAGGACGAACCTCTGCAACGCTGGCCAAGGCCCCCGCTCTGCCCTCAGGCTCCTCACACTCCAGCCCACACCTTCCTCCCAACCAGTCGCACAGCTTCCCCCTCACCCACCCTTCCTCTCAGCTCCACCAGGCCACGGGCTCTCTCGGCTGGTCCCGAGTACCCCAGGGAACTTCCTGCCCACCTTGGAGGAGAAGTCACTCAAGGAGACGGCCTTCCATAACTGACCACGTCCAAGTCTCCCCTCCCCTCGGCGAGACAAGAACTGTTCCACACACACTCACAATCCGCACGTTGCCTTGTGCAGGCAGGAAGCTATGCCTTGATTCGTTTTGTCGTTCCCGGCCAGGCGACCAAACTCAACCATCGGCAATTCTCGGGGGACGGTTTCTACAATGAACTTTTGCAGGGAGGGGAGCGTTCGTCGATTGCTATTTCACCCACTTCGTATGGGTTCTAGAATGGAAGGGCAGGTGGCAAACAGAGGGGCGGATCGTTGGCCTTCGACGACAGCCGCCTCCTCTCTGAGATAACTGCCCCCACCCCCAACCCGGGGGCGGAAAGCCGAGGGCAGGTCACAAGCCCACAGAGACGTCCTGCTCCCCCGTGGAGCGCGTGTAGACGGAGCCCCCGCGCTCGGGGGCCTCCCCCTGGAAGACGGGGCAGCGTTTGCAGAGGCGGCGGGCGACGTGCTTCCGGAAGAAGGCGGCCAGGTGGCTTCGGAACTTCTCCCCGACGAAGGCGTAGATGATGGGGTTGATGCAGCAGTGCGTCATGCCCAGCGTCTCCGTCACCTGCATGGCCTGGTCCAGCCGGTTGGAGCTGCTGCAGTGGTTCAGGCCTAAGAACTCCTGGAAGGTGCTCAGGAGCAGGACGAGGTTGTAGGGGGCCCAGAAGAGGAAGTAGACGATCATGATCACGAAGATGAGCCGCACGGCCTTGTGCCTCTTCTTCTCGTTGCGACAGCGCAGCAGGGTCTTCAGGATTCCCGAGTAGCAGACGACCATGACCAGCAGCGGCAGCACCAGGCCCAGGAGCACCATCTTCAAGGCCTGGAAGTGCTTCCAGAAATGATACTGACTGGTGGGGTAGTGAGGGCTGCAGGTGCAGCGGGTGCCCTCTTGCTGGGATTTGGTGAAGATGATTCCCGGGAGGGAGGCGAACACGGCCACCACCCAGGTGACCCCACTCGTCGCCACCCCGAACGTGACCGTCCTGGCTTTCAAAGCAAACACGGCGTGGACGATGGCCAGGTACCTGTCCATGGTCAAGAGGATGATGAAGAAGATCCCGGAGAAGAAGCCGATGAAATAGAGGCCCGTCAGGAGCCGGCACATGGCGTTCCCGAAGACCCACTGGCCGCCTGCGTAGTGAGCCCAGAAGGGGATGGTGAGGAGGAAGAGCAGGTCGGAGGCGGCCAGGTTGAGCAGGTAGATGTCCGTCATGCTCTTCAGCTTTTTGCACTTGACCAGGATGAGGGCGACCAGCAGGTTGCCCACAAACCCGAAGATGAACACCAGCGAGTAGAGCGGGGGCAGCAGCCTGGCGGCCACCTTCCTCACGTCGGTTTTCTGGCAGGGCTCGGACATGCTGTAGTCGATATAATAATCGGTTGGGGCTGACATGTCGTCCATCATGCTCAGCCCTGTGAGGACAGAAGCATTGATCTCTGATAAAGCCCCGGGAGGCAGCGAGGTGTCCACCATGACTGCGAACGTTTTTTACACAAACGGATGGGTCCCTGAAATGGATACATAGATTTCTACATTTCATTGAGCTCATTTTTTTTTTGGGGGGGGGGGGAGGGTAGGGTAGGCACAGAATGAACTCTTAAAATAAAGGGAAGGCTTATGCTAGCCTCCTTGCTTACTCGCTCTGCTGGGGAAACTCAGGGAAGGGCCATCTTGCCAAATAAAATCTGGTGGCCCCACATCCATGCGGAGTGGGTGAAACTTGAGTAACGGTTTCAGGAAACAGAGCCGGGGCCCTAGCCAGTTTGGCTCACTGGATAGAGCGTCGGCCTGCGGACTGAAGGGTCCCAGGTTCGATTCTGGTCAAGGGCATGTACCTTGGTTGCGGGCACCTCCCCAGTAGGGGGTGTGCAGGAGGAAGCTGGTCGATGCTTCTCTCTCATCCGTGTTTCTAACTCTCTATCCCTCTCTCCCTTTCTCTTTGTAAAAAAAAATCAATAAAATATATTTTTTAAAAATGGGGTCAGGCACCTTCAGTCCAGCACTGCCTTGCAATCTATGCCGAAACTGCCATTCCCTGGAGTGGGCTTCCGAGAGCGCCACCCGGGGCGTGCTCTGATAATGAAGTTTCCCAGGGTGCCGTGCATGCCAACCACTAAGCTTCACGTGGGCAACTAACCCTCGAGGTGATCCAGTGAGGCAGGTCACATTACCGCTCCCATGTTGCAGATGAGACCCTCAGAGCCCAAAGACACACAGCTGGGGAGCCACTGATTCTGAACACAGGCAACCTACGCTCACCCACCACCTCACCCCGTCTCTCCCTCCTTGGTGAGAGAGCCAACGGGTGCCCCCCTCTCTCTGTGGTCAGAAGGAAATGGGCTAGCGGAGGCCGGGACCCCCGAGAGGGTCCTAAGGCCGACGGCCAACTGTAACATCCAGACTATTGTCCCCTTTCCTCCGAAGTTTGCGGTTATAGTTCCTGAGTTGCGATGAGTAAGGAATGGCCAAGGGGACCATGTCCCATCTGCCACCACCCTTCCTGTGTGAGCTCAGTTCCTTCGCAACCCTCCGGCTTACTCCAGCTACCCACGTTCCCCTCCCGGCCTGAGAATTCTCTCCCATCCTGGGCGGCTGGGGGAGACCATCTCCCCTTGAAGTTCTGAGCCAGAACAAGGAGCACACACGAACATGTGCTGTGAGACTCGTACATTAAAGGGAGACTTTGAATATTCGTGATGATATTAATTCGGGCAATTCTCAGCCTCCCTCTTTTCTGTGGGGCGGGGGAAAAACACCAAAAGAACCAGACTGAGATGCAACTTCTGGGGTGACGCATGCTCGGAGGGCATCCTGCCGGGAGGTTCTGTCCTGAGTCAGAAAGTTATCTCTACCCAGACTCCCCCAAGAATCCCCTCTCTGACAAAGCTCTCTTTCGAAAGGTCGGGGCTTTCAAAGACATAATACTGTTTCCTTTAGAATCTTTCATTCATAAAATCGCGCCTCGTATCTTCGAGGTTATCCCCGTCGGAAGCTCATTCTAAAGTCTAAGCCCTTCCTGATGGTCGAGATGGTAGTTTAAGATAGTCCTTTGAGCACCTGGCGCTTGTCTAAAGCCTCCTCGGGGTTTCCTGTAAAGGCTGGTACTCATCACAGAAGCTGAGCTAACTCCTAGGCAAAGTGGCTGAGAGGTGACTTACCGGGAAGTGTCTGGTGGGGACGGATGTCTGAGCTCTTCTGGCCAGCTGAGCCGTGCAAATCGAGCATATAGCCGCCGACTCGCAGGAAGCTTAAGCACTTTCTACTTAAAGGGGGGGCGGAGTTGTCATGACTACGTATGTTGTAGGGCAAAAAAAAAAAAAAAATCAGTAAACAGTTCTCCTTTTTCTTTTCCTTTTTTTAATTGAGCTTTAAAGCGGCTGGAGGGTAGATTTTGGGTCTGTCTCGTGGCCTTCCCTCGTTAACACGATTTTCTTTAGGTTCTCTGCTCATCCAGCTACACAGAGGCTGTTCGGAAGCAGAAAGAACGGGAGGCTCTCAGAACTGGAATGGTCACGTGTATCCAGTGCAAAGCCCTGGCTTTACGGACAAACCAAAGCCAAAACAAAGACCCCAGCTGTCCACGGGGCAAATGACCTGTGCAAGGCCTCGGGGCTTAGCAGCGTGAGACCCAAGGCCCAGAGATCCCATCCTCTTCCTGTTTGTCGTCAATGAAGCCAACTCACAGCGACTTGGAATTGAGAGGGGGAATCCTTCGTAGTAACCCCGTGCTCCCCTCCACCCATCCTCCTCCCCACCGCCTGCCTGCTGACACATTCACCCCGCACCCCACACAAGTGTTCTCTGCAAACAAACGGAAGGCTTCCCGCCTTTCTCTCGGGATCTGGTGGGGCCCGTCAGTACGACTTTCTCCTCTCCCTCGTCACTGTTTGGCAGCCCTCCAGCCCCACGGGCACTGTGGGTGCGGGCACTGTGCCAGGCACAGCGGCGGCAGAGTTCCCACTCCCGGGATACGGTCTGTCTGGAGCTGTGGGAACCTGTCAACGTGAAATGGGCGACAAATGCCCGAAGAAGAGGGTCGAATTCAGGACTAGATGACGATACAGGCAGTCGCGTCAAGCTTTCTTGGTGGTGGGTGACTTATCTAGAAACCTCAGCTGTTGCCCACCTGGCGTGGCTCAGTGACTGACCCATGAACTGGGAGATTGAGGTTCCATTCCCAGTCATGCTGGGTTGCGGGCTCGATCCCCAGTGGTGTGCAGGAGGCAGTCAATCATGGACGTTTCTAACTCTCTCACCCTCTTCCTTCCTCTCTGAAATTAATAAGGATAGATAGATAGATAGATAGATAGATGACAGATAGATAGGTTATAGGTAGATGATAGATAGATAGATGATAGATGATAGATAGATAGATAGATGATAGATAGATGATAGATAGATAGATAGATAGATAGATAGATGGTAGATGATAAATAGATGATAGATAGATAGATAGGTGATAGATAGGTAGATAGATAGGTGATAGATGATAAATGATAGATAGATGATAGATAGATATATAGATAGACAGATAGGTGATAGATAGATAGATGATAGATGATAGATAGATGATTGATAGGTAGGTGATAGATAGATGATAGATAGATAGTTTATAGGTAGATGATAGATAGATGATAGATAGACAGATAGATAGGTGATAGATAGATGATAAATGATAGATAGATGATAGATAGATAGGTGATAGATAGATGATAGATGATAGATAGATAAGTGGTTCCCTGGGTTCCTTGTAGAGAGCTGCTTAGTATCAGCAGATGAGCAGCTGACCGAGTGAAGCTGACCCAGGTGCCTGGAGACCAGGGGGAGCGGGAAGCACAGGGATAGCCCCGCAATCCAGAACCGCCCACGTGGGCACGTATGTTTGTGTGACCACAGAGCCCCGTGGCCGGCCGCCCTAACCAGGCCCGGGAGCCATAAAGAAAATGCCCCGGTCCATCCTGTGTGCCATTCAGGAGGCAAAGACTCGGACCGCAGCCTGCAGGCCTGTTGCTGGATGTCAGCCCCGGCGTCGCCATGTACCGCGTGGCCCGAGCGCGTTACCTACTCGATAGGTCTGTGGTCAAGATGGAGTGACACACAGACCCACTGCCACAGGGGAGGAGCCACTGGCTGCCACAGGGGCGGGGTCGGGGACGGACATTAAAGCAGGGGGGGAAAATGCTAGGCGGCCGGTCGTTTTTCGGCAGGGCTTAGGAAAATAACATTAACGTCTGTCGCTTAGATTGTGCTTATTCTGTGCCGGCGCAGAGTGCGGGCGGGCATGAAGCGATGTGATGAGGGTATGGTAGATGCTCTCGCAGATGCCCGTCCTCTGTGGGTTAGTTAAGCCGTGAACTATGAAGCGTGCTTTAGAAAGAGTTCACAGAAACGGTAGCAAATACATGGGTGAACAATGACACAGAAAGCAGGGGCAGCTTTGGTCCCGGCGTTTCCCGGTAAGACAGGGTGAGGGGCTCTCGGGTGCTGCCGGACAAACCTCACGTTTCTGTAGGAGGCGGTGGCTGTTTCGGACTTTCCCAGGAGGAGCTGGGGCTTTGCCCTGGGGCGGCTGAGCCCCTGACGGCGTGCTCACCCCCAGAGGGCAGCGTGGAGCAAGGAGCAGGCTCCCTCGCCCACGCTGTGGTGCCCACTCACCACCCCGTGCTCTCTGCCAACACACTTCCTCTCTGGGCTCCCATTTCCTCATCTGTCCAGTGACGGGCGTAGGCAGCTCCCCACTTACATAATGAATGACTCCTGGCCACGTTGGCTTGGAAAACACACATTAGATGGGAATAAGGCGGAGGCGAGGAATCACAGCTTAGCAGGGTGCCTGACCCCCTCTCACTTCTGGGTCCAGAGGTGAGTTCAGGCCAGCTCCCAAGATAGGGGTCCGTCCCATGGATGCCCAAGGGAGTGAGAACCAGTGGGAAGGAACTTATTCAGCATTTCCTCCGTGAAACACTGGATACAACCACGACAGCAAGCGAGCAGCGTATCCTGTGCCTTCGCTTCCCGGTCTCTGCTTCCCTTTTCACCCGGTCCCTCCCCCTCTCCGGGCTCCCATCCTCAGAGGCGTGGCCCCCAGACTTCCCACCAGAAACCGTCCTCTGAATGCTCTACATCCGGTCAGTGCCCCCAAGTTCCGAGGGTTGCTTCACGCTCCGGACCCAGGCCCTCTCTGGACCCTGTACGCAGAGCATCGTCCACAGGTGGCAGAACATCCGGGGTCTTCTTCTGGGGTTCGAAGGGCCGCCTGCGTGAGCACAGGGAGCTCAAACCCGCCGCACAACAGCTCACGTGGACACACCTGGGGCTCGAATGGACTGTGGTCAATGTCAGTCAGCACTGAGAGCGGCTGCAAACAGAGCGAACGCATCCTTTAGTTTATTAAACAAATGTCTAATTATAAAGCTCACTGTATGGAGTTGGTCAAAACAGAAAATGGAAAGTGGGGGAAATTAGGCATGTTCTCACAATCTCAAAACAGCCCCTCTCAACATCCGATGTGTTTTAATCCAGACCTTTTCTTACCTGTGCTTTTTGGTTAATTGCCCACCCACGTGTTCCAGTTCCGAGGGCTTCTCTTTTTCTTATCAGACTAAGATGACTAGGTAGGCATTGACTCACATGATTAAATGTCTCGTCTTGTTCTTCAACTGTTATTTTGTTGAGGTGGAGCTTCCTTGCGGCCTAGCACACCATCCCTAGGCCAGTGGTCGGCAAACTCCTTAGTCCACAGAGCCAAATAGCGACAGGACAACGATTGAAATTTCTTTTGAGAGCCACATTTTTTAAATTTAAACTTCTTCTGCCGAAGCCGGTTTGGCTCAGTGGATAGAGCGTCGGTCTGTGGACTGAAAGATCCCAGGTTCGATTCCGGTCAAGGGCATGTACCTTGGTTGCAGGCACATCCCCAGTGGGGGGTGTGCAGGAGGCAGCTGGTCGATGTTTCTCTCTCATCAATGTTTCTAACTCTCTATCCCTCTCTCTTCCTCTCTGTAAAAAATCAATTAAAAATATTTTTTTAAAAAAAGAAGAAGTTTGGGAAACACTGCTCTAGACCAGTGCTCGGCCAACTCATTAGTCCACAGAGCCAAATAGCACCAGGACAACGACTGAAATTTCTTTTGGGAGCCACATTTTTTAAACTTAAACTTCTTCTAATGCCACTTCTTCAAAACAGACTCACCCAGGCCGTGGTATTTTGCGGAAGAGCCACACTCAAGGAGCCAAAGAGCCGCATGTGGCTTGTGAGCTGTAGTTTGCTGACCACTGCTCTAGAATCTTCCCAGGATAACCCCGTCCTCCAGCCCACACACCACATCCCCGATGCCTTGTTAAACCATCAAGCCACATGGGCATGTGCAGACTTCCCACCTCCCTCCCCCCTTGGTTTAGACAAGGTGGAAACCCCTTCACTCCCCAGGAAAGTCTGCTCTTGCATTTTGGGGTTTATTGGGTTTTCTTAAAAAAATATATCACTGCCCAGACACGGGGTGGATGCGACCTCAGGTGCAGTGACAGAGGCCTAACGTACCGATTAAGGAGCACAGTAGGCCCGATTAAGGAGCATAGTAGGCCCGCTGTGCTCTGCTCTGTATTCCACGCTGTGCATAACAGGATATTAGGTGGGACTTGGCTCCTTGCCCCAGAACTGGCAGCTGTACCCTGAGGCTGAGGGGGAGGAGGTGTTAAGTGCCCTGCAGTTCTAAGAAAACCACTGACACCTGGTCACACACCTTCCCCAGGGCTGCGTGACAGAACCAGCCCTGGGCACCATTCTCCCGGCCCCGCCCCGCCCCGCCCCGCCCCCCCCCCATGTCTACCCTCTCACTCCTGTCCCTGTAAGGAGAAAACTGGTGGCAGAAAAGGGTCATTGAAGTGGGTGGGACTGATGAGGAGGTGTGAGGGGAACCAAGGAGGTGGGGTCCCAGAGAATCAAATGAGGAATGGGGTGGTCAGAAGGAGAGGCCAGCCGAAACCGGTTTGGCTCAGTGGATAGAGCGTCGGTCTGCGGACTGAGAGGTCCCAGGTTTGGTTCCGGTCAAGGGCATGTACATTAGTTGTGGGCACATCCCCGGGAGGGGGTGTGCAAGAGGCAGCTGGTCGATGTTTCTCTCTCATCGACGTTTCTAGCTCTCTATCTCTCTCCCTTCCTCTCTGTAAAATATCAATAAAATATATTTTTAAAAAAGAAAAAGCAGAGGCCAGCCCTGCATTTTTAGGTGGGGGTTTTTGTTTTTTTTTTGAGTGATAAGAAGGTGTATTAACTGGCTCCTCCAGAAAGCCCCAGTCATGGAAGCCATCAACAGACTCCACAGCCTCCGCTCACCTTAAGGCCGCGAGGCCCTTGTCCTTCTATAGGAAGGGTGGGCCCCACATTCTTCAAGGGGCATCTGCTATGCTGCAGGCCAGCCGAGCAAGGGCAGAGGGCGCTGCAGAGAGGCGGCGGGGGAGACAGGGCGTGGCCCTGGGGCGGCAAGGACATCCCCAGGATGTGAGAGCACACGGGTCACGTTCAAACCTGCCGCCAACGCAGCAGCAGCAGCAGCGTCTGAAGAAGTTTCCGACCTCAGTCACTCCCCACGCCCAGGGCCGGCCCCGGGTTCCGGGCTGCCTCGCAGAGGCCAGGCCCCAGCCCGGACCCTCTATCTCCCGCAGGGTGGAGTCCGGGAAGCGTTAGTAACGGGGGGGGGGGGGGGGGGGGGAGGTCGAGGGGACAGGTGGGGTCTGCCTGGCTTCTTCCCAGGAGGCTGCAGGCCCTCCCTGAGGCATGCTCCAATGTCTCAACTGCCCACACCAGGAGGACGGCGGGGGGCGGGCTGTGTTAAGATGCCCATCCCGAGGAATGCTGGCCATCCGCTGGGCTCAGACAGCCCCCTCACATGCTCTTCCCGGGAGAAAGGAGCCCAGAGGAGCCCAAGTCTGGAGATGGCACTTTCCTTGGCGCTGATGAACCCCGCCCTAGCGGTTGTTACTGCAGTGCAGGGCTGTTGCTGTCAGCCACTTTCTCCTCTGGGCTCACAGAAAACGTTCACATCTACGTGTTTCTGTGCTCTGATTTCTAACTCACCCGACTCTCCTCCCCTCCCCCATCAGCAGTGAGGTCCAAGGGCACAGAGATTGCCTGGCCGGTGTGGCTCAGTGGATTGAGTGTTGACCTAGTCAGGGCACATGCCCAGGTTGTGGACTCCCTCCCTACGGTGGGAGGCAGCCAGTGGGTGTTTCTGTCTCATCCCTGTTTCTCTCTCTCTCTCTCTCCATCTCCCTTCCTCTCTTTCTAAAATCAATAAAAACATATTTTAAAAAGTAAAAATCAGCCCAAACCGGTTTGGCTCAATGGTAGAGCGTCGGTCTGCGGACTGGAAGGTCCCGGGTTTGATTCCGGCCAAGGGCATGTACATGGGTTGCGGGCACATCCCCGGGAGGGGGTGTGCAAGAGGCAGCTGGTCGACGTTTCTCTCATCGACGTTTCTAGCTCTCTATCTCTCTCCCTTCCTCTCTGTAAAATATCAATAAAATATATTTTTTTTAAAAAAGTAAAATCAAAAGGGCACGGGCATTAATATCTGTCCTCGTCTGGCACCTGGTCGGCCCTCGGTGTGTTGGTCACACTGCATTTCGCTTAGGAAGCCTCTATGTATCGTACGTGTTAATCAGCTTCTGTGCTGCTGAGCAAACAGCACCCACAACTCAGGGGCTTAACGCAGGCCTCTTGCTACGTGGATGTGGGGCTGCCGAGTGGCTGGGGGCCGGGCTCTGCTTTCTGTGTCTTCTTGCTTGGTCCCAGGATGCCTGGGCGGAAGGAGTCCTGGTCTGGGTTGGCCCGTCAGTGGCTGAGGCTCAGCCCCACCGCTGTTGACAACGGCCCGCGGCCCTTCGGCTCACTCTCCCCTGGCCGGGCCACCTATGGGTGGGGTGGGGTGGGGTGGGGGTGGCCCGCCTGCAGGTCACACAGCAATGACAGGCTTGCGTAATCACACGGGAAGGAGGGGAACGCTGCGATCCTGACACCGCAGTACAACAAAACAGACAGTTTAAAAAAAACAGACACATAAAACTTTTTTTTTATTGTGGTAAGAACCCTTTACACGAGACCTACCCTCGTAACAGACGTTTTAGTGTACAACACAGCATTGTGATTTATAGGCACGATGTTGTAAAGCAGACGTGTAGAGCTTACTCAGCTTGTACAACTGAGATTTTACACATGTTGTTAAATGGATTTTTTTAAAAAAGTGATATATACAGAGTGGAATATTATTCAGCCTCAGGAAAGAAGAAATCCCTGTAACACGGGCGAGCGGGAGGGCATCATTTTAAGTGAAACGTGCCAGGCGCAGGAGGACGAGTACTGCCTGATGCCACTGATGGGAGAGATTTAAAGCAGCCACACTCAGAGATGCAGTGGAGGGCGCGGTGGTTGCCAGAGTTGGGGCGGGGTGGTGGGGAAGGGGAGATGTAGGGAGGGAGGAAATGGGGAGTTTTTAACCAACAGTGTTTTTTAAACAATATAGTTAAGAGCATTGACTCATTTTCAGAGTCATAACAAGACTTAGCATTTCATCATCAAAACAGAACGGAATGTGTTCACTGCAATAATACAAGTACCGGAGGGAGAAAGAAGCTCCCCTCTTTCCCTCCCCAGGTTCTCCCCCACCCCCGACACTTCTCTGTGATCCTTCCCTAGCCACGAAACAAGAAAGCAAAACCGCAGTAGCTTCCAGGTCCCAAGAGTCACGTTCCGAAAGCCCGTGCTGCTTGCTTCAGGTAGATGTGCCCGGGGCACCGAAGGGGCACGATGCTTAACCTGGCTCACCTTTGCTGACTTCGGTGAACGAATCCCCTTCTTTACAAAGAGGGTCTAAAGCAGGGGTGGGCAAACTTTTTGACTCGAGGGCCACCATGGGTTCTTAAACTGGACCGGAGGGCCGGAATGAAAGCAACCTGACCATGCTTTCGTTCAATTTGTTCAATAGATTGAACAGATTTCAAAGGTAGGGTGCTGCTGGTGAAGGTGCGGAGGGGAGAGCAAGAGAACTCTCTGCTCTTTGGGCTCCAAGGGCCGGATAGAACAGCCGAATGGGCTGGGTCTGGCCCGCGGGCCATAGTTTGCTCACTGCTGGTCTAAAGCTTTGCGTAGGGGTCAGCTTGATTTAGGAGTTCCCACCGGCCAAAGGGGACAATCCAAGCGTCAATACGGACATTGACAAAGGCCGGAAGCATTCAAATGTGATTACATCTACACCTCCCTAGACTGACTGATGCAAAACAAGATGCCTGGCAGCACGTCAGAGAATGGATGCAGGGCTGGGCGTGGCCGGGCGGGGCTGGGCTGCCGCTGGGGGAGCGCTGGGATCCGCGGCTGCTATTTAGGTGGGAAGCCCAGAGACTGGAGACCGCCAACCTCCTGACCTACAGCCGTGTCTGCTGAGCTGCAGTCTAAGACTTTAAGTCAAAATCAGAATCGTCTCCATGACGAAGGCAGCACTTTCAGGCTCGGTACAATAACGTTTCTTTAAATGTAGGTTAGCACATTCACAAGTCGCAGTTTTCATCTTTAACCCCCCCTTTTTTTAAAAAAATCTGAATTCTACCCCTGTATCCAGAAAGGAAACTCATCTTGTATAACTGAAATTTCACACATCCTCATGGTAAGAAAGGAAAACCTTTTTTGTTTTGTTCATGTCTTTTTAAAAAAAAAAAAATTTATCTTTATTGTTGAAAATATATCAGATGTCTGCTTTGTTGTTGTGTTCTTCCCCATTGACCCCCTCCTCCCCACCGCGCCTGCTCCTCCCAAGCCTTTGCCACTCTACTGTCTGGGTCCATGGGTTATGCATAGACATATAAATTTTTCAGTTAATCCCCACCCCCAGCTCCACCTCCATCCCCATCCCCACCCCCATTCCCACCCCCATCCCCATGGAAAGCATTTGTATGCCCCTCCCCCCATCCAAAGTCATCTTCATTGAAGCCCCCTGCCTGCTGGTCTGGAGACACAGACACATGGCTGATGTGTGATTGGCGGTGTGGGACCCCTTCTCCATCCTGAGGACACAGCCCGGGGCTCCCGCCCACTGTCTCCCCTCTTCCCGGCCCGCCCTGCTGGGGCTGGCTCCTTGCTGCACAGTTGCCTTCAGGCTCTCCCCAGGTTTACTCTCCTGGACCCCCCACAAACTGGCCTTGGGAGTAGGCTCCCCCTCCAGGCAGGGGGCGTGAGAAAGGCTTGGGGGAAACAGGGCCAGGGCGGCTGGAAGGCCTGGAGAAGCAGAGGCAGCAGAAGCTGCACTGTGAGGTCTGCGACGCGAGGCCTTGGAGGTGCTGAGGGTCCTGGCCTCCCCCGCAGCTGATGCTGGAAACACTCCTGGGGTGGTCTCACTCTTGCTACGGCCCTGCACCCCTGATGGGGGAACTCACTGGTCCCCACCCTTTTCCCCAATCATTGCCTCCCACCCTCCCCTTTCCCTGGCAAGACCAAGCGAGGGCTTTATTGTCCACCTCATTAGAGAAGATGCATATTTCACTAACAAACATTTGTATACATTTTTATATAGGGCGATGTGGCCCAAGAAACGTGGGGGCGGTGGGACAACAGATTGAACAGATTTCAAAGGTAGGGTGCAGGGTTGGTATAGACAAAACAGCATGAAGTGAGGATGGGTCATGCACTTACACAGAAGAGGATTGTGGGACCCACGCAAAGCCGTCAGAAAGTGAGTACAGTCCCTAAGCCCAAGACCCGGGAGGCCTTCAAAGTCAAACACAGGGGGGAGGTGGGGCTCAGGACCACGCCTTGCCTGGTTGAACGAGCAAACCCCTTCCCTGCATCCCCACCCAGGCCCAGCCATGCTCACGCCTCCCTCCCCCTGCACGTGGCCGCGCCCACTCACCCGTTCCCTTCGCCCACAGTTGTCTCACTGGGCACTTGATTAAAGAGACCGGTAGAATCGGAGCGAGTGAAGAAAATGGGGGGCAAAAGCATAAGCATTGGCAGGGAAGCATTTTCTAGGAACTGAGACGAGCCGGCTGCAGTCAATCTCTACCCACAGCGCTTCTGGAATATTCCCTGAGTCCACCCTGGCTGTACACGGAGTGACGTAGGTCTTTCTCGGTCGGCACCTGCGACCCTGAGGCTCCTGGGCGCTGCCTTTAGAGGTCTCCAGGTCTGTATAGTTCAAAACCCTTTGAGGCTTATTATCATAGGCAGATGGCTATCCCCCTTCAACAAGCAGATTGCCGCTCATTTACAGACCCACCGAGACCTCCTGCTCTCCCGTGGAAGGGGTGTAGGCGGAGCTCACCCGATCGGCGGTCTCCCGGTAGAAAACTGGGCATTGTTTGCAGAGGTGCTTGGCGATGTGCTTCCGGAAGAACACGGAGAGGTACCGTCGGAACTTCTCCCCGACGAAGGCGTAGATGATGGGGTTGATGCAGCAGTGCGTCATGCCCAGGGCCTCGGTCACCTGCATGGCCTGGTCCAGCTGGCTGGTGCTCTTGCAGGTACTCAGGTCGAAGAACTCCTGGAAGGTGTCCAGGAGCAGGACGAGGTTGTAGGGGCCCCAGAAGAGGAAGTAGACGATCATGATCACGAAGATGAGCCGCACGGCCTTGTGCCTCTTCTTCTCGTTGCGACAGCGCAGCAGGGTCTTCAGGATGCCCGAGTAGCAGATGACCATGACCAGCAGCGGCAGCACCAGGCCCAGGAGGGTCCTCATTATCGTGTGGAAATTCTTCCAGCCGACAGGGAAGTAAGGGCCGCAGGAATAAACAGACTCCTCGGCTTGGGTTTTGGTGAAGATGATTCCCGGGAGGGAGGCGAACACGGCCACCACCCAGGTGGCCCCACTCGTCACCACCCCGAACGTGACCGTCCTGGCTTTCAAAGCAAACACGGCGTGGACGATGGCCAGGTACCTGTCAATGGTCAAGAGGATGATGAAGAAGATGCCTCCAAAGTAACCAACGTGGTACATCCCTGTGAAGACTTTACACATCACGTTCCCCAGGGCCTGCCAGTTGGAGGCAGCATGGATCCACACGGGGAACGTGAGGAGGAAGAGCAGGTCGGAGACGGCCAGGTTGAGCAGGTAGATGTCGGTCATGCTCTTCAGCTTTTTGCAGTTGATCAGGATGAGGACGACCAGCAGGTTGCCCACAAACCCGAAGATGAACACCAGCGAGTAGAGCGGGGGCAGCAGCCTGCCTGCGATTTGTTTCACATCGTGTTTTACGCAGGGCGAACTGTCCTCCCCATAGTCAAAGAAGGTGGTGGTTTCGGCACCGTCCCGCCCGGTGCTTGCCGGAAGCAGGGAATGAGATGTGGCCAGTATGTTGTGGCTCAACTCGATCAGCGTGTCGTTGCCTCCCATCCTCCTCCGTCCTGCAAGCAGAGAACAAGATGGTAACACACGACATAATGGCTCCAGTTCTCAGTCTTAAAAGTATCCTTGCTCTTGCCAAAACCGGTTTGGCTCAGTGGTAGAGCATCGGTCTTCGGACTGAAAGATCCTTGGGTTCGATTCCAGTCAAGGGCATGTACATTGGTTGCGGGCACATCCCCGGTAGGGGGTGTGCAAGAGGCAGCTGGTGGATATTTCTCTCTCATGGACGTTTCTAGCTCTCTATCTCTCTCCCTTCCTCTCTGTGAAATATCAATAAAAAAATATATTTAAAAGTATCCTTGCTCTTTAAGTCGAGTCCAGTCTTTGTCTTTGCTTCGAAGCCATCTCCTGGAAAGCATGCGTGCTAGGGTGCCACTTCCCTTTATCCCCAGGAGAGAAGCTAGTCATCTTCCCCAACCGCCCTTGGCCAGCACCGCTGGCCGCCCCAGAGAGCCCGACTCTCATTATAAGGCGAGCGTGCTGCACACTTGCTGTCCCTCCCTCCTCTGCAGATGACCCATTCCTGGGTGATGATCTAGGACAGTGGTCGGCAGACTCATCAGGCAACAGAGCCAAATAGCAACAGTACAAACGATTGAAATTTCTTTTGAGAGCCAATTTTTTATACTTAAACTCCTAAGGCCACTTCTTCAAAATAGACTCGCCCAGGCCGTAGTATTTTGTGGAGGAGCCACACTCAGTGGGCCAAAGAGCCACATGTGGCTCGCGAGCCGCAGTTTGCCAACCATGGATCTAGGAGACTCTGTTCGAAGGTTCCTGCAAACACACTTCTCTGATAAGAGAGCTGCAAGGGAAACCTCAGCTTGACCTTCCACTCTTTAGCTTGTGCTTGAGACCAAAACTGAAGCACCCAGAGAATTGGAGCAAATCTAACCAAAGTCCGAACATCCCCAGGTCTCCAAAAGTGAGGCCCTCAGTGTAAGCGGTGATGAGTTGCCTTTTCTGTGCCCTGGGGCCAAAAGTATTCTAACTGATAACCTTCTCAACTTTCTGCCTTCATCATTTTGCCAAAATGACTCTTGTTAAGGTTGCCACGACAACCGGATATTTAAATGCCCTGGCTTCATTTCAGATTCATCCTCATTGAGCCGTCCATCCTGCTGATAACTCCTTCCAAGTAAAACACGTTAGCTCCCCTCTCACCACTTCCTATGAATTTCCTTCGTTAGTGTCTCCTCCCCCTGCCCACACAGTAAGAGTCCCCAGGCGCCATTCTTTTATCTCCCATCTCTTTACCTTTCATTTCTTCATTCTCCAGAGTTCTTCCTGAATCGTGTCACCTAATCTCAGGGTTCTAAAGTCCTAGGAAGGCTAATGCTTCCCAAAGCTCTGTCATCCAGTCTCACCTTTTTAACTTCTGTGCGTCAGAGTGGAATTTTCCACTCACTGTCTACTGTGGACTTAATTCATTTACCTATCGAGCGCCTCTTAGGAGCCATGCTCTGCTTAGGCATCAGAGCTACAACAGTGGGCAAGGTGGGTATCCTACAGACACCTCGAATTCCACGTGGCCCACACTGCGCAGCCCTGGAAACCTGCTTCAACCTGTGGATTCTCCTTTGGCTATTGTCCTTCACTACACTCCCCAAGAAGCAGAAGTGGGCATTCTTAGGAACCAGATCTCGGGAGTCAAACAGACCTAGATTAGAATCGTGCCTCCAACTAACAAGTTGTGTAACTTGGGGCTAATTACTTCTTCAACTATCAGTTTCTTTATGTATAAAATACGAGCTAGGCTGGGCCGCCGTGAAGATGACTGGAGGTAAGGACTTAGAGCAGCACCTGGTGTGGAGGTGCTGTATTGTTATTATGATGCCTGTATTGTTATTACAGCTCTGTGTTGTTATTATGATGCCACAGGACTTCTCTCTCATGAACACCTCTGAGATTCATCCCCCTGAGCGTCTTTCCAGGGCCACTTCCTTGCCTCGGATGCTTCTCACACTGGGCTTTGTTGTGGCCTCTCATTTGCTCAAGGTTATTCCTGGCCATGCTCCCTTCACTCTGTCTTCTCTCGAACTGAAACTGGATCATGCCCTTCTTGGCCCCATGTGATGGAACTTCAAAAGTAATGCCCAGCCGAAACCGGTTTGGCTCAGTGGATAGAGCGTCAGCCTGCGGACTGAAAGGTCCCAGGTTTGATTCCGGTCAAGGGCATGCACATTGGTTGCGGGCACATCCTCAGGTGGGGGGTGTGCAAGAGGCAGCTGGTCGATGTTTCTCTCTCATCGACGTTTCTAGCTCTCTATCTCTCTCCCTTTCTCTCTGTAAAATATCAATAAATATATATTAAAAAAAAAAGTAATGTCCAGACTACTCATCACACTTTTTCTAAACTCACTTCTCAACGTCACCTCTAATCCCTCTTCAAATTCCAGGCCCTCTGTTCCAGACATAGACCTCTTCTCTCCACTTCCCCAAACTCGTCATTTCCTCCAGGCTTCCACGGCTTTGCACATTCTTGCCCTTCTGCCTAAAATGGCTGGTGAGCTCCCATTCATCCTCCACTACCTCCTGCTCAAAGTCCCCTTCTTTGTGAAATCGTCGTCTTTTTCTTCTTCTTCTCCTTCTCCCTTCCCCTTCCTCTCCTTCTCCTTCTCCTTCTCCTTCTCCTTCTCCTTCTCCTTCTCCTTCTCCTCCTTCTCCTTCTCCTTCTCCTTCTCCTTCTCCTTCTCCTTCTCCTTCTCCTTCTCCTTCTTCTTCTTCTTCTTCTTCTTCTTCTTCTTCTTCTTCTTCTTCTTCTTCTTCTTCTTCTTCCTTTTAATCATCTCATAACACAGTGCATGCCTCTAAGTAAGCATGTATCACCCTATCTACTACACACTGTGAGCTCCTTGAGGTCAAGAACTAGATCATGTGTTTACCTCCAGCTCTTATGATGGCACCTGGCTAACGGAGGCACCAATAGAAAGTATGACATTAAACATCATTAGGCTTGATTCTCAAGAATATTCTTTTTTATTTCTGGCAGTGACTTTGAATTTGTTTGTATCTACATACACATCTTTTTATATGTGTATGCATTCCTTAATTCCTCCTGTGATTGGTACATTTTACAGATCTTGCATTTCATATCGCTGAGCCAGATTCTTGAAATCTGCAGCACCTAACCAACATCTCTGATCACATTCATCCATCCAAAGAATTAAAACTGCAGTCACTTGCAGCCTGCTAGTCCTCTGTTAAGCTCCAGGTTCTATGCTAAATACTTTGCATGCATTCATTAATTTATTCATTGCAACAAATGTGTGAGATAACGATGCATTTTACAAGTGAAGAAATGCAAGCATGGATGGATTAGATGGCTTTCCCAAGCCCACAAAGCAAGCAGTGGCTGAGCTGGAATTGGGACCCTCAGGGGCTGTCACCTCATCTCCAGGCTCTGAGAGCAGAGATGGGTGTAGAATAACAGGTAACAGATTTTCTAGGTATTTTCCTGTGCCTTAGAATCCACACTCACCCACAAAAACCTGTCCCACCCATGCATGTGCAAGCATACCATACCCGCTCACCCCGTACCCCCCCCACACACACACACTCCCACCAGAACACAAGCTCCATGAGCATAGAGATCTTTGGCTTTGCAATGAAGTATCACAGTGTCCCAGAACCCTACCCTGCGTATATAGTTGCTTCTAAGTAAATATCCATGGAATAAGTGATTAACAGAACTAGCAGGCTGCAAGTGTCCGAGACACAGAATGCTCCACCGAGGACAAGATGCCCAGGTAATCCAGTGGGAGACCTTATAAAAATGAGTATAGTGGGGATCCAAGCCCTCCAGTGCAGCAAACTCTTAGGCGGTTCTGTATTTAATCAGGGTTTAGTTTCCTCTTTTGCATGGGAAAGTGTGGACTGAAGCAGTGGTCCTCAATGCCGGGCTCCAGTATCACACAGGAAGTCTGGCAGTTAGAAATATGTCTCACCCAGACCCTCGCTCTGATGATCCAGATCAGGGTGAGGGCATACGAGGGGATGACTTGCCTCAGCCCCTTCCTCCGTGCCTTCTCTGCACTTGGCTGTTTACCTGCACTGGCCCCTCCAAGGCCAGGTGCCTGTCGCCTTTCTCCTGTCACTCCAGCACACTTAGCTCCTACTGTAGCGGACACTTGGGGAGCTGGCTGAAATGCACTGGGCTAAGGGTCCCCGTCAAGTGTCAGGACACGTCACCCGGAGCCAATGAAAAGCTGCCTCTCAGAAAAGTAAGCCCCTCACTTCGGCCTCTGTGGGCCTCCTGGTTTAAGGCCAGAGGCACATTTTGGTTTGGAGCCTGACCGAAAGGGGGAGAAAATCCTGGATAGAAGGTTCCAGCTCTTCAGAGCCCTTGGGAGTTGGGAGGGACAGAGTGAGAGGAGCAGTAGTGGAAATGCCCGACTGTCCTCGCTTTCTTGATCGTCCCTTTCCAGCGCACTCTCTGAATCACCTGGTGCCCTGAGGGGGTGGTCTCACCCTGCTTCGCGCTTCCTCATTGCCACCGTGGTCTCTCTCAACGTTTCTGGGGCAGACACCACCCTGCACCCTCTCCTTCCACCTTTCTCCCACCCAAGTTCCTGGGCTGTGCAGACCCTCAGCGTGCCCCCAGCCCCTGCATCTCCAGAGCTGAGTCGCCCTGAGCCTACGACCCACAAAGGGATGGAAAATGCACGACTCACCAAGGGATGGCTTCTTCCGAGTGGCACTGGGTGGTCAGGTTCCTCAGCAGCCGCCCCGAGCAGATCTGGAGGTAGGAACTTGGCGTGCAGAAGTAGGAAATCAAGTTTCCTGCACCAGGAGAAGGCGGGGATACAAGAGTAAGGGTAAAGATTTGAAGAACAAAGAGAAGAGTCATGAGGTTCTGGTTTGGCAGCCAGGAGCACTGTCCGCTAGGTTGAGGTCTCCAGAGTAGGAGTGATTTTGAAATCTTGCTTATGCAACCTTGAGAGTAAGCCAGACACACCCTGTGCATCTGCTCCGGTGTCCAACGACTCAGGGCCTCTTTATCTTGTGGGTCTCTATATCTAGAAATCTTTTTAACTCTCTCGTGCCCGGGGCAATTTGCATGACACCAGCAAAAAGAGAACTTCATGAGGACAACATGCCAGCGGGGGCTGTTGGTGATGGTGGAGGTTTTTATGTGACAGAGGGCCCTGGTCTCAGTGGCATCGTGGATTTAAGATCAGGTCAGCTGTTTCCTGAGAGAGAACCTTTTAATGAAAGGAAGTGCTCAGTGGGCTTTTGTGTCAGAGGTGTGCTTAGTCAGAAGGGCCTCGGGGATAGGTCTGACTACTCGGAAAGAAGTTTGGTTCAAAGAAAACATCATTGAGACTCCGGGGGAAATGGTGGAGGAGGAAGCACCAGGGATCATCCTCCCCGCCTAGACAACAGTTCTCCTGGGAGGATCCGTCTGATTGAACCATTTGGGAACCTGTGAGTCTGTTGATAACTCTCAGGAGTTATGCAACCTTGAGTCGCAGTTCGCTTTGGTCAATCTCAGCTCCCAACACAACAGCAGCTGCTCACCTCCCGCACCCAAGCTCCAGGTGGCCTTGCCCTTGTTCCAGGCAAGCTCCTTGGCGCACACTTGCAGGAGCCAGGGTGGGCAAACATTGGACTCTGCTCTCCAGATAGGAGGGACTCTGTGCTCAGATCACTGGCTGCTGATCTGACCTCAGAGGCGCAAAGAGGCAGACAGTCATTGCCGTTGCATTTCCCCCCATTGCTGCAAGCCCATCCTCCTCTGGCTGAAGTGACTTTTAGGAGATTTAAAGGGCCAGTGCCCTTTATTTATCTCTCCATTTTCTCTTTTCCCCTTTTGGAAGCCAGACATTAAAGACCAGGACCTTTAAAAGTAACTGCGTTTCTGGGAAAAGTTAGAAAGTGACCACACATACCTAAGGAAAAGCACAGGCTCAGAAAAGACCCAAGAAGACCTTAATGTCACCCCTCAGGCTGATCCTTGGCACAGACACAAATCACAACAATTTAAAAATATGACAAAAGCCATCAAACCCTGGAGAAGAGTTATCACATTATTAGAAGCAAATGCCCAGTTTTCAACAACAATAGCAAAATCATAGACATGCAAGAAACATGAAAGTATGATCCATTCAAAGGGGAAAAAAATCAACAGAAACTATTCCTGAAAAAGATCTGGTGGCAAATTTACTAGATAAAGACTCTAAAACAGTGTGTTAAATATGTTCAAAGAACTAAAGAAAGATGTGTAGGAAGTCAAGAAAACTATGCATGAACAAAATGTAAATATAAAGAGGTAAAATCCTAAAAAAAAAAAAAAAGACCAAAAAATAATCTAGAGCTGAAAAACATAATAACTGAAATAAAAAATTAACTACAGGGATTCAAAAACAGATTTGAGCAGGCAGAAGAATCAACACGCTTGTAGATAAGACGATGGAAACAGGGGGGGAAAATGTTGGGAAAAGTGAACAGAGGTTAAGGAACCTGTGGGAGTTTCCAGGGAGAAAGAGAGAGAGAAAGAGGCAGAGAGAATATTTGAATAAATAATGGCTGAACTTTTCCCAAACGGAAGAAAAACATGATTACAAACATTCAAGAAGCTCATAAGCTCCAAATAAGGTAAATTCCAAGAAACTCACACCATGACACGATATAATCAAACTTTTCAGAGACAAAGACACACAGGTCATCTTGAAGCAGCAAGGAGAAACAAGTCATTACATACAGGGGATCCTCATTAAGATTAGCAGCAGATTCCTCATCAGAAATGTAGTGCTATATCTGGCAAAATCGTCTAAGAGTGAGGGAGAAATTAGGGCATTCCAAAACACACAAAAACTGATAGAACTTGTGACCAATAGACCTACCCTGCAGGAAATGCTCAGGGTAGGGAGGTGTCCAGTGACTGGCAGCAGTGGAGCTTGTAAGGCTATCCTTGAAGGGTTATAGAATAAACAATATTCTGGAGTTGAGTTGAACGTCAAAGGATGCAGCCATTACTAGGACACTGGCAACTCAGGAGAAGAGCAGGAGCAGAAGGTACCCTAACCTTTAGTTTCTACTCTAATCTCCTGCCAGTGCCTACAAGTGACTGAACCCACCAGGCAGAGGGGTCAATGTGGAATCTAAACGATGTAGCCCATAAACGTTCTGGGGCTCAGAGTGGATCTGGGGGAGAATTGTAAATAACCACACAACTATCAGGCCAAACTTTTTTTTTTTTTTTTTTTTGTCCATTTGTTCTCACCTGGTCCAGGTAGCTACTCAGAAAACCGGGAACCTGGGTAAGTATACCTTAGAATTCTTCACACACATGGAAGGAGTTAGGAAAGATGCTTTTCTTTAAGTTTGAGATTCTCATACTTACCTGTGGCACATGGTTTCTGAAATTCTCAGCCTGGAAGAGGAGGGTCGCCCTTTGAGCAGACTTTGGGGACAGCATGTCCCTAGCTTCCTAGTTCTGGTTTGCCCGCTGACCAAGCAGGATCACATGAAAGTCATGGCCGTGATCAACTCGGGATGACCTGGGACAGGGATGAGGAGACACTCAATTCTTCCATAAATTAATGAAATAAAAATAGTTCTTGCTTCTGCAAAGAAGAGGGAAGAACCAGACCTACACTGGCCATGGGAAGTTTAAAATTCTTATTTATTTGTAGCAGCTGAGTTGGGGGTTGGTTGGATCACTGAAGCTGAAAGTTAGGTTTGTTCTAAGAATCTTCTGCCCTTCCACGAATGATAGTGCTCAATCAAATAAAAACATAGCGAAGAGCAAGGTTGGGGAGAAGTGCTGCCCCAGCAAGAAGACAGGCAAGGTCTACAACGGCCTGAAGGTACTTCTGTGCCCCCTTGTAACTCCTTTACTGTGATGGGTTTGTTTGTTGACACCGTTAGAAGAAAAATTCTTACTTTTTTTTTTTTCAATACAGATGCTTTTGATGACTGTGGTTTCTATGGTTTGCATGCTTCCTGTGACCTACTAAAATAGATTAGTGAGTTCTAGGATTTTGCATCTTCAATTTTGGTTTAAAACAATGATCTGGACTAATATGATGCCCATAGAAAAAGCATAGTTATAAAAAAATAATGCTACAAAAATAATACAATTTGTCACCACTGTTATTATTGCATGTGATAAAGTAACATAACAGGGCATATAGTCACAGCAAGAAAACCCAGAAAATGCAAATGATTTTTGAAAAGGAAGTGTTAAGTAACAGAGATCAGGTATGAAGGTCTCCAAGTTCATCACCATCTCCAGGTGAACCCCAAATAGACAAGAATATGTAATGAAAATAAAAATCAACGGTATAGTGGTAGCAGATTGGATGTTTCTATACTTTCAGGCCCAATGAACTTGGGAAAATAGAGGTCAGGTCAGGATTTTTAAGACATTCACTTGCTGAAAAGCCTTCTCAAATGACTTAGGGGATGTCATTGGAACCCTGTACTAGGAAGATAACCTTGTGCTCTTCTATAGCCCAGATGTTTAAAACTGTTCTGTAACTAGACTTAGATCTTAGTTTAGATGCCTCAGACATGACAACAGTGGGCTGGAGCTGTTTTGGGGAATGAGAAGCTAGAGTCATTCTTAGGACCGTTACATACTATTCCTTTCCCTTCCCCAGCCCAAGGTATGGTAGGTAGGAGGAGGATGGGGTGAGTGCCTGCAGGATGCGGTTTCATACATGGCATAGGGGGCCATAGATACTGACATCATCTACCATTTGAGTGTGGTTTCTGAGGTGTCCCAGGAAGGGGCACAATGCTGTAGCCAACTGCAAGCACCTCAAATAGTGCTCTTTATTTGGGTACCGCTGGCATTTAAAGAAACCCGCAAAGCTAGATGTGGCAGAGATTATAGTTGGAAGACATGACTGTGGCCTTGCACTTGATGGACAGTGGGTGATGGAAAATGGTGGAAGTGTGGTTAGTTGGAGATGTGCCCAACTGCTGCTGGCTTTGCAGAAACCATAAATATTTGGTGGTGGGGAAAGGGCAAATTTAGGAAGACAGTTCCCTTGTAATGCAATTGGAGGGGGTGGGGGAAAAAAGGTTTAGGAAGAACAATTCCTTTGTAATGCAACTTAGGCATATTATAGTGCAAATATAATGTATATGTTCTAAAGTAGTTTATGCTAAAAACCAAAGATTGGTTGTTGTTTTTTTTTTGTTTTTTGTTTTGTTTTTTACAAAATCAACAAAGTTGACAAACTTCTACCTAAACTAAGAAAAAAAGAAATGATATAAGTAACTAAACTAGGATATAAGTGGGGATATCACTACTGACTTTACAGAAATAAAAAAGTTAAGAGAAGACTACAATGTCTAGCAACAAGTTAAATAACACAAATGAAATGGCAAATTCCTAGAAACAAATAAATTACCAAAAATGGACTCAAGAAGAAATAGAAAATCTGAAAAAAAATCTGTAAAAGATAGATTGAAATGAAATTAAAAACTTCCCAACAGGAAAACATCTAGGACTAGGTGGCTTTATTGGTGAGCTCTACCAAATATTTAAAGAAAATTTAACATCAGTCCTTCTCAAACTCATCCTAAAGAAAGAAGAGAAGGGAACATTTTCAAACTCATTCTATGAAACCAGTGTGAAGGAAAAGAGCCATATGCTAACCTGACAAGCTCAGGAGAGGTCTGCATGCCAGTCTTGCAAACTCAGAGACCTAAAATACCACAAAAGATGGTTTGAAAATTAAATATCTCACTACAAACAGGTTATAGTGGGTAGTCATGTCCTAGACCAATATTTCACCTGACAAAGATCAACTTAGATCTTCTTTACTGAGCCCATTTGCCTTCCTGCCTCTAAGGTAACATATCTATGAGACATCTGGGTAACTTGTAACTTCCCCTTTTTCTGGAGCCCCTGGGGGGCACAACCAAATGTGGTGGATGCCAGGACAGATGTCTCAAATTCCTTCGTTATCATGTTAATTGTTCCTGCACTCATCTAAGTCCTAGTCCATCATTTTATTTTTTATCCAATCCCGGATGTTTCCCACTGTCTTGCTTTCTCCTGCCTCCTTACTCCATCACCAATGAATTTCATGTAACCCACCTATGTCCCTCCTTTGATGGCAATGTATAAATAGAAATGTAACCCGCCATTCTTCGGAGCATTATCTCAATTTGTTGAGGTTCTTCTTCCCGGCATATGTTGACAGTTTGGCTCAAATAAACTCACTAAAATTCTTTACAGGTTTCAATGTTTTTTTCTGTTTTGTTTTTTTTCCCGTTAACACAAGCATCACCATGATAGAAAATCCAGACAAAGACACTGTAAGAGAACTGTAGACCAATATTCCTTATAAATACAGATGCAAAACTCTCAACAAAATGCTAGCAAACTGAATCCAACAGCATATTAAAAGGATTATAGACTATGGCTAAGTGAAATTTATCTAAAGAATTCAAGGGTGGTTCAATATACAAAAATCAACCAATGTAATTATGCAACAGTAAGAGAATGAAGGAAAAAATATTATCATTTCAATTGACATAGAAGCATTTAATAAAATCCAACACCCCTTCATAACAAAAGCACTTAAAAAAGTAGAAGTGTGAGAAAACTTCCTCAAAATGATAAAGGACATTTGTGAAACCCCATTGGTAGTGTAAGGTCCCAAGACCCCCGGTGAGTCCGACGGAGTGGGCGACGACCCCAAGTCAAACGCCGAGACCGAAACTTGATGTAAAAAGCAGGAGGATTTTACTATAAGCGCAGCGCAGGGGCTCCCAGGCAGCCAGACAGCAACCCGAGGGAAGTGCTGGCTGACTGGAGCGCCGAGCAATTGCAGAACATGAGTTTAAAAAGGCAAAAACCACACGCAGGTGGGGTTACACATGGAGGGGGAGGAAGGGAACAAAGAAATTCCAAGAAGGGGAGCTGGGCTCGTTAATTACATGTTTTATGACAGGGTCTATGCTTAGTCAACAGTCCCATCTGGTAATCTTGCAAGCCCCTTTGCCTCCCCCCCTTCCCATTCCTCTGGGTAAGTCCTAGTCTGCTATTGAGGCACCTCCGGGCGTGGTCTTTTCCATAATTACAGGTTAGGCTGGTCTGTTCCTGGTAGGTGCATTCCGAGGTGGTCAGCTCAGTTCCCAGGGGGAGAATTCCACAGCGGTCAACAGGATAAAACCTCCCTCGGGACCTGGCCTTGCTTTAATATTTGTCATAAAATATTGCATTCTGGCTTTTTGCATTTCAGGGTAGGGAGTTTATGGGGACTGACTTCATTCTTGCCTAATCTTCAACCTTAAAGAACTGACCTCATTCCTGTCTAATCTTTAAACATAAAGGTCACATCCTGGAACAGGCAGTGGGGGAGGCCAATTCCTCAATCTTGGGGCCCTACAGTAGCATCAGATTCAATGGTAAAAGACGAACACCTTTTCAGGATTCTAAGATCAGGAACAAGATAAAGATGTCACTTTCACCACACTAGTCAGCACTGTACTGGAAGTTTTAGCCAGAGCAATCAGGCAAGGGAAGGAAATACAAGGCATCCATAGAAAACCATCTCTATTCACAGATGATACAATCCTATATGTAGAAAACCCCCAAGAATCCACAAGAACTTACTGAAACTAATAAATTCAGCAAAGTTGCAGATAACAAAAACAATACACAAAAATCAGTTGTGGCTCTGTGCACAACTGATTGGAGACAATTGGAACAAACAATTGGAAAAGGAAATTAAGAAAATAATTTCATTCTCAATAACATCTGAACAAATTAAATACTGGGACTAAATTTAATCAAGGAGGTGAAAGACTTGTATACTAAAACTATAAAACATTGTTGAAAGAATAGCACATGTACATACACTGGAAGACTTAAAATGGTTGAGATGGCAATATTGCCCAAACCTATCTAAAGATTTAATGCAATCCCTATCAAAATTCCAATGATCTTTGTAGAAATAGAAAAGCTGATCCTTGAATTCATATAAAGTTTCAAGGGAACCTGAATAGCCAAAACAGTCTTAAAAATAACAACAACAACAACAACAAAATGACTTCAGAGTACTTGAACTTCCTGATTTCAAAACTTGCTACAAATCTACAGTAAGAATGGACATATAGATCAATGAAATAGAATTGAGAGGCCAGAAATAAGCTCATACACCTATTGCCAATTGATTTTCAACAAGGATGTCAAGACCACTGAATGGGGAAAGAATATTCTCTTGAACAAATGGTTCTGGGACAACTGGATGTCCACATGCTGGACCCATTATTCACATCATTAAAAAAAATTAACTCAAAATGAATCAATGATGGAAATAGAAGAGCTAAAACAATAAAATTCTTAGAAAAAAACATAGAGGTAAATCTTTAAGACTTTTGATTTGAAATAAATTGTTAGGTATGACATCAAAAGCATGATTAGCAAAAGGAAAAAAATAAATTGGACTGCATTAAAATTAGAAACCTTTGTGCATCAAAAGACATTACCAATAAAGTGAGAAGAAAATATTTTTAAATCATGTAATTGCTAAGGGTTTAGTATCCAGACAATATAAAGAATATCCCAACAACAAAAGGGCAAACAACCCAATTTAAAAATGGGCAAAGCACTTGAAGACCCATTTCTCCACAGAAGATATACAAATGACCAACAAGCACACGAAAAGATACTCAACCTCATTAGTCATTAGGGGAAACACAAATCGAAACCACAATGAGATACTACTTCATACCTATAATGTTTTTTAAAGAAAATAGTGTTGACAAGGATGTGGAGAAATTGGAACTCTCTGTGTTGCTGGTGGGGATGTGAAATGGTGCATCAGATTTAGAAAACAGTTTGACAGTTCCTTAAAAAAAAAACCCAAAACAGAATTATCATATGACTTTAAAATTCCAGTCCTAGGTATATGTCCTCTAAAACTGAAAACAATCAAATACGGCTACACCAATGTTCATAACAACACTATTTACAGTAGCCCAAAGATGGAAACAACCAAAATGTTCATCAGCAGATGAATGGAGAAAGAAATTTTGGTCTGTGCATACAGATATCCATAAAATGAAATGTACTGATACATGATGCATGCGTGAGCCTCAAAAACATCATGCTAAGTGAAGGAAACCAGACATAAAGAGTTGCATATTGTGTGACTCTATTTCTATGGAGTATCCAGAATAGGTAGAGTCAGAAAGCAAATTGGTGGGCGCTGGGTTTGGGGGAGGACAGACAGGGGAGTAACAGCTTAATGGATACAGGGTTTTATTCTGGGGTGACGAGAATGGTTTGAAAGTTGATAGAGTGGTGGTTGCACAACATTGTGAATGCACATCTCCCCTATGGTCTCTTGATTGATAGGTTTGTTTTTTGTTATTATTATATGGCATTGAAGTCATATCCATATATGTATATATTGTTTTGTACCTTTTAGTTTTTCCACTAAACAAGCCATTTTTTCCCATGTTGCAAATTCTTTATAAACATAATTGTAATGGCTGCATACTGGTTAAATGATAAAATAGTTTATGTGTTTATTTATTCATTCAACAAGTGAATATTCAGAGTCTGTACCAGTTTAGGCTGGACAAAGGATATAAAAAATTAAAATATACCCATCCTTGGCCCTCAAGAAACTTCTGCATTCAAATGTAGAAGGATGTTAAGCACAACAACAAAAAAACACATTAGTATATAGTTATAAATTCATATACATACAAGGACAAAAAAGGACAGGATTCTATGAAATCTAGCTTATATTGAAGAGTCAGGGTAGACTTATTTGAAAAGTAATATTTTAACTTTTAATATGCAAGGTGTTTAATATACAAGGTGATATAATAATGATGGTGGTGATGATGGAGATATTGATGGTGATGTTGCTAGTGAAAATGGTGTTGGTAGGGATACTGATGGTGATGATGGTGATGGTGAGGATACTGATGGTGATGATGGTACCCTGTTTCCCCGAAAATAAGACAGTGTCTTATATTAATTTTTGCTCCCAAAAATACGTTAGGTCTTATTTTCAGGAGATGTCTTACTTTTCCATGGAGTAGGTCTTATTTTCGGAGGATGTTTTATTTTCTGGGAAACATGGTATGTTTTGTGCTTCACATATAGTGGCCACATTTAATCCTTATCACAATTCTATAAGCACAATATTATTATTATACCCAATTTTTGCAAGAGAAATTGAAGTACTAAGAGATTCAGAATCTCTCCTAGGTCAACTTGGTGCTGAGACAATCTGTCTGGCTTTATACCTCTCTTACCATAGCATAAAGAGTCCAGGCAGCCCTAACCGGTTTAGCTCAGTGGATAGAGCATCAGCCTGCAGACTGAAGGGTCCCAGATTCGATTCCAGTCAAGGGCATGTACCTTGGTTGCAGACACATCCCCAGAAGGGGGTGTGCAAGAGGCAGCTGATCAATGATTCTATCTCATCCATGTTTCTAACTCTCTATTCTTCTCCCTTCCTCTCTGTAAAAAAAAAAAATCAATAAAATATATTATAATATAAAAGAGAATCCAGGCAGAGGGAGACACAGGTGAAGGCCAGAATGTAGAAAGGAGCTAGTTAGAAAAAGTATGCATGTGTGACTTTTATTTTTTATTTTTAAAAATATATATTTTATTGATTTTTCACAGAGAGGAAGGGAGAGGGATAGAGAGCTAGAAACATCGATGAGAGAGATACATCGACCAGCTGCCTCCTGCACGCCCCCCACTGGGGATGTGTCCACAACCAATGTACATGCCCTTGACTGGAATCGAACCTGGGACCTTTCAGTCTGCAGACCGACGCTCTATCCACTGAGCCAAACCGGTTTCAGCGACTTTTATTTTTTAAATGGTCTGTTTGAATATCCAAAAATGTTCAAAGAATAATGACAGAATGCTTTGTCATTATATTGCCCAACTTTAACAATCTTATTTTGCCATATTTACTCTATTTTAAGAAGCAAAACTTTAGAGCTATAGCTGAAATTAACCTGTGTACCTCTCCCCAACCCCCATTTATCTTTCTCAATCTTTTCCTTTCCAGTGTCAACTTTATCATTCTTATGCATGATTGATTTACTTATTTGACTACATTTGTAGTATTGTTTTATTTATTTATTTTAAATTTATGTATTTGCTGATTGATTTCGGGGGGAGAAGGGGGAGAAAGAGAAAGAGATAGAGAGAAAGAAATCACTTTGTTGTTCCACTTATTTATGCCTTCATTGGCTGTTTCTTTTTTTTTTTAAATATATTTTATTGATATTTTACAGAGAGGAAGAGAGAGAGATAGAGAGCTAGAAACGTCAATGAGAGAGAAACATCGACCAGCTGCCTCTTGCACACCCCCCACTGGGGATGTGCCCGCAACCAAGGCACATGCCCTTGACCGGAATCGAACCCGGGACCCCCCAGTCTGCAGATCGACGCTCTACCACTGAGCCAAACTGGTTTTAGGCCATTGGCTGTTTCTAGTATGTGCCCTGACCAGGGATCAAACCCAAAACCTTGGCATATCAGGACAATGCTATAACCAACTTAGCTAGCCTGTTTTAAGATAAAAAGTGATATACAATCTGTAACTTCATGATTTTTAAGATTTATTTCACTTGTATATTATTGCCTCATTGGGGCAAATTGCTAAAAGTAGGCATACCGTATCGAAGAATATGTTCACCTTAAACTTTCATGCACAATAGAGAAAAGCCCAGGAATCTGATCCTGGTTGTAATGGTTCCGGTGCAAAAGGTTTCCATCTGGTGAAATGAAACCCCAATTACTTGATGAAGGTTTTCATTGCGTGAACAAACCACAATTTTAAAAAAAATTTTTTTCTCTTGCTGATGGATAACTTAATTGATTTCAGTTTTTCGCTATTTAAATAATGCAACAAAAAGCCCTCTTTAGATACTCAGCAGAATTTCTCTAGGTTATATGCCAAAGCCATTGTGGTTATTGGGGGTAAGGCTAAAAGGCTAGGTTGGGTCATGGAAGTCATGGATGATGACCTTGAGTGATAAGTTCAAGAGTCTTAGGCAATGAGGAGGAAAAGAAGGTTTGGGATCCCAAACCTGCCTTCAATGAGTTGGTGCGTTGATAAGGTAAATCTGGTGGAGAAGGCAGTATAGACTGAGACCAAAGAAGTCTGCTATGGATGAGCCAGGAGGCTATTACAAGAATTACCTGGTGTGAGGTAACTGAAAGGGAGGCGATGGAGGGGAAAGAATGGGTGGGTATAGATGGGACAGCCAAAGGGAAAATGAATGGGATTGTGTGTGTTACTGATTAGGAGCAGAAGTGAAGACATTAGGTTCTTATTCCACATCAGCTTGAGCAGTCTTCAAATGAGGGATGTTAGAGCCTCACTACTCAAACACCTGGGAGCTTGGTAGAAAACCATTGGTCGAGAGACAAAGAGGGTTTCTGGAATAGAAAGCTCACTAGATCTGCAGTGAACATTGAGTATGGGTTCAGTGCTGTCCCCTAATGATCTGGATGACAATCCATGCAGCCTTCCTGGGTAGGCAGGCTCTGGAGACAGACGGCATACCTTCTGATTGCAGCTCTTCCAGGCCCACCTGGTGAGGTCATACATAAGGCCTCAAAAAATGGGAGCTCCTAGTTTTACTTATTTCCTTGTCTGTGCAATGACACAGTGGACCCAGCAATCCGTGCTTCTAAGAATGCTCTCCAAGGTTTCCCTAGCTGACACTATTTTATCTGCAGGTGACAAGTGCTAAGTCTGATGTAGAAGTTCCTTGGGGGTAACTATGCTGATTTTCAAGACAGAAGACTCAGTTGCAGTGTTGGCCCCTTCTCTCTAGACCTACCATCCCAGCAATTGGATACCCTCCTTGGACCTCATCTTGGAGGTCATAAAAGAGGTATATCAGAGATACTAAGAGAACTCCGCCCTTCCCTCACCAATAAAAAATGCAGAGGAAGAGCTCTTTTGTAAATCCTGATGTCCATGTTCATCATTATTCTGCCAAGATAACGCATACCGGGGGTCTTCTCGCATTAGCAATCCTCCAACCTCAATGCATCCAAACTCTCTGGTAGGCTTGTTAAGACTGGCTTCTGCCGCCCGGGGTTCCTGATTCCATGGGCCTGGGGTTGGGCAGAGAATGTGAATTTCTGACAAGTTCCCAGGTGCCCCTGCTGCCTGGGGTCCTCGCTCTGAGAACCACGGACTTGGATGTGAACCTGGTACCAAGGAAACCTCAAAGGAGAGATGCCAGTTCAGTGCAATGAATACACCATCTCAAGATGGGAGTCCGCTGCAAAGAGCACAGGACAGAAGCCAGGACATGACTTTCTAGCCTGTCTCTGACCCTCGATAGCTCTGTGACGGCCTCTCAGCCTCAGTGTTCCTCTATGAGAAAAGCTCTTTCAGCTTCAACATACCTTTAGTCAAGAAATTGCCCAACTCTTCAGATTGTTTGAATTCTCAGCAGTAACGGTGCAGACACTTATTTTTCTCAGAGCTGTTTCCCATTGACTATTACCCCTTTTTTGATGGAGTAGTCAGGGAAGAGGGGGAAGCTTCTGGAGTTTCTTTGTAAAAAAATTCAATTTCCATTCCTCTTTTTTTTTTGGTAACTAAAATTTTATCTTCCTCTTTTTGTTTCTTGGCCCCGAGCCTTGCCTTTTCTGAAATGTTTCACTTCCTTCTCTTGTATTTTTAGACCAACTTTCCATCTTTCAACGGGGGTTCTTTTTGCGTAGCTCTTTAGGGGCCAGGACCCCCGAGGAAGACCCTTTCTGGAAGATACATGAAGTGGGTCCTCAAATTCTCCATTTCTTCAAGGCACGTGGTTTTAAGTGGTTTTGGTTGTGTGGAGCTTGCACTCTAAGCTGGAGGGCTGGAGTCTTCCTGGGAAGTCACTAATGGGAGTAAAGGCAAAGCTATTTCATTCAGTGATGCTCAGTCAACCCCAATCAAGACTTTTTGCCTCTCCTAGTACCTTCTTTTGTGATCTATTGAACACCTTTGGGAAAATAGAAACATATTCAGCATAATACATTATGCTCACCAGATACTTCTCCCCCCCCCTCTTTTTCTTTTCTGATCTCTCAGATTATTGGCCAGGAGGTTAATAAATGTTCCCTTACTTAGCAAATGTCTGAATTTCATTAATCCTGAGAATAGATTAAAAAGTCTTTCAGACCATGAAAAACTGAAGATTAGGGAAAGATAAGGGTGCCTGATTTTACTACTTCTATTCAACATAGTACTGGAAGTCATAGCCAGAGCAATTAGGCAAGGCAAGGAAAAAGAAGATATCAAAACTGGAAAGAGAGAAGTACAATGATCTCTGTTGCAGATGACATGATATTGTATGTAGAAAACCCTAAACATTCCACTCACGAAAAAAGCACCTGTTAGAACTACTAAATGAATTCAGCAAAGGAGCAGAATACAAAAGAACACACAAAAATTAGCTAAATTTCAATATAGTAAATGAGCAAATCAAAAAGGAAGCTAAGAAAGCAATTTTATTTACAATAGCACACAAAAAAGTTAAATACTTAGGAATAAACTTAACCAAAGAGGTACACTGGAACCATAAAACACTTAAAGAGGACAAAAATAAATGGAAATACAAACCATGCTCATGTACTGAAAGACTTAATATTGTGTTAAGATGCTAATACTAACTAAAGTGATTTGCAGAGTCTATGCAATCCTCATAAAAATCCCAATAATTTTTTTGTAAAAATAGAAAAATCTACCCTAAAATTCATATGGAATTTCAAAGGACCCTAACTAGCCAAAATAACCTTGCAGAGAACAAAATTGGAAATCTCACATTTCTTAATTTTGCTTAGCATAATGCTCTCCAGGTCTATAAATGCTGTTCAAATGATAAGATTCTTTCTTTTATACTGCAGCGTAGAATTCTATTGTGTATATACCACATTTTTTAATCCACTCATCTGCCGATGGACACTTGGGCTGTTTCTCAAATCTTTGCTATGGCAAATTGTGCTGCTATGAACATAGGGGTGCATATGTCCTTTCTGATTGGTGTTTCTGGTTTCTTGGGATATTTTCCTAGAAGTAGAATCACTGGGTCAAATGGGAGTTCCATTTTTAGTTTTTTGAAGAAACTCCATACTGTTCTCCACAGTGGCTGCACCAGTCTGCATTCCCACCAGCAGTGCATGAGGGTTCCTTTTCCTCCCCATCCTTGCTAGCACTAGTCTTTTGTTGATTTGTTGATGATAGCCATTCTGACAGGTATGAGCTGGTACCTCATTGTCGTTTTGATTTGCATCTCTCGGATGATTAGTGACTTTGAGCATGTTTTCATAAGTCTCCTGGCTTTCTTTATGTCCTCTTTTGAAAAGTATCTATTTAGGTCCATTGCCCATTTTTTTGATTGGGTTGTTTATCTTTCTTTTGTTACGCTATATGAGTTCCCTGTAAATACTGGAAATTAAACCCTTATTGGTGATAACATTGGCAAATGTGTTCTCCCATGCAGTGGATTTTCTTGTTGTTTTGTTGATGGTTTCTTTTGTTGTATAGAAGCTTTTTACTTTGATGTGGTCACATTTGTTTATTTTCTCTTTAGTTTCCATTGCCCTAGGAGTGGTATCGGTGAAGATACTGCTTCGGCATATGTCTGAGATTTTGCTGCCTGTGGATTCCTCTAATATTTTTATGGTTTTCTGTCTTATGTTTAAGTACTTTATCCATTATTAGTTTATTTTTGTGTATGGTTTAAGTTGGTCTAGCTTCATTTTTTTTTGCATGTATCTAAGACCAGTACTTTTAACGTAGTGTTGGGGATATCCACATGCAAAAGAATAAAACTGAACCATTACTTCATATGACATAAAAATTTTTTTTAGTTCAAAATGAATCAAAGTTCTAAATGCTAGAGCTAAAACTTTAAAAATCTTTGCACTGGCTTGTTTGGCCCAGTGGGTAGAGTGCCGGCCTATGTATAAAAGGATCCTGGGTTTAATTCTGGTCAAGGGTACGTACCTAGGTTGCAGGCTCCTCCATGGTCCAGACCTAGTCCGGGAGCATGCAGGAGGCAATTGATGTGTTTCTCTCACATCGATGTTTCTCTCTGTCTTTCCCTCTCTCTTCCATTCTCTCTCTTTCTAAAATAAATGGAAAATATCCTTCGGTGAAGATGTTTTTTAAAAATAAAGAATTAAATTATAAAAATCTCAGAACACATAGGAGGAAAACTTTATGACATTGGATTGGGCAGTGACGTCTTGGATCTGACACCAATGCACAGGCCACAAAAGGAAAAAAAAATGATAAATTGTATTCCATCAAAATTAAAACTTTCCTTCATCAAAGGACACTATCAACAGAATGAAAAGGCAATCCTCTGAATTGGAAAAAAATTATAAATCATATATCAAATAAGAAGTGAGTATCTAAAAATCTATAAAGAACTCCTACAATTCAACAACAAAACCCCAAACAGTCCAATTTAAAAATGGGCAAAGGACTCGAATAGCTCTTTCTCCAAAGAAGAAAATGCAAAGCCCATGCAAAGCTGCCTTACACCACTTATCTTTAGAGAAAAGCAAATCAAAATGCAGATGCCATGCCCCACCCATTTGAATGATATTGTTTTTAAAAACTCCGAAAATAACAAGTGTTGATGAAGTGTGGAGAAATTGGAAAACTTTGCTCTGCTGGTGGGAATGTAAAGTTCCGTAGTCATTGTGGAAAACAGTCTGGCAGCTCCTCAGAGAGTTAAATACAAATTACCATATGGTCCAGTAATTCTACTTCAAGAATTGGAAGCAGGCCTCCCTCCCAAACCGGTGTGTGTACCTCTGTGATGATAGCAGCATTATTCACAAAAGCCAAAGGTAGAAGCAACCCAAGGACTCATTGGCAGATGGACAGATCGGCACAACGTGGTCTATCCACACTGGAATATTATCCCGCCTTGAAGAGGAAGGAAACTCTGACATCTGCTACTCCATGGATGAACCTTTAAGACGTGCTAAGTGAAAAAGCCAGTCACAGAAGGACAGATATGTGATTCCACGTACATGAGGTTCCTAGAGCAGTCAAACTCACAGATACAGAAAGTGGCGTAGTAGTTGCCAAGGGCTGGGGGCAGGGGGAATGGGGAGTTCGTGGTTAATGGATAAAGAGTTTCAGTTGAGCAAGATAAAAACAGAGGTAGGTGGTGGTGATGGTTGCACAATTGAAATGCACACTTAAAATGGTTGAAATGATAAGTGTTATGTTCTGTATATTTTACCAAAATTTAAAAAAACACACCCACATCTCTTTGACCGAATTTCATCATATCATGGGCTTGTAGAGCTGGGAGTGGTCTTTTTGGTTACTGGGGCAAACCATCCAAGTTCCAGCTGTAGCAACTGGGCCTTGAGCAGTGGCATGACTTGATCGAGGCTGGGTAACCACGGGTGGCACAGCCACGATGTGTTAATGCACTGCACTGAACTCCCACGTGGCTTCCCCGGCTGGCCATCTTGCCCTTGACTCTCCTGCCCCCCAGTCCCACCCACAACTTATCACACATCCCCTGCAAAGCCTCCAGACTGAAGTTCAGAAGTGTGTTCCCCTGATTAAAATCTCCCATGCCACTCCCCGTGACCCATGATGGAAGGAAGATTAAATTCTCTAGTGGGGCATAGCAGACCTTCTGAGATCTGGCCCTCTGTCTTCCCACTCCCTCCCCCTGCTGCTACCCAACGTGAGCTCCAACCACAGCACACTCTCTCTAGTTCTCTCTCCAGCTTCACCCTGTCTCCTGCCTGAATGCCTTTCCTTCTCTCAGCTATCTGCAAGACGCCATTTCAAGTGTCCTCTCCTCCAGGCAGTCTCATGGATGCCCTGTCCAGGATCAGCCCTGCCCATGTTGATGGCAACACTGTACTGAGTAACACTCCTCCCACTATTATCGCCTTTGTACCCTGCATTGCTGGACCACGAGTGTCTAGAGGACGGGGGCCAAGTCTCTGATCTTGTTCACAAGCAGTTCTCCGTCATGGCCATGTACCAGCCCCAGTCAAGGGGTTTTACAGCAATGCAGATGCCCAGGCCTCTCCCTATACCTGCTGAATCAGCTTCCAGCAGCAAAGTGTGTGGCACATCTGGGGGACAGTGAAGGACCAACCTCAGGTGCTGGTGGGTGTATGTAAGAAAATGGGAGGTAAGCCAGGAAATGAGAAAGTTGGCACCATGGCGGGATCTGGTCCAGGGGAGTGCCACGTGAAATGCGCATTCTAAGAAGGTGAGGTTATAAAAATTGGGAGGAGAAGGGGCTGGGGGCAGGGGGCCGAGTGAGGGTTGCAAGAGCTGCTTCATATTTGCATTGCTGGTGCCTACTGTGTTGTCTGGTACAAAATAGATACTCCCTAGATGAGTAAGTGCATCAACGAACGAAGTAGCAGAAATAGAGCGGAAAACTTGGTCCCGGATTTCAGCTCAACTGCAGACGGTGAGCTCAAGGGTCAGTGCACCATTTTTCTTTGGCATCTTTTAGCATTTTAACATGTATTGTTTTGGTTTTTTTCTCCTAACATCTGAGACCATGCTCATTCCACTCTGGCCCCGGGGTGCTGGCAGGAGCGGAACATGTACCAGCACACAGACACGCACACACCCTGAACAGTGATTGTAGCTGAGCTCAGCAGATTGCTGCCCCACTTCCCCTGCTTCTCTGAGTCACGTCTTTTCCTGGACACACACAGATTTTCTGTAGGTCAGGGAGGACTTGGTGTTTCAAGGTTAGGGGTGTCGAAACCACTGCTTCTCAATCTTCGACGTGCACACGAGTCCTCTGGAGACCTTGTTAGGATGTGGATTCTGCTTCCGCGGGCCTGGGGAGGGCCTGCGATTTGCACTTATAAAAAGCTCTTGATGGATGCTGAAGCTGCCGGGGGCCCCGACCACTGTGTGGGGATCAAGGTTCTGCAGAGCTTTCCTAGTGGTGTTGCCAGTGAATGAAAGGATCCAGGTGGGCCAACGGGTTGAGCCCCCAGCTTCCAGTAGCTTCATCTTGTGTAGGCCAATATACTGAATGTGGCATTATCTATGATGGTACAACATTAAAATGATTGAGATGTACTGCACAGAAGCATTGGTCCTCTGGTATGGGAAATTATCAGAATCACCTGGGAAACTTAGTAAATCTACAAAGGGCCACACCCTATCCTACAATCAAAACCCCCGATCTTCTAGATGATTCTGATACACACCAAGGTTTGAAAACCACTGCACTAACAGATAACTTTAGATGCCCTAGGCAGTAAGGTCTAGGCTACAGGAGAACAAAGCAACTGATCTACTGGTCAGAAATAGGGAGACTCGCTTCCCCCTCCCCCAGTTCTATTGGGGTATGATCGACAAAAAGTTAGGGAGGCTCATTTTTGTTCATACATTCTCTTTTGTATCCAGTCACTCAACAAATGTATGGAGTTAGGCATGGTTTGAACGCAGGGATCGTGGGAGCCCAGAGATAAGTCAGACATGAATTTCGCCTTCAAGAAGTTTACAGTTTAGTGGGGGAGACAGAGGCTAAATAAGTCACTGGAATACAGTTATAAGTACCTGGAGTTTATACTCTGGAAGAAACAGAGTAAAACATGCATTCATGACCCATAAAACAGCTATTCTGGGCCAGTTGCTAGGTTACAAAAATGAATAGAACAGAGTTATATCCACTAGAAACTCTTAGGCTAGCCACAAAGAAGGAATCTGAAAAGGTTAGCGTATTGGGGTTCCTTGGAGTCCTGGATAATAGAGAAGACAAAGCCTCTTCTGACTCACAGATTCTTGAAATTGATGCCTGGTGGGTCACCATGGAAATCTGGTGGGTTCTCATTTGAGGAAGCTAGCGCTCACAAATATTTTTAAGTGCCAGATTGATAATATTTTCTTCTGCTCCATCCCAATTACGTCCCCATCCATGGTTATAATCCATATCACAGGAAACTGGAGGAAGGTAGGGTTTTTGACATTTAATCTTTACCGGGTTTCATCCTTATTTGACATTCCATGGCCAATGATACCACCACTGTTGTCTGCAAACAGCTCCAATGCTTGATATTTCAAATCCTTATAGGAGACATACATAGACTTTGCACACCACAGAAGGGAGACGTGCCTCTTGCTTTTCCTCATTAGGAGCCTGCAACTCACTTCAGACAGAAATGGGTCACTTCCTCTGGCCCCTCTCTGCCTTGATGTTAAGGTTCAGGAACTACGTGGCTCAAGTCAGGATTGTGAGAAAAGTTGGGCTGGTGGGACTCGTGTGTCCACAGCTGCAATTGTTCTTGTAACAAGCTCAGTAGTAAGGTCGTGGACCTGAAACAGAATGTGTTTGTCATGTTCACTATAAACTTACAAACATTAACTATTATCATCATTTGACATTTTTAAGATGTATTTTTATGCATATAAAAACAAGACTTTTATATTTATTTCTATTAGATTTTATCTTCTTAGTTTTAACTAGTTGTTTTAGGCTATCAAGATAATTTTTAAATCTGATTCTGTTACTAACCTTATTAGCTGTCACTCTCAATGTTTTGCCTGTTCACCTAACAGTAAGGCATAGCTTTAGTCCTCATTTAAATTAGTGATAGAAAAGAGTCCAGTGTGGTGCATGTTAGCTTTCTTCTAACATGAACCCACGAATCAATTATTCTTAGTACCATTGTTGAACCAGTCTTCATTCTCCTTTAACTATCATTCAATCCAATGCAATCATGTTTATTTCTCATTATTTGAGTTCCAAATGCCAAGATATATACTAGGCAGCAGAGAGCCTGCCAATTTCTTGTTGTTAATGAGCTTCATCAGGCATTCCTGGATTTACCAATTGAGTAACTTTGTTAAAAAAAAAAAAAGGGAAATGTGGTTGGTATGGCATACATTGTTATGAGTGGATTTATGCTGTCCTACAGTGGAAGAGTTAGTTGCTCTGTGAGGGGGAGTTGGGTGGCACAAGGCCAAGGGATTAAGCAACAACAAAACTGGGGTGGACAAGTGAGGTGGAACTGAGAAGTTGCTTAAGCAGCATGAGGCGGGATAAACCAGAAGTTCCTAAGCGTAGTCAACTAATTGCAGAGAAATTTAGGTCAGAGATTGGGGGGTGGAAATAAAACAGTGATATTCAATAAGTTCATGAACTTTAGACATTGAATGTACCAGAATGAATAAGCATTTGTTTCATAAATCCCACCACCACTTTCTATCCCTACCCTCCATCCTTATCATGTCTGAGGCCCACCTTCCTACTTGCCCCTGGGCAGGGCTGACCCTTTGTGATTATGTCTTTTTAAACAATATATATAATTATTGATTTCAGAGAGGAAGGGAGAGGGAGAAAGAGATAGAAACATCAATGAGAGAGAATCACTGATTGGCTGCCTCCTGCATGTCCTCCCATTAGGGATCAAGCCCAAAACCCAGGTATGTGCCCTGACTGGGAATTGAACCTTGACCGCCTGGTTCATAGGTTGATGTTCAACCACTGAGCCATGCTGGCTGAGCTATGATTATGTCTTTTAATATTCATAAGTTAGTATTACATTATTCTGCCCAGCCTTTGTGAAAGTTCAGTGCCAATTTCTAGCATAAGTTAATATGCCAGAACTGAACAAAGATATTTTTACCCAATTCCAGTCTTCTGCCTTCTCTCTTATTCTCCAAATATTATTGGCAACAATTTTCCAGTAATACCTGCAAATTCTTCTATAACTCTAATATGATTTATTTGAATAAAGCTCTTTTGGGCCAAAGCCAGTTTGGCTCAGTAGATAGATTGAAAGTTCTGGGGTTCAATTCAAGTCAAGGGTAGATGCCAAGTTGCAGGCTTGATTTCCAGTAGGTGGTGCGCATGAGGCAGCTGATCAATAATTATTCCCATCATTAATGTTTCAATCTCTCTCTCTCCCTCTCCCTTCCTCTCTGAAATCAATAAAAATATATTTAAATAAATAAAAGTAATAAAGCTCTTTTTTTGGGGGGGGAATTGGTGCTTTCAATATAGTTCATCCATCTTGAGCTTTAATTTCTTCTATTAAAAAGTTTACTTCTTTCATTGTAAAGGTGATACATTTTGGAAAAATTGATTACCATATATAGAGGAGAGTATATCTACAATTCTACCATCAAAAGTCTATGTGGAGATTTAGTTTTATTTCTTTTCAATATTTTTTCTCTCCATGTGTTTATTACTGAATGCCCACAATCACCTGGGCATTGGACCAGTTCCTGAAATTGTTGTGATAAACAAATCAGATATAGCTCTTATATTCTAGCTGTGAAAAAGGGCATAAAATAAACAAATAGAAACTTTCAGGAAGATGGAGTAAAAGTAATGTTTTTTATTCCTCCCTCTGCAATGATTAACACCCCTGGTCATCATATGTAAAACAAACATAAAAACACTACATATACTGATGAAAGAAATCAAAGATCTTTGCAAATGAAGAGCTTATTGTGCTCATGGATTAGAAAGCTCAACATAGTAATGATATCATTTATCCCCCAACTGGTATAATGCAATTCCTTTAAAAAATCTACAATATATATGTATATATATGATTATTGTATGATTTATATGAGAAGACAAAGGAACTAGATAGCTATAACAATTTTGGAAATGAAGAATAAAGTGAGTCTACTATATTTCAAGACTTATTATATAGCTATAGTAATCAATATTGTATGAAATTAGTGGATATATACTCACATAGATAAATAGAACAGAATAGAGAATCCAGAAACAGACCCACACAAACATGGCCAACTGATTGTTGACAAAGGCACAAAAGCTACTCAATGGAGGAAGAATAAGCTTTTCAATAAATAGAAAGCAAAACCATAACATGTTTGGCTCAGTGGATAGAGTATCAGTCTATGGACTCAAGGGTCCCAGGTTTGATTCTGGTCAAGAGAGTGTGCAGGAAGCAGCTGATTGATGTTTCTCTCTCACTGAAGTTTCTAACTCTCTCTCCCTCTCTCTTCCTCCTGTAAAAAAAAATCAATAAAACATTTTTTAAAAAAGAAAGCAAATAGCCCTCCCAGGCAAACAAACAAACATATAAACAAACAACAACAAAAAACCCCCAAACCAAACCAAAAACCCCTTCATACCTTATACAAAACTCAACTGAAAATGGATCATGAACTTCAATGTTAAATACAAATAATATAACTTTCATTCAAAAAAAAACAAAGAAAACCGTTGGAATCTAGGGTTAGGTAGAGAGAGTTGTTAAGTTTGACAACAAAAGCATTATTAATAAAAGGGAAAATTAATTAAACTTTTTTTAAATTAAAATTTTTTGGTCTGCAAAAGATTCTCTCATGAAGGTGAAAAGACAAGCTACAGAGTGGAGAAAATATTTGCAATAATATTCAAACTGGTTTTTTTTCTTCTGATTTCTGAAGGTATAAATACCTGTAATAAAAAGGGCTATATTTCCTTATTAGCTATAAAAATGGATAAGGTAATATAAACTAATGACATGGTAGATCTTATCTTAAAACATTGTGTGTGATTGATTATAGTCATGTCATTATCTTACTTCTGGGCCTCTGGTTATATGATACTAGAGCAGGGGTGGGCAAACTTTTTGACTCGAGGGCCACAATGGGTTCTTAAACTGGACCTGAGGGCTGGAACAAAAGCAACTTGACCATGCTGGCACTCTCATCTTGGGCTGCTGGTGAAGGAGCAGAGGGGAGAGCAAGAGAACTCTCTGCTCTTTCGGCTCCGCGGGCCGAATGGAACAGCTGAACGGGCCAGATCCAGCCCGCCAGCCGTAGTTTGCCCACAGCTGTACTAGAGGCCTGGTGTACAAATTTTAGCACAGGTGGGGTCTGTATGGCCCACCCCAATTGAGGCCAATTGGGCTTGGCAGGCTGGAGGGAAGGGTCATGGGTAGTTGGTAGGCCAGCCCTACCCCCAATTGGGGTCGGGGTGGCTGATCAGGCATGGGACTATCATTCAATCCAATGCAATCATATTTATTCAGTTGGCCAGCCACGCTCCTCCCACGTTGAATTCCTGGTTGAGGGGACAATTTGCATGTTAGCCTTTTATTATATAGGATAACCCTTATTGTTTTAGTCAATATTAGTTGACTTTTCTGTTGGTTGTGTCTAAAATCATAATGATTCAAATTTATTCCAAGTGAAATTAGTTATTAATTAATTGAAAAAAGTCTTTATGGTGCCCTAGCCAGTTGCTCAGTGGTTAGAGCGTTGAAGCCCCCCCCCCCCCCCCCGACTGAAGGATCTTGTGTTTGACTTTGGTTAAGAGCACATATCTCTGTTTCAGGCTTAATCCTTGGCTCCAGTCAGGATGTGTGCAGGAGGCAAACAATCAATGTGTCTCTCTCACATTGCTGTTTCTCTCTGTCTCTCCCTCTCCTTCCACTAATGGAAAAAAATGTTTTTGGGTGAGGATTAACAACAACATAAAAAGGTCTTTATGGTAACTGTATTTAGTAATTCACAATAATATGCATAAGCATATCTTAACTGGAGCCAAGATATATCTAAACATATCTAAACTGTAGCACATCAGCTATATAGACACTTCAAATTTGTCAGAAAAGATTAGTTTTATGCCAGATGACAAAGGAATAATATCATCAGAGCATTTAAAGAAAATGCCGACCTAGAGAATTTATACCCTGCTGATTTATCATTCAAGAATGAAGACAAATTAAAGATCTCAAGACAGATTAGGGAATATTACTGTCTATTGGCACTCAATAATAGAATGATTAAAAAATGTGACTCAACAAGAAGAAAAAGAAACCTAGAAGGAAATCATGGGATACAAAAAAAAAATAAAAGCTATAAGGATAAAACCTGACAAAATGTCTTGGTAAATTTAACTTCCAATGGAAGAAAACTTTGTTGTTGCTATTTAAAGTATAAAAACAGAAACAAAACAAACTACGAAGCAGTGATGACTAGATGGTAGGGAAGTGATATTCAATGGGTAAAATATGAAAAAAAAAACAGTTTGTGTTTAGAAGGAAAATATAAGTAGTAAAAAACTTCAGAATCTTTTAGAAAAATATGTTATTAAATATGCTAAAAAGTAAGAATAAATGCAAAGAGGATTGACTGCAACCTATAGTTTCGAAAATAGCAGGGTGAGGGTGGGGAGGATAAAAGACAGGAAAAGAGATTTAAGAAAGAAAAAAAATGATAAACAGAAAAAACCCCAAGATGTGATTATATCAGTAATCACAAAAAAAGGTAAAATATAAATGGATTAACATTACCTGTTAAAAGACAAATTATCATTTACTGCTTTCACAAGAACTCCTATAAGAAAGCTACATAGATTGAAAATAAAGAGATGGAAAGAGGTATTCTAGAAAAAATATTTACCCCAAGAATGCTGAGTTATACAGTAATATCAAAATAGAATTTAAGGATAAACCCTTAATTTGGGAATGAGAGAAATAACACAATAGTAAAGGAATGATCTATTAAGAGAGTAATTTTCATTTTGTTACTATTATAGTTAACATAAGAAATGTAAAATTCATATTATAAAAGATCACACACTGACTTTTAAATAAATTTCACAAATAAAATATTTCCCCATTTTTTAAGATGGTAAATGAGGTTGCACCCACCAACATAATCCTTTATCATATAGAGTGCTGGAAATTCCTGGATATGTTTAAGGTGAAGATCTTTAATGATAATAATTTCAAGTTTTTGATAATCACCACCAGTGAGAAATTTTAGTCACATAAATAGGTGGTAAAAATTAAAGCAAAATATGTGCAGCTGTACAAAATGTTGCAATAATTGAAATTATACCGGAGAATCTAATAGTTCTTCTTCCTCTTTCATTAACAAATGTGATGTTGACATTTCTTATATCAAAATCAAAAGCATATCAAAGGCAATCAAATGTTGTTTTTTTAAAATTAATATATTTTATTGATATTTTACAGAGAGGAAGGGAGAGAGATAGAGAGATAGAAACGTCCATGAGAGAGAAACACCGACCAGCTGCCTCTTGTACACCCCCTACCAGGCATGTGCCCACAACCAATGTACATGCCCTTGACTGGAATTGAACCCGGGACCCTTCAGTCCGCAGACCGACGCTCTACCACTGAGCCAAACCGGTTTCGGCAATCAAATGTTTTATATTAAGTTTTTTAAATGATGCAGCTCTACTTTACACATCACACATCATCGTTAGCACAGTCACCCCTGTAGCCCAGTGGTCGGCAAACTCATTAGTCCACAGAGCCAACTATCAACAGTACAACGATTGACATTTCTTTTGAGAGCCGAAAACTGACGTCTGGGCGTGGGCCACAAAGTTTCAATCGCACTGCATGTGCATGCCCACACGCGGTATTTTGTGGAAGAGCCACACTCAAAGGGCCAAAGAGCCGCGTGTGGCTTGTGAGCCGCAGTTTGCCGACCATTCCTGTAGCTGATTTGGATGCCGCTAACAGGGAGGGCACATCAGCCACACGTGGACAGAAGTGGCTGAAATACACAAAGCAGAGAGCGGGCGCTGCTGCCTGGGGCTATGTCTACCAGGAGCTCCCACTGAGCCTTCCTGGCCCCCAACGTCTGCCTGACACCTTGGCCTTGCAGCATTCCGAGGGCTCCAGGAGCATGAACGAACTCCTTCAACAAGGCCACAGACCCCTTGTCCTTGTCAGGCAGCGTGAGCTCTGCCGCTGGCTGGTGACGTTGGTGTCCACCAAGCGATGCCTCCTTGGCAGGGCTTAGCCCATTAGTACAGACACAACGGCAGGATGCAGATCGAGAGGTCGCTGCCTACGGGAGATACCAGGTGAGCTTCCTGAGTGAGGGGCCGCCCTCTAGGAGCAACGATGAGGTTGCTCATGAGAAGGCCCTGCCAGGCCCGGCTGACCTGAGGGCTGAACACGTCAGTGTGTTCGCCTAAACGCATTCACACATGGCTCACCCGCCAACTGAGAAATTCTGAAACCAAGAATAGACAGAGATCTTTGATAAAAGCTGACCGTGTCCAAGTCCATAATAGAGTTCTTAGCAAGTGTGAAAGAAATGGTATCACGCAGACCACAGTCTCTGACCATCAGCTGTCACATTAAAGATAATTTTTATTTCCATTAGAAAAACAAAACAAAACATGGTTTTGAGACCGAAAAGTAGACTTTTTTTATTTTTTATTTTTTATTAAGGTATTATATGTGTACATAGCTTACCATTGCCCCCCCCCCCCATCCATGCCCTCCTTCCCCAGAGTTCTGTGTTCGTTGGTTGTACTTATATGCATGCATACCAGTCCCTCGGTTGTTCTCTTATCTCCCGCCAGGTCTCCTTCCCCTCCCCGCTGTCATTTGGCAATCTGCTTGTTTTATGGTGACTATCTCAGAATCACATTAATAGAACCCGCTCCTCATTTGGCAGTCTGCTTGTTTTATGGTGACTATCTCAGGACCACATGAATAGAGTCCGCTCCTCCTCTGGTTCACACCGCCCCTACCCCCAGGTCCCACTGCTTCCCCTGGGACACACGGCTCACCCGGGACACCCGGCCCCCTTGGGGGACTCGGCGAAAAGTAGACTTTTAAATGCCTTGTGAGTTAAAGGGAAAGCAGAACAAACATCACAAAGCAATTGGAGTGAACGAAAGTGAACACTGAGATCCATTACCCATCGTCCACAGTTCTGAAACCTCACAGGCCCTGAAAAAGGAAGCCTTTGTCCATAGCTCCTCCGGTGGCAAAGCCTGAGGCGAGGCTACGCAGAGTCTTCATTATTCCGCCTCCAGCCAGACGGAGGAAGGAAAAACAAGAGAAAAGGCACAAATTAGCACTGCTAGCAAACCAGCGGTGTGACCCTGCCCTTGGGCCTTGTGTGACCCTGAGCTGGGCTGTGTGAGCAGCCACCACGTGGACTGCAGTCATCAAAGGTCACCTGCCCCGGGGGCAGGGGCAGCAAGCACTCTTGTTCAGGGCACGACCTGCACCACTGTCCCCGCCCACCTTCCTCCAAGCAGCACGTTGGTAAAACCCAGGGCTAGGAGCAAAGATGACTTTGTTCTGGTTCGGTCTGGTTCCTCTTTTTAAAGTAAATCCATATTAACTTTATTTATTTGTTTGTTTGTTTATTTATTTATTTGCTGTCTGTTCACCTCTTCCTGCATCCACCACAGGCCGCATCCATCCACCCAGCTCTGCCTGGACTCGCCACTTCCTTTTCTTAAGATTGACACACTAACCGCCATGAGCATCTTTTATTTTTTTTTGTAGTTCCACAAAGTTCAGGCTCTTAACGTTCATGCTTTTCATAATTCTCTATGCAATGCTTTAGCGATTTCCCCTGTTGGACACTTCCCAGATCCACTTAAATATGAGGACTTATGGGCTGTGGCTCTATAAAATGTCCCGTCTTCTTCCTCTCCTCGTTCTCCTTCCCTTTCTTAGTAGACCCTATGGATATGCTAATTGTAAAGTAGAGGTAGTTTTAGGCCCGTGGTCGGCAAACTCATTAGTCCACGAGCCAAATATCAACAGTACAACGATTGAAATTTATTTTGAGAGCCGAGCAAACAGACTTCTGCGCATGGGCCACAAAGTTTCGATCACGCTGTCCATGCGTGCCCGCACGTGGTATTTTGTGGAAGAGGCACACTCAAGGGGCCATAAAGCTGTATGTGAGCCACAGTTTGCCGGCCACTGTTTTAGGCTTACCTGGTGAACAGCTCTTACTAATGATAATGGTGGGATGTTGGGTTTGATGATTTGACTGGGGATTCAACAAAAAGGCATTGCCAATGCAACTCTTATGTTCCCTCACTCCACCGGCTGGTTCCGAGTTGGTCTTAATTACCCACACAGCTGTCACATGGCTTCATTTTGCTGTGCGTTCTCAGTTACTTTTCTCTTTGACCTATGAAAGTTCCACTTAAAAAAAAATATGTTTTTATTTATTTTTTTAGAGAGAGGAAGGGAGAGGAAGAGAGATAGAAACATCGATCGGCTGCCTCTTGCATGCCCCCAATGGGGGATTGAGCCCATAAACCGAGCATGTGCACCGAGTGGGAATCGAACCAGCTCATTGCCACACCACCCGGGCAAAAGTTCCATTTTTTTTTTTTTTATCATGATAGCTTGACACTGAGAGGCCTCAGCTTCAATCCTGACTTTTCTAATGCATGGGAGGGCAATGGCCATGGCTTGTGACCCTGCAGGGCCTCAGTTTCCCCAAAAGTGAAGAGGGGGGATCAGACTCTCTCCCAGCTCCAACAGCCCATGGAATTGAGAAGTTGTCTCTTGCTATGCATCCTGCATTAAAGAAAGAAACCCAGACAGGAGCCACCTCCCTGCGTGCTTTTTCTTCTGACGTCTCTTTTGCCTATTTCATTATGACTCGACGGAAGTGGAGTGAAAGACAGGCAGGGTTACAAAAATGATTGTCTCCCTCGTTAAATGGGGGGAGGAGGGGTTTGCACTGCTTCTGAGCCCTCCCTAAGGGTGGTCTCCAACTCGTCCTGGCTGACGCCCAGATTGACAAGCCCATCGAGAGAGCTTCTGGCTCAGTAGGTCTGGGTGGGTTTTCTGTCCACATGTCACTGGTACTGCTGGTCTGGGCATCATGCTTTGAGAACCACGGCTCTCTGGGGTCCAGGCTCAAAGCTTGTGACTCCTGAATGTCATAGTCTCACCGTGGCCTCTTTCCCATGTGCCTGACTGGCCTTCCAAGAGGAGACCCCATTCAATCAGCACCTCACGGCCAACCACTTGGGATAGGGGGAAGGGCACCTGTGATCTGACTGGGAGCCTCAGCCCCAAAGCACAATTAGTGGGTGCAGGTGTGGGTGCCTGAAACTAGCAGGGCCAACGAGCCTCTTCCAGGGGATCCTGGAGTTGAAACTGTAGGAGCTCAGCGTCTGGGTCTGGCAGCTCTCCATGGCAGGCACCCTCAGCCCGTGGAAGTGGAAACAAAGAAAGCTCATTTGCAGCCCAGGAAGAGAAAGGCAGAGGTGAGAGAGGAGAGGTGAGTGAAGGAACACACACACTCCCATTTCCCCGGCGCCCATCTCTGTCGGCTGCCCCTCTTCCAGGCCCTGCGGCACCTCTGCCTTCAGATGCCCCGAAGAGCCTTGTGGTCTTGAAACAAAGACCTCTCTTGGTCTCTACCAGCGGCTTCCCTGGGAGGGGTTTGTGAACATACATGGCTGGGTGTCGTTCAGAATTTCTGATTCGGCAGGTCTGCCTTTTTATCACGTTCCCAATTAATTGGATGCCCCTGGGAACCTGACTTTGAGAACCACTGGCTCACCCATGTCTCTCTTTGTGTGCTAACAGCTAGAAAGTATCAGTTAAGCCTCGTGCTCCTCCAGGTATAACTGTCATGGCCTACTGGAGTTTAACTCCTCAATCCCCACCTGCCCCTTGGGGAGAGGGAGGTACAATTACCAGTTTAAAGATGAGAAAGCCCTTGCCAAACCGGTTTGGCTCAATGGATAGTGCATCCGCCTGTGGACTGAAAGGTCCCAGGTTTGATTCCAGTCAAGGGCATGTACCTTGGTTGGGGGCACATCCCCAGTTTGGGGTGTGCAGGAGGCAGCTGATAGATGATTCTCTCTCGTCGATGTTTTTAACTCTCTATCCCTCTCCCTCTCTGTAAAAAAAATCAATAAAATATATTAAAAATAAAAAAAATAAAGATGAGAAAGCCTTGGTTGTGGGAAGTAACGTGCTTGACGTCCCTCACAGGGGCCAGCGCTGGGCGTTGAGCCAGGCCCGTCTAACTTGGAAGCGCATGTTCTTAACTTGTACTTCAATTTCACTTCCCATTCTGGCCAAATTGGCCTGTTGCCACTCTCTGGACACGGCCCACACCCCAGACCTCTGTGCCTTTGCTTGCGCTGGCCCTGTCTGGTGTGCTTCTCTGCCATGGGCTCGGCTCCATCATCCTCAGAGGCCATTTCAAAGGCTCCCTCTCCTGTGAAACCCCTCCGGGTATCCCGCTGTCCCCCTACGCCCAGCCCAGGCTGTTGATAACCGCCTTCCTCCTTAGAGCATTCTTTGCACGTTGTCTTGCATCTTAATCTTACATTTCCCCTGCTTGTTTCCCCAGCTCCATTGCATGAGGCTGTGAGCTCCTGGAAGGCTGGGATTGGTGCTGGTTTGGGTTTGCATTCATTCGCACACACCCCCGACCCCCCCAGCACCTGCCCAGGGCTCGGGCACACAGGCATTCAGCAGAAGTCTGTTAGGTTAAACTTGGTGCGGGCTGTGCCCCTGGGAAATGAGTCTGCGGTGACTGTTGAGTGTGTGTTGGGAGAATGTCGGTGGGAGGGATGGACAGGAAGTAGGACCAGGAGGCGGGAGGAGCTGGGCAGCCTGCAGTTTCAACGAAGGCCATGGGAAGCAATGGATGAAGGCTGTCCTAGAAAGGGGATGCGACTTTGGGCAAAGTGGTTGTTTTTAGTCAAAGCGCGTCCAAAAAGAAAAGGCTGGCAGCTGAAGCTGTGATGACAGCACTCCCTGACCCAAGGGGAGTGGACCCGTCAGCTCTGAAGGGGACCCTGGGTGCAGCATAATGACCACTGCGCCCTCTCTGAGATGCCGCTGTCCTGGAGCTCCCCTTCCCGTCCCTGCTGCTTGCTTTCTGCATCTTGTACTCAACTCAGGCATTCGGGGTGGGCCTGCCTGGCAGATCACACCAAGTGATCACCCCCACCCCCACCCCTGCCTTTGTTATTAGCTGTAATTATGTTGAGGACAGCCTCCCTTGCAGCTAGAGGTGGCCACGCGGCAGCGTACTGGCCAATGAGACTGAAGTCAGTATGTACTGGAGATTCCTGGGAAATTTTTCTTTCCTTGTATTGTCACTGCTCCTTCCTCCTCCTCTTAGTTGATTTCTTCTTTTTTTTCTTCCTGCTTAGGATGCAAATAAGAAGCTGGTGGTGGACCAGCCATCTGGAGCTCGTGTGGCAACCAGGGGGACGAACGCTTTACTCCAGGATGGCAGAAAGAGAGCCGGATGAAGCAGCTGGGGCATCAGTGTGGGTAAGACAAGGCCATCATTAGTCAAGCCCCTCACCCCCTGTGGCTGAGTTTCCGTTGTGTGCAGGTGGGGGGGACTCAGCCGGAAGGCACTGGAATGGCCACTCCTGGTACTATGGCTGCTGTCTGTGTTGACGTCTCAGTGCATTGTTTTGGTACACGTGGTCATCTAGAAATACATGCGCTGGAGCTGGCTTTTTCTCTGCTGTGAAGAAGCCTCCTCATTATGGCTTCATGCCGGGTAAAGCAGAGCTGTGTCCTGGGTTGGATCTGGATCATCCCAGGGGAGTTTGACGGACAGAGGGCAGGCGGGGTGGCTACGTGCTCCTGACTTCCTGTGTGTGAAGTATTTGAAATGGGCCTTGAGGGCTTCACCTGCTCTTCCATCCTAAATCCACTCCACACCCACAGTCAAGATTTGTCCAAGACCCAGCTTGGCCATGAAGCTTCCAGTGGCAACCTGACTCCAGGCAGTGTCTCCCTTCTGCCCCAGTGCCTTATCAGTGTGTTCCTCAAACTGTCATGTGCCTGCATGTTTTCTGAGGATCTTGCTGAAAGTGCAGATTCTGATTCAGTCCTCTGCGGTGAGGCTTGCTATCTGGCCGCTCTGATAAGTAACCAGGTGATGTGGATGTTGCTGGTCCACCAACCTCATGTTGACCGGGGGGGGGGGGGGGGGGGCCACATCAGACCAGTTAGTGCTGTGGCTTCATGTGGAGACTAGGTCTTACATTTCCCCTGCATGTCCCCTAATGCTTGCTGTGCTCAGTGCGGCTTCCATGGCATTGCTTTCTAAATGTTTGGTGGGCACCATGGGAGCTATCAGAAAGTCCCTCCCCCCCCCCCCAACACACAAAAAAAAAACACAACCTAGTTCCTCTCACTTTCATGGATTGGAGTCAAGATCATGGGCACTTGGAGAAGAAGAAAATGTCTTCGCCGTCTCTCAGCCTCCCACCCCCACCTCAGTTTTGATTCCTGTGCTGAAATCCCCTCTCCTCACTTGTCCTTTTGCCTTTTCGTCTCAGCTTCCGCAGAAGGACCGAAACTAGCGACCTTTGATTTTAAGTCCTTAAGAGTAATTCCCTTCTTGCAGGTTTTGAATTATCGGCATGACTCATCTCTCCCCTGCTGTTTGACAGCCTGCATTTCCTGGCCTCTTCTCACCCCCAAGCCCACCCACTCCTGCCACCTGTCAGTTGCTTCATCCAGTCTCCCTGAGAGACTCCCCACCTTGCTCTGTCACAGCGACCTTCCCTCGGGGGCAGAGAGACTGGTTGATGCCTCCCCGGTCCCACCTTCCTAGCTGCTTCTGGGTGTTGCCACGCACAGCTGCCACTGCCACTCTTGTGCTATCTACAGGAGACCCACACATCCTCCAGGGGAAACAGGATGGTGCACAGGTCATGGAGGCTACACACACACACACACACACACACACACACACACACACGGGCTGCGAATATGACATCGCTCAGAAACTGGTGGACTCATCACTTCACGATGGTCTCACCTTATCCCTCGCCCCCAGGCAATGTCCAAGCCATTGTAAGGAACTCATGCAGATCGGCTGGCAATGGAGAAAGTGGGCACTGGCCTGGACTCAGGGCGGCAGGAAAGTGGCTGGGCTATATAGACTTGCACTTGGAGGGGTAGGTGCATATGTAGCATCTTACCCTGGGCCCAATGGGGTGTCCTGACCCAGGGTCCTGATTCCATTCAAACCGCTCAGTCCATGGGGTGGGGCCTGGTGGTAAAAGGACAGGTGTCACCTCGACTGGCATCCAAAACCCAGCGGATCTGTCCTCCAGGGGCACCCTGCAGATTGGGAAGGCTGAGGACAGCCAGGCCAGGGGGAACAGCACCTTCCACAGGCCCACAGAGATGAACTAGAGTCCGTAGGGGTTACTATCAAACCGCAGTTGGAAATCACTGTCCCTGAGCCTGAGAGGGGGCGGAGTTGCTGTTTCCTCCCCACGAAGGCAGTCTGGCACGAGGTACGAGCTCTAGACTCTGGGGACATGCTCTTTTAGGTGGTGGGTTTGAAAGGGGCTACACATGCTTTCACCTTTGAATGGTTACTTTTGAAGGTGGGCTGAAAGCAGCCTTGTAATCTGGTTGCTCATCTAGAATGGTTTTCTTTGCTAGAAGCAAGCGTTTGGAGGGGAAACCTGCGATCTTGCGGTATGAAGTCTATTCCTTATCTCATCAAGGTGTGCCTTTCAACATGTCATATTGGGTTTGTTTTTGGTCTATTTTGTTCTGTACCATTTTGAAGAAGTTATATAAGCAGATATGTTTGTCTTTTCTACCCTCTGGATTCCTGTGTTGCTGTTGTTAGTCTAAGGAAAGCCATCAATATTTGTGTGTTCCAGAAGTTTCTTCCTCTTGGTGTTTCAAGACATAGGAACATGCGAAGTTGTACCGATGTTTTCCTTGTTGTGCTCACTGTGGCTGTTAGACCCTCTAAGATGATATTAAGTTATAAAGGTGATGGCCACCATCTATATGTGGATCCTGAAATGAATTGGCTTAGGTTTTAATATTTTATCATTTGGGGTGAAACTTTTAAGGGATTTTCGCAATTGATCTCATTACACATTGTTCTACAATTTCCCCTCTTTTAGAAATCATTGCTGCTATTTTATCAAATAATTTTTTTTCAGTAGCTCTTAATGCAATCCTTTGGCTTTTGTCCTTTAATCAGTTAATCTAATACAGAGATTTTCAACCTTTTTCATCTCATGGCACACATAAACTAATTACTGTAATTCTGCGGCATACCGCTAGGCATTCCACTCCTCCAGTGTGGTTCCTGTGATATTATTTTGCCCATCTGACAAAAAAAATGGTATAATTGTGATTCATTTACATCTTATGACTGTTGTTGTGTTGGCTGCTGTCATTTTTTAAATTTGACAAACTAAGGGAAAAGAGGTCAGTGCTCCTGACTAAAGTCAGGGGTTGCATGTTTTAAAATTTTCATGGTTGAAAATCAGTGGTCTGATGCATTAAGATGAATAGCACTTCTAATTTGGGCTGCTATTTGGGTTCAGATAACATGAATTGATCATAGAACAGTATTCTTTTGCTCTGCTGTTGGCTTTTCTTCACTAATGCTTTGACTTTGACTTATGAACCCATAAGTATCATTGATATATAGTTGAATCCTATCTTTAAAATAGACTGGCCTCTCAAAATAAGATGAAAAGTTGTCCATCTTTTTCTATGAGCTGCAATAATTTAAATATCATAGAAACTACCTATTCTTTAAACAGAAGGTGAAACTTAGCTGTGAAAACATTTGGTTCTGGTATCTTTTTACTAAAAGATAGAAACTAGTTTACGTTCTTATTTTCTATGTGAGTTAACCTATTCATAGTTCCACTTCTCCTTGGATGAATTTTGATCATTTAAAATTTTCTAGGAGATCTTCTATTCCCTCAGGGTTTCCAAATGTGTCACCATAGTGATGGATGTAGAATTTGTCTATGCTTATTCATTCCTTCCACATTTGTGACTATGTTCCCTGTCTTATCCCTAATGAATGGGCAGCTCACAGAAGCGCAAATCCAAATGGTTACAAAAGCAATACAAACGTGCGCCAGCACACAAAGTCCACTAAAAGTGGACCGGCACCCGGAGCGCATCGCAGGAACCGCACTGGAGGAGTGGAACGCCTAGCGTGATGAGTTGGTGTCCGGCAGGGGAAGCGGGAGCTTTCCTCAGACCCTGTCTGTGAACAAGAAGTGGTTGGTGTTGTTTCGGAAGCTAAACTGGCAGGGTCTTTCCGATCCAAAGTACATGCCTTGCGCCCCACCAACCCCACTCCTGGAAATCAATGCCATTGAAATAACCGTAGCAGAGTGAGGGGCAGTTATGTCAGAAGTCCGGCTGCCCGGCTGGAGACACCATGTGGGGAGCCCTGTGATCACGTGGGGAGAGGAAGATGTAGCCTCTCATCCATGCCTATGTAGGGGCCAAACTGTGAGTGGAACTGTCTGTATTCTCTGTCTTGGCAGCCTGGGAATACAACACACACACACACACACACACACACACACACACACACACCACTCAACACTTGTTCCTTAGGAAGTTTTAAATCTTGAACGAACTCTTGTCTGTGCAGCATACTTGACCAAATCCTGGTTGCCTATCCCAGAATAGTCCTTAACTAGCTACTCTGAGTCTCCTCTCTCCAGTCCCATCCACGGTGTCCTGTGATACCAAATCAAACTCCCTAATGTAGCCCTACATTTATGTCTACATCATAAGTAACTTTTTGAAGTTCGTTTCTTCAAAAAGCTACTAAAACTGATGCTTAAGTTCTAGATGGATTTATTGCTAGGATGCACAAGAAGCTTGTGGAATGGAAGGATAAGCAGGACTGTGTGGTGTCTGGAAGAACAGGGACTGGAAACTCGGGCACCTCAGCAGTGAGGCTCCCGGGACCTGCTCCCTAGAAACCTGCCTCAAGATAACTCAGTTCTATTTACCTTTGGTTCCAGACTGTTTTCATTGAGAGGTTCAAAACTATTCTATTGGAAATGTTTAAATCTGATCATGCAGTGTAGGTCATCCCCAAAGCCAGGCAGCAGAGTAGGTGAGCATGGCCACTGTGGGGATTTCTGTGAGCTGATGGACAGCTCTCTGGGTGTTTATCACAGTCCACCCCTTGGCTACATGCAAACATACACTTGATCTTTTTTTTCCCCTGATTATCCAAAGGTGACCCATAATACCAGGATAAATGTGAAAGCACTCAGCCGAAACTGGTTTGGCTCAGTGGATAGAGCGTCGGCCTGCGGACTGAAAGGTCCCAGGTTCGATTCCGGTCAAGGGCATGTACCTTGATTGCAGGCAAATCCCCAGTAGGGGGTGTGCAAGAGGCAGCTGATCGATGATTCTCTCTCATCGATGTTTCTAACTCTCTATCCCTCTCTCTTCCTCTCTGTAAAAAAATCAATAAAATATTTTTTAAAATGTGAAAGCACTCAGACCCTCCATGGGGACCTGGAGGTGGGGGTGGTGGGTGGAGAGCAACTCAAAGTCAACACCCACTGCTACACGTAGAAATGAGTCCTCGAGTTCACTGTCATCCAAGTCCATGTGCTCCCAGTGAGGTCAATTTCTATTGGACTTTCACTATGAGCTCATATTGATCATCTGTAGCCTATGAACCAACGTTAAAGTTAACTGCAGCCAGCGTAACTAGCACACAATAACAGGAGGAGTAAAGGAGAAAGAGAATTACAGACAGTAATAATCAGACTTATTTTGCAACTGGGATGTAAGCCCCATCCTCCACTCCTGTTTCCTGTTTCCTTTCTTTTGGCCACCACCTCCATGGGTGGAGTCCTTTGACGTCGCCCCATCTTTCATTCCTCCATCGTCTGAGACCTGCCTGCATAGGATGGTGGTAGTTTCTGTTAACTCCTCCTTTGGGGTAGAATAGGACAAGGAGATGCCTAAAATGTTTTCCGACATTTCACGCATATGGTATATGCACTTCTGAAATATATATATGTTTTTTCTTTTCTTCCCGCCCCCCTTTTTCTAATTGAGTAAGGAAATGGCAGTTGGTCAGGTGGCATTCTCAGTTTCCAATTGAGAACTTTTGGGGTACCTTGGGCACTAAAACTTTAAAAACAGTGGAACTTAATGGAGTGAAGACAGGAAGTAATCATTAGGTAGAATGTGAGGTGTCACTACCTCCTGCTTCTCCCCATGCATCTCCCCCTGCGGCCCCTGGACCTGTGCAAAAATCAATAAAATATATTTTTTTAAGAAAAGAAAAAGAAAAGCACCCTACCAATGCATTTTTAGGCTTCTTCTAAGGCTTCCTGAAACAGCTATAGTTTGTGAAAGAACCACATTAATGTTGCTCTTTTCTTTTTTAACCCCCATGAGTCATGAGACTAAACAGCACATGGATTTTTTGACAAGCACCCAGTAGAGATATAACTCATGTAAGAATTCACTGCTATACAAAGTGGGGGGTTGAGGTAATAGGAGATAGAAAAAAAAATATGATTAAAAGAATCTAATGTTGGCTTTAGCTTTGACTTTAGTCATCAGAAGGGCAAAAATGCTAGACACCTGCACCATCGTCATTTTGGGGATTTCTGATCTTATGCATGATCAGTGGTCATGTGATCATGTAGGTTTTCAGCATTTCAGTGCAGTGTAACACAAGCACATGTTCATTATAAATAACTGAATATTCAGTTCCAAATGTCACAAAGCAGTTGGATGTAACTTAAAGTGAAAAATCTCCTGATGTGTTTTGTATGTTGAAATTCTGTCAACCAATTGAAACACAAATGTACATTAAACATTGAAAGAATACAATGCTGCAAATTAATGACAATATAAGCTGTCAATATTATGTGCAAAAATTAGGATGCTTCAAATGGTTAAATAAGTTTTAAAAAAGATAGAATAGAGTTAAAACAAGTAATAAGATGCCTGGAAGGCATGGCTCAGTGGTTGAGTGTCGACCTGTGAGTCATGGTTCAATTCCTGGTCAGAGTATGTGCCTGGGTTGCAGGCTCGGTCCCCTGTCGGGGTGTGGGGGGTGCAGGAGGCAGCCAATCAATGATTCTTTCTCATCATTGATGTGTTTCTATCTTGCTCTCCCTCTCCCTTCCTCTCATAAATCTATAAATCTATATATATATATATATATATATATATATATATACATTTTTAAAAGACAAGTAATAAGAGACAGTACATGTTATCTGAATGCTATAGGAAGCATATTGTGTCAGTGTTGGACTGAGAGATGTTTACAAACATAAATGACATTAAAGGGTAGGATAGGGATTATGGAGATTGAATTATATAATTTTCATATTTGCAGTTATTTGACTTGCTGGAATTATTCATAAAATTAAACAAAGTGACCTTTAAGAACTATAGTTAATTTTTAGGTTCCTCAATTCAATTTCAGCCAGAATCTTTCCAGGAGTTGTTCTAAGTGAGAATTCTTCTCATCTTAAAAAAAGCAGAATGGCATGAGTCCCACCTCAAAATTGCACAAAAGGACTCCAGAAGAATGTACAAAAATATCCATGATAAACCTTCTTTGATCCAGGCATAAAGAGAATATATAAGGCCTTGAGAAGAAGAAGAAAATGTTGAGGAAAGAAAGACATCACAAAGCATATTTTATTTCACTAGTCAGACTTTGTAACAAGCAACTTCACAAGAATGTTTTACCTTTAAAGACACGGCCTTCGCCTTCAAAAGACAACTGAAAGCATAGAGGTTAAAGTTTAAACAAAAACCTTAGCACAATGCTTCTAGCGATTGCCAAACCTTTTCAGAAATAGAAAGAGTTTGAGATTTGTCCAGGCTGTGAATTCTAGAGACAAAGATCCTTCTAGAAGACATTGTACGGTTGGGGTTCTGAGCACAAAAGGGTTCCTGACAATGCTGGTCTTGTGCCCTGTGCACCTGGTGTTGGGACATGCAGAGACAACCAGATACCCCTTCCTAAAAACATGTTGTAATGATTTTTAATGAGAGAAGGAAGAGGGAGGTGAGGGAGAGAGAGAGAGAGAAAGAGAAACATCAATGAGAGAGAAACATTGATTGGCTGCCTCCTACACACCCGCTACTGGGGATTGAGCTGGCAACCCAGGCCCGGGTCCTGCCTGGGAAAAGAACCAGTGCCCTCTGGGTGCATGGCATGAAGCTCACACCTGCTGGGCAGGTATCTCTTTCTGTAAAAGTTTGAGGTCACAGAGGATTCACGCTGAAACACACATAGGCTTTTATTTATCTGCTTGTCAAGAGATTGCTGGGTCTCCAGCAGATAGCAACACAGTGAATCTGAAAAAAGAAAAAAGAAAAAGATGTATCGAATGGAAAATCAACAGAGCAAAAATGTTTTGCAGTTGTCATTGAAAATGGAAAATGATGGTGGAGCGATAAGTGGCTTGTGGAGCGGCAGCATGCGGTGTTGTGTTGGCACCTTTCAGTGGGGCTTTCTGGAAGTCCCTGCAATGGGGCATCACATCGAAGAGATGCTGGTCACACACAAAAGTGATGGAAGGCCAGGGGTGGCCCTCAGGCTTTAGCAGAAGGTAGACCATGCGACACATGGAGATGGTGAAACTGCCTCCACACACACTTAGCCTAGTGGCACAGCACCCACGCTGCGTTGGAAAGGCTGTTTGGTGAAAAGAAGGTGTGATGCACGTTCCAGATGACAAGACTGGGGAGGAGAACTTGCTAGCAACCAATGGTTGTGGGGAAAATAGCTGGTTTCCTGGAAACCGCTGAAGAAGTCATCTTGAAAGCACCGTCCTGCTGACTCGGTGCGGCTGGGAGGACCCTGCCATCCTTCCTCACCAGAGGCGGGTGTGACAGCTGAGCCGCAACCTGGGACAGTTTATTAAAACACCGAGTGCCCCTTACTCCCACCGACCCCCACCTTCCCTGGGGTTTGATGTTCTGATCGAGTCAGGGCGAGAGATCAACCAAGGGACTTGTGTGCATGGATATGAGCCTAATCAATGGACACAGAAAACAGGGGGTGGGGCATGAGTGGGGGGTGGGGAGTAATGGGGGAATAAGGACAGATATGTAAAAAATTTTTTAATTAATTAAAAAAACAAAACAAAAACAACCACAGAGCGCCAGTTACATTGCTCCACGACCCGTTCTTAGCTTCAAGGTTTAAGAACCAGCTTTTCTCAGGTGCTTGTATGGAACCCCAAGTGCATGAAAAACTAGGAGAGATGGATAAAAGAAAAGTGAAGGCAGTAATCATGAGCTGTGTCTTCGCTTGCGGTCCCCAGAAGACAGAGTCCCAGATCCAGGCTCAGGTGCTGGAGTTTCATCCGGGAATGTGATCATCCGGTATTGTGATCTCAGGCTGCAGAGGTGAGGGACAGGGTAGAAAGCAGGGAAAGAGGAAGGACCAGGACCACGATGCCTGGCGGCCCTCACCATGGGTGCTGGCAGCTCTGAGACGCAGCAATGATGCGTCTCCAGACTGTCCATCTTGGGGATGGAGCTGGACACATTTCCTCATCAGCTCCAGTCTCTCACTAGTCAAAGCTTTGTCCCAGTGGATGTCAAGTCCCCTGCACGTCCAGTTTGCATGTGTGGGTGCTGAGTGTCAATGGACGAGTCCTGGGACCATTGAGAGGGTGATCCAGCCCGGACCAGGTGCCATCAGGCTGCTGAACCCACGGCAGAAAAGGCCAGGGGGATGGGAAGTGGCTCCCAAGAGGTGTCCATATAGTCAGCTTCTGAGAACACAGTCATAAGGTGTCTTCTTCAAGCAGCGCACAATGAAATCGCATTATCACCAGTGATGATATCTTTAATTTCAAGAGTTGGGGAGGAGACCAAGCGGAGTAACTCAGTGCCAACATGGCTGTGAGCACTTTCCCATACTGGCAACGAAACCCCAAACTGCTCTTCTGCCAACCTCGGTTGGAAGCCAGGGACTAGATCGTATCTCACAGGTGCTGCGTGGTGACCACAGGAGCCACTGAACGCTGACAGTCCTGAGAAGCGATGCCACACTTTAAAATGACAGTGCTGACGAAACCGGTTTGGCTCAGTGGATAGAGAGTCGGCCTGCGCACTGAAAGATACCGGGTTCAATTCCAATCAAGGGCATGTACTTTGGTTGCAAGCACATCCCCAGTAGGGGATGTGCAAGAGGCAGCTGATCGATGATTCTCTCTCATCGATGTTTCTAACTCTCTATCCCCTCTCCCTTTTTCTCTGTAAAAAATCAATAAAATATATTTTTTAAAATAAATAAATAAATAATAAAATGACAGTGCTCACTTTTAATATTACATTGCAGTTATCATAGCATGTTGAAACGAGATCTCAGATTGTTCTTTAATCCCAGCTTTTTTTTTTTCCTGTGATGGTGACCAACAGTCTTGGCCTTAGATGTGGCCAGGTACTGAGTTTTAGCGAACACTGGGCCACTCAGCATTTCCCTAAAACGTGCAGTCTGTTGGCCTCTACTTTGATATTGTTCTAATCATTGTTTAGTGACTGTATTAGACAGTGTTTGCTCTTTGTTTGGGTTACTAAGAAGTGCAGGGTCAAGTACGTGTTTACTGCTTTCAATGGTCAGGGCCTTAGTGTATGCAATGAGAATTAATTCTGTTATGGCTTAATCTGACTCTACTGTTCTTGTTTTCTATTTGCTCTTATTTCCTTATTTAATAACATCACATTTTTAAAGTTACTTTTTATGACAGTTATAATAGAGCATAATAAGCAATTAGAAATAGCATCTCCGGCTCCATCCCTGTCCCCTCATCCGAGGCAACCACTTTCATTTCTTTTGGCCATTTCTCCTGGTGCTGACCACCATGTTATTAAGTAAGATGCTTATACTGCAGCCTCACAGTGTATCAGTTTTTTACATTATTTGTTGATTTCCTGTTCTTGTTTTCCTACTCATTATTCTCTTTCAAACCTTGTGTTAACTTTTCTTTTAAAATTTCTGATATTATATGTTTAATTTCCAAGAGTGTTTTCCTCTTTTCTGATCATTCCCATTGTGCCCGGACTGAATTCCTGACCCAGAAATTATATAGGACTGTAATGACTTGTTTCAGCAAGGGAACCAAATTTAGAAGAACACACAAGATTGAATCACTCTCAGATTTAGTTGCAATACTCCACTGTTATTCTCCAAGACCCATCCGTTTTTTATGTCAGTCAACAGGAGAATTAAAAGGAGATATGAGCCCTATCCAGTGTGGCTCAGTTGGTTTAGTGTCATCCCACGCACCAAGAGAGAGCCAGTTCGATTCCCATTGAGGGTGCATGATGGATTGTGGGCTTGATCTCCAGTAGGGAGCGTACAGGAGGTTCTTCTCTCTCTCTCTCTCATTACTGTAATTTACAACTGGCATCCAATGATGCCTAACAAGTTTGAGTATCACTTTTCCCAGTACATGTGATTCCAGCAAAGTGGGCTGCAGGCCCACTTGGGAAAGGCTAGAGTGAGGGTTCTCACGAGTGGCGATAGCATAAAGCTTATCCTCAAAGATGTGTGGTTTCCTTATCAGCAAGAAAGGTGGTTTGTGAAATGACCCACTTCTGAGAATTTGGAGAGAGGTCACATTCTCTTTAAATCAACTCGAGACAGGCCTGGTTTGGGCCAGACCTAACATTTTCTAGAATTCCTGGGATTGCATGGTGAATGGACACACTCAGGGGTTTCTGGGTGCCAGTTGACTCCTTGTGCCCTGATCACCACCCTTTTTCCATTGGCTTTTATAACAGCCACACCTATGTTGTTTCTGGCAGATCAAACATCCACACTTAGTGTATTCCCTAATATACTAAGGTCAAGGATTTGAGGTCAAGGATTGTATTTGAATTACAGCTCCTCCCACTGCCATTCCAGATGACCTTCCTCTCCAATCTTGTCTTATGACAAAGGAGAGTAGGGTCTTCTTTACTGCACAGAGAAAGAGTGAAGTAGACTGATCAGAACCCACAAGATAGAGGTAACATAGGGTTCCAGTCTTCTAAGTTATTCTAAGGGATTCTGGCCTTTGACGCTCACCTAACATGGACCAGTATTTGGTCCGAATCTATAGCAGCCCAATCAGAAACCTCTTGGACCTTAGCCATTGAGTTCAGTGTTTCTGGTGAGTGCACATACCAGTAGATTCAGCCCAGTCCAAAAGTCTGTCCTGCCCTCTTTTATGAAGCACTCTCAGAATCCAAACTCAGCTCTTTGATACGACAGAGGAAACAAGTCCTGTAATTCCTTAGGGAATCGTCTTCCCTGCTCCGGTTCTGCATGTTATCTTCTGGGCCATGTTTTAATTCAACTCCTATTTACTAAGCGAGCGTGAAGAGCAGTGCATGGGGTGAGCTGTGAACGTTCTCATGCTCGGGAAAACGGCTTCGTTAGGAATGAGGGGTGTAGAAGACAGCGTGTCTGGGGTTCCCAGAGCCTCTGCATCTTTCCAGATATTCCCAGCCCCATGGATTCTCCCTCTATCTCAATGCTTTCCGTTCATACATGGTTTTTTTCTCTGGACTACACAGGGCCTGCTGTGGCTCGGCATTAGCGAGGGCCCCCTAGTGTTCCCATTCCCCACTGCAATTGTAATTGCAGCTGGTTTTAGCAAGTAAGGGACCGTTTGAGGCTAATTTGCCAGGAAAAACTGAGCCAGGAAGAACCTTGTCCTACCTGAAAATTGAGAGGCTTCTCTCAGTGCAGAAAGTCTAGACTGCATCTGTTTATATCCCTCTGTATATTTGATATAATTGCTTTTCCCCCCTTTGCCTTATTTCTCAGCCAGGATCCGGGTCTCTCACAACTTTTTAAACCCTGCAGGCTTGTCCTGAAAATTCATGTGCGCTCCATGTGCACATGAGAAGGCTGAAATTTTGGGGTTTTAAATTCGCCACCAGCGTATTGAACCAACAGGACCCACGTGGTATAAACAGAAAGAATATTTATCATTGGGTCTCATGACCCTTTAGATTGAATTAGAGGGTGAAGTTCCAGCCTCAGGGAAACCTTGGGCAGTCCCATGACTTTTGTCATCACACTTAGGTCCTAAAAGTCCCCTAACCACTTGAGGTCACAGAAAAACAGAGTTTTAATTCAGAAATAGAAGAGTTGATCCCCTTCGGGATATCAAAATTCAAATTGATTTGACATTTATATCCTATCCTCTACCCCTGCTCCAAGCTGGCTAAGGGATGAACCCATTGCAGGAGAGAGAAATGGGGGTGACTCCCCTCCCCCAGCCTGCTAAGCATGGTTTCTAGACCTCCGACCGGGTGGGCCGTAGGATGGGGAGGAAAGTTGGGGTTAGAAGAGTTTCTGGCCCCAGCATAAGATGATGTGACCCTTGGGACAGATGGGTGTTTAAAAGTTGATTCTTTCTCCCTTGTAGTTATTGGACACAACCCTGAGACTATTTAACATAAGCTCTGGGATTTTAAAGAAATGCATTTTCCCTGGCTGACAGTGTCCCACTAGCTTCTGTTGTCTGGCGTCCCCTGTACACACATTTGCTCATGGGGTCCCACAGACAAGCTCCATCCGGGCAGTCTTCGGGGGCAAGATTAGAAATCCTCCCATCAGCACTCTCTCATCTGGTCCATGGAAAAGAAACCCCACAAAACCAACTCTGATGACCTGCCTTAGGTGGCCCTGACTATCTGAAAGTAGATCCATCCCAAAGTAGTGGCAGTGTTTCTCTACTTCACCCCCAAAGCAGCCACCTGGCCAGTCTCTTGTCCCCTGATTTCCTGGGCGAGAGTCAGATCCCAAAACACAATGCTTCCTTAACGATGGTGATTTATCTCAAGCTTACATGACAACTATATCATCAGTGACATTGGCATCGCTCTTACTAGGCTTGAGAGACTTCCCCTCCCCCATCCAGGGTTGGTGGCACCAGCAGCCTTCAACAAAGAAATAACTCCCTAACTGTCATCAGTCTCATCTCTTTGTCCCCAGTACAGATGAGGGGGTCTCAAGAGCCAGGACACCTGTTTTTACAATACCTTTGTCAATTCTGCACATTCAAGATCTCTGGGCTCCTGCTTCCATGGAAACTTCCCAATTTGCTACCTTGGCACAACATTATTTTACTTCACAATTTAACCCCATTTAGTTTGCTTTGAACTGCACCCAAGGTCAAGGTAGAACTACCCAGGGGATCTAAGCAGCTTGTCTATAGACTTCACATCCTGACTCCCCCCCACCCCCAACCTGGTTTCCCTGGTTAAGGTGTGACTACTCAAGCCCCAGACCCTGCGGGAGGTGGATTGTCAGAGTTAAGAAACTTCTCTAAAGGACAAAAAAAAATGAATATTTTAGAACGTGCAATCTTTGTCATAATGACTCAACTCTGTCATGGGTCAAACGCCTCTCAGCCAATTGGTGAACAGTTGAGCGTGGCCATGTTCCAGCGAATTCATGGTGCAGGCACGGGCCGGATGTGGCCTGTGGCTCACATTACACCCACCCCTCGATCAGATCGGTACACAGAGAAAGAGAGTGGTGATCCTGCCTGTTCTGGGGTTTTACCCAGGGGTAGAAACGGAAGAAAACCCAGCAAAGTTATTGGTGGCCCACGGGCTAGGAAAGAGAGGACCCTGCTTTGTTCGAGAGATGTCACTACTAAAATTTTAGTTCTGGAATTTGAGGTAAACCCAGAAATTCAAACTGGGAAAGGATCTTATTTATTTATGTATATATGTATGTATGTATGTATTTATTTATTTATTTATTAGCAGAGTATGATGCTCAACACAAAGGAGGAAGAGCAGGAAGTCCACGCTGCAGTGTGTTCATGATCCCCTGCCACTGTCAAGGTCAGATGGTCCCACCAATCTGTAGAGTGCCTTTTGGGCCACTATGCCTTCCAACCAGTGGACACCCCTCCCCCTCCCTGGGCACCACCCTCACTTCCACCCTTTGCTTCATGAAAAAGTGGTCCACAAACCAGTTCGAATATGTTGCAGACGCTCTAGCTTCCTGGGAGCATTTCCCAAACTAGGAAGGGACCTGGGCCAGAGTGCTGGGAGATCAACATCCCCAGGAACAGCCCTCAGGAGTGCAAAGTAAATACCCCAGCCCCCTGACCCCTGGAGTGGGATAACAGGTGTGATCCACACTGTTTCTCAGAGTTTCCTACCAGTTTTGAGCTCAGGCGCCCCCCATGGAAGGAGCTTGGTGGTGTGCCCTTTGCTGGCATCTTCCTTTTCCTTCCCACCCCCTGCTGGAGTTTCTTGTACTTACCATATAAATCCTTGGCTCTCATACCCTTGCGCAGGCACTGCTCTTGGGGGGACCCAACCTAAGAAGAATGTTACTCTCTCTGTGTCCGCTGTGAAATGTCTTCATTCTGCTTTCTGCAACAGGGTCCCTGGGTCACCTGTCACGTTTCATTATGGTCCTTTGAGTCAGATGGGTCTCTTTCACTGAACAACGAGTGAGTTTTCTAGAAATGGGACTTGGTTGATTTTGTTTGCATCACCGGCATTTCCCCTGGTCTGTGGCACAGTGTTCAAGGCATGTGTGTGCTGACTACAGGAAGCTGGTTGCGTAGGTAGAGTAGAGGTGAAGGGGAGAGTTTGAAGGGAATAGCTGCACTACTATTTCAATTGAATAGAAATTGCCCTGGCTGGTGTGGTTCAGTTGGTCAGTTGGTCAGGCGTTGTCCTGTGCACCAAAAGGTTGCCAGTTCTATTTCTGGTCAAGGAACATGCTTGGATTGTGGGCTCAATCCCCAGTGGGGGTGTGCCGGAGGCAACTGATTGATGTTTTACTCTCACACTGCTCTCTCTCTCTCTCTCTCTCTCTCTCTCTCTCTCTCTCTCTCTCTCGTTCCTCTGCTTAAAAATCAATTAAAATAGAATAAAAATTAAAATTTCAGTTCCTCAGTCACACTGGCCATATTTCAAGTGCTCATAGCTGCACGTGCTGGTACTGAGTACACTGGATGGTGCAGATGTGCTGGGTTGGGGAGCAGAATGGAGCACCTTGAAGTCATGATGTGATTGTGGGCAGTTTGTGTGGGTCACAAAGCTCCTAAAAGCCTTCAGGGACCAGGGGAGTATCTAAACAAGCACCTCTATCTGGCACTGTAATTACCTAAGGGCAGACACTACTTCTCAATGAAAGTCAGTCAGTCTCTCTCTCTCTCTCTCTCTCTCTCTCTCTCTCTCTCTCTCATATGATCCTGGCTTTTGATTTTTTTTTTCAGTCAACCATATATCACTCCTGGTGCTGTGAGGTCATGGTGTCTCTTGGCCAAGTTCTTCTCTGGGTGCTCCTGCCACCTCTCTTTCCAGCTGTTGCTCTTTCGTTGCCTCCACACTTGCACTTGTCCCCTAACTTATCTCCTGCATGGTTCCGGGACTTCCCCCTCCATCATTGGCATGTGACCTGATTTATCTTCCTAAGGCACCATGCTGATAATTTGCTCAGAACCTTTTACTAGCTCCTCTTGCCTTCCCAACAATTTCATGCTTTGCCTGAAATTCATGACCCTTCCCGGCCCGCCAGGCCTACCCTTTCCTCCACACGTGTTCATGCTCTCCCCTCTCATCTGCGTACTGGGTATTTTTGGCTTAAGGTGCCTCTCAAATCCTCTCCCTTGCCAAGCCTCTTCCTCCTTCATAAACCTGCTCAAAAGCCACTTCCTCCATGAAGTCTTCCTCTCTCAGACTCCCCCTTCCTGGACCAGGCATAGCATTGAGTGCGTTCCTCTTTGCACTGATGTTATTTGTTTCTGTCTTACACCCCTACTCAATGAAAGGTTTCTTGGAGGCAAGGATTGTGTTTGTCTTCTATATTTTGCATGCTTCCCTTAGCTGAAAGCTAGGGTTGTGCATCCTGTCTACATCACCTCACACACAGTCGTTGAGTGAGCGGTGAGCTAGGCATTTGGGAATACAGTGCCTGTACATGTCAGGGCTAAGAAGTGTCTATGAGCGGGCCTTTCTTCTCTATACCGAAAATGCCAAATTGCTCTTTTGTTGAGTCACTCGTGGGAAATGTGGTCATTTGGTGCGAATAGAAAATCAGCTCAATATTATAAATGATCAGAGCAGGTGTGGCTTACCATTATGTTGCTTGAAAGTACATAGCCATAAAATGTAAAAAACAAAACGAAAACAAAAAAACACAACAAACAAGCCCTAGCCAGTCTGGCTCAGTGGATAGAGAGGGTGACCTGCGGACTGAAGGGTCCCAGGTTCGATTCCAGTCAAGGGCATGTACTTTAGTTGCAGGTACAACCCCAGTGGGGGGTGTGCAGGAGGCAGCTGATCGATGTTTCCAATTCTATATTAAAAAACAAACAGAGCCTTTTTATCAGGCAAGGAAAAGAGCTAGGCACCTTAAGAAGTAACATCATTGATTTACTTTATTTTGTGAAATAGGATTCATTCATGTCAATAGCTCGCTGAAGATTTCAAATGTACAAAGCTTTGCCTGTTTGTAGCTGCATATGCTAAATCTCTAACACGTGCGTTAAAATGTACAATTCTTCACGAGCAAAGCTCTGCTTTTCAGGGTTGACAACACATAAATTGGCCAGCCATTGGCCTCTGGTAATGACTCCGTGGTGTGCATAGGTATACGGCAACCACTGAGCCTCTATGTTCAATGTCCTCAAGAGCTTTCTCGGCTGATGCCATTGGCTCAACGCGTTTGCTTCATGTGCCCGGCGCATCTTCTGCTGGCAGCTTCCCGCCTGCGACCTAAAATACAGCAGAGACCTCATGCTCCCCTGTGGACGGGGACACGGAGCTGGTTCTTTCCAGTTTCTCGCTGGGAAGGAGTAGGTGGCATTTGCCCAGGCGCAGCACCACCTGCCTGCGGAAGAAGTGGCGCAGGTGCTGCCGGAACCTCTCCCCGACGAAGGCGTAGATGACGGGGTTGACGCAGCAGTGTGTGTAGGAGATGACCTCCGTCACCTGCAAGGCCATGTCCAGCTGGTTGCTCCGCGCGCAGCTGATGTCGAAGAAGTCCTCCTGAAAAGCGGAGAGAAGGACCACCAGGTTGAAGGGCGCCCAGAAAATGAAGAAGACCACCATGATGACAAAAATGAGCCGGATGGCCTTGTGCTTCTTCCTGCTGGGGCATCGCATCAGCGTCTTGATGATGCCGGAGTAGCAGACGACCATGACGAGCAGGGGCAGAGCGAGGCTCAGGAGGTTCATCCTCACGGCGTAAAACCGCTTCCAGGTGTCCTCCTCGTCCTCGGGGTACAGGGAGCTGCAGAACAGCATTCCGTACTGCTCCTGGGCCTTGTGGAAGATGAACTCGGGGAGGGCCGCCAGCACCGCCAGGACCCACGTGAGGACACTGCTTACGATGCCAATGGTGACGGTCCGGGTCCGCAGGGCAAACACGGCGTGGACGATGGCCAGGTACCGGTCCAAGGTCAGCAGGATGATGAAGAAGATCTCCCCGTACAAGCCAACGCTGTAGAGGCCCGAGAGCAACGTGCACATCCCATGGCCGAACACCCACTCATCCCACTTCAGGTAGTGGATCCAGAAGGGCAGCGTGAAGAGGAAGAGCAGGTCACAGATGGCCAGGTTGAGCAGGTAGATGTTGGTCAGAATGCAGAGGCGCCGGTACTTGGTGAGGATCACCACCACCATCACGTTGCCCAGCAGCCCCACCCCGAACACCAGGGCGTAGAGTGGGGGCAGCAGCTGGGTCCCCAGCACTCGGACATCCGCTTTGACACATGGTGTGGAGAACCCATACTCGTAGAAGGTGGTCTCTTTCTCCTTCTCGGGCCAGACTGCGATTGTGGTTTCCATGCCTCTGGTCCCTGCTGGAGAAGCAGAAGCAACCCCACAATTACTCGGAGGCATGACCCCGGTTGGTTTGTTATTTACCCAACAAAACCATGTGTGATCAACAGCCCGGGCGTGCCAAGGTTCTTCACTGTGTCCATCAGAGCTGCTGGGAGGGAGGAGTCAGAAATGCCAGATGGAAGACTAGAAAGTCAGCGTGACCGCAATGACAAAGGAGGCAGAAGGGCTGTGGGTGGCGGTGAGGAGGGGGGATGATGATTTCTGAAAATATTTGAAAGCAGTACAAAACAGGAAAACACAGGCCAGACAACAATGACAATGACAACAATATAATCGTTATTCCTGTCACTCCTGTAACTTTTAAGATAGTTTGCATTTTATCTTTTGCGGTCTATATATGACTTTCAAAACCATCTTACCTGTTTAAAAACTAAATGCTTTTGCTGAAACCGGATTGGCTCAGTGGTAGAGCGTCGGTCTGCGGACTGAAAGGTCCTGGGTTTGATTCCGGTCAAGGGCATGTACATTGGTAGCAGGCACATCCCCAGTAGGGGGTGTGCAGGAGGCAGCTGGTCGATGTTTCTCTCTCATTGACGTTTCTAGCCCTCTTTCTCTCTCCCTTCCTCTCTGTAAAATATAAATAAAAATATATTTTAAAAAACTAAATGCTTTTAATAATAACAGTGATGATTATTATTACAAAAAAATGACCTCTCTCCCTGGCCTCATGATAATGAGGGAATTCACCAGAGTTCACCAGAGTTAATGGGGAAATTGAACCTTGAAGAAATTTAGTCATTTACCTCTAACTCTCTAACAATTAAATAAAAAGTTCAGGTTAGCTCTGGCTGGTGTGGCTCAGTTGGTTATTCCTTTGGTCATCTCATTCAGGTTATGGGTCCGATTCCCAGACAGGGCACATGCCCAGGTTTCCTCCTGTTGGGGTGCACATAGGAGGAAACCAATTGATGTTTCTCTCTCACATGGATGTTTTACGCCCCCTTCCTCTCTCTCTAAAATTCAATGAAAGTGTGTCCTAGAGTGATGATTAAAATTTTTTTTTGCCAAGCCAGTGTTGCTCAGTGGTTGAGCATTGACCTATGAACCAGGAAGTCACAGTTTGATTCCCAGTCCAGGCACATGCCCAGATTTCAGGCTCAATTCCCAGCAAGGGGGTATGCAGAAGGCAGCCAGTCAATGACTCTCATCATTGATGTGTCTTTCTCTCTCTCCCTCTCCCTTCCTCTCTGAAATCAATAAAAGACTATTTAAAAATATATATGCATATATTTTTAAGTTCAGGCTAGATCTTCAGTATCTATGACCAATTTTTCTCATCACTAGCGTCAAATGCAATGATTTTTTAAGTTTAACTTTTGATGATGTAGATATTAGATTTATTATTAACTATTACAATTACTAATTATTTATTACTAACTATTATTACAGTTATAAGCAGTATTAATCTAGATTAATTAATCCCCTTTCTGCTCCTCGTAACACTGAGACGAGCCTGCCATGCCAGCCAATGGAATGGATTCCTTATCAGATCTGATATTTTTAAGATCAGGATCCCCAGGGTCAGTGCCTGCTTTTCTTACAATTACACACTTCACTGGAGAAAAGGAAAACTAGACAAGGAGGGAGTCCTAGGAAGGACAGTTAATCCCTGCACCATGGCCCCAGAAGAAATTCTGCTGACTCAATCCTCTTCATGCGGAGGATGGGGAAGGACATGAATGTTTAAGTCAATGGGAGTTTCTCAAGGCAAGTCCTAGAAAAGCAATAACTGGAGCCAATGGCCAGGACTTGTCTTTGCTCCCTGACAGAGCACTGAGCCCCCAAAGATCTGCCCTGCCAGGGTTCTGTGTGGGTGGGAGGCACAGCAGCCGGTCCTGGCCCTTCTCACCAGCTGCAGGCCCGGGACAAGCCCTCACCTCTGAGCCTCATTAGCTCATCTCGAAAATAAGGATCATGATACTGCTCGAGGTTGTGGTAAGGACCAGATGAGACAGTGCACATGAGACCACATGTGAAACTCAGAACAGCTGTTACATGGGAAAGAAGCAGAAGTGAAAGAAAGGCAACGAGAAGCCATTGCAGATGAAATTAGGAAGACGGGGTCTCTATGGATCTGTTTTCATGGCTCCGTCCCAGTACCTCCGTGACACAGGCAGGTTTTTCAGGTGGAACACGGAGGAATGGCTGATTGATTGATCTCATCAGCATTATTATTCCTAGTGGCATAATCCACAGCAGCTGAGAAAAAAAAATCCACATCGCTCTATGTGTTATGCATTTACAGCCACAGAGAGCGTCCCTCTCTGCTTTAACGTCAAAGGAGTGGAGCTGCTTGCTCCAGGCAGCAAAGGTGTAGTAGCCTCTACTCAGCATTAATTCTTTGTCTTTTCTTTCCTTCTCTCCCAGACTGATCTTAAAACAAGGCCATTAAAAAATTTTTCCTCAAGTTTTGCTCAACTGTGCCTTTAAATCATGCGTCACTTCCATAACACCAACATGAGCATTGGGGAACCTTTAGGGGGCGCTAGAGTGCAACACATGGGGGAGCTCACAAGCAGATTCTATAGAGTCAAGAGCCAAGTCCAGGATTACTAGTCACATGGATGGGGTCAGAAATATGAAAACTGGCCTCTTATAGTTAGATGTGCTTTTTATCTGTCTACATAGTCCTAAAGAAATTGAATACTTAAATCTGAAATAGTTAGAAGGTTCGAATTAGGCTTTTAAAAATGGCTTTTTACAGTTTGGAAAACTAAGACAATAATAGTAAAGAAGCAAACATCAACAATAAAGAAAAGCAAAAAACGAAAGTTGAAAATCTTGCCATGCTGAGTTTAGCACTAATATTAACACTTCTTCTTATGATGTGTACACATGGGTATATAGAAGAAGAAGAAGAAGAAGAAGAAGAAGAAGAAGAAGAAGAAGAAGAAGAGGAGGAAGAAGAGGAGGAGGAGGAGGAGGAGGGAGGAGGGAGGAAGAAGGAAGAAGGAAGAAGAAGAAGGGGAGGAGGAGGAGGAGGAGGAGGAAATTATATTCCTTTAGCTGGTTTGCTAAAATTGTTCATCACACAGCTCCACTGTGCATGTAAATGAAGCCTTTTTAGTATGCAAAACTATTTGGATCTCTGTTACCAGCTTTGCACCCACTGGGGAGCCAAAAAAAGAATTAACAATTTGAGTCAAAGTGACTTCAACTTAGCCTGGCAACATATAGAGAAATTAGTAAAACCTAAAGTGGTTGCTAGCTCATAATTTTAGTTTCTTGTCTTCTCTCATTGGTCCTTTCTAAAATAGCAGTGGTGCCTGGTTGACATGTGGATGACCATTGACCTATGAACCAGGAGGTCACAGTTCATTTCCCAGTCAGGGCACATACCTGGTTTACAGGCTTCATCCCCAGTGTGGGGTGTGCAGGAAGCAGCCGATCAATGATTCTCTCTCATCATCGATGTTCCTATCTCTCTCTCCCTCTTCCTTCCTTTCTGAAATCAATAAAAAAATATTTTTAAAAAAATACAGGGTTGAGGCGACTTGGTTCCAACCTTTTGTAGCTAATGACATCATGATCCATGGATTCTTGGTCTTCCCTGGGCACTGTGACCTCTCCCAGGTAAAAGTGTTCCCTTAGCTCTGGCTGGAACCGAGACCCCTCTGTCAATGCCACATCCCATCTGGTCCTTGCTCAGGACCTGTGCCCCCTCAGAATGGACAACACCCAGGCTCATACAAACCAGAAACTCTCAAGAGGGCAGACTAGATTTTTTTGCCACCTGACCGCCTATACTTAACTGCTATCCCATGTGAGTAAAGAGGTGAGTTGCAGGGAGACATCCTCTTAGGGTTCCCCCCAATTTATTAAAGAGTTATCCGCCCGCACCAACTCCAGTCAAAGCCTAGATGGGAAAGAGAGGGAACCACAGGTGTGATGACTTCCCCCCATGACCGTTGTCTCTTTCCTCACAATTCCTGGAGGCAGAAGGAGAGGAGCCTCCTCCCCACATTTCTGTCCAGCCAGGTCCAAGGAAATACATATGTTAGGTTCGTGCCCACAGTTGCCAGACAAAGAGATCTCATTATCGTGTTGGAGCTGAGCTGTTGCAGTAGAAACTGAGCCCTTTGGGCCTGATGTTGGCTGCGAAGTTAACATATTGCGTGTGGATCATGAGAATTCTCGTGTGTTCTGTTCTAAGGCTTGTGGCCAATCTTCCTTTCAAAAGATATCCGCTTGTAAGAACGTGTAACAAATAACTTCAAAATGCACCGGGTATTTCATTTTAAAGCCTGCCTTTAACACTTATGGAAAATGGGTGGGGGTTTTTTTGTACTCGTTCAGTAGACACTTATCTGGCCATTGGGTAAAGCTAGCAATAAAACTACTGGTGGGCAGTGTGCTGAGATCCCGTAAGAGGCACCCCGGAGGGGTGCTGCTTCCCCATAATGGGTTGGTGTGGTGGAGGATGGGATAGGTGAATAAGAAGTTTATCCTGGAGGTGAGAAGTCCAAAGGGAAGGCTGACTGCTCGGTTAGGGCATCCCCCTAACACAGGGTAGCCGGGGATCTGGCCCTGGAAGAGTGGACCCTCCTGCCTCACATTCGCGGGCTCTGGTGAGGCAAAAGCTGGCAAATCAGAGGGTCAAGGGAAGGGATGCTTATCAGAAATCTGAGTGGACGGTGTGGTCTGGAGAAGCCTGAAGCCAGGAGCGGGGGTTCCCACAGGCCGGTGGTTTGGGCACCAAAATGTTAGGTCTGCAGGGACAGGAGCCAAGTAAGGGAAGTGGTGAGAGTATTGTTGCATTCTCTCACGATGAACAATTGTGTGTGGATGTCCAACCCCACGGGGGTGGTTAGGTTTCTACCTCTTTTCTAGGGTAGAAATATGCAATACCGGGTCAGGGTGTCAAGCAGAGGGAATGGAGGGGAGGGGAGGGAAGGAGCCATACTGGGAGGCAAGGGAGGAGAGTGCCCAGGTCAGTCTGGCCGAGAGGAGTTCTTATCTTGCAGACGGAGGCTGTCTGCCCGTCTGCCCCAAGCTACGGGAAAAGGCTTATAACAATGTATATTTCAGAAACATGTCTGAGCAGAAGAGACTAGGGAGGGGTAATTCATCCTCACAATTTGCAGGCAACCTCCCTTGTTGGTGTGGAATATTTCACAAATACCTCTCCATATGGACAAGCATCGTCTTTGTAGTCATAGGTTTGTATTTTAATGAATTTTGCAAAGCTGAATTGAGTATAACCATCTAGGATTCGGAGACACTTCTTTAGAAAATATATTTAGGTTTAGAATGCCATTGTAATGATCACAAAAAAAGCAAATTTTAATGATAACACTCAGTGCTGGTGAGGTTGCTCCCAGGAACCTGGGACACCGAGCCATTGTTTAATAAGTTTTAGAAATCTTCTATATAACAAAAACCATCAAAAGACAATGGGCCAATGGTAAGCTATGTACACATGTAATACCTTAATAAAAAAAAATGGTGGAGAAAAAAAAGAGACAATGGGCTTTCTTTAATTGAGTTCATCTCCTAGAATTAAAGGGGAACACGCAATTGTGCACAAAGGTGTCCATTGTGGCATCATTTTTGTTATAGAAAGAGACAAAGAAATGGAAACAGTCTAAATGTTTGACACACGAAGGATATTCTGAACAAACTGTAGTCCGTTTATGCAATAGAGTATTTATTATGCAGTCATTGCAGGCAGTTCTGGAGACGGGGCAGAAACAGACAAATGTTCATGGAAAATGGAGAGAGAGAGGAAGGTGCCTAAATTGAGATCACAACATAAAACTATATGTACATATAAAAGGCAATGGACAAAAAGTAAAAATAGCGGTGGCAGGGGAGTGGATTATCATTTTTAAAGTTGTGCAATTCGAAATCTTTCTGTATTTCCTTACAATTAAATTGTAACAGAAGGCAAGTGCTTAGAAGCATTGACCACTGGAAGACTTAGCCAATGCCTAAAGGTAATTGGGTTGAAAACCAAGGCAAATTACAAGACCAAGGGCTTACTCACCAGAACTAGAAACCTGAGGTGAAGGCTGTGCTGGGCAAAGCATTTGATTTTTGCTCAGAAATGTTAGTGGCTTGCTTCTCCTTCTTGATCTTGGGGGGGAGCTGATGTACAACCACCCAGACTGGGGACTTACTTTTGACCAATGTAGGATGCTGCGTAAATGGTCACTTTCCATGATTTGCATACAACGCTTCTGTTAATGTGATCTAAGTTCACATGCAGGGAGTTTTTTTTTTCAAAAACCTCATCACAAGCTAACCTTATGGTCACCTAGAATTACGGACTAGCAAGTGATGGGGTTTTTAAAGTGGCCCAAGACTGTATCCAGAGCACTGTGCTAGGTCCCAGGCAAGACATTTAATGCAAACATTGCCCAACTGAAATGGTGTCAAGACGAAACCCTACCCAGTGAAGATGCGCGAAGGAGCCAGGGGCATCCTCCCTGCAGAAATGACACTTGAGGAGGAGAAGGGAGCAAGGTACTGGCTGTGGCTGGGGTGTCCAGCATAATCACAGGGCTCAGCTTCCTGGGCCCTAGTCCTTTCACCCCCACCTGTGCCACGGAGAGAGAACCACTGTCTCTTTTCTAGATATCATTAATATCACCCTTGTGAATTATTTTATATTCTGATAGTTTAAATTTTATATCCTGTGCCTAGTCCCATGTGGTTAAAAATGATCAGAAAATATAATCCGTAATGATTCCAACATATGGTGATTATTTAATCACTGTCTTATTGATGAATAATTGTTTCCAATTTGTACTTTTATAAATAATGTCGCAATAAACATATTTGTCTGCATTTTTTGTTATTTCCTTAAAGTAGATTTCTCAAAGCACCACTTCTACTTGCAGTCATATTGCTAAGGCTCCTGGTGCATTTTGCCAAATTGCTCCCAGGAAGTGTGTAACCATATACTCTTGGCACTAGTAGGTGATGATACCCTTCTCAGCAAACATCCATCAACACAGAGAAGATTTAAAATAACGTAATTATTTTGCCAATTATATGGCCAAAGGGATGTCATTATTGTTTAATGCAACATTTATTTAATTTCTAACATTTATTTAATTTCTTTTTAAACTGTAATTATTAGTCATGCTTATTTCCTTTTCTATGAATTATCTGTTTGTGCCCTTTACCCTTTTTATTCTACTGGCTATGTCCATTTTTTTTTTCTTACTGAGTCATACAGTGCTTTCTTTTCCCTAGCAGAAGTAACTCAGCCTGCATGGTTCAATGTTACCACCACCACCTTCTGACAAGAGCTGCAAAGGTGTTCCCATTCCTATTGCTTCCATATGCTAAAGACCCCATAGTCCCCTTCCTCCCCCCAAACACTCATCCAATAACACCTCATTTCCATCTCCAGCCAATCCAAGGTTTCCTAGATGAGAAAAGATTTCTATCCCTACCTACCCTCTAACACAGGTCCAGGCAAAGCAGTCAACCTTGTAGAGCCAGGCAAAAAGACACGAAATCAGTCCACTGATTCATCTAATAGTCCGACACAGAAAACACGTTTTCTTACAAGTCAGTATCAATAAACACAAAACTACTACGTATAACCCCCGTGGAGTGGTCATGTTCTCAATTAAGTTAAGAATTTTTGAAAGCAACATGGGCACAGTTATGGGCTATTGACCAAACAGGCAGAAAAGGCTGCGTTGGGATGAGTTGAAGAGGCAAACGTATCATGGTATGAGTGGGAGAAAGACAGGGAAATGGGAGAAAGCAAGAAGACAATGGACATATTATACAACACACTCTCCCACTTTGGCCCCATGTTACTGATTAATTGGGGTGGATCTCCCTCGCCTCTGCCTCCTTCATTCAAGAGCACTCCTGGGAGGGATTGCTGGCGCCCACCAAAACCTCTTGCTTCATCTCCTCTTTCCTAGAAACTTGACAGTCTACCTGGAAGTCTCTTCTAAATAAACAGCTTCTTTTGCATTTAGTAAATCCCCCCCCCCCAGCTGAAAATAAAAAGAAGACAAATGGTACCTGCTAATTTAGCAAAGTCCTTCAGGCGTCCAGTGACAGCTTAGGTCTCGCCACTGATGAAGCAGAGGTACCATGTATTTTGAGACATTAAAAAGGTAAGGGACAAACTGCCTTCCTCTTCTGAACAGGCTACTATCTCAAGTTTTGCAAGTTTTCAGAAAGATATAAAGTTCAGTGCAGTTCTTGTTTTCAGTGATCAATATCACACACTCAGTTGAGTAACCCTTGACAACAACGCTGCTGATGTTGAGAAGTTCCCAAGGAGATTATAGGGGTTCTGCATTCGCTTGGCATTGCTCATTTTTTAGAAAGGGTTGATAATTCTTTTATATTCATATATATATTTGTGTTGATTTCAGAGAGGAAGAGAGAGGGGGAGAGAGAGAGAAACATCAGTGATAAGAGAGAATCATTAATCGGCTGCCTCCTGCATGCCCCACACTGGGGATCAAGCCTGCAACCCAGACATGCGCCCTAACCAGGAACCAAATCATGACCTCCTGGTTCATAAGTTGATGCCCAACCACTGAGCCACACCGGCTTGGCAGGGTTGATGATTCTGAATAATTATTGCTTTAACCCATGGAGAAGCAGGATAATAAAACAAGATTGGAATTTCCCAGTGCAGGAAGAATGTTGACTAAAGGATAACTTAATTGTTCTGCAGAGCTCAATAGGACATTTCAATGAGGCAGGTTGTAGCACAAGTTTACACAGCCCAAGACAACTGAAGTTTGAGTTTCAGTGCATGACTTTTACATGACATTACAACTGCATGACTTTGGGTTAATCATATAGTCTACCAGGACCTCAGCTGTGTCACCTGTAAACTGGGAATAACATCATAGAGGTGCTATGGAACCAACTGGATACATGAGTAAAAGGGCCAAGCAAACATGATGTGTATAGAGTAAAATATGGCTTACGCTTCACAGGGCAGAGCCAAGTGCCTGCTGCTGTGCTGATGCATGCAGGGCACTTAGCATGGTGCTGGGCACAGAGCAGGTGCTCACCCTAGACTTGTGGGAAGAGCTCTGACCATGTTTGGTGCCATCTTTGATGAAATGGCTAAGTGGACAAGTCAATGAAATTCACCACGTGTTTATGAATATCTGCTATCTATGTAGGACTGTGGTATATGCTTCAAATGATGCAGAAATGATAGGAAGAAAGGACAGACATTCTACCAGAAGGGCATCTGGGCATCCTGGGGCCGCAGCTGGAGGGAGCTTACCAGCCAGCACTCAGCTAGCGGGGTCAGCGAAACGCCTGTCAGAGAAGAGGTAGAGAAACTGGAAGCTTCTGGCCTGAAAAAGAGAAGCTAAGAAGTTCTTAGTTGTTTTATGCTATTAGAAAATTGGCCTTTGCCATGGGTTATGTGAGGCCTCCCTGGGGGAGAGGCTACAAGGGTCTGATTTCTAGCCCCCTGAGCAAGAATGACATTAGGAGGGTCTCCCAGAAGGGGGGGCCATCCTGGGAGCCCACTTCATCCAGAAAGTCAGCGTTAGAAAAAGTTAAAATGAGGATAAACACTACCACATACGATTCCTGATAGAAATATGACTCAGGAGCCTATAGACTCTGGCAGGCCATGAGGTCACTCTGGGGATCTCGCTCAGGTTCTTCCCATGTGGCCCGACGCTCTCTCCTGGGCCATGTTTTGGTATCAAGAGCCTCCATGTCTTTCAGGTTGTGGCTCTTCTTTGGCTATCACTGGTTGAACTAATCTGTCCAATGTATTTGATGTCTCTTATGATCCAAGCGTTGACATGATAACGGTTAAGATGATGCCTGTGTCCTCCACTGAAGGACTATTGTGTTCTCTAATCTGCCTTTGCTCAAAAGGGTGTTGTGTGGAACCTCCCGGTTTTCTACATAATGCTTCTCTCATACACTGTTTGGAAAACACTCACGGAGATTCAGAGTACACGCAAGTCTCTGAGAAGTCCTGCAATGAGGAACCGATTTATATTCTGTTAACCCAGAACTTCCCAGACCTATTCTTAACATTGAAAAGAGTTCTTTTCCAAATAATACCCCTTAACATCCCTCAGAACTAGGGTTCCTTAGGAGAACTCTGGGAGATGCTGGCCTCATGTGTGGCCATCATGACACAGTGGCCAACTGCTCTCTGGCCCATTCTCTCATTTTGACAGAGGTCTCCACAAGCAGCCCCAGGAGGTGGGTGTGGGTGCTCTTGTTACCTTGTGTTATAGACGAGGAAAGGGAGATTCAGCCAGGACTTGGCAAAAGCCACTGAGAGAGTGACGGGCAGAGCTGGGCCGATCTCTCAGGTGCTCTTTTCCACATGCATCGTACTGCCATCAGATGGACAGGTGCCTGCTGTCCTTTAGCTGGAGATGAGGATGACATTGTGACCAAATGTGAAGGCAGGACCCGTCGCGTTTTCCCTGAGGTCTACAGGGGCTTGTTCTGTCCTGGCCCTTCCCAAGATGGGCAAGATATTGTTGGTACTTCTTTCAGGCTACTCATGGTCCTCAGCTCACAGGTATACTAAGTTCTATGTAGCAACCTGACCCCAAAACTATTACCCTCCGATCTTCCAGATTCTCAATGTCACGTCAACTAAAGGAGAAATCTTTCAGGGGAAAACAACCAAAACAACAGCCACAACAAAGCAAGCAGCAGTCGGATTAGGACATAGGAGCATGTGAAAAACAAACAAACAAAGAACCGGCAGAAGTTATGAAAGGGCAGGGGAGCTCAGGTCAACCCCAGCCTTGAGTGTGTGAAAGGAAGTAATTGCCAGAGCAGCAGGGAGGAGGACACAGCTTCCTTTCATTAGACCCATCCTGTCCCAGCTCCTGGGGGCAGAGCCTTGGGGCCTACCTGGGACAGGCAGGTTGGACTCAAGCCAACACCTCCTTCCACTAATCTTTCTCTCAGGAAGTTAATGCAAGGATCTTTGTAGCCAGCAGGGCTGGCCTCTCACCCACTGGTGGAGTGTCTGGGTAAAGGCATATATATCACTTCATCTACCGCTAGAAAGTTTTCCAAGTGGTTGTACCAATTTATACTTCCACCAGCAGCATATGCGCATTCCAGTTGATCCTTGTTAACTTGGCTTCACAGAAGAGGAATGAGACACGTAGGAGTTTAATTAATGTGCCCACAGTCAGTAAAAGGTAGGCCTAGGACAGTGGTTGGCAAACTACGGCTCTGTTGACTAATGAGTTTGCCAACCACCGCTAGACTAAATTTTACCGTGTAGTTGGAAGTTGTGAGGATTAGGCAATTGTGGTATGTTGTGTGCAAAGAGGTAAAGGAGTATATGATAGTGGTCAGCAAACTCATCAGTCAACAGAGCGGCAAACCAACCACTGGCCTAGGATGTAAATAAAGGACTGATTTCAGAGGCTCTTCACCGACATGCACCCCTTCACATACACCCTGCTCTCTGCACAAAGGAGGCAAGTTCCAGGCCGATGGCCATCGTCGTCAATCTATTACCTTTTTACCTCTCTCTTCCACCATCTCTCTGTGGACAGGCTGTCAAAGAGGGGAAACCCACCCCAGCAGTCTCATGGGATGTTCAAAGGAAGGGGACACCTCATCTGAAGTCTTCATCTTTTTTTTTAAATATATTTTATTGATATTTTACAGAGAGGAAGGGAGAGAGATAGAGAGCTAGAAACGTCGATGAGAGAGAAACACCAACCATCTGCCTCCTGCACACCCCCTACCGGGGATGTGCCCGAAACCAATGTACATGCCCCTGACCGGAATCGAACCCGGGACCTTTCAGTCCACAGACCGACACTCTACCACTGAGCCAAACCGGTTTCGGCAAGTCTTCATCTTTACAGATGAGGAAACTGAGCCTTGAAAAACAGCATTTTCAAAGCACGTTCAGGTTTATGATTTCTGCATGGCACTTGCAGCAGACTGTGAGAAAGGTTAGCAGAGCCCCTGTTTTACAGAAAAGCAGATGGAAACTGAGATAGACTCAAGCACGGAGCAGGTGTTGGTAGTTGTGGGGAGAATCGTAATAAGCATCACTTATCAGACATTTTCCCTTGTGCCAGATGCTCATGACATTTTTCACACAAGAAGACCTCATGCATCCACCTATGAGCCTAAGCATTCAATATTCTTGTTTGATGGAGGGGGAACCAAGACTTAGAAAGGCTAGTGATCTGCCCATGTCTCAAGCGGAGAGCTGGGATTTGAACTTGGCCTGTGTTGGACCATTGCATGAAATAGGAGCCCGGACTCAGAAGAAGTGGCCATACTCTATCCTACAGACTTATATTCACTGCAGGCTGGAGGCTTCTCTAGGTAAAACTCTGTGGGGTTGGGGGATAAGGGGGTGGGGAAGGGGGCAAACTGGGGAGAAGAGAGGGACAGTGAGCAGTCAGAAATGAAGAATGTAGGGGGCGCCAAAGAGAAGCTGCTGCCTATCAGCCAGGTCATTTTGAGGAACAAAGGACTCGCTGTTCCGGTTTAAATCCTCCCACTGGCAGTCTTTTTTTTTTTTTTAAAGGCTACTCACTGACCACAAGAACTCCACGCCCTGCATTTGCCTATTCTTCCATTTCTAGCCCTCAATTACTCCACAAATTCTGGGAACACCTCTTTGCCACCTCCCTCTACCAACTCAACTCCACCCCGCCCTACCCTACCCAATACTCTTTAAGACAGAGTTTCCAGGGAGAAGTGCAGTCAAGTGACCAAAGAAAATCCTTCGAGTGAGCTCAGCTCCAGGAACTGGCCACCAGTGGACATTGTGGCAATTCATGAACACCCAACTCGACAAAAAGAAGACGTTTTTCCCCTTTCTTATTCTGAACACCTGAGAACCCCAATTCCTATCTCCATCATTACACAGGAAGCTGAGGACTTCCTACTCCATCAGGATCTTGAACCTTGCAAACAGAGGCTCTGAAAGCTCTAGAAACAAAGACTTCGTGGACAGAATCCCCTGACGCCAGAGTAAGTGGCACCTATCTTTTCTGTCTTGTCAGTTTCTGTGTAGGGCAATCTGGGTTGAAGACATGCAGGTAGCTAGGCGGGACTGTGGTCCTGCTCATGTTGCAGGGGATCATCGCTCTATCTGTCTATCTCCTCAAACGGAAACAGGGCTGGGGGGGGGGGGGAAGGAGGGCGAGATTCTTCGAGGACCAGGCAGGTGTCTGAGTAGCCTGTTGATGCACTTGTAAGGCAGTGAACCGTGTAGCCATACCAAGAGTGGGTGGGTTTATAAGACTGGGTACTCATGCATAAAATAGTACTCATGCATTTTTTTGCTAAGTAAGGGAAGTTTTCTTGAATGATAGGTTGTTGGTTACTGATTTAAAAAGTCAGCCCAGTATGAAGGGACAAGAGGCACTTTCTGTGGAAGACTATTCAAGAGGAAATCACTTGCCAAGTTTCCCCGTGTCCATGAAAGTCATGCGTGTTGTATGAAGTCATTGTAGCAAGAGGGAGGTCAGAATTAAACAAAAGCCCCTGCAGGTGCAAGGATGCTCTGGTGTTGAACCAACTTCTCAAGAAGACTAGCACCAGGGAGATGGTGGGCTAAGGCAGACAGTGGACTAAGTTTGAAGGAGGTAGAATTTCACTCCCCTGAAGGCAGGGAGTTGGCCAGATGACTTCTTGGGATGCATCTATTCTGTTTTGCTAACAAAGAGGCAGCAGAATTTTGTTCCGAAGATAGAGGGGCATGGAGGCTGCTTGGAGGCATCTACTTTAACTGTTCCTCCGTTTCTGGAGGATCTCAGATTTCCAGAGTTAGAAGTTCCCAGAAGTTTGCAAAACCTGCCACCAGGCTGGTGCCACTCATTAACTTGTTAGTCTCCGCTCTGACTAGCTGACAGGGGTGGGCAAACTTTTTGACTCGAGGGCCACAATGGGTTCTTAAACTGGACCGGAGGGACGGAACAAAAGCAACCTGACCATGCTGGCACTCTCATCTTGGGCTGCTGGTGAAGGAGCGGAGGGGAGAGCAAGAGAACCCTCCGCTCTTTCGGCTCCACAGGCCGGATAGAACAGTCGAATGGGCCGGATCTGGCCTGCGGGCCGTAGTTTGCCCATGGCTGGACTAGCACGACAGCTCTTAGGCTATTGAGACTGCGGCTGGGGAGTCGGGGAGGTATTGATGTGCTGCTAAATATTTCATAATAGGTTCTCCTGAAAAGAGCCCTGATTTCTAGTCTTGCCAATTTCCAAATGTAAATATTCCCACTGTGGTTGATTTCAAGCTACCAGATGCTGAATGTGGATTTGGGAGGACATGCACACAGTTGGTTCTTATGAGCCAGGATAAGCCAGGCCCCGTGTCTTTACCCTCGCTGACCGCCCTTTCTCTGCTCAGAGACTCGTCAATTCCCAGGCGGGAGGATAATGGCATTGAAAGGTTCTTGGCTCCAGGGCCAGAACTGACCACTGTGTAGTGACCTGGGGGCAGACTTTTGCAGGTAAGACTACAGCATGGCTGGCAGGTGTAATGGCAACAGGGTCCTTGGTTTCTCCTCCAAGGCCCTCCACCCCCAGCCCATCTCCCTTTGGGACTGAAAGGTTCTGAGTGGGCCAGGGTCCAGCACCTGAGACATGAAGCCATAATGTATCAACAGAGCTTATACTTTAGACGTCTGGGTGCAGGAGGTGGGCTCAATTCCCCCCCAAAAAAGGAGTTAGCCTCGACTAAAGGAGAGGAAGGCTTTTGTCAGCCATTTCTGGCTGCAGGCAGTTTCTGCTGGCTTAAGAGTCCGGTCCTTCTATCCCCATCACCAGGTGTCCTCGGGTTATCTAAGCTATTCGGTACTCAAGGCTACAAGCTTTTTGCAAGATATCTGCTAAACACAATAAGTTTCCTCTGCCCCGGTTTATTCTCTTTAACCCTTTCAGGGAGCAGTGTGTCCGGGAGTTACGCCATGGTGCCCAACAAGTTGGGAAAACAGGGACTAGAGTTGGAGGTCGGGGGTATGGGGATGACTCTGTTTAAATGGCACCTGACAATGTTGACTCAATGTGCCTTGTCCTTGGCCAAAATTCCCCCCAAACTGGGCTCATGGGGTCAGTCTTACACTAGTTGCTCTTTGTGCTTTCAAAGTACTTGTTACTTCCACTACAAACCCACTGGGCCCCGAAATGCTGATTGTGGAGCCGGTCTGCCAGCACTGGCAGTGGCAGCAGAAATCGGAAGTTGTCAACACAGCTTTGGTAGTGACTGCCAGCCTGGGTTTCTCCAGAAAGAGGGCTAATTATTCAACCAAGGGGCAAGTCCAAAGGTGGAGGAGTGAGCCAGAGGAATGGATTTGGGAGGAAATAACAGCCCCCCAGCTGGGGTACCCAACACCCCCCATGTGCATCAATTTCCAATGGCCACTGCAGAAGTGCAAATTTCTAAGCAGGAAGCGTTCAGTAAGCAGTGTAGAAGGAAGAGCACTAGAGACTCCAGATTGAAGACGGGGATTCTGATACTGCTAGACTCACCAAAGGAGGAACGCTTGAGGCCAAAAGTGGTAAAGAATTGTAAATTTATTAGGCCATCTGGAAACCAGATGGGCTGAGCCCCCAAATGGCATCCTGATCCAGAGACAGGGAGTCAGAGATTTTAAAGGACTTTAGATGGATTTTTCCCCCCAGTGTGGAATTCTCTGGGTGGGTCGGGATCCTGGGCAAGTCTGGAGGGGAAAGTAACTGGTGTTAGCAAATAGAATGTGGTCTAAGTGAAAGGGAATGTCGGTTTCGAAATGATCTAAAGGTAAGTTTGGAAATGATCTAAAAGACAGGAGTATTAATTTGATTATTTGATCAGGCCTAACATTCTAGCCTTTTTGTTTTATGGAATAGGGACGCAGGTCATTTCTTCCATAGTTATTTCCTGCTGAGAGGGGACATGGAGATCAAAAGGGATGGGCATCGTAGTTGTCTAGAACACTGTATAGATGCCTCCTGGGTGGAGCAAGGGGTTGCAGCAGCATAATTTCCCCGAGAAACTGATTGGCGAAGGCTCAAAGGGGGTCCTAAAGGAAAAACGAAAAATGGCGCAGAATACAGGGGTCAGAGACAACAATGAGGAACAGGAATGTCAATGGACCGAGGAAGGGAAGTGGCCAGGTAGACCAATTTATATTTTCTTAGCCAGTAGTCCCATGAAGTTGATTGACCTCTAATCTTTGTGGCCCTTTCTGTTAATTTTTAGATGGCATCCCTGACTAGGTGTTCCAACTCACCCTCAGGTGGGAATGTATGCACAGGTGACTGGGGTCCCTCAGCCAGAGAACTGGACTTTTGCAGGCTGCCCACAGTTCTTGCTAAAGTTTGACCGAGCATAAACTAAACACAAGAGACAAACATTTAAGATGCACGAATCACACGGTTTATTTACCAGAGTCCTGGTGGTTTCCAGAAGCCTAGGCAGGTCACCTGGAGATCCGCGCCCACAGACACACACACACACACACTGGACAGGAACACGCTACGGTCACAATCTTCGGTTCACGGGCAGAGTAACAGCGGACTCGGGCCAGAGCTTCATGGAGTATCTCGAACAGGAACCGGAAGGGAGCGGAGAGCACGTCAGGTGGAGGAGCCTTTCGTGGTCTCTGACCGGTGCCTCTGGGTCCCTTCTCTTATGGCCAATTCTGGGCGGTTCCTTGTTCCTTCTGGGTGCAACCAATGGGTCTTCACTGTGTCTTATCGGGGGTCTCACGGGCAGCATTGCCTGGCACATGGCTACTTGTTTACAACTTTAGAGATGAGCACCTGTCAGGGCGGTCACACTCACTCAGGGCAAGCAGGCCCCTGGCTGCAGTTCCCAGGCCTCCAGCCACTTAGATTTGAAACTGCCACGTTTTTCCTTAGCAGCAACAAGCTAAGGGTTGAGTGATAATGAGTTTCCTTAGCAACAACATGCTAAGGTTTGAGTGATAATGAGTTCAGCTTCTGATGGGAGCAGGACTGTTAAGCGATCATTTGCAATTTTGCAGTAAAGAAAGTTGTTCTTTGGGAAGGCACTGAGGTGAGTGCAGTTTTCAGAGCATTAAAGGGTGTAAGAATGCTGACCTTGGGATCTAAAGGCTCAGTGAGGGGTCCCTTTGCCACAATAGGGGGGCTTTTTGAGAAGACTAAAGTTGGAAACTCAGGAGCAAAAGTGCCCAGTGAATCTGAGAAAGGAGAATATTTTATATATATATATTTATTTTATTTATTTTTTTTTTTACAGAGAGGAAGGGAGAGGGATAGAGAGCTAGAAACATCCATGAGAGAAAAACATCGACCAGCTGCCTCATGCACACACAACCCCCTTCCCTTCCCCGCCCCCCCCCCGCCCCCCCCCCCCCCCCCCCCCCGCGAGGATGTGCCCGCAACCAAGGTACATGCCCTTGACCGGAATCGAACCTGGGACCTTTCAGTCCGCAGGCCAATGCTCTATCCACTGGGCCAAACTGGTTTTGGCAAGGAGAGTATTTCTTGTCCAGAGTAGGGGACAGTTATGAAGGAGATGAGGCATTTATGGTCTAAGGTAATGGCTTGGCTTTATGGGGTGAGAATGAAACCGAGGTAGGTGATTGTGAGAAGATGCAGTGGCCCCAGTTGGGCACTGAGGTAGGAAGAGAAAAGAGTGGATAAAGGGGTGTCTGGTAAGATGATGTAAGGTGGCTAATGGCTGTGAGACTAATCCATCAACTCCCATCACAGAGACTAAGGAGGGGGTGAGGGTCCTGGTGAACTTGAGGAAGGCAAAATAAGTGGCCCCAGTAGCAATTAAAAAGGAGATCGCTTATCTGCCACCATAATTGTTCCCTGAGGCTCTGGCCTGGGGATGTAAGTCTGTGGGGCCTTGTCAGGGCCTGGCAGCTCCAGTCCCAGGAGGTCTGGGAGCCCCACACCGGGTCCAGAGGGCGGCCATGCTGGACTGGCTGAGCTCCGACCTGGAGGGGCCAGACTGCAGTCTGATTTCCAGTGGCCTCCCCTCCACATCCTGGGCAGGGCCCAGGCGGGGTCTCAGGTTTGGACAGGACTTGGCCCAGTGTCCTTCCTCGCTGCATGTGAAGCAGAGGCTCAGAGGAGGCTTAGCCGTGACTTACTCTTGTTGGGGGACCGGCACTTTATTTGGGGGTTCATGAGAGCGGTGGCTAGGAGCTGGAAGGCCTCCTTCTGGGCCTCAGCCTAGGCCTGATCTCACCTTTGTTTTGTAGATTTGGGTCTTATTGTCTCTATTATTAAAGACCTTAAAGTAAGGTGACCAGACGTCCTGCTTTTGGCGGGACAGTCCTGATTTTCAACAATTTTTTCTCGCGTCCCGCGGCATTTTTTTAAAAGTCCCGATTTTTAGAAAGATTGCAAAGACTGGAAAGATTCTTTCCAAAAATCAGGACTTTTTTTAAACGCTGAGGGACGTGGGAAAATTTGTTGAAAATCGGGACTGTCCCGCCAAAAGCGGGACGATCTGGTCACCTTACCTTAAAGGCCAGGTTAACAGGGCCTTTTTGAAAGGTTTGTGGGCCTGTGTCCATTTGAAGTTTAGGATGTATGTTGGGGGCTGATTGGGCTATCACGTGGATGTTTAGAAGAAGAATTCCCTCATGGGAGGTGGGGTCCAAGATAGTAAATTTCTGTTAGGTCTCTGTGAGGCGAGAGAGGAAGGGAGCTGGGTTTTCTTCGGGGCCCTGAGTGAGTGAAGTTTGTCATAGCTGACCACCTTGTGGGCAGCCTTTTGAGTCTGGCAATAAGACAGGTGATTATATGGCTATGGAGCCGACGCCCTGGGGGATTAACCTGATAGTCCCATCTCGGGTCGTTTGGGGACCATGCCAGAACCAACCGGGTTGGCCGTCGTGCCCTGTCTATGGAGAACATGGGCATGGTGCTGAGCTGCCAGCCATACATGCTCCCTTTGGGGAGGTGTCTTCAATAAGTGGTCAGAAAGAATTGAAAAGGAGGGTTAAAAAGCCGAAGTTGAGGAGTCCTGTAATAGCAATCTATCATTTTGTTTGTGTTTGTTTTTGCTTGTCTCGAGGCAACCTTGGGTAAAAATATTTAAAAGCTTATTTCAGCAGAATTTCAGCGGCCCGTCTGGTTGTTGCGTAACACCTCATGGCTTGAGGCTCTTCTGAGCTCTTCCTCCTCAGAAGCTCCTCTTCTTCTCACCAGGTTGCCCCACTCCACCCAGCCTGAGTTTTCCTCTGAATCCTTACAGCTATCACAGGAGGCCTACAGTTACTGTAGACCTGCCTGTGCCCCATCAGGGCCTTGTAATGTGGGCCAGGCTGAGCTCACCTTGGTGTCCTTGATGCTTTCTGTGAAGAGACAGAGTTGGCTTCCTAGAATTTCACTATGGCAGCACTCCTGGGGTTTGAGTGGGATAATTTCTGCCCTGTAGCATATCCTTGGCCCTGCCTAACAAATGACACGAGCATCCCTAGCCTTCGTGACAACCAAAACAAAAAAGATCAAAAGTCTACACATTTTCACATGCCTCCCCACCCCCTGTGCCAATCCAGCTGAGAAACTTTTTAGACCCAAAAGCCATGAAGACCCATTGGTTAGTTTTTGTCTCTCATCCAAGACTTTTTTCCTTCCCAAGTCCTTCTCTGGACTCCAAAGTGCAAGGTCATTGCCCTGTGATTGGAGGCAGTGGTTTCGGGGATGGGCACCGGGTTGGAGCTCCAGCTCTCATTCTCACCAGACATGGGCCCTAACCACTCGGAACTTCTGTGCCATCGCCTCTAAAAATGGGGAACAATAATGGTGCCCCTCCAGGCTTAACACCAAGTCCAATGCCAAGTCCATAGGAAACATGAGGGAAGCATTGGTGATAAAGAACGTGGGAAGGTCTCCCTTTGTCTGGGTTCTCCATCCATCGGACTTTTCCTTCACAATACGCATCGCCAAAGTAATTGAATTCATGACTTGTTCACTCAGTTGTTTACTGTCCCTGTCCCCTCCATTAAACTCTAGTTTCCACGAGGGCAGAGAGGACCTGGGTCCCCCTCACTCAACGTTGGGTCTCAGGGTATAGTGCACAGGAGGCACTCAGCAAACTGTTGTCAAGTGGATGAGGACATATAATCACTGCCTTGTCTTTGTTGTCCATAGACCACTGCCTCTTACAGCAAAATAATACAGAAACCATCTTCCTGGACCCATGGGAGAAGCCAGCATGGAAACATCAACCACTGCAGAGGTCTATGATGTGACCACAGAATATGACTATGGTAGCGACTCAACCCCATGCATGAAAGATGACGTGAGGGCTTTCGGGTCTCAGCTGCTGCCCACCTTGTACTCCCTGGTATTTATCATTGGCCTGGTTGGCAACATCCTGGTGGTCCTTGTCCTCGTGCAATATAAGAGGCTCAAGAGCATGACCAGCATCTACCTCCTCAACTTGGCAGTGTCTGACCTGCTCTTCCTCTTCACGCTGCCCTTCTGGGTAGACTACAATCTGAAGAATAACTGGAGGTTCAATGAAGGCACGTGTAAGTTGCTGACTGGGCTTTACTACATAGGCCTGTACAGTGAGATCTTTTTCATGATCCTGCTGACCATCGACAGGTACCTGGCCATTGTCCATGCCGTGTTCGCTCTGCGGGCCAGGACTATCACCTTTGGTATCATCTCCAGCTTCTTCGTCTGGGTCCTGGCCATCCTGGCTGCCATCCCGGGCTTTTACTTTTCTCAGGTCCAGTGGGAGTTCAGTCATTTCACCTGCAGCCTTCATTTCCCTCACCAACACCTAACATACTGGCAACAGTTCGAGGCTCTGAAAATGAACTTCTTGGGGCTGATTCTGCCCCTGGCGATCATGATCATCTGCTACACGGGAATTATACAGATCCTGCTCAGACGCCCCAATGAAAAGAAGGCCAGAGCCGTCCGCCTGATTTTTGTCATCATGATCCTCTTCTTTCTCTTTTGGACCCCCTACAACCTGACTTTGTTTATTTCTGCTTTTCAAAATGAAATTTTGGCTAATGAGTGTGAGCAGAGCAAACAGCTGGACCTGGCCATCCAGGTGACGGAGGTGATCGCCTACACGCACTGCTGTGTCAACCCCATCATCTATGTCTTTGTGGGCGAGAGGTTCCGCAAGTACCTGCACCAGCTGTTCCACCGGCTCCTGGTCGTGCGCCTGGCCAAATGGCTCCCCTTCCTCCGCACCGAGAGGCTGGAGAGGACCAGCTCCACGTCCCCCTCCACCGCGGAGCAAGAGCTCTCTAATGGGTTCTGACTAAGACCCCTGCAAGAGTGGCCTGGCAGGCCCGCTGGCGGAGAGGAGGTAGCTGGGCTGTCCCCGACAGACCCGGACCATAGACACAGCGTGGAAAGACGGACACCCTCGAGGGCTGAGGTGGTCTTAGACTAAATCACCTTGAGTCTTCTCCATGGGCTTCTCCCTGGAAATGAATGAGTGAACTGGAGAAGGTTCCAGAAGACCAGACAAAGGGTGCCAGTGAAGGGCTTGGCCCCCCAAAAGGGTCTCTGACTTGTGAACATTCACATTTGTAAACAAAGCCACTGAGCATCCCCTTTCCTCTATCCCACCACCGGTGAACTTGCAAATAGTGATTCCCACCCGTGACTTGGCTCAGCGCCCGGATCCAATCAGGTGCCAGCAGCTGCCTCCCCTGCAACCCCTACCCCACCGCAGGGTTTGGGCTCCTGGAAACCCTGAGAAACCATAAAACTCGTGATGGAAGAACTTGAATCCTGACGGGAAATAGGTTTGGGAAGCTGCTGTTGGCAGTGGAAACTTCCCTTAAGGAGGATTTTTGTATCCACAAATAACAAGCAGTTGAGGCAGTGGTCTCCACGCAGACCACGTGGGTGATGTGTGTATTTGGGGAAACAGCCACAGAAGGGAGGGGAGTCATTATTCCCATGACCATTCCTTTCTTCCTGAATATTTCTGGAATCTCCCTTCCCTGTGAGTCAGGTGCTCGGGGCAGGAGATTCTGGTGGCTTTATGGCAGAAATTACTAACAGGCTAAAGGAAGCTGGCTTGCTTTTCTTCCTCTGGATCGCTGGCTCCCACCTTGCGCCCATCACTAGAAAAACGACCAGTGTGTGAGCTGATGGCGTTGAGGCCGGAAGACAGGAGCCTGTCTACAGGCAGCATGGGGTGGGGACTCTGTCTTGATGTAGGGGGTTCAGAGGGACCTTAACTCAAACGTGTGTACCCTAAACGTCTCTAACACTTCACCACTCACCAGGCACCTCCCATTTATCACGCTCTGTTCCCTTGTTCCTAAGATTTGTATTTCCTTAAAAACCATTTTCCAATAACAAAAATTGTTTCTAAAAGTGCTTTAAAACACAATGAGGGAAAAACTCGGACATCAAAATCACCCACAAATGCCAAAACCGGTTTGGCTCAGTGGTAGAGCATCGGTCTGCGGACTGAAAGCTCCCGGGTTCGATTCCGGCCAAGGGCATGTACATTGGTTGCGGGCACATCCCCGGTGGGGGGTGTGCAGGAGGCAGCTGGTTGATGTTTCTCTCTCATCGACGTTTCTAGCTCTCTATCTCTCTCCCTTCCTCTCTGTAAAATATCAATAAAATATATTTTTTAAAAAACAAAATCACCCACAAATCCCACTGTCTAAAGGCAACTGCTGTACATTTTTCGTATATTTTCTTTACGTTTATCTTTTCTCTGGTGCATGTTTATGATTATAACCAAGGTGGACTTTGATACTCACCCTTCTGCTCTTGTTGTTGTTAAGTAGTAGTATGCTCGATTGCTCTTCCAGGTCAATAAATTATTTCAAAGCTTTGTTTTGGTGCCTGCACTGAATTCTATGGGACAGATACACTTGAACTTGCCAGTTTTCCTTTCTTTTTGCTTGCACAAATCAATCCCACGTGGCAACTGAGGACCTGTTCCAGTCACAGCAAACCTTGGGAAGCACAGGTACAGGATGGAGGTCTCCGGTCGAAGAGCCCTCTGCCCAGTGAGGGGGGCAAACACAGGGGCACCAACAGAGCCCAGGTGGGATGGGTGAGGCAGCCATGGAGCCCATGGTGCCAGGACAGCCAAGGGAAGGAAGGAATGCACCCTAAGGGTCTGGGGACCTCACCTACAACACAGTGACACCACTGGATTGGCCTCTCTCTTTTTAGACATGCTCTTATCAAGCCACCCTCCCATTCAGGTGTGGACCTACTATGTGTTTTCTTAAATGTTTTTTTTAAATATATTTTATTGATTTTTTACAGAGAGGAAGGGAGAGAGATAGAGAACTAGAAACGTCAATGAGAGAGAAACATCGACCAGCTGCCTCTTGCACACTCCCTACCAGGGATGTGCCCGCAACCAATGTACATGCCCCTGACCGGAATCGAACCCAGGACCTTTCAGTCCGCAGACCGATGCTCTACCACTGAGCCAAACCGGTTTTGGCATGTTTTCTTAAATGTTTTTATTGATTTCAGAGAGAAGAAGGGAAAGAAAGTGAGGGATAGAAACACCATTGATGAGAGAAAAGCATTGATTGGCTGCCTTCTGCATCCCCCACACTGGGAATCGAGCCAGCGCTGATTGGGAATTGAACCCTGACCTCCCGGTTCAAGGGTTGATGCTCAATCACTGAGCCACACTGGCTGAGCAGGGGACCTGCTATGTTTGCAGGTTATCTTTTTGCAAAGAAACTGGTACCATGAAGGGTTAGCAAACTTAAGTCTGGGGAGAAGGAGATCACACTGCCCTAGGGTTTTCTTGACCCAGCAATCCCACTTCTGGACATATATCCAAAGGATCATGATCTCAAACAGAAATCCGTCTACCTTTGTTTATTACCGAATTATCCACAATAGCCAAGGGCTGGAAATAACCTGTTAGCGGATGAACGGGGGAAATGGAATGACCCAAAGCCAAAGTCTCATTCTGAGGTTTTTAATATGTATCATTTTCTTTTCTGTGTGTGTGTGTGTGTGTGTGTGTGTGTGTGTGTTTTGTGGTAAGATACACATAAAATATACCATCTTAACTTTTAAATGCACAGGTAACTGGTAGTAAATACAGTTATAATGTGCAGCCATCACCACCATCCAACTCCAGAATTCTTTTCTTTTTTTAAATATATTTTATTGATTTTTTACTGAGAAGAAGGTAGAGGGATAGAGGGTTAGAAACATTGATGAGAGAGAAACATTGATCAGCTTCCTCCTGCACACCTCCTACCAGGGATGCGCCCGCAACCAAGGTACATGCCCTTGACCGGAATCGAACCTGGGACCTTTCAGTCCGCAGGCCGACGCTCTATCCACTGAGCCAAACCGGTTTCGGCTCCAGAATTCTTTTCATCTTGTAAAACTGAGAGTCCATGCCCTTAAAAAATAACTTACTTCCCACCCCATCCCCAGGCCCTCATAGAATCATGGGATCACACAGTACTTGTCCTTTTGTGAATGGCATTCATTGATGGATACTTGACTTGCTTTCATATTTTAGCTATTGTGAATAATGCTGCTAGGAATATGAAGTACAACTATGTCTTTGAGACCCAGGTCTTAGACATCCCAGGAACTATGAGTTTGAGGTAGTTTACAGTTTCAATATTAGACTGTGGTACATTCCTTTTCAAGTCGCTGTATCTTTGCAGAGCAGTTTCCAGCGATTTGAGGAAAAGCCGTGGGGGGCAGGAACTGAGGGTGACAGTATCCAGAGGATTCCAAGATTCGAGAATGGAGCTGTGCCCAGCAGGTGCACATAGGCCACCGACACCGATTACTTAAAAATAAAATATTAGGTTTTCTTGCAATCTGTGTGTATTTGCAAACAGCCATACACAAAAGCACTTACGTTGTTTGGATCTCACCACTTAATATGTGGAACAGTTTGCTGTTTCTTTTGGCCTCAGGGCCCCGAGGAGGAAGTACTGACATGGGAGGGACTCTGCGAACGGAGAATGTTGGCGCTCCTCTGGACTCAGGACTTGCCTAGAAGCCGGAGTGTGTGTGACCGTGGGGGCTGGCACGAGTCTGTGCAGGCTACCGCCTGGCATCCAGTACTGGGAGGGGATCTCTGAGGGTCAGCCACACAGGCAGGCAGGGAGAAATGCTAGGTGTGGACCACAGCGAGGACAAAGGGGAACCTGGCAGGACTAACCACAATGCACGTGGTCAATTAGGCCTCCTGAGGAAAAAGCGTGTGCGTAGTGACCTGCGGGGGAAGCCGCCTTTCCCCTTGCTGATGCCAGGCACCCAGCCCGGGACTCTGGAGCAATGGGGAAGCAGTGGGACCTGAGTTGCAAGAGCAGCCAGCAGGCAGATTACAGTGCGTGGAAGCCACCATGGGCCCGGTGCCTGCTTGCCTCTTCAGAGCGTGACGTGGTTGCTTCACTCCCACAAATGGCTCGCTAATTCTCTCTCCTGGAGGACGCTCACATGGACCCCGATAGGCCAGTGCTTCTGGGAAATGTCGGTCCAGCTTAAGTAGACTGGCACGGGGCAAAGCCACCAGAAAGGGTGATGTTCCTTTTCCTCTGTGCCCTCTTTCAGTGCTTTTTTTAAAAAAACAAAACAAAATACATCATAAGAAAATCTATTCTTCGTGAAGGAAAAAAAAAAGAAGTGAAGAAAGAGAGGGATGAGGGGAGGGGAGAGCGAGAGGGAAAGTTGAGGAAAGAGAGGCAGAGAAAAGAAGATGAGAAGCCGGTTCTGAAAAGAACAAGTTTGGGATGAGCCTGTCAGAAAGAGGGTGTGGTGTCAGTGGAGACCCTGAAACACGCCACCCTCTGGGGACCAAAATGGTGGGTGGGATTTCCACAGTGTGCACGGGGAGCCCCCCGGGGTGGGAGGAATGAGCTGGCAGATGGTCAAGAGCAAAAGGCCACCAACAAATACTGAAGTTGAGCCTGGCCGGCATGGCTCAGTGGTTGAGCTTTGACCTCATCTTTGAAGCAGGAGGTCACGGTTCGATTCCTGGTCAGGGCACATGCCTGGGTTAGGAGCTCCATCTCAGGAAATAAATAAAAATATATATATATATTTTAAAAATATTTTTTATTGATATTTTTTACAGAGAGGAAGGGAGAGAGATAGAGAGCTAGAAATGTTGATGAGAGAGAAACATCAACCAGTTGCCTCTTGCACACCCCTTACTGGGGATGTGCCCACAACCAATGTACATGCCCTTGACCGGAATCGAACCCGGGACCTTTCAGTCCGCAGACCGACGCTCTACCACTGAGCCAAGCCGGTTTCGGCATAAATAAAAATATTTTTAAAAAATATATTGAGTGCCAAAACCGTTTGGCACTTATGTTTCTAACTTCAATGTTTCTAACTCATGTTTCTAACTTCATGTTTCTAACTCATGTTTCTAGCATCGATGTTTCTAACTCTCTATCCCTCTCTCTTCTTCTCTGCGAAAAATCAATAAAATATATATATATTTTATTGATTATATATATATATATATATACATATATATATATATATATATATATAGAGAGAGAGAGAGAGAGAGAGAGAGAGAGAGATTGAGTTTTCTATCAGGAGGTGACTTACACTTTGAGCACAGGCTTTCTAAGATGGTATTTATATGCCAGGAGACCCTGGGTAACATGCCTCTGAACTTCACTTTTCATATTAATAGAAAAGTGTAGTTAAAACAGTGGGAGTTGGCAAAACCGGTTTGCCTCAGTGGATAGAGCATCAGCCTGCGGACTGAAAGGTCCCAGGTTCGATTCCGGTCAAGGGCATGTACCTTGGTTGTAGGCACATCCCCAGTAGGGGGTGTGCAGGAGGCAGCTGATCGATGTTTCTCTCTCATCAATGTTTCTAACTCTCTATTCCTCTCCCTTCCACTCTATAAAAAAAATCAATAAAATATATATATTTTTTTAAATAGTGGGAGTTATAAAGACTCCAGATAAAATCTTTGTCCGATGGTACTAATTGCTCAGAACCCTCCTGTCCCCACAACTCATATTGCTGAACCTCCTACTGCTCACCACTCCCCTCTCCCTCCCCCCCCCCCCCCCCCCCGGCCTCCATGGGTATCCCAGGTCTCTTTCCGCTGGTACCACAGTGGCATACACTGGGTGGACTGCCACAGAGCTGCAAACGGGGATTTAATAACTGAACTGTCCATGAGGAGCTGCTGGCCCAGAGTGGCCCCCATATTTTATTTTTACTTCTAACCAAGTTTTCTGAAAAGGAAGTGTGAGTGCCTTTTCTTTGAAACAGTGTCACACTTCAGTGATTTCCTTGTATTACTTTGATGCCCAAGCCACCTTCAGGAAGCTGGTGCTGTGGCCATTCACACCCGACATCACTGGGGTCTCTCGGGAGGACTGCTGAGCCCTGCAGGGCTGCTTGATTCGCTACTTGGTTCCTGAAAAGGAGAGAAAAAGAAGAAGTCACCCATATCACTTCGATTCTGAATACGTGTCTTTGCAAAATTGCAGAAGTTCAAGCAGCTTTGTACTTCTGCTTTGTCAAAATTCGGTCTTCTTTATTTTCACCAGGAAGCAAGGCTGGGAGCTGTCCTGAAAGTAAATAGAATGGCGCTTACTCAATGTGGCCACAGAAAGGCTGCAAGGATGTGGCCCACAGGGGTGCCTGTTCCGAGAGAAAATGAGATACTTCCTGGAGGGCCAGCATTCATGTAAAGCGGTGAATAAAATAGACTGCTGCTTCCTGCTTTCTTGGACACCTTTTATACATTGAAAGTAAAAGGGGGAACAAAGGAAAAGCAAACAAACAAACAAACAAACAAACAAAAAGCCAGAAAACCCCAGGGGATCGGTCAAATAGATCCAGTAATGATGTTCTGCAGCCGGCTTGTAACAGTCACAAGAACCAATTGTGTGATCTCTTTCCCGCCTCCTTAATAAGTCATATAGCATTGATGTCTTGCAACTGGACATGGTTTAGCATATTTACACCAGGGAAATTGGCAATGCTACAAATCAGGGCTGGGGTTTTTTATTTTTTTTATTTTTTATTTTTTGTTCATTTTCTCTTCTGTTTTTTGCTTTTTTTGAGAGACAGTGATTAAACATGAGGGCCCCACTGTTTGTAATCTATTCATGAAATGGAATATTAAGCTCTTATCAATATTAACATTACAGAAGAATGTTTCATGATAAAATAGTATGTGTAAGGGAAAGATTAACTTAGACCCTCACCTCACACAACACACAAAGATTAACTCAACAAAAGTCAGACTTAGATGTAAGAGCTAAAGCAAACCTTTAAAAGAAGGCAGGAGAAAATCTTCAGACTTTGAGCTAGGCAAAGATTTGCCAAACGCAATACCAAGAGCATGGTCCATAAATGGGGGAAAACTGAGAAAATGGACTTCATCAAAATTCAAAACCTTTGCACTTGCAAAGATACCATTAAGAAAATGAAAAGACAGGTAATAGAACAGGAGAAAATATTTGCGAAACATATATCTGATAAAAATACTTGTATCCAAAATTCACCAAGAACTCATACAACCTAAATGTAGTCACAAGTAAGGAAGAGGAAGATAGAGGAAGACTTGGCTACTGAAGAAGGAAAGGCAATGCAACAACAAAAACAGAGATTAGAGTGAGGAGCGTCACAAGTCAAGGATTATGTCAGCCAAGAGATATTGAAAAAGTCAAAGAACAGGTTTTCCCCTAGAGCCAGGAGGAGGAACAAGGCTTCCAACACCTTCATTTTAGCCTCATAAGATTCATTTTAGACTTGTGGCCTCCACAACTGCAAAAAAAAATCAATTTGTGTTGTTTCAAGTCACTACATGTATGTTAATTTGTTACAGCAACAATAAGAAACTAATACAGACACCCTGGTCACAATTTCCATCCTTCCTGGAGCTGCTCATCCAATCGCCATCCATCACTTTACTCTTTCTCCATCCAGACACTTGATCCCAAGCTGTCCTCACGGCATCTAATATTTTTAATATTTGAAATCTTATTTCAAGAATTTCTTGACAGCTATTGAATGTTGCAAGATTAGAGTCAGTTCCACATTTGACCCTTTTGGAGGTTGAAAGACTCTTCAGATGGTCATTTCGATGTGGCAATATCCCCTGCGATAGGCCAACCAAAAACCATCCAGGCCCCTTTGCATTCTTCTAGTAACTGGGAACTTGCTTTCTTCTAAGAATTTACAAAGAGAGTGTGCCCTTGTTCAGGTCGGCCAATCCCTAACTAGCCTGAGACCCAAGAACCACAACAGATGTTGAGAAGAGAGGAGCATCTAAAAAACAAAAAACAAACAAACAAACAAACAAACAGGATTAGAATTGAGGCTTCATTTCTAGCTACTCACATCTAGAGCATTTGACCAACTATTTGGTATGAAGGGGCTTCTGAGTTATATGTGTGGCCATTGTTGAATATGTGCCCCAACTGGTTATTATTTTAACCCAGAGGTAATTTATCCATCGTATTCTTTTGATTCTCCCCAAGTGTTGGGAGAGTGGGGAAAGAGGAGTAGAGTTCCTTTGTTTTCTAAGTCTAGAGATATTCAGATCTTTGCAATCAATTTTCCAGAAAAGTGTCACAGGGTTGGTTATTATTGATCTAGTTGTAGGGTAAGTCTTTTCCACTTCTGACGTAGTTGTTTCCCCTGAACTGCTTTCCATCACAGATCTCACCATCTAATTCTTGTGCATGACTAATGTTTTAAGTATGAGAGCATGAATTTACTATCTTTCCTATGAAATCTCATCTTCTTGGTTTCAATTCGGCAGCCCAGTTTATCAAGATCCATTGGACTCTTCATCTTTGCTGTTCACCTTTGCATTGCAGTCATAAGCCATGTTCTCCCTCTCAAAATTGACAAGCTAAATGCTTCATGGAAGGTTATTGGGTCAAGCATGATAAAATCAGCTCTGTAAGAAAACTAAAAATTTGAGCTGTATTCACTTTCTCTCCCTTAAGGAAGTCAAAGGTCAATGCAGCAGAGATAGGAGTAGTACAAAGTTCACTGGCTTAGGAGCCATGATTGCAGAGCAGAGGGTCCTGGCGTGTGCTCACTCATGTACACAAAGAGCAAAAAGAAGAGGGCTTCTGTGAAAGAAGGGGATCTGGGAGGGTAGAACCAGCCCATCGAGATGAGGACCAGGAATTGTGGACACCAAGACTCCTTGAGGTGCCTTGTAACTACTTGCACGACGTTAACGTTGTTATCTGCTCTGTTTTCAGGTCCCGAGGAGTGAAGGAGAGAAGGAACCTCAGCAATTCGAAGGCCCTTTGCAGAGAGATCAACTCATGGAGAAGGGAAGCAGAGGCATAAAAGTGAGTGTGGGCAGAATGCAAGGCAATTGAGGGAGGAAGGGGGTCCGTGGATACCCAGCTCAGACCCTTAGGCAGAGCCATCCTTGTCCCTGCACAGGTGGGGAGCAGCAAGATAGGGTGGAAAGCAAAGGTCTCTAAACTTTTTAAAAATATATATTTTTTAAATTTATTTCAGAGAGGCAGGGAGAGGGAGAGAGAGATATAAACATCAATGACGAGAGAGAACCCTTTATCAGCTGTCTCCTGCACGCCCCCTAATGAGAATGAAACCCTAACTTCCTGGTTCATAGGTCAATGCTCAAACACTGACCCATGCCAGTTGGTCAGGTCTCTAAACTTTTGATGACAGGCTGCTGTCAATAAGTGCTGGGCAAATATTTCCTATATGGGAATACTCATTTATTTATTATGGCATATGTGTCCCAGCTCCACTTTTCTTAGTTATGTGACCGTGGGCAGCACTTCGTTTTCTCTCAGCCTTGGTTTCCTTATCTGGGAGGTGGATCTTGACCTCAGTATTCACGACGGAGGATGTGTAGAGCCTCGGGGGTTCAGAGATACTTATACCATACAAGGGAGTATGTGACATCTGAGGGGTCAATAAAAGCTCATGTCTCTAATTATGACCAAGGAAAAAGGAGGAGGGGATTTGGAGAGTCCTGGTCCCCAGTCTAGTTCAGTCCTCTGTGGCCTGAGCAAGGCATTTTTCCTCCCTGGGCTCCAGTTCCTCCATTTACAACAGGAAGCCATTGGGCCCAGCACTGACATCGAAGAGGAAGCTTTAGACAGGGGTGTTAGGTCTGCACCAAATGACATTGTGAGAGTGTAGGCAATTGTATTGCTCTCTCACAGAGAACAGTGGGTTGGTGTCAGCCCTCAGGGGGGGTTAGGTTCTCTTTTCTAGGGTAGAAGCATGTAACATAGAGTCAGGGTGTGGGTGCGCCAGATGGTCAAGCGGAGGGAATGGAGGGGAGGGAGAGAGTGGGTCAAGGGAGGAGAGTGCACAGGTCAGTCAGATGGAGAGGAGTTCTTATCTTGCAGATGCCAGCTGTCTGCCCCAAGCTTTGAGAAAAGGCTTATAACAATGTGTATTTCAGAAACACGTCCAAGCAGGAGATGATAGGGGTAGTTTATATTAACAAGGGAAACAATGATCAGGGATGTCCTGAGTCCTTGTGGGGTAAATAACCTGGTTCAGACTCCGTCAGATAATCCTCAAGCAATGGTCACATGATCTAATCAATTAGTCTTTATATTCTCTGTCTCATTCACGTGACCAGCTTAGGGTCTGTGTTGTCATTTGCTACATTAACAAAAGAAACACCTAAAGTTTGCTGTCCTAAAATAACAAAACTGCTTATTATCTGGCATAATCCTGTAGGTGCTGAAGGGTTCTTCCTGGTCACATGACATTGACTGGGTGCCGGGAAGGCTGGAAAGTCCAGATTCACCCAGTGTTAATATTTAGCCCATCCTCTTATGTTATCCTTCCCCTCCCCCTTCATGTGTAATATACACATTATTTTTCTCGGTCAATGAGGAGGAAGTGGTAGATATCATGTCCTACATACTTTCTAAATACTTCAGGGTGTATTTCCTAAGAACAAGGACATTCTTTTGTGTAGCCACAGAACAATGATGGAAATCAGGAAACTTAACATCCATCAGATCCACAGTCCATAGTCAACATTTTGCCAATTGCCCTGAAACAGCCCGTGGCAAGCTATCTCCCCAGAATCCAGATCCAACCTGGGATTCTGCTTTGCGACAAGCTGCCACGTCTGTTTTCAGCCGATTTTCACCTGGAAAGAGCTCTGGGCCTTTCTTGGTCCACACCTGCTCTTTAGACAAGTGGATTTCTGTGTGAGGGCTGAGGGTGCTTAGAGCCATCGCCTTCCTGTCACACCCACTGCCTGCCCATAAGAATCCATTAGAGTCCATTAGTCTGTTTGCTCTTTGTCCCTAATCCTTCTGGGGGGTAGACCAGGAAGCCCCACTGAGCAGCCTCGCCCTGGGGCTGAGAGAAGAGACAGGAAATTGTAAAGTATTCCTCTTATGTTGTTTTCTTGTGACTTCTTTCCAGCCAGGAAAATGTGATTCTGGTAACCCATGCTTGTTCCCTTTCCTTTTAACCACATTTTGTTACAAAAACAATGTGCTGGCCATCATAAAGGGAATTTCGCAACAAGGACTTTCCTCTCTGACCCTGTTTATTTTACCATGTGCCAGTCTAGCGATGCATTTTGGATTTTTTAAAATATAGTTTTATTGATTTCAGAGTGGAAGAGAGAGATAGAAACATCAATGATGAGAGATCAATGACCAGCTGCCTCCTGCACGCCCCCTATTGGGGATCGAGCCTACAACCTGGGCATGTGCCCTGACCAGAAATGGAACCATGACCTCCTGCTTCATAGGTTGACATGCAATGGTGCTAGCAATGCATTTTATACACTTGAAGCCACTGTACTATGCTTGTGTCCTTTGCTTTTTCACATTTTCTAAAATCTGACTGTTCCCTGTCACTCCCCTCCTCGTAGGACACTCAGAATAAGGTGGGGGCATGACCTCGAGTGGCTTGGGAGACCCCTGCCTGTTCTCACCCCAACATGTGGCTCCTGTGCTCCACACCAGACCACCAGGCTCTCTCTCAGCTGTGCCTTTCCCTGCCACTGATTATAGTGCCACCTGTTAAATGTCCCTCTGGGTGGCCAAAGCATCACCTCCTCCTCTCACCACCCCAGCTGCAACCCCAGACCAGGCCAGTCATTCTCGCTGATTCCAAGTAGCTGTTACCACCATTTTGTAAATGGGCTCACGTGCCTGCCTCCCCACCCTGGACTGTCATTTCCTTGGGGTTTCAATGTCCCCAGCACCAGGCTTAGGTACCTTGGGGTTTCAATGTCCCCAGGACATGGAGGTATCCCCGAAACTCTGGGGGTGAATAACACAGATGTGAGGATCAGTATCAGAACCTTTTACCCTGATTTCACTTCTAAGCCGTGCTCATAACACTCCTTTCTTTTTGAGCATCATCACATCTGCTGTGCCTTCTCCCCACCCCGAATCCCCACCGGCTTCATCCCCTGGTCTGACAGCTCCTTTTGGGATTCTAAGTCTGTTTAACTCTAACAAAGTTATTTGCTTGATCAAACTTGAATCAGGCTCTTAAACCTTCTCCTAGGCCCATACATCAGGGCATTTCTTTGTAAAAATTGTTTTTTATCAAGCACCCTGCAGAGTGGTTGTAGTAAGAGCTTCCACCCTTGCTATCTGATCACCCTTAGCCCCTGACTGGGTTCCTCAGGCTCCACCACCCCATGTGAGGTCTGGCCACCCTGACCAGCCTCAGCAAGAATCCTGTTACCCTGCTTTCGCCAGAACAACCCCCGAACTCTTGGCGTTTCCTTGTAGTAATTTTCCATGCACCGCCCCCCCACACACACCCATTCCTGGGTTATATATTCCCACTGCTGTTCTCACTGCAGTGGCTCCTGTGCCCATTGTGATGGCTTGAACCAAGCACTTTCGCTGGTGTCAGTGACCTTGATCCCCTCTAACAATTACATCTCCCCCCACGCCCCCCGGGGACCCTCTGTGTGAAAGGGGACACTACCCTTCCGCCCTTGAGTTTCTTGACCTCAAATCCTTTGTCCTCCCCACCTTTCAGCCACCCACACTACAAACTTTGTCACCTCCAGAATCTGTCTTACCAAGAAGTCTTTAACTTAGCATCTCTCTCTCTCTGACCACAACTTCCTACCGTTCCTACCCCCTCTTACCCTCCCTCCTGTTTTCCACCCTGTCAAGATCTCTGGCAACTTGGACCTGCTATTTTTATCATTATTATAATTACTAGAGGCCCGATGCTTAGCTCTTGCAGCCCCGTCTTTGCCAGAAGGTCATATGGCTGTCCGGTCTAATTAGGATATTATACTTTTATTATTATAGATAATTATTATCAGTCCCATGAGGTCTTTTTGTTTTGTTTTGTTTTGTTTTGTTAATCCTCACCCAAGGATATTTTTTCCTTTGATTTTTAGAAAGGAGCGGTTGAGAGAGAGAGAAAAACATCCATGTGAGAGAGATGCATCAATTGATTGCCTCCCTCAGGGTGGAGCCTGCAACTGAGGTGTGTGCCCTTGACCAGAATCAAACCCACAACCCTTCAGTCCACAGGCTAACACTCTAACCACTGAGACAAACAAGTCAGGGCCTCATACTGTCTTGACTTAATTCTTCCAACCACACACATGGTCACTCCCTCAGTTCATGTGGTCCCAATACAATCTACACACTACCCTTCTGGCACCTCTGCCTCGAGGAACACTGGCTCTATCTAGCAATTCCACTTCTGTATTTATACTCAACCTTCTAGAGAAATTCACCCACATGTGAAGACTCCACAGAATCATGGTCCCCAATGTCACATCCTGGATCTGCCACTTCATGCCATGAAACGCTTGTTACTCCACTTGGCCTCCTCACCACCAAGTGGAAATCAAGAGCACATGGCTCTCTGGAGTGCAGAGGAGGATCGGAGCAGGCATGCAGCACACTGCAGTAAATGTTAGTGACAGCAATTGCCATCATTGCTGACGGCCAACCCTCCCCATGAGGGCAAGGGGAGGTTTCTCTGAAATCACACACAGCTGGTCCAAGCCTCCATCTTCCTTCTCCAGCCCCTCACACTGCCTCTTCCGTGATCATTCACCACTCAGCTCCTCCTTCATGGAGGAGACAAAGCCACTGGCATAGGTCTGGGCATTCTGTCTCATTCTCATTTGTCCACATTCTCTGCCCATTCCTAGCTCCATGATTAGGATGTGCTCTTACCCTGCCCCTGCCCAGGGCTGATTCCCCTCCTTGGCCTTCAGGTGCCAGTCTTGCCCTCATGTCAGCTTCCGTCAGCGGGCCCCTCACTGTCTTGCACCTTCGACCTCTCCAGTAGCCCCATCCTTCCAGCAACAAAAAGCAAGCACCTAAAGAGACGTCACTTCTGAGAAGATGGAGTCAATATCGTTTTCCTGTTCTCTTCTCTAAGTACAACTGAAAGCCCAGGACGTTCTGTATAAGACAAACATAGGAAGACTGAAAGGTGGAGAGAGGAAGACAGTCTGACTACAGATCCCAGGACTAGAGGAAGTACACAGTGGTGAGTTACCTGGGTTTTCTTTTTCCCTTATCTATCCCAAAATTGGAGCCGAAGGAGCCAGCAACCAGGAGACACCAACAGGGAAGGGGGCAAAAAGCCTGGTAGGGCCATTGTAACGAAATACCACAGATTGGATGGCTTTGGTATTGGGATAATGCTTGTCTTATAGATGTGAGGTAGGTAGAAACTGTTCCTTCCTCTTTGATTTTTGAGAAGAGTTTAAGAAGGGTTGGTATTAATTCTTCTTTAAATGTTTGGTAAAACTCACCACTTAGCCACCGGGTCCAGGACTTTTCTCGGTTCAGAGATTTTTGATTACTCATTCGATCTCAGAACAAGTGTTATACCAAAGCCAGATGAAGAGACAAGAACACTACAGACCAATGTCCGTGATGAGTATTTATTCAGAAATCCTCAACAAAACATGAGTAGATCAAATTCAGCAGCATATTAAAAGGAGTATATACGATGACCAAGTGGGATTTATTCCTGGAATACAGCTATGGTTCGACACCCACAAAACTCAGTCAACATAATATACATCATTCAGGAGCTGCAGCTACAGTGTTAATAAATCATCACAGGCTTCTCTGCTTGCTATGTGCTTCTTCCTCATTTTGTATTCTCATCAGCATGTGACCTGTTCTGACTAAACGGATCAGCTGAGATTGAATTAATTCATTTATTTCAACAAAAGCATGAAGATGTGCTTGCGAATGGACGGACCTCTGATTCGCAACTGGTGGAGGTGCGTGGATGCTTGCCCCCTCTCTAGAGGGTGTCTTTCTCTAACTATAATTTAGATCTTAAAATTGTTCATACCTTTTGATCCAGGCACTTCATTTCCTATGATATGACCCTAAAGAATTAATCAGGGATTTGTGTGCAAGAATATTCAATGTTCTACCAGAATTCATACTGAAAAGTGAGAGAGAGCTTAACCGCCTAACAGAACATGTCTGGCTAAATCAATTATGGTATACCAGTGACAAACTGTATGTAGTCATTATAAATTATTTTAGAGAATTGGAATAATATAGGAAAATACAATTCCATGCTGAGAAAAATGGAAACTAATTTGATTTCAGTTTCACCTAAATTGAAGCTAGAAGGAAATACTTCAGGATATAAGTGGTTATTGCTGAGTTGTCTTGTTGATTGGGGGTGAAGTCTTGTTTTTATTTTTGTGGTAGTTTTCTAAGTTTTTGTTCATAACTATTTCCTTTCTAATGGTTTTCATTTATTATTAAATATTTCAAACATTCAAAAAATAGAAATAAATGAGCAGATATACATTATGTCTCTACCTCATACAACAACAAAAAATAATTCCAGTTATTTGGTTAATTCCAGACTGTGGTATAAAAATATGAAAAGCGAAATGGAGAGACTTTGAAAAGAGGATATAGAAAAGCCTGTCTGATCTCAAGGTAAAGACCTCTCCTGCTGACCTTTTTAGCAAAATACTTGCAGTTTCAATATTCCCGTCTCACAAGCCAGCCCAAAACTCAGTGACTTAAAATAACAACCAGCTTTCCCTGTTGATAATTCTGCAGTTGAGCAGTTTAGTCTGGGCTCAGTGGGGCAGTCCTTAAGGTCTTTGCTGGGCTCATTCATGTCACTGTGGCCGGCTGTCAGGTTAGCTGGGGACTGGCTGTTGGCTGGGTCACAGGGTGTCTGGGCCACATGTCCATGATCCGGAAGGCTAGCTTGAGCTCATGCTCCTGGCAGCTGGCAGAGCTCCAGGCCTCTGAGCTCAGAGCTCCCACAGCCTCACTCCCACCGCATTCCCTTGGCCAGAGCAGGTTCTGAGAGTCCAGTAGGGGAGCAATAGGTCCTCCTCCTGACCGGAGGAGCTGTACAGACATTGCACAGATGCAGGAACGCAGGGAGTGGAAATATTGCGCCATCTGTGCAATCAGCCATAAGGAATAAAATGCACAAACCATAAAGGAAAAGATTGATAGCCTGAATACATAAAATTAAAACTTCTGTATGAAAAATGACACTATATATGTATTACCTTTATAATCATAAAACAAAGTTAAAATAAAGATTTCAGGATACTGCCCATTTAAAAAAAAAAAAAAGCACTGAAGAAAATATCTGTGTAAAAATTTGAACTTCCAAAGTGGGAAAATTATTAGATCAATAGTTTCATTATAATTGGATGCTTTCTCCTCAGATAGGTGTATTACAAGACTCAGTCAATTAGTAAAGCCTGCATTTGAAAGGAATTCCTTCCACAGAAATTCTTATTACATATCTATTATTGTGTCTATGTAAAATTGTAAGTGCTGCCTTAGCCAGTTTGGCCCAGTGGACAGAGCATCGGCCTGAGGACTAAAGGATCCCAGGTTCAATTCTGACCAAGGGCACATGCCCGGGTTGCTAGCTTGATCCCCAGTCGGGGGTGTGCAGGAGGCAGCCAATCAACGATTCTTTCTCATCGTTGATGTTTCTATCTCTCACTCTCCCTCCCTCTCTGGAATCAATAAAAAATATATTTTAAAATAAATAGTAAATAATAAATAAATACATAAATAACAAGTAAAAAATAAAGTTAAAAGTGCTTCATCTTAATTCTTCTCATTCCAGGAAGATTATCGAATCAATCACCGGAATCCTCGAGGTCTCCTGTTAAAGAAGCAGGAACAGTGAGGGGATTGAGCTTCCCTATCTTCGGAGAGAGTGAGCAAGAAGGGACTGGGTCTTAGCACAGACTGAGGGACCTACGCTTTTTTTTTCTGAATCAGTGCTCAGAAATCCAACCTGTACCTTTTGTATGACTCTGGAAGTGACCGAAACACCAGCTCCTGCGCCCCCTCCAAGGCCAAGCATGAACAGCTTGGACCAGACCATGAGTTACCCTCGCGGCTCATGGACCGTCACAGTGTGAACAAGAGGGGGTTGTGGTGTCTCAGGGACATGATCACAAATGCACCCTGAGCAGCAACAAGCCTGCTGGGAGAGAGCAAACTTTCCACTGAGAACAGCAGCCCTGGTTCCTTTCTGGCATGTACCCACAGATGAAAAAAGAAAGGGAGTACCAGAGATCGAGTGAGTGGAGGGGCCCAGGATTCTCCGGGTGTCTCCCTTCATCTGCCCGCCCTTCGTACCCACCGCGCCGGCCAGCATCCTGGAAAGAGCCCCGTTTCGGCTCAGAGGCCTTCGCGTAAGAACACCTGGGTCGTGAGTCACCTCTGTCTTCGAAGGACCAACCAAGGTGACAGCGGAGAGCTGATGTAATCTCTTCACCCAGCTTCCTGCCCAAGAGGCTAGAACCGTGGTTGGCAAACTGCGGCTTGGGGGCCACATGCGGCTCTTTGGCCCCTTGAGTGTGGCTCTTCCTCAAAATACCACGGCCCGGGTGAGTCTATTTTGAAGAAGTGATGTTAGAAGAAGTTTAAGTTTTAAAAATGTGGCTCTCAAGAGAAATTTCAATCGTTGTCCTGTTGATATTTGGCTCTGTGGACTAGTGAGTTTGCCAACCACTGGGCTAGACCACCAATCACACCGCCTTGCTGTCTGCTGGCCCAGCTCCGCCAGGGGGGGTGGGGCGGCAGCATGGTACCCCATCTACATGTGCCAGGGCCCTGCTTGATGATAAATATGGCAATTTCACCTTTACAAATATTTACCTGCACCTCCAGAGGCCACCGGGAGGATTCACAAACACTTGGTTTCTCACAGGCACGCTCTGCAAAGGGAAAGGGGAGAGTCTCTTTCCCTTGTAGCCACCGGGAAAGCTCAGTGTTTTCATCTACCTTCGCGTGGGTGAGGGCAAGGCCTAGGACCTGGGAAGCACGGGCCTCCCTTCCCCAGTTCTGCGGGAGAGTCCAGCCGGCTACCCTAGTGATGTGCAGAAGGAAGTGACTGAGGACCCGTGGCCAAGAGGAGGGCAGTGTGTTGGTGACCTGGGAGATGGGAACTGTTCTCTTGGCGATGGGGGTGGGGTTCGGGTGGGGGTGAGGTGAGGAAACAGGTGCCTCTGATTTGCTTCGAGCTGATGGTTTGGCAAAGGAGCGTGGCAGAGGCAGTTCGGTGTCATTTCTGTGAACAAGGCCCCCAGTTGTCCATGGCATCCACAGGTGCTGAGATGCCCCTGGGGGAGCTCAGTGCACAGGAAGTGCCTGACCACGTGTGAAACCGACCCTTGTCGCAGGTCTAGTCTCGGAAGGGCCACAGCATGGGTCCCAGGCGTCTCTTCCTGTGGGCTCAGACTCCCCTTGGGGGCCCCCTTCGGACACATACGCCATCCCACCTCTGCATGGAGTGCAGTCATTTCCCACAACAGAAAACGTCCAGAGTTGCTTCTGCAAACTGCAGATGTTGCATACAGTACCCCATCCCCCACCTCAAACCATGGGTGTCGTGGAGACGGCGGTGACCTGAGCGGGAGGAAACATCTCTGGAAGAGCAGGGGAGCCCCCCCAAGGTGACTGTGGAGATCAGTCTGTTGAACCCAGAAACCTCTCCCCCAAGAAAAATGATGCTGACTCAGCTGCAGAGACTCAGAGACGCCAAGAGGCCTGGTGCACTACGACTGAGTAAAAGAGCACGTGGTCAGCCCTGGCCGGTTTGGCTCAGTGGATACAGCGCCGGCCTGCAGACCGAAGGGTCCCAGGTTCAATTCTGACCCAGGGCACATGCCCAGGTTGCGGCCTCGATCCCCATTGTCGGGTGTGCAGACGGCAGCTGATCAATGATTCTCTCTGATCATTGATGTTTTTATCTCTCTCCCTCTCCCTTCCTCTCTGAAATCAATTATATATTTTTATTTACTTATTTTATTTATTTTTAAAGAGCATGTGTTCAGAAACCATCACTAGGTCCTCGTTTTCTCTCCTTGTGAATTTTGTAAGGTTTCAAGGCCCCATGCGAATAGCCCTTACATGAAGTCTGCCTGCGTTCCTCCATCCACAGCTGCCTCTGAGCTTGCCCATCTCCCACCACTCCCCAGCCCAGAGCCTGGGCTGGCTTCTTCTGTGGCACCCTCATACCAACTGAAGAACTGAATGACTGTAACACTTTGAAATGTTCTGACTTCAGGAGCAAGAGGTGGTCATTATAGAACACCCAAGGAAAGCACAAAGAAGAAAATTTTTAACGAGAAGAACGAACCAGACTGAATCTATTTCCCTGCCTTCTAGAGCACCCTGTTGGTGCTTCTGGACCATGGTTTACTTGAGGCAGCAGAGCACAGTGATGAAAAGTGTGGCTCTGGAGTTGGACTGCCTGAGTTGAAAGGCTCGGTGACCTTCAGCAAATCAGTTAACTTCTCTGAGCCTCAGTTTCCTTATCTGTAGAGTGGGGCTGTCCCTCACTGGTTTGTTGTAAATACAAATGTATCTAAAGCACTTAAGCAGTGTCTGGCCCATGGAAGCACTATATTAGCATCCGCCATGTTCTTGCTTTGTTCACAGTCTCATGGAGTTGAGCACATACTAGTAAAGGTCAAGGTTACTACTCTAAATATCACTGCATTGACCATCATGGTTTTGTGGTTTTGTGTTGTTGGTGTGGGTTTTTTTTTTTAAGATAAATGGAATTTTTGCACATTCTTACATTTTGTGTGTGTGTGTATGTCAAGTTCTGTTGACATGGAACCAATTTTAAAATCACTAGTGCGTGTGACAGTGCCCGTGGACAAGGAATGATGCAGCATTTCGAGACAGAGGAAGACCTATCAAGTCATAGAAGGCTCAGGAGTGTCCTACTCATCCACCTCTTACTACTCTAGATAGTATTAGACTCTATGTCAAACCAAGACCCCATTCAGGCTAATGCATTTGTGCAAAGTGCCATTAAAAGCAAACAAATCCAACAAAATAAAGCCAAACCAAAGGGTTTTGGTTTTTTTCCATTGAAAGTGGGAAATGCATGGGAGTTGTCTATGCTTTTTAATATTAATTGTATTAGGTGGAAGTCAAAACAGATGTCATATTCTCACTCCCCCACAAATCCATTAAACACCAGAGTTCTGTCGTTTCACATCAGGCAAAAAGGCTCCAGCGGCTCTCAAGCCAACAAAGGAACAAATGTCACAATATGTACTGCTTTGCGAAGTGCTGTCGAAAACAGAACTAGACATCGAGTGGCTGCCCCAGAAGCGAGTGCTGGCACTGGGGCGGGGAGCAGGAGGAAGTGCCCCGGAAGCTGAGTTGACAGAGTGTGCAAAGTGTGACTTAAATCCCCAGTTTTAAGGAAGTAGATGGAGATGAGCAGTGTCTAGAATAGAAACCCTTCCTACCAACATGTCAGGGATAAAACGAAACTCACAACAAGTACAAAGAAAAAACTAAGCATTATTTGCTATCTCTTCCCTCACTGATAACACTAATTAATATGAATGTGTGTTTTACATCATTGAAATCATGTGACATATACAATTTTATATCCTTTTTTTTCCCGCTATTACATCAAAAAAGTTATCCCACATCATTAAAAATTGCCCACAAACTTCACTTTTAAGAACTATAAAGTGGCCAAAACTAGTTTGGCTCAGTAGTAGAGCGTTGGTCTGTGGACTGAAAGGTCCTGGGTTCAATTCCGGTCAAGGGCGTGTACCTTGGTTGCGGGCACATCCCCGGTGGGGGGTGTGCAAGAGGGAGCTGGTCGATGTTTCTCATTGATGTTTCTAGCTCTCTATCTCTCTCTCTTCCTCTCTGTAAAATATCAATAAAATATTTTTTTTAAAAAGAACTATAAAGTGTTTGTAGATGATACAATCATTTTCTTATTTATTTTTTTGGTAGATATTTTCCCCAATTTTTCTTTCTTTTTTATTGACTTCAGAGAGAGGAAGGGAAAGAGAGAGAGGGAGAGAAACATTAATGAGGAGAATCATCCATCCATCAGCTACTTCCCGCACACCCCCCTCTGAGGACCCGCAACACAGGCATATGCCCCAACTGGGAATAGAACTGGTGACCTCCTTGTTCATGGGTTGACTCTCAAATACTGAGCCACACCAGCCAGACCAAAATTTTCAATATTATAAATAATACATCAATAAAACCACTGTATATCCTACCTATGTTTTCCAGAGATATACTTCTCTCTTAACTTTTCCTTGTAAACACCCAGAAATAACTATGACAAATTTTGGAAAAGAGAAAACACTCATATATTTATGAAAATAGAGGCTAATGGGCAGATAAAATGCAAAAATATTATAACATCACATTATTAGAATATAATTTTACCCACAAACTTGAGGATATTTGGATCATTTAATTATTTCTCAAATTATCTACAATGAATAAATATTACTTTATAACCAAGAAAACAACAAAATGAGAATAATTTGGGGGGGGGGGATGCAGAAAGTGTCAATTCAGGTTGGCCAACATATGTGTAATACGAGTTTCAAAAAAGAAGAGGAGTGAAAATGGAGAAGAGAACATTATCAAAGAAGTACTAGAAAAAGATTCTCCCAGGGCTGAAGAAAGACAAAAGGATTAGTCTGAAAGATCCTGAGTACCCGGTACAATGAAAAAAGAATAATTCATAGAAGCAACCTCATGGAATTTCAGAGTTCTGGTAATAAAAAAGAGATCCTAAAACACTCAGCGAGAGAAAAGAAATACTAAGTTTTTCTTAGTATTTAAACAACGAAAGACTAAGTCATTCTTCTCATCAGCAACACTGAAGCTTAAAGACAATGGAGCAACCACTTTCAAAGTCTATAGAAATAATTTTGTACCTAGAATTTGATATCTTGCCAAACATTGGATCCAATGTCATGCAGGAACTTGGACTCCCATACAGTTTTTTGAAATAAAATTACTTGATAATGTACTACCCAAGCAAGAAATGAGAATTAAAACCAATTAAACCAGCCTCAAAAGGCAATTTGAAAAAACTCCAATATAAATAAATGCCCAATTGTCCTAGCTGAAGGTCTGTATATTTGGAGCAAATAAATGATAAAATTAAAGAGCTTGGAGGTAATTGTAATATTATAAAAAAAAGACACATGCTTCTTTGTTAATCAAGTAAAAATTCCAGAAAATAGTAAGTTATGAACACACATACACACACACACACACACACACACACACACACACATCATGGCCCAAATATAAAACCAACCAAAATGTATGATTTTGTACAGTCAATGGAGTCTAAGAAAAGAAGACCCACTTGACCTTGACATTGGAACACTCCCCTCTACAGATCCCAACGTAATACCTGCTTCTGTAGAGACTAATATTTACAATATCTGTACTTTAACTATAGCTTGTTCATTGGCTTTCAATGAGACAGAACATGGAGAACAAATTTACTAAACAGAAGGCATGTGCTGTAAGCCTTGGCAACATTACAGAGGTGGTATAGCTGAGAAAGGGTGAGGATTAGACGGGAGAGAAGCAGTGGATGGAAGAAAAGGGGTATTAATTTTCCATCTTACAAGAGGGGAACCAAGAGTTATCACCAACAATTGATGGGTCAACAAACAGAAGTGGAATATTATGTAAAATCATAACAATCAGAAGAAATAAAAATACAGAATTACCCATGATTTGCTGATGGGAGAAGGGGATCTATAAGTGAATAAGTTTCTCTCCTATTGCAGCTAAAAAGTCTTTTGATAGAGCTTGGAGCTGATAAATCGAAAACATAGGCGTAGTATGCTACTTAGCACTAATAAGCTAAATGCCACAAGAAATAGAAACAGAAACAATCAAATGGAAGAAACCTGTTAGAAGGAAACTAGGAAAGGAATGGGGAAGAAGACTTACTTTTTACGGCGTTAATGTTTATTTCCAGGCAACTGTACTTTAATAATTAAAAAGCGAAATAAGAAAAAATACCAAAGGATTTTAAAGTAGTAGATGTGCAGCAGGTCAAAAAGATGGAATGGGTGTTTCCCCCCCGCCTCTGTTTTCTAATTATACTGTAACAACATGGTATTTGTTATTTCCATAATGGAAAAATTCATGAAGAAAAGAGAAATAATTAATGCATCATTTTTATCACACCATGGGTAGACGTAGGAAATGGGGATGACGAGGCAAAGAAATGCATCTAAAATATCTGAGGGAGGATTCTACAATGGTCATGAAGGCCAGGCTAGCTGTGCGATCTTGGCTAAGTCCCTTAGCTCCTCTGCTCTCAGTTCCCACCCCTGAAACACTGAGGAGTTGCTTTTAGAAGTTCTCAGGCCAAGTTCAGCTCCAAGAACATATGAATCTCTGAATTTCCAGCCACTGTGAGCATTGCCATGGAGATCAGTGACCCAGGCAATCTTGACTACAAAATAACTGGCTCCTCTTTTCTGTTGCTGAGGAGGCTGTTTCCTCTTGGAAGGTGAAGCTGTGAGGTGCTGCAAACCTCATGTTTTTCTAACAGAATTGTAGTGGTTTGCTCCAACAGCAAGTTCAAGATCCACATAGATAATTTGCCCTGGTGTGTGCTCAGAAAAAGGCCAAAGGCCTTACCGTGAGGACCAAGGATGTACCCCAGGTCCGACTCAAGCCCTTGAAGAAACCTGTCATCATTGGGGCTGTCGCTGTTTTACAAGAAACACAGGAAGTGTGTTGAAAGCCATAACCACAATAAAACTGCCACATCAATCGGGGAGGTATTTTTTAAACACGGGAAATCATGCCCCACCAGGACCCGGCTAGAACGAGATCCCCCTGCCTGCGGGGTTCACCATCTCTCTAAGTCTTGGCATTTCGTCCACATTGAAGTTCTGCCTCTACTTGGTTATTAACAACAGCAACAAATACAAATGAAAACAGAAAGTTTGTGGTGAGATCAAGTAACAGATGCCAGTTCATTTGCTTTTTGTAATGCGGTGTCTGAAATTGTCTGGTCAGGTTTTGAACACTGAGAGGCAGTATCCAAGGGATACCCACAGGTCAGTGGTAGAGTCTGTACTCTTGCCATAGGAAGTGTGGTCCCCAGAGCAGTGGCTTCCTGGGAAGCTTTCACATGTACAGAAGTTTAGGCCCCACGCAGATCTACCCAATCAGACACGGCCTTTTACCAAAATCTCCAGGTGATACTTTTGGGCAATAAAGTTTGAGAGATCTGTGATGTCCACACTCCTACCCACATCAAAAACTGAGGATTTGCCAAAACCGGTTTGGCTCAGTGGATAGAGCGTCGGTCTGTGGACTGAAAGGTCCCAGGTTCGATTCCAGTCAAGGGCATGTACCTTGGCTGCGGGCACATCCCCAGTAGGGGGTGTGCAAGAGGCAGCTGGTCGATGTTTCTCTCTCATCGACGTTTCTAGCTCTCTAACTCTCTCCCTTCCTCTCTGTAAAATATCAATAAAAAATATTTTTTTTAAACTGAGGATTTCACTATACACAAGGTCAAGTACCTAAGTCCACAAAGCTCTACAAGGAAGATGGTTTTTGTTGTTGTTGTTATTCTTATTTTTCCTCCCATGTACAGATGAGGAAACTCGGGTTACCTTCAGCAGGCCGGGGCTACCAGGAACTTGTAGAGAAGGCTTAGAGAAGTTAGAAACTTGCCCAAGGTCATAGGTAGCAGAGGGCAGAACTGGGATTTGAAACAAGATCCCTTTAAACCCCACACTCATGTTCTTAAGGCGTTACTTTCAGTTGCCTCGCTAGAGTTGAATGTTTCCAAGGCACTCCAGCAGGCTGCTATACAGGCTGCCACCATTGAATCCAGTTGGTAGCATGTCAAGAACTGTTTTTTCCTGAAGATCATCCTTAGGAAACATCCTCGGGAAGCTTCTTCCTTACCCCTCCCCCGATCATCAGGGGTAGATATGGATGTTCGGGGAGGGATCCTGCCCAGAGTTTTGTCCCAGAGAGTGTGACCCTTCTAGACAATTGAGTCTGAGTTAGCCGGCCCCAGAACAAAGCCTAAGAAACGCCTGTGTTTAAAAACAGAAGGCAAAGCTTCCGGGAAGGATGACCTATTTTGTGATACCTTATGGTTTCAGAATGACTGTGGGCCCCTTCACATACCTCCTGTGGGCTAAACACCATCATCTACCCTTTGACACTTTTGGTCTAGAGACAGAAGGGTAGGGGGGTGGAGGCAATTTGCAGCTGACAGGAACCTTGATTTTCAAGAACCTAGGTTCCTGGCCAAGGTTCCCTGAGCCCCTCATGGGGACATAAGAGTTTTCTAGAAAGTCATCCATGCTTTTCCTGGGAGGGCAGTGGGAGAACCCAACAGCAACTTTCTCAGCCCCACTCTCTTGGTGACACCATATAGGGTTCATCTTCTCTATTTGCAAAAACTAGATTCAGGTCCAAACAATAGAAATGATGATGATCAGGATGATTGTGATGATGGCTTAAATCAATGCTATTTGAAGCATCATGTGCTTGTTGCTCTACCAACTCTATAGTTTTGTCCTCATCTTCACTGTCCAAGATGGCCTGCAAGTAGGAAAGGAAAAAGGACCCCAGAGGACATTCCCCTACCCTTTAAAAGCACAACCTGGAAGTTGCGTAGATAACTTGCACTCGCATCCCATTGACCAAAACATGAGCATATGGCCTCACCCAGGTGCAAGGAAGGCTGGGAAATGTTAGTCCTATACTAGTCAGCTATGTGCCTCATTAAAACCAGGGTCCATATAAAGTAGGGTTACAGTTGTGAGTATACAAAACACAGAGTTCATTATGTATTAATTATTGTATTATTTTCCATACAAACACCCATAAACCTACTTTTGCCCCACCCTATATTCTGTGCCTAGCTAAAAATTACAAGTTCTATTATTTTGAAAGAGTCACTGCCATGAGGCCCATGAAAGCATTCAAGAGCATGGATACACCCCAAACCATCTGTGACACCAGACAGCTCCCACTCCTGCTCTCTGCTCTCCCACTAGGTGTCCTCTTAGAAAACTCCCTTCTCTTAAGGAGCGTGAGACACTCAGTAGTCTTTGCTGCAGGTCCAGGGCAGTCCTGTGGGAGGTGAGGATCTAACAGTGTTTTAACAATGGTCCCATTCTCCAGATGAGATAGCTAAGCCCTAAGTGCTTCTTCATCTGTCCTCAGGCAAAGGAGAAAACTTCATGAGAATCTGCTGCTTCAGCCTCTTGATCAGAGATGAAAACAAGCCATCGGTACACGTACACGATGCTATCTGGCTTCCTCTGTGTGGAAAGTGCTGATAGAAATCGAGAGGATCCTGTTTGCCGAGACCACAAGCTCCGGGTAAGTCAGCGTAGAAATACATCTATAGGTGAGATGTGAAGCTGGGTATGTAAATAAACACTGGACACCTGACACACAGGCCTCACTGAGGCTCCGCATGTATGAGGCCTTTCTGGAGACCACTGAGCAGTTAGCCACAGTGCACACAGTAGGGCCTCAGTTGAGGTGGGAGAGGAGAATGTGGTCAGGACCTGGGCCCCAGCTAGCGCCAAGGGGACAGGATTAGTCTAGGTCCTGGGAGCAAAAGTCCTTCGTAGAAGGCAGAAATAGTTCCTGAAGAGGATGGCCAGCGTGATACCTTGCCTGACAATATAATTTTCAAAAACAAGACACCCAGATCACTTCTCAGGCCTTCATTGATTTCCAATATGCCTGATCTGGCAGTGGGCAAGTTCAGAGGTCCTAGGCAACCTGCAGCCCCACGTAGGGGTGTCAGCCAGACACACTGGCCACAGGCCAACTGCACTGGAATTCTGAGGTCTCTGTTTGGGCCTGAGTGGTCCTTGGGCTGTATTCAGACACCCTGGGCAGCAGGGGGAGGACACAGCGGGTGACCATAGTCCATATAAGCAAACACCAGGGGCTCCGGCAGTGCAGGGCTCCCACAAAGAGTGAAAGTTTGGTCCTGTTCAGCAACTACTGACTACTGTTGATGGTTTTAAAAAAAATTAATCATATACTTAACTCTCACCAGCATGAGCAAAAAAAGGAATCTGTGGTCTGCATAACCAAACCACACAAAGTACGGCGATACAGCTGGACCCAGGGACAGCCAGATTCAGAGATTCAACTATCATCCAGACCTTGTCCCCAGTTTGGACTGCTATGAAAACCACTACAGATGTGGTGGTTTAAGCAGCAGGCATTTCTTTCTCACAGCTCTGGAGGCCAGGAAGCCTAAGACAAAGAAACTAGCATGTTCAGTGCGTGGGGAGAGCCAGATGCCTGGCGTCTAGAAGGCCGCCTTCGTGCTGTGTCCTTGCCTGGTCTCTTCTCTGTGTTGAGTGCACATGGAAAGAGAGCATGAGCTCTGGTGTCTCTTCTTCCTAGAAGTGTGCTGATCCCATCATGGGGGCCCCCAGCCTCTTGACATTATCCAAACCTAATTGCCTCCCAAAGCCCCACCTCCTAATATAGTGACATTGGGGTTAGGACTTCAACATATTGATTTGGTGAGGGAGGAGTATAGGATATAACCATTCAGCCCATGACAACTTATGTCTCTGATTTTCTTTGCATTCTGAATTCATTCCCACAAATGTAGCTTTCCCACCCACAAGGCAAAAGTCACGAATGCATGCAGCTTTGGACCTACATACTAGCGAGGAGAGAGGGTGTCCTCCTCAACTCTGGCTTGAAAAATGCCTCCAGGAAGTCTCTTGATTGGCTTTGCAAGCCACTTGCCTATTCCTGGACAATCACTTTGACCCAAAGGATGTGGCTGCTATGATTGGCCCAAGCAGGTCACTGATGGTTGGACTGGGAAGAGGCAGCTTGCCCGCCAAATGAGGAGTGCTGCTGGAGGCCTGCCCATGGCTAAGGGGGCTGAGGGTGAAAGGGATGGAGTGGGAGCTGTGCTGAGCTAGCGAGTGGCACAAATGGGGAATCTGTGAGAAATGCCTGGGGTGCCTAGAAATTATTCAGGGGATGTGGTTTGTAAGGCGCTGAAAGCCATGGAATAATGTCTTGTAAGCCAAGGAAATGCATTTTGTTACTAGTAATATAGAGATTGGGATGTTCTGGTGCCATGATATCTACCATTGGCTTTGAAATTCTTCGTCACTGGAAGTGCGATCTAAGGGTGAGTCGCTCCTTTTAATCCACACCCTAGAGGGCTCCTGTCACCCTAACTATGGCCACTCCAGCAGTGGTCAGTAGAATGTAATCAGAAGGCCATTTGTGAGGCAATCTCTCTACTGGGTGTCTACCTCAAAATTTTGAAAACATCTATTTTTAGAGATATATGTACCCCTATATTCAGTTTAGCATTATTCATAGTGGTCAAGACATGGAAATAACCAAAGTGTCCTTCAATAGATGTTTGGATATATATAAAACAGAATACTACTCACCCATAGGAAAGATAAAATATTGCCTTTTGCAACAACCTGGATGGATCTTGAGAATATCATGCTAAGCAAAATAAATCAGATGGGGAAAGTCAAGAACCATATGATTTCACTCATATGTGGGATATAAAAGCAACAAATGAACAAACAAACAAACAAAAACTTATAGACACGGACAACAGCATGGTGATTACCAGAGAGTAAGAGGGGTAGGGTAGAAGAGGGTAAAGGGGGTCACATATGGTGACAGAAGGAGAGTTGACTTTGGGTGGTAGGCACACAATGCAATATATATAGATGGTGTATCATAGAATTGTACACTGAAACCTATATAATCTTATAAATCTTTGTCACCCCAATAAATTCAATAAAATTTTATTTTTTTAAAAAAAATATTTTTATTGATTTCAAAGAGGAAGGGAGAGGGAGCTGGAGGTAGATACATCAATGGTAAAAAAGAATCATTGATCAGCTACCTCCTGCAAGCCCCTGGGGGCTGAGCCCACAACCCAGGCATATACCCTGACTGAGAATCAAACCTCCACCCCCTGGTTCATAGGTCTACACTCAACCACTGAGCCACACTGGCTGGGCTTAATAAAATTTTGAAAAGAAGAAGGCCTTAGGCCAGAGGTACTCCCACAAGTGCTTCAGCTGTCTTTATCTCTGTTCAATACAGGAGGTCTTATTAATTAGCATAATGCATGGAGAGATTGGCTTTCATTGGTGAAACATGGAGAAACTCCACGATACATAGAAACAGGGATTAGACTCAAGTGAGCCTTCCTCCTTCCCTCTGAGGAACGCTGCCCATGGCCTATGTCCAGCTGCTGATTCTAGAGGATGTGGGCCAGCCTGAGTCTGACTGGGTGGTGCACCAATCCCACTATGAGAGTCTTGTCACATTTGCCCCCAGTGAAACTTTCTTTCATGCACAGACCTCCCTACAGAAGAGAGAGTTTGGACTTTATCAAGGACACAGGCGGAGTGATTGATTTGTGCCTGTTTGCTGTTAACCATCTGTTTGAGGGAAGAACTCAGCCTGAGACTTGCTTCTCTGGGGACCTGGAGCAAGGCTGCAGGGAGGAGCTGGCCCTTGACTCCTGTAGCTAGTGGTGGCTGCTGATGGTAACCAAAAGGAACCCCAGGGTTCTATGTGGCCAAAGTGGGGAGTAGGAGGTGCCCTTGCAAGCCCAGGGGCTCATCAGTTTTCCTCAGAAAGGTCTGTCACGCATTAGGTCTTAGGGTTCCAGCTGGCACAGGAGTCCAACGCCCAAAGGTGGGGGAAAGCTGTGGGGTACAAGGCAGGACCTACTCAGTGTGAGACTGAGAAATGAACAGGTGTCCATGAGGCAGAGAGGAGGCGACCCAAGAAATGACACAAAGGCCCAGTAGCCAGAACTGGAGGATGACCTTGGGACCCAAGGATGACCTTGAATGTGGGCCTCAGAGTGGGCCGCAGTCCCCTTAGAGACCTGGCAGAGGGGAGCTTGAGGGTAATGTTGGATTGGGGCAGGGTGGGAGGGGAAGGTAGCAGAGACTGAAACCAGGCCAAGGCTGGCAGCTCTCTACCCATCCAGGGACATCTGACCACCCCAAGGAAAAGCAAAGAGGTTGGAACTCTTAATCTCTTACTCTAGTGACAGCTTTGAATCATGACCCTTTCTCTGCACTGACAACCATGTTAAAGATAATTGCAAAGACTATGGAGAAACATCTCTGTAGCTTCTGGGTGGAAAGGGAATTTCCAGCCTTGGCTTTGAGCCCCTCCTACGTTTTCTGCAGAAGGAAGGGGCTTTTCTGGAACACAAAGGAGGGAGGAGGAAGAGGAAGACTGGTATTGAGGTCAAAAAGACAAGGAAGAGAAGAGAGATGCCTCCACAGCCCAGACGAAGGTCTCAACAGACCTGCTGGACACATATGTGTGAGGTTAACTTGCCCTGCTCCTCCCCTACCCCCACCCCACCCCAGGCCCACAAGCCCCTGAAATCTTCAGCAAATTCCCCAATGCTCATTAATGCATGTGTACCTTCTCTCCCCCCACCCCCCACCCCCACTGCCCCTTAACCTCACTCCAGGTCACCAGAAGAGCAAGTCTCAGAATGAATTCTGCCCTCAAATACTGATATTAGTTAGCAAGCAGGAAATCCTTTGAAGTGCAAGGAAATCATTTGGGGCCACAGAGGTGGTGAGGACGAAAACAGAGACCTTAAGTGGAAATGAACATATCTTAGTGAGAGCTGATGTAGATGGCTTTCTGCATATTTCTTTATACACACCTAGTACTGCATTCCAAATCTTATTGGAGGCAGCGACTACTTATTTTGCTCTCACAATCACATGTAACCTCACTCCCCAACCAACAGGGGAGAAATATGTTAAAACATGAACAACGTACAAATGAGTCTTCTGCACTGTGAAACATGACTGACTCTGTTCTGAGAAGGTGTAGATATTGAAGGTGTAACTATGGGATGTTGTACCTCCCGATCCAAGTATTTCCCCCTCAAAGTGTCCAACAGGAAGATCTACAAGGAGACACCCTGGAGGAGACACAAAGGGAGGGGCAGGCTTCATCTGTCCAGCTGCAGAGGCGGGAGGAGGTCCTGTCCAGCTGCAGGGACAGAGTGTCCGGCATCCACACGGTACAACACACAGTACAACACACGGAAACCAGGTGAGCATCTGGTGCTGGGGTCCGGCCAGCCATGCACCCAGAGGTGCAGAACTCAACTCAAGAAAGAGGACCCCAACAACAGAGCCTTCCAAATTCAGGAAGGTGCCGCGTGTGGGTAGAAGGGCATCTGAGACAACAGTAGGTTTATAAGGCTGCAGCCACTGGAGTGATATTTAGGAGAGCAGAGGACTCCAGCCCTGAGAAGAAACCGAGAATAACAAATAACAGGAGCAATAAGAGTGGGTTCTGGAGGGAATGAGCCCGTGACAGGTGGAGGTTAGGGACAAAGAGCGAGAGAAAATGTCATACAGGGCACACTGGCCTAGCATGTAAGCTAAATCTCTTTGAAGGTTCCTTCCTAAGGTCAGGGCTAATGCCAGAAACAGAAGGTTTTTATTTTCAGGTTTCAATTGATTTCAGAGAGGAAGGGAGAGGGAGATAGAGATAGATACATCAATGATGAAAGAGAATCATTGATTGGCTGCCTCCTGCATGCCCCACACTGGGGGACTGAGCCTGAAACCTAGGCATGTGCCCTGACCAAGAATTGAACCGTGACCTCCTGATTCGTAGGTTAATGTTCAACCATTGAGCCATGCTGGCCAGGCAGAAGTAGTATTTTAATTAGGAGGTATTTAGCTGCACGTAACTGGAAGCTAAACTAAAAGTGACTTTAACAAGGAGATAGTTGACTCACAAATGAAAAGACAGTAGAGCAGACCCACAGCTGACCAATACAATGGCTCCAACTCCACTTTTTGGTGACTTCTTTTTACTCTGTCATTGGACAGTGGCTTCATCTGCAGGCTTCATCCTGCCATGCTGGCCTTGAGTGTGGACAGAGCGACATTGCAGGCTCAGCTCCCTTTGGGGCTATGAACCATGTGGGCAGGATAGACGCCTGCACAAAATTATTCTTCTGGCCGAAACCGGTTTGGCTCAGTGGTAGAGCATCGGTCTGCAGACTGAAAGGTCCCGGGTTCGATTCTGGTCAAGGGCATGTACATTGGTTGCGGGCACATCCCCAATAGGGGGTGTGCAAGAGGCAGATGGTGGATGTTTCTCTCTCATTGACGTTCCTAGCTCTCTATCTCGCTCCCTTCCTCTCCGTAAAATATCAATAAAATATTTTTTTTTAATTATTCTTCTGTTAGGAAGAAGAAAGGAAACGATACCAAGGGCAGGATGAAGTGCAGGTGGGTGGCTAACTTAGGTTCTTCCTACTGATCCTCTGACCAGCTGCATGAGCTGGGGGAAGCCACTTCCGCTCTCGAGGTCTCATCTGATAACAAAGAGAATGATCTGGAGAATCTTTAAGTGGTCTTGGACTCTATGCAATGAGATGTTCATGGATTACTCAGTGCAGGCCTTCGAGTGAGGGAAACGATTCTAGTCGTTTGTGGAAGATGGTACTTCCCAGAGATGACCCCAGCAACTTCTCCATCCCACGTGCCCATCTGAGTGGATCCTTGCCACTCCACCATCAGGAGACTGAGTCTAATTCTCAGCCCCTTGAATCTACGCTAGCCTGATGACTCGCCTGGACCCAGCGGGCCACAGTAGCTTATACATAATAAACTGTAGGCCAAGTGACACTGAAAAGGCCATGCAGACTCCAGTTGGTTCTCTGAGAACACCAGCTGCAGGAGAACCCAGCGCCATATACGAAACCCAGTTACTCTGAGACAGCCTGGCTGGAGAGGCCCTGGGAAAGCATTCGTATGGACAGCTCAGCTGAGCTTCCAGCCCAGAGCCAGCATCAGCTACTCACAGTGAGGGTGCGCCACCTTGGACCTCCAGCCCAGGCTGACCTTCAGATGACTGAACCCTCAGCTGACATCCTATCGCAGCTCCATGAGACATCCCACAGGATAGTCCCGCTAAGCCTGTCCAGAATTCCTAACCCAGAATATCAAGAGCAAAAGAAGATGATTGCTGTCCTTCAGAGTGATTGGTTATGCATCAGTGTTAACCAGGATATCCTTAGAGTGGAGTGGGCATAAGTGAACCAGGAAAGATTTAGACTCAACTTTGAGAAGTTGTTTCTGATAGTTGCAAAGCATTGAAAATATTTTGATCCTTTTTTATGGCTACTTACAAAATCAGGAGGAGAGATTCTTTGAGGATAGTCTTGCCAGAAGGTCATAACAACGATGACCTTCTCATTTAGGCAGCCCTTTGGAGTTTGGGAAGGGCAAACGAACTCATTTGAATGTCAGAACAAAGGGCTAGGGCACAATTGAAGCCCCATCTTTATTCAGTCCCCCTCCTGGAATTTCTGAGCCTTGCCCACCTGTTTTTCTTGGAGAGAGAACACTAATGGATGAGCAAAACTTCCCTTCAGTGAGCACCCATACGCAATGGGCCAACTTCCTAATTGTCTCCACATTATACCTTCACATGGGGACAGCGAAGAGGCTGGAGGCCTCTGAGCTACCACGTTTCCTCGTTGGCCCTCCTGTGCTCCTCTGATGGTCTCAGGGTCCAGCCCCAGCAGCCGCTAGTACAGCTGTGTTTGGCAGCTGCTGCCTTGACCCTTAGCAGAAGCACCTTTGATTAATGGTTTTTCTTGAAGTTATGCAAACAAAACTTATGATGGTTCTGTGAGGCTGGCAGAGCAAATGTTATTAACACTGTCGTGGTAGCCAGATTTCAAGATGGCCCCCAATAGCTTGTACCTCCTGGTATTCACATCCTTCAACAGGTTGACTTGGGTAACAAATGGGATAGAGTTTAACTTTAGAGGCTATGTCATAATCGAGTGTGGCCCCTGTCTTGCTCTCTCAGATTGCTCACTCTGGGAAAGGCCAGCTACCATGTCAGGAGGCCCCTCAAGCAACCCCATGGAGAGACTCTTGCCAATAGCCAGGTGAGTGAGCTGTCAGTAAGCAGATCCTCCAGCCCCAGTCCAGCCTTCAGATGACTGGGGCCGCAGCAGACACCTTGACCCCATCTCATGAAAGATCATGAGCCAAAACCACACAACTGAGTTGTTCCTAAATTCCTGACCTAAGAAATAATAAGTGTTTGAGATAATAAGTGTTTATTATTTAAATATTTATTAAATCGTTATTAAATATATTTATTAAACCATATATATTTATTAAATCTTTATTAAATATGTTTATTAAACCATATATATACATATGTGTATATATATATATATATATATATATATATATATGATTTCATAGAGGAAAGGAGAGGGAGAGAGAGCTAGAAACATCAATGATGAGAGAAAATCATTGCTCAGCTACCTCCCACTGGGGATTGAGCCCACAACCTGGGCATGTTTCCTGACCAGGAATCTAACTGTGATCTCCTGGTTCATAGGTCAATGCTCAACCACTGAGCCACGCCGGCCAGGCTAAACTACTAAATTTTAAAGGGAATTTAAAAAAGAGTAATAAGTAGTTACAAGTGAGAAGCTGAGGCTCAGAGACATACAGTGACTAGTCCAAAGTGGCACAGCTGTAACTGGGAAGAACATCCTCATCTTGTGATGCTGACTCACACAGGCAGGTTCTGTTAGCCCATGACTCAGCCGTTCTGTAATTTAGCCCCAGAAGAGGGAGAGATGAGGCTGCAGGCATGGAGCAGTGACGGCCCAAGCAGCCCTGCCACACATCATGGGGCCTCCATGACGAGGAGAAACAAGGCAGCATCCGGACCTTCTCACCTAGACAGACCCACACACACATGTTCTGGGCCTCAGCCCTGACCACTAAGGACACAGTTGCTGAGCCACGATGTGGCGCAGGTGTGAGTGTGGGGGGACTAGGGCCTAAGAGTCCTGACGTGGACTCAGGTCTGGCCTGGTCTCCAGTACCCTCCCTGCTGACTCAGGTGTCCTCTTTAGAGAAGTCGCTCCAGTGAGGGGCGCTTTCAGTTCCCATGTGAGTCACTGGCCACATGATAACCGGTCACCCTGCCGCAGGCTGTGCCTGTGGCCTACGTGAGCTCTCAGGGGTGACCGTGTAGGTTGGTCATGCGGTCAGCATGGGGCAAGTCTATCCGGCTATTTCTTCATCCTTTCAGCTAAATGGGACTTATTCCAGCAAGAGCCACTATGCTCCCCCCACCCCGTGCATAGAACTGGGTTTGGGCAGGTCAAGAGGGTGGTTTAAGACAAAGGGTAAGCAGTTGCTGCTTGTCTTCAGGGTCTGAAGTCTGGCTGTCAGCGCAGATAGAGGCCTAAAGCAGGGTCTGGGATTGGCAGCAGGAAGTGGAGAAATGGTCACAGGAAGGGCATAGGATGTGGCAGGGAGCAGCCCCTTGGCTGTCCAGACCTGTGGAAGGAAGTAGAGAGAGACCTGAAGTGACATTTCTTGATAAAGGACCTCAACAGCCCAGCCAAAGGTCTTATGCCCGTGACCTTGTGGGGCATTTAAGGACTTCCATGATAGAAGAGCAAAAATCCGGGTATAGGACCCCTGGGTTCTAATCTAAACTCAAGATTCCATCACTTTGATAACCTTGGAAAAGTTGTTGGCCAATCTGGGCCTCAGTTTCTTCATGAGTCAGGTCAAGCAAATGGTATTCAGACTGGGTTCCCTGGAACCCTAGGGCTCTGCAGGCCTACCATAGAGTTTGCCATTGGGAGGGAGCCTCTAAACCAGTGCTGACCATTAGAAATATAAAGTGAGACACATTTACAATTAAAAAATTTTTTAGTAGCCACATTTTTAAAAATCTGAAAACAAATAGGTAGAATTAATATTAATAGTATCTTCCGCTGAAACCAGTTTGGCTCAGTGGATAGAGCGTCAGTCTGTGGACTGAAAGGTCCCAGGTTCGATTCCAGTCAAGGGCATGTACCTTGGTTGTGGGCACATCCCGAGTGGGGGGTGTGCAGGAGGCAGCTGATTGATGTTTCTCTCTCATCGATGTTTCTAGCTCTCTATCCCTCTCCCTTCCTCTCTGTAAAAAATCAATAAAATATATATATATTTTAAAATAGTATCTTTCAACATATAACCAATTTATTAAGTTTTTAAAGATATTTTAAATTCCACTCTTTGTACTAATTTTTCAATATTTGACGTATAATTTGTGCATAAGCACAACTCAATTTGGACCAGCCACACTTGCAGCGCTCAATAGCTGACCTGTGCAAAGGAGAAATCAAGGCTTTAAGAGCAGAAGACTCCCCCTGGTGGACAAAATGGAAAGTACATGAGCGACCAAAGGATTTAAATGAGTCAAACATCTGAAAGCATAGAGAAGACTGATGAGTTGGGGGCGCCGGGGGGCTCAGTCCAGCCAGAGCATAAAGGTAGGGGAAGGAGTGTATCAGAGAGGTCATGAACTCATTTGGCTTCCTCCAGCATCATGGGTTTTCATGACATCAAGTCAAGCTCTCAGTTCCTTGATTGAATGATCATGTATAATGCGGGCATCTGTGAGGGCATCTGGGGAGAGCATGGGCCAATCAGAGATGCAAGTCACGGCCAAACTCCTGAGGGATATGAGAGTGAGAACTGATGCAGACTCACTGCTGGGAAGCGAGGGAATGTGTCACAGGGGGATGGGGCACGGACAAGGGTGTGTTGAGCAGGAAACACATATTTGGACAATAATCCAGGCTGCAGAACAACTGGCGCCATCAAGTCAAAAGAGCCAAAGGCATTCAAGAGTCAATAGAGCTAGAGCCGAAACCGGTTTGGCTCAGTGGACAGAGCGTCGACTTGCGGACTGAAAGGTTCCAGGTTCGATTCTGGTCAAGGGCATGTACCTTGGTTGTGGCCACATCCCCAGTAGGGGGTGTGCAGGAGGCAGCTGGTCGATGATTCTCTCTCATCGATGTTTCTAACTCTCTATCCCTCTCTCTTCCTCTCTAAAAAAAATCAATAATATATATATATATATATATATATATATATATATATATATATATTTTTAAGAGTCAATACAGCAGAGGTGTTAGAAATAGACTCTGGAGCCAGCTTCGCTGCTTGCTGGCTGTGTGACTTTGGATAACTTACCTTTCGGGCCTCGGTGTCCTCATCCGCATAACGGAGGCGATAATAGCACCTGCCCCTTGTGTCTGCGGTGTGATGAGTTGTGTTTGTGACAATAGATTCTTTCTTTCCTAACAGCATGTGTCAAATGCTTAGAATAGAGATAAGAAAGTGCCCTGGCTTGCCTCTTACAATCACAGGGACTTCTTTAGAAGGACCACATTTTCTGTGAGTGCTCACGCAGGAGCAATCACAGGGCAAGTCTGTTCTCTACTTAGAAATGGCAATATTGTTTCAGCAGAGGGCAGTGGCCAGCGGCGTATTTCTCCAGCGTCTTCAAATGGAAGCTGCCCACAAGGCCAGCTTCCTGACCTGGTGGGGGACTCAGGACCACGGAGGTTCAGCCCTTTAAGGTTCCCTGTTAAGGTGCCCTGTTAAGGTTCCCTCTTTCCCAGGGAAAATGTGGGTGTATCAGGATTCACAGTTCTCTCTTCTAACTTTGATGAATTCAATGATCTTCTCATTTAAAAAGTAATAATAATGGCTGCAGTTCCTGGACCCACTTCTAGGTGGCAGTCAGTGACCAACATCCCATCTCGCCATTCAAGCCAGCAAGGCCTTGTCTCTCTCGTTTCAAAGCTGAGGACCCAGGGCTCCAGTGTCATCAGAATTTGCCTAAATGACAGGATTCCCTGGAGCAATTGTTTGACGTCTAAAATATGAGCCCTGGACCGTGATGCCCAATCTTACTGTACCTGGAATCATTGGGGTGAGCAGGAGATGGGTGGAGGGGATGGAGTGGGGGGAGGAGGGGAGAGACTTTGTAAAATCCTGGCAGTGCAGGCCCACCCGCCATGTCAATCAAACGGAAACCTCCGGCTGTGAGACCCAGACATCAGTGTTTTCAAACTTCCCGAGTGAGTTAGTGTGGAGCCCAGATTGAAAGCCACCCATTCGGAAGAGGTTGCTCTGGTTCCCAAACCTGACCAATCAGTCCCCAGTATCATGCCTGGGACATTTTTGGCAAGTTGCCTAGAAGCACAGAATTGAATGGAGTGTTCTCCTCACCGTTGCCTGCTGCAGTCACTGGTGGTTCGTGCCAAGAGGAATATATATTTATGTTCTTGGAAGCTCCAGTGTGCGTGCATTTAGTTTACGAAAGTGACACCATGCCATCAAATATCATTTGGGATGGGTTTTTTTTAATTTATTATTATTTAGCATGATGTTTTTGTTTTTAAATATATTTTTATTGATTTCAGAGAGGAAGGGCGAGGGGAAGAGAGAGAGAAACATCAATGATGAAAGAGAAACATTGATCGGCCCCCCTCCTAGGGATTGAGCCTGCAACCAGGCATGTGCCCTTGACCAGAATCAAACCCAATACCCTTTAGTCTGCAGGCCGACGCTCTAGCCACTGAGGCAAACCACCAGGGAGGCATGATGTTTTTTTGAGCTAGACCCGTGCAGCTGTAGTAAATGTAGTTCTGGTTTCTGTTTTGTCTTCCTGTGTGTCCACGTATCAACGTTTTTTATGTCCTTTCCCTGGGGACAGACACTCCAGACTTTGCCACCAACTACTCTGCCCCGAGCATCTTCCCACTGTCTCCTGGTGATCCCAGCCACGTTTCCCTGGGTGCGCAGCCTGAGAGCGGAACTGCCCAATCAGAGGGCATGGGCAGCCTCCCATTGTCCCAGCCTGTCTTCAGGATGCTATGCCAGTGGTTGGCAAACTGCGGCTCTCGAGCCACATGCAGCTCTTTGGCCCCTTGAGTGTAGCTCTTCCACAAAATACCACGTGCGGGCCACGCACGTGCAGTGCGATTGGAACTTCGTGGCCCATGCGCAGAAGTCAGTTTTCAGCTCTTAAAAGAAATTTCAATCGTTGTGCTGTTGATATTTGGCTCTGTTGAACAATGAGTTTGCCCACCGACCACTGCGCTATACCAATTCACACTCGCATAAGCTTGCCTTGAGGGGCCTCTTTCCCCAGCCTTGTCAGCCCTTGAGATCATGTGTGGTAGGTCCCCAGAAAGCAGCCAGGCCAAGAGATGTTATGAGAGGTTTTTTTGTTTGTTTGTTTGTTTGTTGTTTTTTTTTAAATATATATTTTATCAATTTTTTACAGAGAGGAAGGGATAGAGATAGAGTTAGGAACATCAATGAGAGAGAGACATTGATCAGCTGCCCCCTGTACACCCCACACTGGGGATGTGCCCACAACCAAGGTACATGCCCTTGACCGGAATCGAACCCGGGACCTTTCAGTCCGAAGGCGGACGCTCTATCCACTGAGCCAAACCTATCTTCGCCTGTTAGGAGTTTTTAAGAAATTTTATTGCGCTCTCTCACAGCGGCCTGAGACCAGTGTGTGGGTGTCGGCCCCGAGGGAATGGTTGGGTTCTCTTATCTAGGGTAGAAGTATGCAACACAGGGTCAGGTTGTGGCAGCGCCCGTCAGTCAAGCAGAGGGAATGGCGGGGAGGGCACGAGTAGGTCAAGGGAATTAAGAGAGGAGAGGTCACAGGTCAGTAGGCGAAGGGGGATTCGTCTTATCTTGCTTCTGCAGGCGCCAGCTGTCTGCCCCGAGCTATGGGAAAAGGCTTCTAGCAAAATATATTCCAGAAAACATGGCCAAATAGGAGAGATTAGGAGTGGTTCGTCCTAACAATCTGACTTTCTAGTGTTTGCCAAACACATGGGTTAAAAAAATGACATCCGACAGCTTTGATTTGCATACACCCAATCCTTTCAGACTTGAATTCACAGCTATTCCATGACTTGCCTCCTGCTACCTCTGTAGTCACACCTGCCCCCACTATCCCTAACCCCTGGCAACCACACCTGCCTACCATCTCCATGGCTTTGTCATTTCGAGAATGTTATGTAAATGACATTGCCCAGTACGTGACCTTTTGAGAGAGCTTTTTTTGGGGGGGCGGGGGGGGGGAGGGATTTATTAATCAAACATAAAACCCCTCAGTAGTAGCCTATGATCTGGAATTTAGCCATTCATTCATTAAGAGACATTTTGGTTGTATCCAGGTTGGGGCTATTAAGAATAAACTTTCTGTAAACATCATGCATAGTTTTTTTTTGAAAACATGAATTTTTGTTTCTTTGTCATAAATGCCTAACATTGTAGGATCATACAGTGTGTGTTCCGATTTTTTCCTTTTTTTAGAGGACAGCCCAGAACAAGGCAAGGATGTCTCTTGTATGTTGACTATGATGAATCTTCCATCCCATAAAAATGGTATGTTTCTCCATTTATGTAGATGTCCTTTGGTTTATCAGCATCTTGTAGTTTCAGCATACCTGTTTTGTACACGCTTTGGTGATTTATGCATGAGTTTTTCTTTCTTGCTAGAAATATTACACACGAATTGTACATCAATTTTGCCTTCCACACTTCCATTGCTGCTGCACAGAAATGCGATTGATGTTTACATGTTGCTCTTGCATCCACAGCTTTGCTTATGATTCTAGGAATCATTTCAATTTTTTTGTTTTTTAAAAGTTTTCTTTGGTATTTTCTATGTAGACCATCATGTCTTGTCCAAACAGGGACAGTTTTACTTCTTCCTTTCCAATCAGTACTTACTAAGCTGTGTGGGACTTCCAGCGCTGGATTGAATAAGAGTATCGATAGCTGACATCCTCGCCTTGTCCTCAGTCTTCAGGGGTGCCTTGTGAAGACTTGGCAGGTGGCCCAGAGCCTCTCAGCTGTCACTTGGGGGATTTCCCGGCTGTGCTGCCGATGGAAGCTGAGTAGAGAGGGCCCCGGCTTTCAAGCCACATTAAAGGGAAGTTGCCGGAGAGTTCACAAAACTCCTCCGGATGGTGATGTTTATCGGAGAGTGTGGGATGGCTGAAGGCAGGATGGAAAAACAGGCTGGGATTTCCCCCTGAGCAGCCTTACACGTTCTGTATGCTGTCTCATAAAGCACCCAAACAGAAGCTTAAAATGAGCACCATTCCATTATTTCTCATAATTTTGTGACTCAAGAAACTTGCGCGGGACTCAGCTGGTGAGGGGTGTGTGTGTGTGTGTGTGTGTGTGTGTGTGTGTGTGTGTGTGTGTTGTATCAATGGAGGTACCTTGGTGCTACCGAGCTGGTGGATGGCTTTTGGCAGAGGAGACAGGTAAGCTGAGCCCAGATGCTCCCAGGTGGTCTTACCAGCACGGCAGCCTCATGATAGTGGACTTCAAAAGTGGTGGTTCAGCCGAAACCGGTTTGGCTCAATGGATAGAGCATTGGCCTGCGGACTGAAAGGTCCCGGGTTCAATTCCGGTCTAGGGCATGTACCTTAGTTGCGGGCACATCCCCAGTGGGGAATGTGCAAGAGGCAGCTGGTCGATGTTTCTAACTCTCTATCCCTCTCAGTTCCTCTCTGTGTAAAATCAATTAGATATAGATATAGATATAGATATAGATATAGATATAGATATAGATATAGATATAGATATAGATAGATATAGATATAAAGTGGTTGTTCAGCCTCAGCCGTTTTGGCTCAGTAGATAGATCAGTCTATAGACTGAAGGGTCACAGATTCGATTCAGGCACGCCCATCCCCAGCCAGGTAGGAGGAGTTCAGGAGACAACCAATCAATGTATTTCTCTTATATCAATGCCCCCCCCCCTCCATTCTGTCTAAAAATCTATGAAAAAAATATCCTCAGATGAGGATTGGGAAAGAAAAAAAAAAAAGTAGTGGTTCAGGGCTCCCAACTAGAATGTCCCAAGACATTCTGAAGGCTGCAGACTTCTTAGGACCCAGAAGTCCCAAGATGTCCCCTGCACTGGGTTCTCTTGGTCAAGCGAATCGCCAAGACCAGCTTACATTCAAGAGGAGTGGAATTAACAGTTGAAACTTCACACTAGAAAATACTTGCTAGTCTCCTTGTGGGGACTTTCTAATCCCACGATGGCTGAACTAGTGTGCGCCAGGCACTGTCCCAGACACTGGAAAGAGAGAGAGCAAAGAACAAGACACAGCGTGGTCCCTGCCCTCATGGAGACATGCTCTAGACCAGTGTTTCCCAAAGTGCGGTACGCGTACCCCCAGGAGTGCGGGAAGAGTTTGGTGGGGATATGCACTTCATCGTGCTTAGCTGCACCTAATCTACATTCTCATGAGTACGAGGGGTACTCAGTGTTACAAAAATTATAGAAGAGGTAAACATATGTCAGAAGTTTGGGAAACACTGCTCTAGACCACTGGTCGGCAAACTGTGGCTCTCGAGCCACATGCAGCTCTTGAGTGTGGCTCTTCCACAAAATACCACAGCCTGGGTGAGTCTATTTTGAAGAAGTGGCATTAGAAGAAGTTTAAGTTTAAAAAATGTGGCTCTCCAAAGAAATTTCAATCATTGTACTGTTGATATTTGGCTCTGTTGACTAATGAGTTTGTCGATCACTGCTCTAGACAACCATCTAACAAATAGCTACCATGTCTGGCATCTGTGCTCAGCACATGTTGGCCGCTGGCATTATGATTCTTCAATAAGTCATTATTGGATAAAAATGTTGTTGTAGGAAGAGCCATGCTTTGAAGAATGACAGGGTGCAAAAAAAAACAAAACACACAATCAACACAAGAGCCTGACAGGTTCAGGAGGAGGAAGGTTAAGCCCAGGAGGAGGAGGAGGAGGAATAAACTCGGGGAGGAGAGCCTTCAGGCAGAAGAGACGTGGGTGGCGGATGCAGTGGGAAAGGAAGCGTGCACTGAATGGGGCAGCTATGGGGATGGGTCTCCCATAGCTCTGAACTGGCGTCTTACCTTCTCCACCCTGCCCCGTGCTCCCATGAATGGGCTGTATCACAGGCTCCCTCGCCTCCTTGCTGGCGCCAGGGGCAGCACCAGCAGGAGTTGGATGGGGTGGAATGGGGAGGAGAAAGAGGTTGGAGCAGGTATTCCTCTGGGTCCCTTTCTGCGGGGCTAGGGCCGGAAGTGACTTGTTCCTCAGCCAAAGGCCGGGTCCCAGGTCTAACAGCCTTCTCCCGGCTGTAGGTCTCACCAGCCTCTGCAGTGGCTTTCCCCTGCCCACTCTGCTGGGTCAGGGGCTCTTCACCATTGCTCCTTGCCTTCCCCACACCCTGACCCAGGGTCCCAGCTGCGTCCAGTGCACACTGAGGCTGCATGCCACTCCCCGCACACTCCCTGCGGCTCTAGCCAGTGATTGCGTTTGGCAGGTAGCAGAACCCTTTCGTTCCTGCCTGAACCAGAATTCCCCTACCCTCTGCTGGTCTTGAGGTCGTGGTTCCGAAGGGAGGAATGCTTCTACCAGGAGACGCAACAATGGTTCCACTGGGCTAGAGGTTGGGGCTGCCGTCCAGACACTTGGGGTCCTCTTACCTCTGAATCAACAGGCAGTGGAGGGATTCACTGCGCAGGCTGACATGAAACGGACCTGCCACTACACAGGAGACGTAAGAAAGAATATGTCTGGCCAAAACCGGTTTGGCTCAGTGGATAGAGCGTCGGCCTGCGGACTGAAGGGTCCTGGGTTCGATTCCGGTCAAGGGCACGTACCTTGGTTGCGGGCACATCCCCCCAGTAGGGAGTGTGCAAGAGACAGCTGATCGATGATTCTCTCTCATCGATGTTCCTGATTCTCTATCCCTCTCTCTTCCTCTCTGTGAAAAATCAATAAAATATTTTTAAAAAGAAAGAATATGTCTGGAACATGGGTGCTCCTTGGGGTGTCTCTTAGTCCTACGTGCTGAAAGGCTAATGGTCCAGGTTTTAGGAATGAAGGGTTGGATCAGCAAAGAACCACGACCAACTAAAGTACCTGCAGAGGGCAATGAGAGTGCGGAACGGGTAGTGAAAGAAGGTAGCTGTCAATGCCAGTTATGACTGTGTGGCCAGATGCAGAAATGCGAACCAGAACTATGATAAGTATCTCTTCCTTATTTTGTCATGAAAAAGTCTATATATACGTATGTATTAAAGCAGATAAATGTGTCTTCCTTCTCTTATCCTCTAACGTAAGATATAACAACTAACAAATAACTGTACACTATGTATTCAAGTTACCAGCTATCCAGGAAAAGAATGAACATCACCCAAGAACTTTGAAACCTGCCTAGGGAAAGGGTTAGTACATTCTCAGTTGTACCCAGATAGTGGTAGGAACAAGTACGACTTTGTTATTGTAACTGTATGTATACTTGTTATTATAAATGTATCTATAAATATATATGTATATAGTAACTGCATACATTTTTAATTTATATTATATGTATAAATATATGATTTGATAGTATATATAAATACCTACTTATAAATATATCTAAATATCATATATATGCATGTAGGTGTATATCCCAAAAAATGTATACACACTTTGAATAATTATTAATCCCAATGGGTTAAATCTGAAAAGAAAGAAACATCGATTGAGCTATCAGCTATAAAGCATGTATACATTTTTGGGACATCATAATATCTATCTATCTATCTATCTATCTATCTATCGATAGATAGATAGAGAGAGGGGGGGGTTGCTTTTCATCTTATTGATTCTCTTTTTCTGGTAGAACCTTGCCTAATACATACCTCAATAAGGTCGAACCAAAAAAAATAAATCTTGGAGGCTCCAGTGGTTATGGGGTGGTTGAATTTTGGTCAAGTGAAAGTGAAGGATGACCAGGCACCCTTTCCTCTTTTTTTTTTATAAAAATGGGAAATGCAAGCTGCATGTTCTGTAGAAGAAAAAGTGAGAGTCCTCTCCTCTCTATACCCAAAACTGGGAATCAGGGAACTAAGATTTCCCCTCCGAAATCAACTCGCAAATGTGGTGGGCCTGGACCTAGACATAACGTGACTGAGAGCGTGGGTACCCAGTGCTCTTCCCACGCAAGTGAACAAGAGGGGCGGTGCTCCAAGGCCTGCCCATTGGGAGGGGTCCCCCTCACCACCACCCTTCAGGGGTGTCCAGCAAGAAGCTGCAGGGCCTCTCCAGGGGACCACTTTTGGGCGGTGTCTGCAGATCTCGCAGAACCACCTGTCAACCAGACATGAGTTTTTCTCCTCCTCATTCAACTGGACATAGGGAATTCCTTATGAGGCCACAGGTGTGTGGCTGGGCGGAAGAAGGCAGTGTAGCAAGAGTAGGGGCCGTGGGCATTTGGGTCACTTCCTCCTGTAACTTACTTGTGCTTTCAGGGCCTGCGTGGTCCAGTCTCGTGTATGACACCTCGGTTCGATGATGGCTTGGTGGGTCATACAGAGGTGGAAGGGCTGCTTCTACTGGCCATGGAGGGGTTCTATACCCCACAGCTTCCTTGGGATCTTCCCATATGTTCCCGTCCCAATTTTCAGGATCTCTTTTTCCCAATGCCCTCACTTTAACAGAAGATACCCTGCAACACAGAATTTGCTGATATTGATAACTGCACTTTCTTGCTATTTGACGGTGGCCAAGTGACTTAACCACTGGGCAGCTCTGCTGGCTCATCCATAAAATTCAAATATTGATAGTGCCCTCCTTACTATTGAAGTATTGAATAATAAGTCGAAACATTAAATAATAAATAATAAATGAAGTATTGCTATGAGGTCTAATCAAGTCAGTGGTCGGCAGAGATGGAGGCTCCCTAAAGCCATGCTTGTCTATGCAGAGCCTCCTGCTAGACAGGCAAGGACTCCAACAGCCTTGGGCTTTGGAAGTTATGGAATCAGGGCCTCCAGAACCCACTTCAGAGGGCACCTAGGGATACAACTTAGGAGAAGCTCTCTTGCTCCCACTCCAAGGTCCAGATGTCTTATCCGCTACAGATGCCACCAAATTAAGGAATGGACTACTTGGCCAGAGGGGGAAGTTCGAAGTATTATATACTAACAATAAAGACTTCTGTAGGAAACAAATGGAAAAGCAAGGCCATTTGGGTAACTCTTTGAGGAGGCAGATACTCTCTAGATCATGACTTCATGCAAAAATAACCTGATTGTATTTGCAAAAGAGAAACTTTGGAAGTAAACACAAGAGATTAATAAAAAAAATATATTTAAAAATAAATAAATAAGGCATTATCCTTTCACATTCCTTCTGACTCCAAAATTACCCAAACCTACCCTTGATAGAGTCCAGGTAGGAAGCCCCGTGGTGCGAGGGGGAGGGATTAGTCAAGACTCCATCTCCCACCTTCCTCCAGACTACTGGACAAAATATGAGAAGTATCACTTCTGCCTTTAGTTTCTCCTAGCAAAATATGAGAAGCACCATTTCTGCCTCAAGGCGCATCGGAAGAGGTGTAGATACAGGTGAGTTCCTTTTAAAGTTACGTTTTACTCTCATTTTAACAGGGATTCTTAGACTTTGGTGGCCAGAAGAACCACCTCAAAAGCTGATAAATGGGAGATTCCTGAGCCCTCCTTCCAGAGGCTGATTCCATGGGTCAGTGGATGGTGCTTGGAGTAGAACGGTCACATATAACCCTTTTCTTTTTCTTATGCTAAAGAAAGAAGAGGTGATTTAACTGGTTATATGTTTGTTTGTTTGTTTGTTTTTAAGTAAAATATATTATATTTTAAACTAGAGGCCCGGTGCATGAAATTCGCGCATGGGGGCAGGAGGATATCCCTCAGCCCAGCCTGCACCCTCTCCAATCTGGGAACCCTCAAGGGATGTCCAACTGCCTGTTGGACATCGGACATCCCTCTCACAATTCAGGACTGCTGGCTCCCAACTGCTCACCTGTCTGCCTTCCTGATTGCCCCTAACCGCTTCTGCCTGCCAGCCTGATCATCCCCTAACCACTCTCATGCCACTCTCAGTTGCCCCCAACTTTCCTCCTCTGTGGGCCTGGTCACCCCTATCTTCCTTCCCCTGAAGGCTTGATTGCCCCCAACTGCCCTCCTTTGCAGGCCTGGTCCCTCTCAACTGCCCTCCCTTGCAGGCCTGGTGCCTCCCAACTGCCCTCCCCTGCTGGCTATCTTGTGGTGATCATTTTGTACCCACATAGGGGCAGGATCTTTGACCACATGGGGGCAGCTATCTTGTGTATTGGAGTGATAGTCATATTACTCTTTTATTAGATAGGATTACATGTATAATTTATTTAATAATTGAGCAAAATGCATTAAAACAAATTTCCTCTTCCTATTTAACAAATGACACATTAATATGAGATAAATCATTGTTTGTCATATTTTTTTCAAATTTATTTATTTGTTTTTTAATATAATAAATATTTATTGTTCAGATTATTACAGGTGTTCCTCTTTCTTTCCCCCCATAGTTCCCCTCCACCGGATTCCCCACCCCATACCCTTACCCCCTGCCAATGTGTTTATCCATAGGTGTAAGATTTTTGTCCAATCTCTTCCCACACCCCTCAGACACCCTTCCCCCTGAGAATTGTCAGTCCACTCCCTTTCTATGTCCCTGATTCTATTATATTCACCAGTCCATTCTGTTCTTCAGATTTTTTATTCACTGATTTTTAGATTCACTTGTTGGTAGGTATGTATTTGATGTCTTTTTGTTGTTCATGTTTACCTTTGCCTTTTTCTTCTTCCTCTTCTTAAAGAATACCCTTCAGCATTTCATGTAATCTTGATTTGGTGGTGATGAACTCCTTTAGCTTTTTCTTATCTGTGAAGCTCTTTATCTGACCTTCAATTCTGAATGTTAGCTTTGCTGGGTAGAGTAATCTTCGTTGTAGGTTCTTGCTGTTCATCACTTTGAACATTTCTTGCCACTCCCTTCTGGCCTGCATAGTTTCTGTTGAGAAATTAGCTGACAGTCATATGGGTACTCCCAGGTAACTGTTTTTCTCTTGCTGCTTTCAAGATTCTCTCTTTGTCTTTTGCCTTTGGCATTTTAATTATGATGTGTCTTGGTGTGGTCCTCTTTGGATTCCTCTTGTTTGGGGTTCTTTGTGCTACTTGAACTTGTAAGTCTATTTCTTTCACCAGGTAGGGAAAATTTTCTGTCATGATTTCTTTCAATAGGCCTTCAATGTCCTGCTCTCTCTCTTTTCTTCTGGCACCCCAAAAATCCGGATGCTGGTGAGCTTAAAGCCGTCCCAGAGGCTCCTTACACTATCCTCACACTTTTGGATTCTTCTTTCTTTCTGTCTCTCTGGTTGGGTGTTTTTTGTTTCCTCATATTCCAGATCTTTGGTTTGACTCTTGGGGTACATTGATCTACAGTTGGGTTTCTGTATAGTCTTTATGTCAGACAACGTATGCTTTTCGTTTCAGATACTCTCAATGTCTAGATGGAGCCCTCAGGCATCCCAGAGACCACCACCCCTTACGATTATGATCCGCAGAGCACTTTGTGTGATCCTCAGACCTTCACCTTTGCAACCTTCAACACCACCATCCTGTACTGCCTGGTGTTCTTCCTCAGCCTGGTGGGCAACGTTCTGGTGTTGTGGGTCCTGGTGAAGTATGAGAGCCTGGAGTCCCTCACCAACGTCTTCATCCTCAACCTGTGCCTCTCAGACCTGGTGTTCTCCTTCCTGTTGCCTCTGTGGGCCTTGGGGTACCTCTGGGGCTGGGTGCTGGGAGACTTCTTCTGCAAGCTCTCCAACATGATCTTCTCCATCAGCCTCTTCAGCAGCATCTTCTTCCTGACCATCATGACCATCCATCGCTACCTGTCTGTGGTGAGCCCCCTCTCGTCCCTGAGAGTCTACACCCTCCGATGCCGCGTGTTGGTGACCACAGCTGTGTGGGCAGTCAGCATCCTGTCCTCCATCCCCGATGCCGTCTTCCACAAAGTGTTTTATCCGGAATCCTCACCAGAACTTTCAGAATGTAATTATTCAGAGCTCAAGTGGTACCTGGCCTCAGTCTACCAGCACATTGTCTTCTTTCTGCTCTCCATGGGGATTATCCTATTCTGCTACGTGGAGATTCTCAGGACTCTGTTCCGCTCTCGCTCTCGGTCCAAGCGGCACCACCGGACAGTCAGGCTCATCCTCACCATCGTGCTGGCATACTTCATCAGCTGGGCTCCCTACAACCTGACCCTTTTCCTAGAGACACTGTTGAGACTTAATATCGTTCAGAGCTGCCAGGCCGCCAGGCAGCTGGGTTATGCCTTGCTCATCTGCCGTGATTTTGCCTTCTCCCACTGCTGCTTCAACCCAGTGCTCTATGTCTTCGTCGGGGTCAAGTTCCGCAGACACCTCAAAAGTCTGCTCCAACACTTTGGGCTCTGCCGGTCATTACCTTCCCCATTACCTCACTCCCACAGCGCTTTCCCCTATGAGGGCGCCTCCTTCTATTAAAAGGGAGTTTGGTGCTGCAGGTTGAGATGGACAGAGGAGACAGAGTGGGAGCAAAGAGAAGTGGTACAAGAAAGAGCGTTGCAGAAGGCACAACACCGGGCATGCAACAGCTGCAGGGGTGGAAGATGAAAGAAGTACGTTACACCAGGTGGTCCTACCGCAGAAAAGGGACTCCCTGCCTGGAAATTTTATATTGCCATCAAGAAAAACATTTCTTGGATCCTGAGTTTATTATTCATTCCTTCATTTATTCATTCGTTTAGACATGGATTTGTTATCATTGCTTAGTCCAGAAGGTTCTAGAACATGAACATTTCCCAGACCATACAGACCTGGTCCTAATCTATGAATCTGATTCAGCTCTGGATTGAGGCCTTTGGAAAAATCTCTCCAACTGATTCTGTTATGTACCCTACTAAGAAACATTGGGTACAACTCCTTGAAAATGGGAATTCCAGAATCTTCCACAATTCATTGAGCGGGACTTTTCAGAGTCACTGTGGCACTCAATATATGTTTATTGAGTAAAGTAGCTACTAATACAGCCCTCAGCTGGAGCCTGGAGAGCTTATAAAGCATTTTCCCCTTCAGTTCCAGCTGTCATTTCAATAATCTAGTTGCCATCGGGAGGCCAGCCTTGGAGGACATTGACCTTGCTGCCAAGAGTGAAGGTCTACTTTTAAGAATTGGTCAGTAACACCTGCTGGAAAAGGCTGGGTAGTACACCAGTGAAGGGACTAGCTAACCAATAGGTGGGGCCATCACCCACCACCTCTGGAAGAAATAGCCCACCACCTAAGGAAGATGAGATGAGATGGTTTCAGGGTCTTAGATAGAAGCTTCTATGGGCTTCTATCAGGCCAATAATGTGGTACCTCCTTAAGCGGGTATTACTTACCTTCTGTTCAACTTTTATTTAGATGGCAGGCTGAGGCCAGGGAGCAGGAAGACAGAGGATTCCAGATCACACACCCACTTGGCCAAACCAAAGCTCTATGGATTTTGAGCCCACTCTTCTCAGAAGGTAGGCTTCCAGGGTCTTGTATCACCATAGAGCATGGCCTTTGAGAGGCTTGATCCACTGTCTCCTTACCCCATCCCATTCCTTCAAATCCCAAGATGCATATCTAAGTATTTCTTTCAACACAGACAGCCATATTCCTAGGAGCATTTCATGAAATACAGTCATGTCCATCTCTTCATTTCTAGTGATGTTTTGGCACTCCCCGATAGACTAGCTCTTAAAGTGATCTTTAACCAAGAGTCTTCTCCTAATCCAGTTCCTTGGGAATCCAAGGAAAGGGGCATGGAGACAGAAAGGCAAAAGCTGGAAGGTAGAGGGACGCCCTATCAGAAAGGGAGTGTGGGTGAGGCCAGGGATTGTACATTCTCTGACCACACCCTCCATCAGCTACAACCTCCTGCTTTCTCCTCCCTCCACCCACTAAAACCACTGTTCAACCTCAACCGGACTCTTGTGGGCCCATCCCTCCCCTAATAGTTGAAATATCATGCCCTGGCCGAAACTGGTTTGGCTCAGTGGATAGAGCGTCGGTCTGCGGACTGAGGGGTCCCGGGTTCAATTCCGGTCAAGGGCATGTGCATTGGTTGTGGGCACATCCCCGGTAGGGGGTGTGCAAGAGGCAGCTGGTCGGTGTTTCTCTCTCATTGACGTTTCTAGCTCTCTATCTCTCTCCCTTCCTCTCTGTAAAATATCAATAAAAAATAAATAAAATAAATAAAAAAGAACACAAAGACAGATTCTACTCAGACCATGGAGGTGTGCATGAGGTTATGTGTATAAAGTACTTGCTTTGTAAACCATTCGGCCCAGACTAATATGAATTACTATTGCAATCATCTAATAAAAACAGAAAAAATCATTGTATCATATGCACAAATAAATCTCTACCCAAGATAATTACATAAGATTCCTAAAAGTTCTCTGATTATTGGGGGGGGGGGGGAGGCTGGGTTAGGATTTGGGGTGAAGGGAGGGACACAGAAGAAGGGTTGGAGATAAAGTGTGAAATAAATCCTCTGTGAATCACGATGGTGGGAAATTGGCTCCATTTAGGCCTTAGGCAAAATTGTCCAAGGCCAAGTCTGTCCTGAGTGTTCCCTGGCTCAGTTTTTTGTCCCTATCTCTCCTCTGGCCTGACACCCAAGACTCTGTCTCCAAGTCCAGGGCTTTTTTCCTCTCTCTTAATCCAACTGTGTCTGAACAAGGACCACAGAGGGAATGATACTGCTTTCCGCTCGAAATTTCATTTTTCACACGAAGTCTTCGGAACTCAAGTGTATTCTGCACTTAACAACACATGCACAATTCAACTCAAACGCTCACTTCAAATTCCCAAAAGTCACACATGGGCGGGGGGCTGCTTTCGAGAAAGATCCCAACTCCCTCCGTGGTTGGTGCGTGTCCTCAGAGGAGATGGAAAAGGTTAACCCTACAGCCAGAGGCGAGTAGGAGCTGCCCACCTCAGCTCTGTGGAGCATGCCGGGAGTTGTAGTCTGAGCCCTCAGGCCCCTGGCGGTCCGACGGGCGTTGTAGGCCGCGAGCGTGTGGGGCATGCCGGGAGTTGTAGTCCGCACCGGCTGGTGGCGGGCTCTGCGTATCATGGCCGTCTGCGCGGCGCTCCCGCAGTCTTCCGCTCGGCCCCAGAAAGTTTCGGTTCTGCCCAGCGGTGGACCCACGAGCGCGTAAGTGCCACCGGGGGGGGGCGGCCGGGCCCTGGGGGCGCCCAGGCTGCTCTCGGGCCCCGGAGCGGAAAACTTCGAGGCACCTGTTGCCCTTTTCGTTCCCACCCCGGTCGGGTGTCCCGCAGACCCCGGGCCCCGGCCCAGCGGGCCTGGGGGAATGTCCGCAGCGGGGGAAACTGGCCCTGGAGCCCCGGCGGCCTCTGGTGACCCGTGAGAAAGACAGACACCCACCCCCATCCCCGCCCCAACACCAGCTCCGAGACCCCCAACGGCCGAGGGGCCGCCGGGGAACCCCTCTGGCGGGGGGTCTCCACAAGCCTGGGGTGCGGCGGGGAGAGGTCCCCGGCTTCCAGCTTGCACTGTCCAAGGCGCTGGCCTGAAGAAGCCAGTTCCCGGCTCAGCGGGGGCCAGGACTGCCCAGACCCCCCCCTCACTTGGCTCCCCTGATGCCCTGGTCCCTCCCCTCCTCCCATAGCGGTTGGTTTGTTCATCCCGAGACATCCATCCTCAGATCTCGGCCCTGTGTGCCCGCCACCCACTGCCCCTTGTGCCCCAAACACAGGATCTGGAACACCTGTGGGTCTGTGGGGTGTCCTCTGGTGTGGCTTCTCCGCGCACTTGAGCAGAACCTCGGCTTTGGGGGTGGGGGTGGAGGTGGATGTAGAGAGGGTGCTGCATTTTATTATTATTATTTTTTAAAAAAATAAGAAATCCTGTGTGGTTAACACATTAAACCACGTGGCGCTGCCTGTTGATTGCATCTTCTGATGCCTTTTGTCACTCTTCACAGTTCCCATTGGCTGTCCTCCCCAGGGGAAGAAAAAAAAGAAAAGAAAAAAAAGAGAGGGCTTAGTGAAAACCGCCCGGTGTTGGCCACAGCCTCTCTGCCCCTCGGCTCATCTTACCGCAGCAGCTTCCGTTTCCGACAGAGAAATAAATGGGTCAGGGGCTCGGCGGGCAGAGGAATCAGGCCTTAATCTGCTCGCCGCCCTCCTGTCGCCAGCCCTAGGCAGCGAGCTTAGCTTCCCTGCCATCTGCCTCCCGCGGCGGCAGCCAGCGCTGTCGGGGGGTGAGGTTTCCTGGTTTCAGGGCGCCCACCTTCTGAAGGGGGCCCAGGTTGAGTGGGCCCCACTCGGCCCCGTCCCCCCTTTCTGTGACAAGGACTGCTCATACACGATCGAATGCCCTGTGCCCATTAGTGGGGCCATTATCATCCTCACCCCGGAAGGCAGAGTTCATTATCTCCGTGCTGGGCTGTGTGGCCTTCTTTGATGAAATGATTCCTGTTTTTAGGAACCGGGTTTTCTGCTTCAGTTGGTTTTGTTTTGTTTGTTTGTTGTTTTGTTTTTTTATTGTTTCCAGGATTTTGTTAGGAAAATAGAATCTTTGAGAGACTTGCATCGTGAACACATACCCACCTGTTAGATTCTATGATGAATAGGCGACGTCGGTGATTTGTGTGCTCCGGAGTCTGTCCTCCAGCGGCTCCTAGGATGGTCTTTGCTCCTTGTGGCTGGTTTCAGGGCACCCATGTGGGTTTGGGAGCCACGCCGTTAGCCTGGACCAGTGGTCGGCAAACTGCGGCTCGCGAGCCGCATGCGGCTCTGGCCCCTTGAGTGTTTTTTTTTTTTAGCAAAGGCCAGCTTAGGAGTACCCTGATTAAGTTAATAACAATGTACCTGCCTATATAGTTTAAGTTTAAGAAGTTTGGCTCTCAAGAGAAATTTCAATCGTCGTACTGTTGATATTTGATTCTGTTGACTGACGAGTTTGCCGACCACTGGCCTGGACCTTTTGGGGCAGGATGGCGCCCACAGATGTTTGTGATGAGAGGAATCAACGTAGATGCCGGGGAGGGAAAAATTATCCTCTTACCCTTCAAGATTCTTCTGGTTGGACTAACAGTCAAATTAACAGGAAGGAATTAGCAGGAGAAAAACCAATGAAAGTTTAATCACACGTATCTAAGGGAGAGACCCGGGGAGGGGGAGAACTGTGTTAACTCACCAAAATGGAGGAAGCCAGCACCTTCGATACCACCTGCAGCGAAAGACAAAAGCTGATGAAAGACAAAAGCTGATGTGGCGGTGAAGGGTCCGCTCTGGGGAAAGCATTCAGCTCATGGGGGGGGGGGGGGAGTGTTGTTATGCAGATGTTAGCTCTGCCTTCTCCAATGCTGGCAGAAGCAGGCCTGGTCCCCTGAGGTGCAAACACCCTTACAAATGTAAATGCCCTTTTACAAAGGGTAATTTCTAGGTATTTTGAGCTCCTGGCACCTCTGCTGCGTCTTAAAATGAACTGGGCTGATCTCTATCCCATTTGGAGTGGTAAACGCCTTAGCCTCCTACAGCCACGCTAGAGCGAATGGTGAGGTTGACCCGTGTTGGTCACCGAGGCCGTGGGCCGCTGCCACCGGAACACACAGCCGCCCACCGCTCCTGGCAGTCCTCCTCTTCCCTCTTGGTTGGTGGGTTTTCTGGTGATTCCCAGGACAGCTTGGGTGAGTCAAGACTAGAATGCCTTTTGTTAACGAAAAACAAACAAACATTGAAACCTGTAAAGAATTTTAGTGAGTTTATTTGAGCCAAACTGTCGACGTATGCCAGGGAAGAGGAACCTCTTTGAATTGAGATAATGCTCTGAAGAATGGCGGGTTATATTTCTATTTATACATTGCAATCAAAGGAGGGACATAGGTGGGTTACATGAAATTCATTGGTGATGGAGTAAGGAGGTGGGAGAAAGCAAAGCAGTGAGAACCCCCTGGGATTGGATAAAAAGTAAAATGATGGATGTGTACTTAGGTGGGTGCCGGAACAATTAACATGATAAAGAAGGAATTTGAGGCATCTGTCCTGGCACCCACCACATTTGGTTGTGCCCCAGGGGCTCCAGAAAAAGGGAAGTTACAAGTTAACCAGACATCTCACAGATACGTTATCTTAGTGGCCTTAGTGGCGTGGAGAGGTGAATGGGAAGATCTACCGGTAAGTTGAACTTTGTCAGGGAAAATATCAGCCTAGCACTCTGTTTGTAGTTTAAATATTTAATTTTCAGACCATCTTTTGTGGTTATTTTAGGTCTCTGAGTTTGCAAGACTCCCCTGAGCTTGTCAGGTTAGCGTGTGGCTCCTTTTGTTTACACTTTAAACTTGAGGCAGACGAAGGGTGTTGCCTAGCTGTGGTCTCCCGGTGAAAATCACTGCTAGGAACTCAGAGTTTGGTGCCTCATTCCCCGGAGCAGAGCAGGTAAGGCTCGTGAACTGGTGTCTTGTAACGAGGCAGAAGCCGCCTGTGAGCTGAGAGGAGAGGAGAGGAGGTTGGCCTCGTGGCTCACCTCGTGGCCAAATGTCATTGTCTTGCTCAAAGATAAACAGTGTTCTCTATTTGTAATCACAGTGCCAGGTTTGTTTTGTTTTGTTTTTAAGCTCTTGGTTGGCATAAGAGCCTCTGTTTGAGCAACTGAATGAACGAATAGAGTGGCTGTTGAAATGTCACTGGACTGGCCCCATGTTGAGGTTCACCCTCAGCGCATGGGCCCATGGCGTTCAGAAGATGAAGACGGCAGAGATGTGCCGAGTTGTGCAGGAGGCATGTTCCCCTCTTCTCACAGGGAAGCCCCCCAGCCTGGTGGTTGTGGTGACCACCCGCGGCCCTTCCTGTTCTGGGTGGCATTAGAAAGACACCACGCGGCTGCTTGTAGCTGGGCCACATCCTCTTTTCAGGGACGAGGGTGTGTACGTCAGTGCAGTTCTGAGGACAGAGTTAAGGAGAACCTGAGGACAGATTTAAGGGAACCTGAGGTCTGGTTACAGCTCTGCGGCCCTGCGGCTGGTTCAGGGACCCAGGGGCAGGTTTGACCAAACCATGGGAAGATGTAGGTAGTGCACCCCAGCCTGAGGCAGAAAACTCTTAGGGACAAACTTGCAATTAAAAAAAAAAAAAAGAAGAAGAAGCAGAGAAAGCATTCTAAGCAAGTCACTGGTATGCAGAGGGGTAGGGCCAGAGAGTCCCTGTAAGAGGCCCAGGATGGACGGACAGTGAACCAGAGGTGGGGTCCATTTAACAGAGCCGGAAGGGATTTCCTCAGGCTGAGCCTGCAGCCCTGGTCAGGGAGGAGCGGCTCTCAGGAGGAGCCTCAGCCAAAGGTAGCCACTGAGAATATCTGTTCTCTTCCCAGCTCCATGAAGGAAGGTGAAGGTTCACCTCCCCACATTGTACCAAGAAAACAAATAAAAAACCAACACACACACACACACACAAGGTAGGAGAAGGTCAAATAATGTCCTAGGACAAATAGATTTGCCAAAATTGCATGAAAATATTTTGATGAGCAAAATGTACTTGGTTCTCACCCAATCTTAGTGTGATCTTTATTGCATTACTCGTCGCATGATATGTAGTGGAAATTTCACATGACTAGTCGGATTTCAGATTTGAAGAGCACCCAGATTGGCGATACTCAGTGACAGCTGATAAAAGAGAAGACTGTTTTCTTGCCCATTGCCACAGCTCCCACAATCCTAGTTCTTGCTGGCCCCTCCTATGTGCCAGCATAGCCCATCCCCTCCCCCACCTCCATAGCCACGTTGCTGCTCTTGTCACCCATAGAGCACAGCTTAACTCAGATCCTTCAATACCTTCCACACCCACCCCTGTAGACGGTTCCAGATCTAAACTTCCAGGAGCGGAGGAAGGAGAGGGTCTTGGGGAAGGCTGGGTGAATGGGGTGGTGGTGGTTATTGTGCTGGGTGGGGGAATGGAGGCTTCTGGGTAAGGCTGTCTCCGGGTCAGAGCTGGGGCACACACTCTCCTGTAGACACACTTAATCCATCCAATCCCTAAATTACATAATTCCATTCATCCTCATAGTAATAACTATAGTATTGCCACCATACTGATGATATAATGTCTGCATTTACAACTTGACTTTTTAAATGCATTATTAGGCAAATCGAAAAATCAGAAATAGATTTTTGGGGGGCAGATTTGCCTGTTTCCCACTATTGAAGGATAAGAATGATTACTTACGTGTTGCTACATTTCTAGTACCTCTCTATGCCTAAAGTTTAATTTGGTTTATGGAGCAAGAGTCCGTGGTTTGTTTTGTTTTCATTCATTCATTCAACAGGTAATTTATTGAGGGCCCTCCATGTGTCAGAACCCTGCTATGTGCCTGGGAAATGATGAATAAATAATGAACAGCAGCGGAGCTTACAGACAGGTGGGAAAGACAGATTAAACAAGAAATTACTGGACGGGTAGATGGCCACCCGAGTGGAAAAGAGGCGAGTCCCCCTGGAGTAGGGGCTTAGAATCGTGAGCAAAGTAGAGTTTGCTACAAGGTTCACCTGTTTTCATCACAGTGCTTCCGAGGCCTCGGGGGATCTCTTATTTGTCTGCAGGCTTGTGCAGGAGGCGTGATCGATCATGCTAATGCTTCTCCCTCGTAGAGCACGAGTTCCTTGAAGGTCTGGGACTTCACCAGCCTGTTCCCAGCTGTAGCCCCACTCCTGGATCAGGCGGCTGCCTCTTAAAAGTGGTGCCCAGCCAACCCAGTTGGCTGGCAGGAGGTTTGTTAGCACCTATGGGTTACCCGCTGTCTTCCTCGAGGCCATGTTTGGTGGTACAGCATATTCTGCCAGAGATTTGGGCCGTAATGCAACACCGGCCGGCCTGGCTCCCGGGCACAATCTGGGAGCAGGCCGTCCTCCCACCTGCATGGGTAGGTGCGCCAGCTTGTGCTCACTTGTGTGTGCAGCTGCCCCAGAAACTGCCCAGATTTTCACGCGCACATGCCGCTGTGGCCTCCCGGATGCTTACTCTGGCCTTCGATGGCACTGCAGCCCCACGTACCAGCACCGATGGGTAGCCCTTCCTGGAGCAGCTGCCCACCTTCCTGGGGAGGGGGGGAGTCAGCTCCCCCCAGGCCCAGAAGCAACACCCCCCGATCCACAGGTTCCTCTTCACCCTGCTCTCCTGGGTCAGCGGGCAGGAATCGGGGTCAGATTTGTGTGTCTTCCAGGACAAGGGACCAACAAACCTGAAATTGTTGGTGGGGGATTGGCAAGAGACGGTTCAAGAAGTGACAAAGTCTTAAGTCTTCATTCCCTTTGAGAACAGGAGAACGTAGCAAGCAAGGCGTGCTTGGGAAAGATGACCCGGGCACGCAGTGGGTCAGCATTTTAATTACAGGTCTAAGGGGTGGGGTTGCTCACGTGTGCCAGGTGTCTGCTCTGAGCCGGCCTCTGACACCGCTGAGCACTCGCCCGGGCACCTTCTGGAAGCTGGCGAGGGCCACCTGCCTGCCGACTGCCGATTCAGCGCCGAGCCAGAGCCAGCAGAACCGCGGGCCTCCGATGCCGCAGGTACCTGCCTCGTCCCCCCTTTCCAGAGCTGGCTGAGCCAGGCCACGGCAGCGGGCTCTTCCAGGAAGGCTTCCTGCTTTGACTGATCTGAAGGTTGTCACATCCTTTCTTGGTCCGGGTGGAATTTACCACTGGTGTGTTCCCCTTTGAGCGTGAGAGGAGCCCCACTGGACGGTGTCCTCTCAGGGTCAGTTCTGAGTTATTGTGTTGTTGTTGTCAGTACTTGTTACTGAACAAGTAGGACAAACTGAGAGCAGGGCGTGGTTGCCTTTCATGCCTCAAACTTCCTCCTCTCCTTTTTTTTTCTTATTTTTTTCCTTTTTCCTTGGACCCTTCTGTTTCTTCTGTCCTGATGTAGCTATTCAAACACTATGTTGCCCCTGCCAGAACCCATTTCTGGGCAATATAAATATTAGTCACTTGCACCATGGTATAAATAAATGTATGTGAGTCGGTCTTTGTGTCTTGATTTGGGACTAAACTGCTATGTCTATTGTTTAAGCATTTAGGGCTTCTGGGCAGGAATAGGAGGAGTTTTTGAGGCGGTGGAAGGTCATTTACCTCTGAAATGATTTTTAGAAGTGGATGTAGTCCCTTTTCCTCTTTCAGAAGATTGGATGTGTTCAGGCCTTCTGGCCAAGCTTAAACATAATTTTTAGTTGTTGGCAAGAGAATCCAATGTGTCTCCAAGTAGTTTGTGCCAGAAGTGAATTGAATTGTGGGACACACAGTTGTTGTCAGAACTGGTTCCTGGTGTGGGGAAAAGCCAGAAATGGTGTGAGTTAAAAAGAGAGAGAGAGAGAGAGAGAGAGAGAGAGAGCGCTTCATCCCTCAACCAAAGGGCAAAGTTATCTAGAGACACAGGAAGTTGACCGTGGTTTGGAGAGAGACAGCGCCCCTGCCCCTTGCTGTGTGTTTCATCGGTTAATGACCTCAGACTAAGGAAGAGGGAGGGCAAAATGCTGAGTCCACGGAGCCAGCATCCCTAGGGTGACCATGTCGTGTCTTCCAAGGAAGCTCTGGCTTCCCGAAACCGGGGGAGGTGGTGGCCCGCAGCCTTGGTGGGAAGCCCGGCAGCCGGTTCTTACGGCTCACGAGCTTGGAGGTGGCAGTGACGCAGGCTGTTTGGAAAAGCAGCTCGGGTCGTTGGCAGCTGGCACGGCTCACCCCGTGACCCGGGAACTTGGCTTCCGCCGAGCGCACCGCTGGGTCAGGCACAGAAGGCCTGGGCCCAGGCCCACGCGAGGGCAGCTTCCCCAAGGCGCCAAGAGGTCTTGAAGGAGCGTGTCTCTCTCTGTCTGTCTGTGTTCAGGCTCGTCATGCCAAGGTGCCGGCTGGTTTGCAGACGTTGTTTCCCTCATGCCAGACTCCAGAGAGGGCAGGTCTCTAGGATAGGCCGCTGGTGGTATAGCTCCATTGTCCTGGCCTGAGCCTGCCAGCTCTACTCCACCTGCTGTTTTCCAGCCCTTCCAAGCCCCGCCTCTCCCCGGTGTGCCAGCCTCGCCTCTACTCTGAATAAACACCCGGCCCTGTAGGCTTCCTTGGAGCACTCTTGGGGCGTTAGTCATCTTCCTCCGAGATCAGTCCTCCCAGAAGCTGCAAGGCTCGCGTGTAGACAGCATGCACAAAAGAGGGACGTCGGCAGGGAAACAGGCTTCGAGGACCCTCCTCCCTGGCGCCCTTCCACCTTGTGTCTTCTTGAAGACCTGCTCATTTCAAGCCTGGCCCGACCCGACTGCCATCACGGTGCCCACCAACCTCCCCTTCCCCAAGCAGAATGCGCGTTCCCTTCCCGGGTCCCACTGCAGCTCGTGCTTGTCAGATACTTACAGTCAGGTGACCACAGAATTGCCCCCCCCAAATTTCTGCATGATCTTGTAGTCAAAGCCCCCCTTCACTCCAGCCCCTGGCACCACTGATCTGGTGTCTCCCCAGTGTGTTTGCCTTTGCCAGAACATGCACATGGGTCAGAAAGCATGTAGCCTTTTCAGGCTGGCTTCGCCCACTCAGCAGAAAGCACTTGTATGTGTGTCTGCGGTTCATGCCTTTTCACTGCCGAGTACCCATAGCATGTTACCCGGATGTCTGCACGGACCTCTTCGGTCCTCTCCTGACATCACACCCTCTCCCGGATGTTTTTCTGTCTGCCTCCTCGGGGCACAGCAAGCCCGTCCAGGGCTGGCCTGTGCCTCTGTGTCCCCGGCTTACACGTAGTAGGTCCGTGACAGAGCCTGGAGCCAGGGCAGCTGGGCACTGCCTCGCCAGGGGGCTCGAAGTGTCTGCCCGGGCAGCAGGGCCCCTGCAGAGGTCTGGCCCTGCCTGCTCCCTGCTCAGTCTGTTCAGCAAGGCGACCTGGACCCATGGGTCTGGGTGGTCTGGCCTTTTGTAAGCTGCTTCCGCCCTCGGTTTGGTGTCTGTGGTGGGCAGGACGCCAGCACTTGCTGGGGGCCTTTGGTGGGTTCTCTCTGATCCCCGGACTCTCTGGGGCTCCGTGTCATGGTTCCTGGGCGTGTGTAAGTGTCTAGTTCCTCCTAGGCCAGAGAAGCCCGCTCCGGGCCTGGTGTTCACTGAGTCACAGCTGCCCTAGCTTGTTGGTTAAAAATAGGCCTGGCATTCCCGCCGGGGACAGGCCCGCCCACCTCAGGCTGACATGGAAGGCTTCTGTAAATATTTGTAGGAGCTCAGGTTGGGATCGTTTCTATTCCAGGATCCTCTTGCCTGGACTCCTGGAGCGGTGAGGGGACGGTGTGGCGGAGAGTGAGGGCCAGCACGCGTTAGAAACCCTTGGGGTAGCGGGACAGTATTTATTTGGGAAGGGGCTGGAGTTCAGGGTACTCGGTTCCTAGAAGCCAGTGGAACTGGTTGGTCACTCGCTGTGGTGACAGCGGCTCGGCTGAAAGTCCGGTTTGAAATCAGACAGACCGGGTTGTTCAGACCCCATTTCCACTCCTTGCTGGCCCGTGGTCTCAGGCGGGTTACATGACTCCTGAATGCCAGTCTCTCTGTTGTGTGTTACCTGCCCCGCTCATGCGGTCGTGGGAATTAAATGGTCACGTGTGAAGCGCCTGGCAGGACCCAGCGTCGTTTAGTGCGGCTGCTACTACGGGCACCTCTAGTCTTGCCAGCTGCGGTGCCAGCACCCGTTCCGCCTTTGCATGGGGCATCTAAGGGAAGAGCTAGAGGTTCTGAAAGAAGGACAGCGGAGTGCCCACATGCATGCCCAGGCCTCCTTCCAGTGCTGCTCAGATCTCTTCATTGTCGGGTTCAGCCTCTACGGTGTCCTTAAATCACTTCAGCAGCTGCCCCGCAGGGCTGGTAACCCGGGACTCACCAGCCGCGAGAGGACAGTAACCGAGCTTAAAATAGAAGTGTCCCTGAGGGCTGGGCGGGCCCCTGGGGAGAGGCCCAGCAGTGTCTGCCCGTGCAGCAGAGCCGGACTCTGGGCATCGGGGCGCAGACCTTCCCCCCGAGAGGCAAGCCAGGCTTCCTCGATCCAGAAGTCCTGAGGGTAGGTGTCCTGTCCCGCCCACCGCTCCTGGCCAGAGGTTACCGGGCCGCCCTCCGAGAAAGCAAGCCGGGAGGGTGTGGGGAGCTAGGGGTCTGGTGTAGCGGCACCAGGGGCCTGGCCGCCAGTGAGCGGTGGGTTGGACTAGGTCTGGCCTTGGTTGCGGGGTGTGAGGGAGCCACTGGCATTTTTAAAGGTGGGAAGTGAAGCCGGGCTACCTAAGAGGGCAGAGTAGGAGAGGCTAGACCAGGCTATTTGGCTGATTTTTTGTTTGTTTGTTTTTGTTTTTTGTTTGTTTTCTTCTTGGTTAATCCTCAATGGAGGATATTTTCCCCATTGATCTTTCTTTTATAGGGACAGTGGCAGACAGAGGGAAAGACAGAAACATCGCTGTGAGAGAACTACATTGATGGTTGGCTCCCCCAGGGGCACTGACTAGGGCAGGCCGGGAGGAGCCGGCAACCGAGGCCTGTGCCCTTGACTGGAATTGAACTCGGGACCCTTAGATCCACAGGCCAATGCTACATCCCCTGAGCCAAACCGGTTATGCCTTGTGTTTTGTTTTGTTTTGCTTTGCTTGTGTGTGTGTGTGGTTTTTAAAAAAATATATTTTATTGATTTTTCAGAGAGAGGAAGAGAGAGGGATAGAGAGTTAGAAACATCGATGAGAGAGAATCATCAATCAGCTGCCTCCTGCACACCCTCCACCGGGGACGTGCCCACAACCCAGGTACATGCCCTTGACTGTAACCGAACCCGGGACCTTCCAGTCCGCAGGCCCACGCTCTATCCTCTGAGCCAAACTGGTTCCGGTAGCGTGTGTTTTTTAAGGCCCCAAACAGGTCATTGTGTCTGAATACAAGTGTGTCAGAAGCCAGCCAGGGGATGCCCACAGAGCAAGGCCCACACAGAAAGGTCAAGCCCTCCCCACGCAGGAAGATGCCCAGACGGGGCAGCGTGGTGCTCAGAGCGGCGTCCCTCTGCTGATTGTACATCGTGTCTGACTGCTGCCTCCTCCCCGTGCAGGGCCACCATGGAGTCTGACTTCTGCTGACCGGACCAGGCAGGAGGGCACATCGAGACCGCGGCCTGTGGCCAGTCGCCATGGCTTCCCCCAGCGTGGAGAGCCAGCTCCTGAGGATCATCCGTGATTTGCAAGGTACGGGCAGGCCGCCGGGCGTGCGGGTTTGGTGTGGAGGGAGCTGTGACGGTGCTTTTGCTTTTGCGGTTGAAGTTCAGCCCTTTCATCTGGTTCACACAGGGCGGGGTGGGGAACATTGATGGGAGCGCTCAGGACACAACATACTGAAATATCTGGGGCTCAGCTGTCCCACAGGTCTCCTCTCTGCAAACAAAATTAAATACCCCTTCCAGATCCGGGTCTGGTTTCTGTGTGTGTGTGTGTGTGTGTGTGTGTGTGTGTGTGTTCTTGGCTGAAGCCCGCGTCTCTGGGCTCTCTCTGATGGAGAGGGGGAGGAATATTCTCCTTCCCTCTGAGCAGGAAGACCAGGCACCGGTCTTTCTTGTTCTGCAGTCTCTCCTGCTGGCGTGGGCAGGTAGCCTATCCTGGACGAACTCCCGGAACTCGGCTGTGGGCCTGCTGCTCCCAGGCATCGCCAGGAGCACAGCTGAGCCCGAGGTGCAGAAGGCAGGCCCTTGCCACCCCTCCCCACCCCCAGCGCTCAGTGCACAGCAGTGACCTGACCTCCGCCAGCTCCTCGTCTGTACAATTCTACGCTGTCCTTACTCTATTTCACGTTTTCACAGCTCTCACGTTGGGATCATCTTAAAATCAATTGCATCTTAGATTTGTCGAAATAAGGCACTTCCTGCCTCACATGGCTACATTAAAGGGGAAGGACTTGCAAAGGCCTGACCTCTAGCTGGGTCCATTAACAGAAGCAGGGACTGTTGTCATCCTTGTGATTGTCACATTACTTTTTGCACATTCTGGGTCTTCTTGAAGCTGGACTTCCCTGTCCTGAGCGGTGAGGTGATAGTGAAGAACCACAGATACATGGCCAGAACAAAGGACAAGGCTTTCCGCACAGTGCAGTGTGGGCAGCCAGAGCTAGGGGACTGCTCCAGGATGCACCCTCACAGCAAACGTCTGTTGACCAAGCAGTACGAGGCCTGCATGGTGGGCCTGCAGGGGTGGCCCAGGAAAACACCCACCCAGGGAGCTGTTGCAAGGTGCCTGTGGGCTCTGGGGACACCTTAGCACAGTGGTCTGCAAACTGCGGCTCGCGAGCCACATGTGGCTCATTGGCCCCTTGAGTGTGGCTCTTCCACAAAAAGAAGTGGCGTTAGAAGAAGTTTAAGTTTAAAAAATTTGGCTCTCCAAAGAAATTTCAATCGTACTGCTGATATTTGGCTCTGTTGACCAATGAGTTTGCCTACCACTGCCTTAGCGCCTTCTGGCTTGGCCTTACGTCCCTGGGTGTGGGTGCAGCACTTCACTTTTGCGAGGTGCTGTGCCATCACCGACCACTGCCCGGTTACCCTGCTTGTCTCCGGGAGGTTGGCCTCCACCTGGTTATGAGTTCCTGTTTGTTGTCTTAAAGATGCTGTGACAGAACTAAGCAAAGAATTTAAGGAAGGCGGGGAACCCATCACAGATGACAGCACCAGCCTGCATAAGTTTTCTTACAAACTTGAGTACCTCCTTCAGGTAAGTGACCCTGAAACGTGTTGATCTCTGCTCTGTGGTCTTGTTTCCCTGAGGGGCGACTCCTCAGCTTCGAGGATGGGGCCCAGGAAGCTCAGTGGAGCCACCAGGCCATCCCGCTTAGGCCGAAGGTCAGAGCAGCCCCCATCGCGAGCTCGGGCCTCCAAGTGCCATCCTCCGGGGATCTGGCAAGTTGCCCCTTAGGGTGATTTGGGAATCCAGAACATTCTTTAGAGACTTAGGTCAGCTTAAAGCAAGTAGCAAGGTTCCTGTTTAGCAGGGATCTTAATTTGGGGCAGTCACGTCCCCTTTTGAAAATCAGGTGAAAGCTATGGAATCGCCTCCCAAGCAGACATGCATATGTGAACACACCAATCACATTTTGCAGGAGCACGTGGGCCTCTGAAGGTTACCCAGCAGCCTGTGCGAGGGCCTTCCTGCCAAAGTGTTGTGGTCCGTAGGCTGCAGCACAGCTCACCAGGAGCAGGCTGGAAATGGACGCTTGGTCCCCACTCTGAGGTCAGCCAGCGAGGTTTTTTCACACACTCACAGCCTAATGCTTGTGTCCACTGATTCAAGTACACAGACCAGAGAACTCTGCAGATGCAGAAAAGTCATCAACTACAACAGGAAGGAAATGGACCGATATGTTAACAGAAATTAATTTTGGGCATTATAATCTTCTATTTTTAAAAAAATATTTTTTATTTTTATTGATTTCAGAGAGGAAGGGAGAGGGGGAGAGATAGAAACAGCAATGATGAGAGAATCATTGATTGGCTGCCTCCTGCACACCCCCCTATTGGGTTTCGAGCCCACAACCCAGGCATGTGCCCTGACCAGGAATTGAACCCTGGACCCTTCAGTCCGCAGGCCGACGCTCTATCCACTGAGCCAAACCAGCTAGGGCATCTTTTCTATTTTTTAAAACCCAGATTTCCTAGCATTTCTGTATGTCTTCTGTAATCAGAGAAATTCCTGCTATAAGATGTTGCGTTATAGAAAGATGTGCCAAACGTTTTGCGCACCATTAGTGTTCAGCGTCACCTCCCACCGAGGTGTACGGATGGAGCCGCTGGAGGGTGCCCAGCCTGCGCAGGGAGGACTCCTGCCCCGGGCCCTTTCTGCCTGCTCCCTGTTTTACACTGTGAAGCTATTTGTGGGCTTTTTTTTCTCTCTCATGTTTAGGTTTTGGATTTGAAATGACTCATAGCTGACACTTGAATTTATTGTATGAAAACACTGACACTTGGGTAAAGCGATAAAATCCACCAACTCATTTCCCTAAATTGAGACCTAGTTAACACACTTCATGTTGCCCTTAAGACTTTTCACTTGTACTTCTTTGTCATAAGTTGTTACCTATCTCTATCAAGGCTGGTACTAGCAAACTTTGGTGGTCTTCCACCCAACTCTATGCATAGAGATCTCTTCAAGAGATACATCTTTTTGGGGGTGGGGGTTGGACAGGCTTCTATTCCTGAATCTTAATAGCTGTATGACCTTGAACTGGTTGCTTCACCTCTCCCAGCCTCAGATCCCCTATCTGTGAATTGGGGATTAAAACTCCTTCATTTGACAATAAATAGAAATAATGCCTGTGGAGGGCCTTGCCCAGTGCCAGGCCACCAAGAAGCTGTGGTTAGGTCTCCTTTAACAAGGTGAACAGCAGTGGGTTTGAACTGCCTCTCTCTGTCCCTTTCCTTCCCAGTTCGACCAGAAGGAGAAGGCCACCCTCCTGGGCAACAAGAAGGACTACTGGGATTACTTCTGTGCCTGCCTGGCCAAGGTGAAGGGCGCCAACGACGGGATCCGATTCGTCAAGTCTATTTCCGAGGTAACACGTCTTCCTGTCACCGAGGCCTTTGCTGCAGACAGTCAGTGAGGAAGTGGGGTTACGGGCGGTGAAGGGAAAACATCAGCCCAGGTACACTCAGTGCCCATCGTCAGCACAGGGAAGCCGCCCACACGAGCCTTCACCCAGCCGGCCTGTTACTAGACCGCAGCCCACACTTCACAGCGGCTGTTCACACCGGGGGCTGCCCGCGGGCCCCAGGGGTACAGCGCCTTCTCACACTGCCCGTTTCTTAGATAGATTCTTCCTGTGTGCTGGGCTGCTTGCCTGCAGGTTTTTCAGAAACCTTAGATTTGAAATGAAGAGAGTGATGGGGGGTCTTAAGAGACATTAAACGCCGGTGTCGGTGTGCTAAGCAGCTTCCCACGTTAAGTTCGAGCCCCTAGTCAGAATGTCGTGGCTCCTCTGTTTTGCAAAACTCCAGAACAATCGCTGTTTCTCTCTGTCTCTCTCTCTCTTCTGTCTCTCCTCATCTCCCACTCCTGAGGAATCTCTTGTTCTCTCATAAGCCTAGGCCTGTGGTGGGCAAACTGCGCCTCGCGAGCCACATGCGGCTCTTTGGCCCCTTGAATGTGGCTCTTCCACAAAATACCACGGCCTGGGCGAGTCTATTTTGAAGAAGTGGCGTTAGAAGAAGTTTAAGTTTAAAAAGCTTGGCTCTCAGAAGAAATTTCAATCGTTGTCCTATTGATACTTGGCTCTGCAGACTAATGAGTTTGCCGACCACTGGCCTAGTCCATCTGAGAGTAAGAACTTTACATATTAGGGCAAGTGACCCCTGGATTTAGAGCAGGAGGCCTAGAGGATTTGAACATTTCATCTTTTCCGTGTCTTGTCTGTAAGTTTAAAGGCAGCACCGTGCTCCTTGGCCGGCCTCCTGCAGAGACCACAGAGTCAGGTGCTCCCGGGAGGATTCCTTTCCAGCCCTGGAGCCAGATGGTTTCTTCTTATAGAGAATGACAGATAGGCTGGCATGAGTGCTGGACATTTTCCACCAGCTGCACCTCTGACATCTGAGATCATGAAGGATCCCGACGTGGAGGAGTTTGTCCTGCCAGTGTCTTTAATGGCCATGTGCGCAGGGTCTTGTGAGAGCTTGCCTGGTGCGCCACTTGTGTCTGTGATGTAGAGCAGTGCTTGCTGCACCCCAAATCCGGAGGGGGTGCTCACCAGTGTCGCCCTCCTCTCCATATGCCTAGGAGTTCCCTTGCACTCCATCTCCCTCTCCTCACAGCAACTGCAGCCTGCGACCGCCGACCGCCAACAGCTCAAGTCTGGAAGTACAATTAGGTTAATCCTCATTGCCTGGGGTTATGAAACGCTTACATACACTCTTTAGCTGGCTCTTATTCTTTTTTTCCTTTCTTTTAATTTTTTAAAACTGATTATGATATCACATATTTGTCCTCATCCCCCCATTCCCATCCCAAACCCCTCCCCACATATGCCCCCACCCCTCTGCTGTCCATGGCCGCTGGCCAGGCCCATGTGCATGCACACAAGTCCTTTGGTCGATCTCTCCTCCTTACCCCCAACCTCCCCTGCCTTCCCTCTGAGGTTTGAGAGTCTGATCGCTGCTCCTCTGTCTCTGGGTCTGTTTTTGTTCATCAGTTTATGTTGTTCTTATTCTTTACTCACAGTGCAGTCAAACCTTTCAAGGCCAGGAAACTGTCTTCTAGAAGCAAAAGTGCTCCCTGCTTGCACAGACACTGTGGGGTTTCTGGTGCTGACGTAGGCTCCCCCTCCCAGAGGGTGCAGTCCTCCCATCTGTTGAGGACTCTGCTCTCTGGGCACCCCTGAGCTTGGGGTGTCACTGGGCAGGATGCGCTGCTGGTACTTGGGTTAATTTAATCCACAATCAAGTGCCATCCCGGCCAGTAAGCCAGAAGGTAAAAGTTCATGGGCAAGAGCATCGCCGGGCTCCTCTGGCCCCTTTGGGCGGATGCAGCCATTGGGACCACAGCAGTCGAGGGCTCTGACCCACCCCTTCTAGAGGTCAGGATGGGCTCCGCACTGCCCCCCCATGGGCAGGAGCAGAACCTGCGTTCAGCTTTGTTGTCAGGGCCTGGCACATGGCCCTGGCGTAAAGCGGAATCGGCTCTCGTGTGCTTGCAGACTTCCTGCCCTTCACTGCTGCTGTGTCGCTCCCTGGTGTACTGCATAATATGAGTTCTGATTAATTGCTAACAAATTTCAGGAATTAGGCCAATAAAAGCGGACCCAGGATCTAAACAAATAGAAACTAAAATAGCTAGGCAGTGTTTTCATTTGTGACACAAAGGAACTACTGTTCTCTTCCCTAAGGGATGTCTTAAAAGACCTTAAAATAAACAGCTCCTCTTCTGTACATAAAATATACTCTGTCGACAGGCCTGGTTAAAAACAAGGCTCATGTGCTTTCTATTAGAAAAATAAGTGTCCCCATTGCGGTGACAGTGGCTGTTTCGCTCATAAAGACAAGCCGCTCGCTGGGAGCTCACAGGCTCGGCTGTCCTGTGGGCTGACTCGGTTCCGTGGAGCTGGTGGGGGAGGGCATTCATGTGTCCGGCTCTCTGCTCTTCACCGCACCCAGCTCAGCCGTTCTCGCTGCCGAGTTCCCTGCCTCACCACTGAACACTTTGTTCCGACTTCGCTCCTCAGTGGCGGAAGTGTTCGGACGTAGTGATGTCATCAAGATCCCCCCCAGGCATCTGTCACGGCCGAGTGACTGTAGACAGGCCGCGGTGGTGTTATAAAGCCAGGGGCCAGGCTGCCACCCCCCCCCCCCCCCCCCGGCATCCTGACTTTACCCCACACCCACAAAGCTGACATGGAAAAACGTCTTACAGCCTTTGTGATTCTTGAGGTTTCACACCTTTTTATTTTTAAAAACAACTTCATGTGGTGGTATCATCTCCTGAAGGCGACCGTGTGAGAAGTCAGATAGCTCTGAGCTAAGCGGGGCCTGGCCTTCTGGGCCCAGCCATCGGCAGTGTGAATCCTGATTCGCAACTGGTCTCCCATGTCTTCTGTGGCTGTCCCCTACGTCTCGTCCATCTTGGCTGCTGTGTGTCCCCAGCTGGCCCAGGCTGACCAGCACACCCTCTCTCCACAACAAGCTTCCACAAACCGTTAGAAACCATGTTTTGTTGCGGTGGGGAGAGGTTTCGAAGACAGTCCCATACCCAGGCCCTCCAGCCAGCTCCTCCCCCCTGAAATAGAACCGCACTCCTTTCCATGACCCCCGCGTAGCTGGGCCACCTAGATGCACCCCTGTTTCCCACCCCGGCCACCTGCTGACTAAATGAGAAACCCACCAGGAAGGTGTCGATGACAGATGCACTTCGCTGCTGGTCTCATGAGGGTGCAGAGGAGGCAGTTACACAGACATTCGAACTTAAAGTCCCTTACACACCCCTGCCCCTCGCCCTCCTCTCTCCCCTCCACAGGGGCTCAGCCAAGCCCGGTAGGCCTCTCCGCCAAGCAGCCAGACGTCAGCCACGCTGACCAGCTCTCCTCGGGCTCACTTCTGCCGGGAGAAGTCCTTTATCAGCCTCCAGGTTTCATTCTGAATGTTCCTAATTAAAATCATGCAGTTCGCCGAGGTCGGTTTGGCTCAGTGGTAGAGCGTCGGTCTGCAGACTGAGGGGTCCCGGGTTCGATTCCGGCCAAGGGCATGTACATTGGTTGCAGGCACATCCCCGGTGGGGGGTGTGCAGGAGGCAGCTGGTCGATGTTTCTCTCTCATCGACGTTTCTAGCTCTCTCTCTCTCTCTCTCTTCCTCTCTGTAAAATATCAATAAAATATATTTGAAAAATAAAATTAAAAATAAAATCATGCAGTTCTCTGACTCCAAACCCAGAGACTCTGGTGGAGTAGAGGAGGGACAGTGGCACCCCAGTGGAACCCATGGGTGTTCGGAGCCTCGTGAACACATCTTTCTGAACCTGCCTATAGGTTAATCTATAGGTTATTCTATAGGCTACTCTCGGATGGAGGCCTGGAAGAAGGCGACTCACTTGAGGCCTCGCTCTGGGGGATGATGTTATCAGATGTTTGTGTTCTTGGAGGGACGTGAGGGAAGCCAGTGTAAGGGTAGAACTGGGTGACGTTGTCTGCGCTGTTTCTGTGTAATTGGGCCATCTGGGCTGCTCACAGACCCGCGCCATTATGACTTGGGCTAACAGTTCTGCATCCCCGTGCCATCTCTTTCCAGCTCAGAACATCCCTGGGGAAAGGAAGAGCATTTATCCGCTACTCGCTGGTGCACCAGCGGCTGGCAGACACCCTGCAGCAGTGCTTCATGAACACCAAAGTGACCAGGTACTGCGACAGCTCTGGGCGGCCCTGGCCATTCACAGGCGAGCCCGAGTCCCTGGTGAACGTAATGACACCTGTGCCGCAGTGTCTGTCCTTGTGGCACAGGCCGAGCCCTCCCACACCTGTCATCCCCTTCACCCCGCCCCCCACAGTGCTTGACACGGGAGTGGGGGGGCAGGGAGCACTGAGTGACAGATGAGGAAGATGAGGTGCAGGGAGATGCTAAATGCCCACACCCCCAGGCTCCCCGTGCTGAGTCTGAGTCCTAGAGCAGGAGCGTGGGTGCAGGTTGACCAGCACCTTTCCCTGGGGCTGGCATGGCCTTGGTGCAGGCACGAATGAGTGCACACATCTCACCTGCCACCCTGGCCTGTCTGCAGAAGCACCTGTGGGGTTTTGAGCCCCACTGAGCCCGGGCCTCGCTGAGGTCACTGCACCTGCCGGGCACCTCTGGGCTCGCTGGAGGTCGGGATGGGCACCAGTGTGGAACCTTTGTGCCACTAGTGATGATGCCTGGGGTGGGGGAGGGGTTGAGTGTGTAAAGCAAATGGAATGAGTGTGTCAGACCAGAACCCCTTTTCCGGCTCTGCCTCCCTCGCCCTAGGTAATCAAAGAAATCACTGATGAATTTTTAAAAAAGGACTGTTGGGGGAACATACTTTGTTTCATTTGTCACCTTTAAGATAGATTTGCCTAAAGGTGTATTTCTCACACATGTGACACGTGAGGGGCTTTGTGAATTCATGTGAGGTGAGAGAATCTTCTCCATACATTTGGTTTGCCGGCTGTTTGGTCTAGTCTTTTGGTGAGAACAGCTTGGCTTCCAGTGTTTAGGAGGCCAAGTTCACGGGCATCAGCCGAGTAGCTCTTTAAACTCAGCAGAGCGTCCTTCTAAATTCTTCCTGCTCCGGGAAGTGAACAGCGGACCACACAGTGCAGATCCTTTGTTCTTTGTCTTTTAAATTGGTGTCAGGACAGAAATTAGCAGTGAGGTCGAAGTCCTGTAATGAAATCTCCAAGAGGAATCCCAGATGAGACAAAAAGGAAGTGTTCTGTCCCCGACAGGCTACCCTTTCTGGACAAGTAATTGAGATTTATGATTTCTCATATCCTTTTTGGGAAACAGATCTAAGAGAAATAATAACTATATAAGTATCTAGTTCATCTCAGAAATTTCTGGGAAGAGCAGGCTTATAGGGGGGTTAGGCGAGGCATGTGTCTGTCTGTCTATTGGTCTGATCACCTTAGTAGCCTGTGTTAGAATTGGATGGGGCAGCGCCATGCTGAGATGACCGAATTCACTCTTTCATTTCCTGCTTCTCTTGTAACCTCACCCCATATGTTTCCCTGCAGCGACTGGTACTATGCCCGAAGCCCCTTTCTGAAGCCGAGGCTGAGCTCTGACATTGTGGGCCAGCTCTACGAGCTCACCGACGTTCAGTTTGACCTGGTGTCCAGGGGCTACGACTTGGACTCGGCCTGGCCGACGTTTGCCAGGTATTGTAAAGAATTTCTCGGTTTAAAAGATGGGGGTGGGAGAATGTTTGAAGTTCTAGAAATTACCACCATCTACTCCAAGCACCTTCATACTCAAAGCACCTTTGTATGCTCAGTAAACACGTAAAGCTTCGCCACTCTTATGCCTGTTAATTGTACAGACTTTGTTGAACTGTGACTCACTGAACATCTGAAGGCTCCAACCTTAAGCTCACCTAATTGGCCAGGTGGCATGAGCGGAAATGCATATGCAAAGGCCAAGGTTTTCCAATGTTAAGGGACTGTGTGCCAGTTTGGGGGGGAGCGGGTGGGCCTTTTCCCGTCCGTGTTCCTGGGGGTTATGGAGGCTCCAGGCAGGAAGAGGAAGTGGAAGCTGCAGCCCAGCCCTGGAAGGGGTCCTGGGAAGGTTGCCACGATTTCACTTTTTACACCAAGATGGCGCTCAACACGCCATCCCGCTGCATCCTGACAACCACACCCGGAGGGCGGGGCTGAGGACACGGGCTTACAGAGAGGGGACTCGCCCAAAGTCACACAGCTGGTGGGCCTGCACCCAGCTCCCCGGGACAGCCACGTGACTCGAGGTGACCGTGAGCCCCTAAGCACAGTGTGGCCTTTGTGTAGCACGCTGACTGCTCCTGTTCCTCACTAGCAGACAGACTGAGGCAGGCACCAAGAGTTAAGGAAAATTTAAACCAAAAATTGGGAAATACCGTGCTCACTTAGTTGTTGTCTGGCACTGGGGGAAAAGCCATCGTGTTTAAACTTTAGCAGCAGACCGATGTGAATGTGCCCTTTGGTGGAACATTCTTACACTGTCTGGGAGGGCATTGTCCCCCAACCCATCCCCCACCTGGTTTCCGTGCCCGTGTGGGAGCTTCCTGCTGTGACACAGGTGTCTGTTCTGTGCCCCGCAGGCGGACACTGACCCCCGGCTCCTCTGCCTACCTGTGGAAACCCCCCAGCCGGAGCTCCAGCATGAGCAGCTTGGTGAGCAGCTACCTGCAGGTAATGCCAGGAGGCCGGGGTTCCCGCCACAGCCTCAGCCCGCGCGTGTCCTTGCCCCTCGCAGCTCAGGGCACTGTTCTCAGACACCTTTGTTCCAGCCAGAGCAACGAACCCTCAGCTACACCCGATTATTCCTAGAGTCCAGGTTTTTATGACCAAATAGAGCTTAGGCCTCTTAAAAAATAAAATTTTTAAAAAGCTTTAAGGTATTTGAAAAGAAGCAGGTTAACATCCTGGTCAAAAGCGGCCAAGTCAAATCCCACCTGTCACCTACCAGCTGTGCCCCAGGAAGATGGCTGACCCTCTGGAAGTGTCAGCACCCTCACCCATCTGAAGGGGATCAGAAAGTCACCGTGCCTGAGCAGGTGGTGGCTGAGCGGGTGGTGGCTGTGCGGGTGGGTGCGGGAGCACGTGCACTGCATAAGGGCTTCACACAGCAAGTGCTCGATGAACGCTAGTGGGTTGGTCAGTTTTGGTAGAAATGTGAATGTGTCAAGAGTTGTATCTAGTTTGTGGGAAAGTCTGCTGGAATTTTTCAACAAAACAAAACAAATGGAATCAACATAAGCAGCATTAATTAAGATTAGAAAATCGCCTAATCCTTTACCCCGTTTTGTGGTCTAATCACCACAGGAATTGTGCAGCCGTGGGCAAACTACGGCCCTTGGGCCGGATCCGGCCCATTCGGCTGTTCTATCCGGCCCGCGGAGCCGAAAGAGTGGAGGGTTCTCTTGCTCTCCCCTCCGCTCCTTCACCAGCAGCCCAAGATGAGAGTGCCAGCATGGTCAGGTTACTTTTGTTCCGGCCCTCCGGTCCAGTTTAAGAACCCACTGTGGCCATCGAGTCAAAAAGTTTGCCCACCCCTGGCATAGTGCAATGGTGGACAGTAGTTTAAGTTAGAAGCACTTTTATGTTACTATGCACAGGAGGTTGAATGGGAAGCAAGTTCTGGGTCTCAGAGCGCTCACCTGTGTGGCCCTGGGTCTTCAGGGTGTGCTGCTGGCAGGTGCTGTGACAAAAGGGTCCTCGTCCTTTGAATAGTTCGATGGACTAACCTTAGGTCATGTAATTGCTGTCTTTTTACTTCTGTTCTCATTAAACTCTAAAGCTTTCCAAATAGCATATAGCTCCATCCCAAAGCCATGTTTTTGTTGTCCTCCCTCCCTTTCTCCCCGACCCCAGACTCAAGAAATGGCCACCAGCCTTGACCTGAGCAGCTCCTTGAACAACGAGGCCCTGGAGGGCTTTGACGAGATGCGGGTGGAGCTGGACCAGCTGGAGGTGCAGGAGAAGCAGCTGCAGGAGCGCATTCAGCAGCTGGACCGAGAGAACCAGGAGCTGCGGGCAACCGTCGCCTCTCAGGGGGAGCAGCTCCAGGCGGAGAGGGAGAGGGCCCGCTCCGCCGTCGAGGACAACGCCCGCCTGACGCGCGTGACGGCCGGGCTGCAGAAGCAGTGGGAGGTCACCCGGGCCACCCAGAGCACCCTGCAGGAGCTGCAGAAGTGCCTGCAGGCCCTGGAGCCGGGCCCCGCGGAGGAGGGGGGTTCCCACTTGGCCCTGCGGCGGCTGGAGCCCATGCTGCAGCGCCTGGCGCAGGAGCTCGAGGCCACCCGGGACGCGCTGGGCAGGAAGGACCAGCTTTCAGCTGGTGCCCCAGGCCCGGGCACCGCTGAGCACAAGGCAGATGTGGCACCGGACACAAAGGGGCAGCCAGAGCTCGACCCCGGTGCCTCGGCCCTGGCGATCCAGCAGCTGGGGGAGAAGCTTCACGCCCTGGAGCAGGAGAGCACCAAGGTGCAGGAGCTCAACAGGCAGCAGAGCACGCAGCTGGAGCAGCTGGCCAGGGAGCTGCAGCTGAAGGAGGAGTCCCGCGCCGGCCTGGAGCGCGTCGTCAGGGAGATGGCCTCGCTGCAGGAGGAGCTGTCCGCCAAGAGGAAGGAGGCCACCCAGCTGCGGCGCCGGCTGCAGGAGGCGCTGGCCCACATGAGCACCATGGAGGAAGAGCTGGCCGAGGTGAGGCAGGTGGAGCGGCGGCAGCGGGAGGAGAAGGACCTGCTGCAGCGCGAGGCCAGGGCCCTGACGCGGCAGCTGCGGCTCCTGGAGAGCCAGCTGGCCCAGGTGAGCCAGCGCGTGAGCGACCTGGAGGAGCAGAGGAAGCAGCTCATCCAGGACAGAGACCGCCTCAGCGAGAAGGTGGGGACGTTGGAGCGGCTGGCTGCGCAGCCAGGCCCTCCCGTGGCGGCGGAGAGCAGTGAGGTGCTGGCCCCCCGGGATTCTGCCCCGCAGGAGGGACCCGCGGATGGTACCCCGGTGCAGGGGAGCGCCCGGGAGGAGGAGCTGCGGCAGGCCAACGTGGAGCTGGAGAAGGAGCTGCAGAGCGTGATGGCCCGGAACCAGCGCCTGGAGAACAAGCTGCGGGCCCTGCAGGCCGACTACCAGGCCCTGCAGCAGCGGGAAGCAGCCATCCAGGGCTCCCTGGCCTCCCTGGAGTCCAAGCAGGCCAGCATCCGGCATATGGGTGACCAGATGGAGGCCAGCCTCCTGGCTGTCGTGAAGGCCAAGGAGAACATGAGGGCCCACATGGCCGAGAAGGAGGCTGCCCTGCAGAGCAAGGAGGCCAAGTGCCAGCAGCTGCGGGAGCAGATGGAGCAGTGCCGGCAGCTGGCGGAGACCCGGGCAGGGGAGCTCAGGGCTCTGGAGAGCCAGTGCCAGCAGCAGACCCAGCTGATCGAGACCCTCAGAGCAGAACGAGGCCAGCAGGGGCTCGGCCCGCCTCAAGAAGATGCATCCCAGGAGCTGGCTGCCCAGCTGGCCCTAGCTCAGGCGCAGCTGGAGGTCCACCAGGGGGAGGCCCAGCGAGTGCAGGCTGAGGTGGCGGACCTCAAGGCCAGGCTCCAGGCGGCCCTGGGTGACCGAGAGAGGGTGCAGAGCCAGCTGAGCGTGACCGAGGCGGCCCTGCAGGAGCACAAGGCCCTCGTGCAGCAACTGAAGGAGCAGAACGAGGCCCTCAACAGGGCCCACGTTCAGGAGCTGCTGCAGTGCTCCGAGCAGGAAGGGGCCCTGAGGGAGGAACGGGCCCAGGAGGCCCACCTGAGGATGGAGGAGCTGCAGGCCCTGCAGGAGGAGCTGTCCCAGGCCAAATGCAGCTCCCAGGAAGCCCAGCTGGAGCACGCGGAGCTGCAGGAGCAGCTGCACCGGGCCAACACCGACACCGCCGAGCTTGGCATCCAGGTCTGCGCCCTGACCGCGGAGAGGGAGCGGATGGAGGGCGTGCTGGCCTGCACCGTCCAGGAGCTCCGGGACGCCAGAGAGGCGGCCGCCAAGGAGCTCGAGGTCTTGCAGCACCAGGTGGCGGGGCTGCAGCGAGAGAAGGAGAGCCTGCAGGAGAAGCTGAAGGCGGCCGAGGAGGCAGCCAGCTCACTGCCTGGCCTGCAGGCCCAGCTGACCCAGGCCGAGCAGCGGGCCCAGGGCCTCCAGGAGACGGCACACCAGGAGCTCGACACCCTCAAGTTCCAGCTGAGCACCGAGATCATGGACTACCAGAGTAAGCTTAAGGTAATCCTAGCCCTGGCCATGGGCTGCACCCGTCTCCTGCCGCAGGACCTGGTGGGTTCGTGAGGGGGTAGGCGCACCTTCAGCCCCGGGCACATGAGGGCCCCGGTGATCGTAGTCCCGGCCCGCCATCACAGCTCACAGCATCCTCTCTGCAGGAACGTGCCAGGGGCCCGACATTGGGGAATGATCTAAATCTAAATGATCTAAAATCCAAATGATCTAAATGATCTAAATAAAAAAATCTAAATGATCTAAAATCTAAATGATCTAAATCTAAATGATCTAAAATCTAAACTCAAGGCCATGGCACACAGGTTTGGCCCACAGAGTTAATTTCTAATTAATAGTCAACATTCGAAGAGCAGGATGTTTACACATTCACTGTTTTCAAAATCTGGAGAGATTTTTAAAAATATATATTTTTATTGATTTTAGAGAGGAAGGGAGAGGAGAGAGAGAGAGGAGCATCAATGATGAGAGAGAATCATTGATCCGCTGTCTTCTGCATGCCCTCTACTGGGGATTGAGTCTGCAACCCTGGCATGTGACCTCCTGATTCATGAGTTGGTGCTTAACCACTGAGCCACACCGGCTGGTCTGAAATCTTGAGAGATCTTAAAGCCGATGCCCTCCTCCTCGGTGCGGCAGCTGGCAGCAGGAGCTGGACAGGCACTGCCCACCTTAAAGGGGGCCGGCCTGCATCCTCTGGTATTTTCCCGGCAATCCTTTGTGCAGTTACCCAGCCCTTTGGGCATGTGAGTTTGAGACCCCTGCTCTGGCCTCTGTGACCTACTGCAGAATGCCAGCAGTCCCGGCTGCCTGGAGGCCCGTGTCTGTCCCCTCAGGTGCCATTCTGACAGCAGGTGCGGTGGGAGCGAACCCACTCAGTAATCACAGGGCCCTGGAATAGATGGGAGCAGCGGTTGCCACGTGCCTTTGACGCTGCACAAAGAAAGGGATTAAAAGTGAGGACAGGGATGACTGTTCTCATCTATTCCAAGGGCCCCGCGATAAATTGCATTTGTTTCCCCAGATATTCCTCCTACCCTGTCCCATGAAGCTCCGTGGGGCTCAGACGCCACTTTTCCCTTGCAGAAATGGAATTCTAAGTTTGGAGACCAAGCTAAGCCTCTCAGTAAACTTGAGAGAGTTTTATTACCAGTGAAGCCTGACGCTTACTGAGTTTGGGGGGAAAGAGAGGTAGCTTGTTTTTACCCATTTGGGGAATGTGGCTGGGCAGTCTCAGAGCAAGAACCCCACTTTGAGATCCCTTTCTCGTCCTCTGCAGACTGCCAGCGAAGAGTGCAGGAGCCTCCGGGGCCAGCTTGAGGTGCGAGGCCAGCAGCTGCGGGCCGCCAAGGAGGCCGTGGGCAAGCTGGAGGTAGGCCTGCCGGGAGGGCCCCCGGGAGCCCTGAGCGGAGGCTGGCACCTGGAGGGGGAGGCCGATCGATGTGTGGCCTCCACCTGGTCGTTTCCTCTCTCAGTCTGCGGACCCATCAGAGAGAGGCGAGGGGATCTGGTCTGAGGGGCTCCCCATAGGACTTCCCATTCCCGAGCTGAAGGGGCCATCAGTCCACTTTTGTAGACACCCTGAGTTTGTATCATGGTCCCTTTCACGCCCCGGACACCTGGCTGGAGCCGCCAGATGTGTTTTTCACGCGGCCTCTGGCAACGAAAACATTGTCCTCCAGTCATCCCTGGAGGTGTGCCCTGCAGGTGTCACTCAGTCTGACCTGAGCGGGGACGGGGTGGCGCTGGAGCCGCAGTCTTGGTGACCTTTTCCACCGAATCCTGCTCCCTGCTACCCACCCCCAGCCCCGCCCTGGAGAGCCCGACCCCTGCCTCCCCTCCAACCACCACAACCAGCGGCCATTGATGCTTACGGGACATCATTACAGGCCGGGGTGTGTCACACTCCACAGACATCAGTCAGAGGTGCTTGGCCTCACTTTATTTTTTTTTTATTGTATTTTAAAAAAATATATTTTATTGATATTTTACAGAGAGGAAGGAGAGAGATAGAGAGCTAGAAACGTCGATGAGAGAGAAACATCGACAAGCTGCCTCTTGCACACCCCTACTGGGGATGTGCCCGCAACCAAGGTACATGCCCCTGACCGGAATCGAACCCGGGACCTTTCAGTCTGCAGACCGACGCTCTACCACTGAGCCACACCGGTTTCGGCTTGGCCTCACTTTAAATCAAACAAACAACAGCCCCTCCAGTTGGACGGGACCAGCCAGATGGCGAGCGCACAGCCCTCGCTCGCTGCGTGGCGTCTGAGTGTCCCCCCTGCCTTCCCGTGCCAGGCCGCCCAGGCAGACACGGGAGAGAAGCTGAGCCGCGCCAGCAGCCGCCTCTCGGAGTGCCAGGCCGCCATGCTGAAGAAGGACAAGGAGGGGGCCGCCCTGCGCCAGAACCTGGACAGGTTAGTCCGCGGCCGGGGCAGGCTGCGGGCAGGGGGTGGGGGCAGTCATTTAGAAAGTCAGCCACTCGTGAACTGGAAGTCCTTTTTCAAGAAAAGCCACAGACCAGAAAGCGCTTGTGCCGGAAGCATGCCACCGAGAGCCTGGCGTCGCCCCGCACGGCCCCGCGGAGGGCAGGCCCTTCCAGTCCCGCCTCCTCACCCCTGGCAGGCGGATTTCAGTCTGTAGGTGGTGTTTTAGAAAAACTAACAGGAAGTAAAAGTTGGGGTGTAATAATGGCAATAAAAGCAGCAGACACTTAAATAATGCCTGGAACAGGCATCGTCTTAAATACTTTGCATCTAGTTGCTCATTTAACCCTCCCAACAGTCCAGTGAGGGTGGTATTATTTATTCCCATTTTATAGATGGGAAAAATGAGGCTCAGAGAGTTCATTTGCCCTCCCAGGGTAGACAGGAGGTGGGCGGTGGTAGGATTGGAACCCAGACACTTGGCTCCAGAGGTCTGTTTTCTGAATCATATCCGGACAGATGTGTGTTCTGCTTTACTATGGGGCACTGGTGTGTGTGTGTCGCGGGGGGGAGGGGGGGGTGCGCGCCTGTTTCCCTTAACAGGTGTAGCAGGAGGAAACGCAGGGACCGAAATGTACGTGTGCTCCCTCCATCCCCAAGGTGCCGAGGATTTTACTTTTCTACCCTGCCCTCCCACCCTCCTCGGAGGCTGGGCCCACCAGCGGGAGACGCAGCAATAGCCAGGTCACGCTCACCCGGTGATGGGTTGTTTTTCACGCGGTAACTGGTTGTTTGTGAGGTCTCACTGCCATTGTTTTCGCTGCTCCAGGTTGCATTTCCCATGTGCCCAGCAGCGGGATTTTTGTTATCCACTGTGTGAGCAGGCCGTGGTGTCTGTGTGTACTCATTTTGGTGGCCGGGGTCTAGTGCGCACCAACATCATGCCGGAGGTGAAAAGGCTGGATGAGATGCAAATTAGTTCGTCTCTGCAGAGCCCTCTGTCTACTGGAGCTTTTACAAACATCTGGTGGGCCTTCAGGTTTAGAGAGCATCCGTGGAAAATTACTGCCTTAGCGGATAGCCAGGCTGGATGTGGGCTGGGCACGGGCTGGCCACAGCGGCTCAGCCAGCACGCCTGCGAGCTGTCAGGTAGCACATCTGGCCGTGCCCGGCACCATGCTCTGTGTGTAGGTCACAGAGACACATGAAGGCTGTCCTCCTCCCGGTGGTCGCCTGCAGGAAGCTGTGCCCCTCTGTCCTTTCGTTCCTGACTCCTTTTCCTCTTGCAAACACTCCCCCTCCCCAGCACTAGCCCCTGAGCCTGGTCCTAGGGTTCCTCTTATAACCTCAGTTCAACTCATCCTGGGGTGCTCGAGTGCCTGAGGTTACCTGCTCTTCCAGAATGCCCCTTGTGTTGGGGTGAAGAGTTTGGGTGTGTGAGGGGAGCCCTCGAGGCCAGGGGAGTGTGGCACCTGTGAGCAGGCAGTGCTGATGGGTTTCTTCACTGTGGGGGGAGGGCGGAGGGACCCCATTCGAGGCCCAGGGGAAGCTGGAAGGACTGGGGAATCAGGGAACGTACCCCTCCTCCCCCAGGACCCAGAAGGAACTTGAAAAAGCCACGGCAAAACTCCAGGAGTATTGCAGCAAACTCTGCCAGGAGACGAGGAGCCGGGAGAAGAGTGACCAGAAGATGCTGGCAGACCTGGATGACCTGACTAGGACCAAGAGGACCCTGGAGGAGCGGCTGATAGAGCTGCTCAGGTGAGTGTTGGTGTTTCTTTAAAGACATGCAACCGCTCTTAACAGAACTCTTCATGGAAATGCTTGTGCTCTGTTAAGTGTCGTCCTCCCTACCCTCTCACTTTGCCACACACACACACACACACACACACACACACACACACCCAGGCATTCCCATACAGGTTCTGCTCAGGCCCATGGCAACCTAGTGGGAGTGGATTTCGGTTTCACAATTTTTTCAGTTGCTTATAATTTTCCTATGCAGGATCTAAATTAGATCCTTACATTGCATGGCAATATTTTTCTTAGATCTCTTTAGTCTATGGGTTTCTCCACCATCTCTCTTAACTTTTTTCCCCCTTTTGATTTATTTTTGAGAAAGCCAGGTCATTTATCTGGTCATTTCCCCGTAGCCGGGATTCTGCTGATTGCATCCCCATGAGGTCATTAACGTGTTCCCCAGCCTTTGTATTTCCTATAAATTGGTGGTCAGAGCAGTGCTGCTCGGCCCTGACTGCCCATCAGCATCACGGTAATGCAGAGCCATTACCCAAAATAAAATGCTTATGTCCAGGCCTCACCCAGACCCAGTGGGAGTGGGTTCCAGGCATCGGCGAGCCACAGCCAGGATCTCTGCTCTGCTGGAGGCTTGCTCAGACTCGGGTTCACACTTGTGGCCAGGACGCTGCATGGAATTGGCTTATAGTTCTGAGGCGTCCGAGGGCCACATCCTTCTGATCAGCCCTTTCTTTGAACGTTAGCAGCCATTGACAAGCAATGCTAGACCCAATCATTTGTGAAATGGTGATATTAAATTAGAACTAAGGTGGACGTTTAAACACGTTGCCCACATGTCCTCAGTTTGCAGACCTGAGACCTCTGAGCACGGACAGCTTCCCCGATGGGTGAGCAGGAAGCCCAGGTCCCGGCATTCCCACATTCCCAGGGCGTGGGCGCCTGGCCTCCTGGGACAGAGAGGACAAGCTGCGGGGCAGCGGGAGAAATGCTGTCCAAAGACCGGGTCTTCCCGCCCCGGACAATGTCTGTGTGCTTGGAAAGCCAGTCATTCCGTGCTCTGGCTTTGGGGCTGTGGGGTTGGTCTGGGGTTGCTGTGAGGCCCCAGGCTGGGCGGAGCCTGTTCCCCTCAGGGAGGGCACAGGTGGCTCTGGGGGTGGCCATCAGGGCGGAGGTGCTGCTGGGCCACGTTAGGCCTCAGGATGGTGCCTGGGGTTCCATCCGGGAAAGAATTAAACTCTCCCGTGTCAGAAGCCCGAAGCCCGGAAGGTGACCAGTGGCAGCAGTAAGGAGTCTCTGAACGCGTCTTCCCTGGTGTGTCAGGCACATTCGGGTACTGCCAGGCCTTTCTCAAAAGCCCCCCGCTACTTTCAGACTTGCTTTCCGGGGTGACTGCTGTCTCTCGGGGGAGCATGGGGTGACGGACATCACATCAGATTTTCGGGCTGGGAAAGCTTTGATCCCCTGCAGTGATGAGATGCTACCTGAACCATAAAGGCGTAAATTATAGGCTTGGGAGGGCAGTGTGCTCGTGGTCCTTAGCTCACAGCACGGACCGTGGGGAAACCACGACAGCACGCTGTAGCTTCAGCTCCCGTGGCCTCCTGCACTGCCATCCGGACGCCTGAGCTGTGTCGCCCTTGTCCGTGCCGGCAGCTCTGCACGTCCCATGTCACCTCTGTGCCTTCTCGTGTGCGGTGCCAGCGAGGGCCTGCCCATTGGAGGGGCCTGGAGTCCGGGGCTGCTGTGGGTGACAGGAGACTGGAGGGTGTGCTTCCAGCTGCAGGTGACGTTTCCTTCTGGTTCCCGGGGAACTTGGATCAGTATTTTCAGATGAATCAGTGATAATTCCATTGTTTTCATGGATTCCTTCTTTTTTCTGACGTGCTTTGTCCCAGGGACAAGGATGCCCTCTGGCAGAAGTCCGATGCCCTGGAATTCCAGCAGAAGCTCAGCGCTGAGGAGCGGCTCGGGGAAGTGGAGGTGAACCTCTGCTTTGACTGCAAGCGGGAGTTCAGCTGGATGGTGCGGCGGCACCGCTGCAGGTGAGCAGGCCGCGCGCGGGCCGGAGCGGGGCAGGCACCGCCGGCCGCCTGAGGCTGCGCCCCCAGGAGCCAGTGCTGTTTGGTTGTGAGGGACCCGGGCGAGGGGGTGTCTTAGGCAGGGGAATAGCAGGACACCCAGGGGTCCTGAAGGGAAAGAGCCTTTCATACAGATGTGTGAGTGGAGTTAGGGGACCCCCCAAGGGGACGTGGAGCACCCAGACCGTCAGCCCCGACCCTCCCTCAGCCTGAGGGACCGGGGGAGGGTGCTCCTGGAACCCAGGCCAGTGGGGCTAACGCTTCCCTGGAGGAGCACAGAGAGCAAAGACCCCGGGGCCCGAAGAAGGGCAGACAAAAGCCGTCTCCAGTGGTGGCAGAGGGACCGTCGCACGGCCTGGGGTCTTTCTCGCAGGGCCTCGGCCACACCCGGGTCCCGTGTCAGGGAAGGTGGTCTCGGCCACACGCCCGATCCCCCGACCTCCCACAACCTCAGGAAAGAAGACATCTCCCACCAAACCTACCAGGATGGCTCTATTGGAGTCTTATCAGATGGGCCTTCCGGCCACATTCTAAAGCGGGGGGCAGAGCCGGGTGTGACGAGAGCCACGTGGCGCCTAGAACCCAACCCAGAGCCCCTTTCTGGTGCTGAGCAGACGGCACAAGGCCCACAGCCCCGTGCTCACGGCCCGTGCTTGCTTGGTCCCCAGGATATGTGGCCGCATCTTCTGTTACTACTGCTGCAACAACTACGTGGCGACAAAGCCGGGGGGCCGGAAGGAGCGCTGCTGCCGAGCCTGCTGCCAGAAGTTCAGCCCCAGCTCCCCGGACAGCGCCAGCCCGGGCACCAGCCAGGGCCAGCCCAGTCCCACCCTGTCGCCAGCCCCGGCGGGGCTGCAGGCCGCCAGAGGCCAAGGTCAGACTCCTGCGGCCGCCCTTGTCCCCCGGGTGCCACCCCCACCCCGCTGCCCCATCTTGGCTAGTTAGCTGCCACGGCTCAGTTCAGTGTTTTCCAAACCTAAAAATGTAGTCCACCAATTTGAGACTTTCTTTATGATGTGCTTGGGGTTGAACAAGAATTGAAAAGGCAATAACTTTCTGCCGGTGTGATTCAGCTGCGTGAACGTGAGGTCTGTGTCCCCGTTAGCTCACATACTGCCGGTGGCCGTACCCCACACATGAGAGATGCTGCTGTCCCCCACAGCCTGGGCCCCGATGTCCCACCCTCTCGCCCAGAGTGGCCGAAGGCCAGGAGCTGTGTCTGCAAATGACCGCCTCCTGCCCTCCTTCCTGGGGCTCACGTCCTCAGTGGCTCAGGAGGATGTGTTCCCCTCCGTGTCCTTTCACTCGGTGCAGTAAGAGGAAGCGGGGTTTGCTGCTCCTGCTCCCGGCACCGGCCCAGCCCAGGCAGCTCTCGGGGGCTGGCCCGTGGGTGGGCGACCTGGGAGGCAGAGCCGGCGTGGCCAGGGCCGGGGGAGTCTCATCGCTGCCTGCGGGGCTGCTCCCGTGGCCTCCTTGGCCTCTGCCTGGATCCAGGGCCGCCAGCGTCTTTTAACCGGATCCTCAGGAGGGTGGCAGGCCTCACTGCCCACACTGGGTACAGAGAACCGCTCTGCGGAGGGGGAGGGGGTGATGCTTGGCACGGCTTTAGTATTTCTTCACATCTTTTGCTCATTTAAAACTTTTTTAAAAATATATTTTATTGATTTTTTTATAGAGAGGAAGAGAGGGACAGAGAGTTAGAAACATCGATGAGAGAGAATCATCGATCAGCTGCCTCTTGCACACCCCCAACTGGGGATGTGCCCGCAACCAAGGTACATGCCCTTGACCGGAATTGAACCTGGGACCTTTCAGTCCGCAGGCTGACACTCTATCCACTGAGCCAAACCGGTTTCGGCTTAAAACTTTTTAATTATTGAATTTTGAGAGTCTTATATATTCTGGATACAAATTATTTACAGATATGTGTTTTACAAATATTTTTTCCCAGTCTACAGCCTGTCTTTTCACTTTCCTTCAAACAGCATAAGTTTATAATTTTGATGAAGGCCAGACTATCCATTTTTATTTCTCATGGATCAGATATTTTTATTTTGTGTATCATATGTATCTTTGCTTAACGCAAAGACTCAATAGATTTTTTTCAAGTTTTCCTACGTACAGTTTTAGGTTGCACGTGTGGGTCTCTGATCTATTTTGCGTTCATTTATGGATATGGTGCAAACTCTCAGTAGAGGTTCCTTTTTTGCACGTAGTTGTCTAATTGTTTCACTACCATTGGTGGGAAAGTGTATTCTCTTTCCTGTAGAACTGCCTTTGCATCTTTGTCAGAACTCAGTCTAGTCTTCTAATCCGTGAACATAGTACAGTTAATTACTGTCTTTTTTTATTTCTCTCGGTGAACATCAGTTTGGGTCCATGATACTCCTTGTGTCTGGGTCTATACAAAGAACCCAATCCCTGGCCCCTTTTTCCGCTCCTCAGCCCTGTTGTTATGTAGACTTCAGACCAGAGGAAGCACGGCCGTCCCCGTAGCCATGTGGAGGACCAGCTGGGAAACTTGTTGCTCGTAGGAACTGGAACCTTCTCTTTTTGCTCTGACTCAGTGGTGCGTGTACTAGCGACCACAGAGGGTGGCCCCGAGCCAGCGCGGTGGGGTCACTTGTTTTGATTTCTGGTATTTCCTGTCTCCTCTTATCTCTCTGCCTTCCTCTCTTCCTCTCGTCATTCTTTTCTTTCTTTCACCTCAGACCTGACATCACATTTTCCATGACACATGCAGGGGGATGCTTGTGGGTGGGGATGGGCACAGGAGCACGCACCGGGCATCCTTCCTGCCGAGTGGCCGCAGAGCCCAGCGCCAGTCCCTGGTCAGGGCCGCAGTGGCCGCTGTAGCCCTTGTGCAGAGGGAGGTCTCCCGCGCCCCCCTGGATGGGGATGAAAATGCCGGCCATATAGGATTCAAAGGGGTGCGGAAGCTCGTGTCTCACGGAGTGAGGGTTCTGCCAGACAGAAGTGCCTTTACTTTTCTGTTTGGGTCTTTCCTGGTAAGGTTTCGATACACATTTCCCCTTCTAAACCAGGGGCTTCAGAGGCCGTGTAAGAGCGTGAAACCTCCCCAAGCCCCCGACTGAAGGGCTGGAGAGAAATCTAAGTTGTGCGTCCAGTTTCCTCTGCAGTCCCCACTCTGCTCTTCTGGCTCCTCCCAGGAGCCACGTCCCGCCAGCCATCCCCTGCACATCTGGGCGGAGGAGCTACGGTTGGGTGATTCCTCTCTATGTGTCCCCGTGGTTTGTCCTGCGTGGCTGCACCCGTCACGTCGCATGACCGAGTGTGTTTCTCCTCCCTCCTCATCTGCCCCTGCGGTCCAGGTGCGAACCCAGACCTGAGGTCACCAGACGACACTGTGTTCGACATCATCACGGATGAGGAGCTGTGCCAGGTCCAGGAGTCCGGCTCCTCCCTGCCTGGAACGCCCACCGAAGCCGACTCCCTGGACCCCAGCGCGGCCGACCAGTGAGTAGAGGTCACCGCCGGTTCCCGGTGCTCATTCAATGCCTCGCCCTCGCGCCTGCTTACCGAAGGACCAGGATGTGCTGGAGGGAGGGTCGCTGGCCTTGCTTAAGGGAAGGTGCCTCAGCACAGTGCTGGGAGCAGTGGCCCTCGGAGTTCTGGTCACTGTTGAGCTTTGTCAGAAACGTCCCGGAAAGGCAGTGGTCCCGGATCTCAGCATTAAGGCCGTTCTTGGCGTGGACAGCTACATCGGCCTGCTCGGGCTGCCGTTACAAAACACCACAGACTTGGTGCTTACACACCGGAGACCAGTCTCCTCACTGTTCTGTAGCCTGGAAGTCCGGGTCACGGAGGTGGCAGTTTGGTTTCTTCTGGAACCTTCCTCCTTGGCTTGCAGACCATGACCGTGCCTCCTTGCGTGGTGTCTGCACGTCACCTTGGTGTGTCCTACCTCCCCCTCGTACAAGGACGCCACTCAGGTTGGATGAGGGCCCGTTGTCCGAGTGAGTCCCTTTCTGAAATGCGGGGGTTAGGACAGCAGCATGAGGCTTGCTCTTGCCAACTCGTACTGATCTCTCTTCCTCCCCAAATTGAGAGGGCTGTCACCCAGAACTTCTGCTGCATGGGAGGGGATGCATTTAACCATCCTGGGACTCTGGGCAGGAGCTTTCGGCTTCAGGGGACCTCTGTATCCAGTGTTCTCTTACTAAAGAGTGACTGCACTTAGCACGGCGTGGCCTCATGGATAAAGCCAACCTGATCACCCAGCCCAAGAGAGCCCCTGCTCATGTCGCATCTCTGGCTTTGGGCCTTTTCCTTCTGGAACCCCCAGAATTCTTCCTGGCAGCCTGCGCGTTCTCCCCACCCTCACAGCCCAGGGGTCCCCAGGGCGTGGTCCGTCCCGTTAGCACTAAGTCGCTGGCACCTTTTCACTGGCGTCGCCTCGCCGCCCGGCCGGGAGGTGGTCAGGTGAGCAGGACCGAGCTTCGGGGCTGGGAGGGCAGCGTCGGCGGCAGCTGCATGAGAAAGTGAGCCCCCCACAGCCCTCTCTCTCTGGCCCGCACCTTCCCCTCTCCCAGTAGGAACAAAAAGAGAGGGTGTTCTGGTCCTGACAGTTTGTGCGGTTCAGTCACGGGGATCAGGAAGTGTCCCGGGGAGGACACTGCCAGCGCTTCTGTGAGGCTCGCCTGCGCTGTGATGTGTAGGGCTGAGCTGCCATGTCTGCCTTGTGCCCACTGAGCTGGCACCTTGTCTTCTCCAAGGAAAACCCCTCTCCAGATGCCCAGATGATACTGGGCTTCAGCTCCTCCCCCACACAGCGTCATGGCTGCTAACGCTTTAGAACTGATGCTTCGTGGTCGTGTGCTTCGGGGAGCTGTGGCGGGTTTGCCACCAGCCAGGAGACCCGATGCCTGGTATCTCAGCGACCAAATGAGAACAGGATATGGTGATGCTGATAAAAGTTAGGAAGCCACACTGTGCTTGGGTTAACCAACAGCCCTGCCTTCGGGTGAGTAAGTCTGGCAGCCCGTCAGCAAAACCTCACCAACTTTTGGGGGAGGAGAAGGGCTCCTCGCCGGGGTCCTAGCCCTGGCTCTGCTGTGTGAGCTTTGGCAGGTGTTAGTCTCTGGATTCGTTTCCTCGCCTGCAAAACGGGGTTGGCCGTTCCCGAGAACCACAGACCGGGCATGTGGAAGGGTCTGCCTTTGGAGCCCGTGGGGGAGAAGCTAGAGTGCACGGCCCGACCACTCCTGGCTGCTGTTCTTTCTCTGCCGCCAGCCCTCAGGCGGGGGAGGGGGGGGGGGAAGCGGGGGGGGGCGGGGGGGCCCCCCCCCCGCACTTCAGGTGTCTCTCCCGCAGCTCCCTTTCCTCGGTCCAGAGCGGCCAGCTGTGGTCTCTACCGAGTGTTGCAAACGTGGTCAGCGAGAGCACCTTCTTTACCTTCAGACCCTGAGGCCACACCCCGGGCAGAGTGCCCACGCCAGCCTGCTCCCCGTCCTCCCTCCCTCCCCCGCCCCCAAGCGCCCTTTCATATGACATGCTGATGTGCGTGAGCATGTTGGGGCCGTGGGGAGAAGAGCAGTTCTGAGGGTGGGAGCTTAGACTTCGGGGCTGTTGTGTGGATGGAATGAAATCAAGGCGCAAAAGCCCTGTGATGTACATGGGCTGTGCCAGGATCTGTGGCCAGTCATGAGTGGCGTGTACCCAGGGGAGGAGGTGGAAAGTCATCCCTACTCCAGGTGTCTCAGAGAGTGTAGGACCAGGGAGTGATGGGGCAGGAAGGAGAAGGTTTTAGCTGCTGAGCGGTTCCTGGGGACAGGTAGGCGGGTTTGCTAAGCTGTGGAAGGGCTGGGGTGGGGTACAGGCTGGCGGTGCTGGTCAGGGAGAAGCCAGTGGTCCCGACAGTGGCCCTTGCGTTGCTGTGGCCAGGCCGCCCCCAGCTTGGCCCTCGGAGCGCACTGTCCAGGCCTCACTGTCACTAGCCAGGGGTGTGGGTGGTGTCGTGGGCCTGGGGCCTGAGTGGCTTTCCCAAGGACACAGAGGCGGGGCCACTTTCCCATCACCAGCGCCTCCGCCCAGAAGCCTGTGGAGATGTGCCGGGCCTCGCCTCCTGAGCGGGGACGCTGACAGGTGCTCACCACGAGGTGGAGGCGCACAGGGAGAGGACAGCAATGCCCCATTGAGGCCAATTTAAAGAAGATAAAAGTCGCCTTGTCCCCAGGAAAAGAGCAGATCTTGTTTGGGACGGACCAGTGATCATCAGGCCCAAGTATAGGAAAGTCACTCATGGGTGCATTGGGCACAGTTATGAACCAGCAGGTGGGATCACGTGGGCCCACGCCACGCCCCTCTGAAGGCACGAAGCAAACCCTCCCGAGCCTTGCCAACACAGCAGCTTCCATTTTGTGTTGCTAGTTTTTGTTTTTTTTTAATTTACCGGGGTGACATTGTTAATGAGATTATATAGGTTTCAAGTATACGTCATCTGTATATGGTATTGTGTGCTCATCACCCTATATCTACCCTCCTCCGTCACATATCTGATCCCCCCCACCCTCTTCAACCTCCCCCCACACTTCCCTCTGGTAACCACCATACTGTTGTCTGTGTCAATGAACTTTTTATTTGTTTCTTTTGTTTGTTCATTCCCTCCACAATGAGTGAGAACAGGATTCTTGCCCTTTCCCATCTGATTGATTTTGCTTAGCACGTGACTCTCGGGATCCATCCATGCTGTCGCACAGGCTGTGTTTCATCCTTCCTTGTGACTCAGTAGTATTGCTAGTTCTCGGGACAAAGAACAGTAACTTCTGCAATTTGGGAGCCCGCCTGCCCACAAATGCAAACTGTGCCCAGTGTTCTGTAGGCATGGTCTCCAGTCCGCACGCCAGCCCAGGAGGTCGGCAGTGGCACAGTCCATGTCTCACCATAACAGGAGAGGTGAAGAGATTACCCGCTAGTGAGGGTCAGAGCTGGATTCACCTGTGGTCCATCTAAACCTCAAAACCACACTGGTCAGCCCATAATTCTGCCTGCAGAATAGCTGGTGTCAGCTGGCCTCCTTTTTCAGTGAGTGACGGTGACTCAGGAACCAAGAGGCAACTTTCAGCCCAGTGAGCAGATAGTTAGGATCAGTGTCTGACATTTAAAACTCTGCCTCATTCTGTGACCACATTATGGAGGTTAAACAAAATACACCTACATGGTGGTCAGGAGATTGGAAACCACAGTGAAGGCGCTGGGTGGTTTTCACCGGTATATTCCACTTCCTCGGTAGAGCAGTGCCCTGCGAGTTTGAAGTCCTAACTTCTTTCTTGTGCCTTGGGCCAAAAACAAGCTCTTGATATATACCCGGCATGCCATATTAATGTAGAAAGTGCCCAAGGGGTAAAAGCAGTTTGGAGACTTTTTAAAAGTTTTATTTCTTATTCATGAAAATCATATGCTGTTTGACATATGTGTGGAAGAGAATTACCTATAGAGAAAGAATTTGTGCACACATGTGTGTGAAAAGCATAGGATAATTGTGTTGTTCGTTTTTTAAATATTTTTTATTGATTTCAGAGAGGAAGCGAGAGGGGGAAAGAGGTGGAAACATCAATGTTGAGATAGAATCATTGATTGACTGCCTCCTGCACGCCCCCTACTGGGGGACCACACCCACAACCCGGACATATGCCCCTACCTGGAATCGAACCGAGACCTCCTGGTGCAAGGGTAATGCTTAACCACTGAACCATATGAGCCAGGCAGATAATTCAGTTTTAAAGTGAGCAGACCCAACATAGACTCCATTTCAAAACATTTCGTAGATTCACGGTGATCCACAGTTTTCTAGCACTCTGTGGACCTCTGGGATTTTCAGCTGACTAAATTGTTTTGGCCCGTTCATATTCCGTGGTGCAAGCCCTTCCAGGATTAATCACAGAACGAGAGCATAAAAGTTAAACCAAAAGTGAGGCGGAACTTGACCTCCTTGGTGAGGTGCCTGGAGATTGAGGTTTGAACCCAAAGAAAAAGGGTCAGCACTTGTTCTCATGGC